>JAECWS010000002.1:21235000-22435000 GCA_018150905.1 Drosophila ambigua
GCATGCAGCGCTCGCTCCTCCCCGCGCGCTTATCATCTGCTTAAGCTGACGCTGCAAGGGAGGAAGCTGTAAGCAGCTGTCATCTTGCCACACTCTGCTGCACTGCTTCTGCTGCTTCTGCTGCTGCTGCTTCAAATGAAGTTTCATAACCGAAAGTGTTGCCTCAACAGATTCTAGATGTGGATGCGACGCGATTTAAGCTGCGTTTTACAATGGCTTTTGCGAAGAACTGAGAAGCTTGGAGTGGCCTCCTCCTGGGCAGGTTTGCGGTGTGGAAGAGCAGGAAAGATTCCTCCGAAAAGTGTCCCATGGCTGTGACAGATCAGTGGAGCATTTGCCAGCTTTTATCTACTTTTATTTGAGCCATCTGTGGGTCTGCCTACTCCTCGATTTACTAATCTGCCATTCGTTAATTCATTTCTCCCCATGCAGTTTTAACGGAGATACTCCTAATGCATTCGTTTGTCTCCATCACAATAATATGTGGCATGATATCTGTCCATGGGATTTCCCAATTACCGTCCGATGCCTGTTCTTATTATTTTACCTATCTAACTTTTCTAACTAGATGTTTAGACATAAATCTGGCAATCAATTCAGCGCTCTGGCCATCCATTTATGTGTCCATAAATCTGTATATTAAATCCAGAAAGAAGAAAGATACTTTCTTGACTTCCAATTTCTATCCCCAATTCTCTCTAATCGTATACGCAATGTTTGCAGCCACGCAGCAGCAGCACAGCTACAGTTCTCTTGACTTGACTTGACTTGACTCTTAGCTTGTTCCGAAATGCCTGATTAATTGGCAACAAGTGTGTGCTGGGGGGCTGACTGTCGGGTGAGACCTTTTGGTGGGTCTCTCTCCTGCGATTCTCACCTTTGCAGCCGCTGCGGCTGTTCCTCGTCTTTTCGAACATGGCGTATGCGCAATGTGTCTTGTTGCTGCCCCTCCTGTGTGCTGTGTGCCCCTTTTGGGGCCCAAAACAACATAATTAAGTATTTATTTATTTACAATTTTGGGCAATGACAACAACAATGTTGAATGCAACACAGCAGCAGCAGCAGCAGCAGCGGCAGCAGCGGCAACAACTTTTGCAGCTTCAATTTCAATTTGGAACTCAAACTGCGAATGGCGATTGCTTGCCACAATTGCTCATTTTGCTGCTTGCTGGCTGCTTGCTGGCTGCTTTGTTGCAACCTTGTGCTAAATTTTCCAAAACGTTGAACGCCGCTTCGTTCGGCATCGTCGTCAACACCGCAGCAACCGAAAATCACACAAATCCAAAAATCACAAAACTACAAACACACACAAAAACAACAACAAAAAACAAAAAACAAAAAAACAGACACAGAAATGAAGCTGAGCTGAAGCCTGTGCCTTGCGATGCAAAATCGAACTTATTGATACCCTGCGAATTTTCGCCTTTCAAATGATTTTTTCTAATATTCTTCTAATGCCTCAGATTCATATGTTAATAAATGCATTAATTTCTATTTTAAAACTACACTTAAATGTTCTTTAAAAATAATCAAAGCACGAGGTGGGCTCGAAATTTATTTTAGAAATATTTTATTGATTAAGGACCAAAAATTGCTGACTTATCTTTAAATTTGTACCCACAACCCATAGCTTTCGGATCATTATTTCATGTTATATTATATAATATATTATGTAATAAAATTTAATTAAAAATATTATATGCATTTATAAATATATATTATATATTATTTATATAATTTTATTATTTTATATTATATAAATATATTATATTATATAATATATATTACATATTATAACATGCGCCCTAAAAACATCGAAAAATCGGGCATACCCTCGCGCCAAAGGGGGAACGACGACAAAACTGTGTTGCAACAAGCGTCGCTGCCGCGACAGCAGCAACAATTGAAGCTGGCGATAAATGTCAGTCAAAGCTTGCAGCCCAACCGGCCACGCCTCCTTGGCCAGCTCCCCCCGCTCTGGCAGCTACCAGCCCCTTCGATTGGCTCTGACGCATAAATGGATGGCAACAAAAATCGAGGCAGGCAAAGCAACAACAGAAAACAACAACAACGAACAATCAAAGCTATAGATTTTCCACTGCGATCGCATTATTTATGCTTATGAGCAAATGCATCTATCAGATACAGATACAGCTCTGGCAACCGATGACGCTGCTGCTGCTGCCGCTGCGCTTTATTAATTTCCAAACTACTCGCGAGATGTGACACCATTTTGTGTGCCACAAATGACGCCACCTTTTGGGGGCAGGTGGCGGCAGCTATAGAGGGAAAGGAAAACAATTAATTTGGATTTAATTATTGATTGAAGTCTTTGAAGGATTATATCTGGGTGGAAAACGCCAGCGATTGTGCTCGGAAAGAGTGCGAAATTTGAAGAAATTGCGAACAATTAAACCTCACAGTTCTATGACATTTCTATGCCGCAATAGGCCCTGCAGCATGTCTAGAAGTCTCCATGAATATTCGTCCCCCCGCATCAATAGATCATTAAAATTCCAAGACATCTCTAATTTGCTTCTCAACCTGAAAAAGTCAATGAATTGTCTTTGGATTTTCTTTGGCATACGAAAAGTTGCAGTCAAAGCAAATGGAAAAATCGGGAAAACGTCAAGAAATGTATCCATTGAAGCTGCGAATAGCCTGATGCTCAATTCATTTCTTGGAGCTGGCAGAATGCCTCAGAAATGAGAGAGATAACCGAAGGGCAATGCAGGGGAGGGAAGCATCGTTGCGGTAGGAAATTACTTTAATTTGTTGATCCCCATTGTTGGCTGTTGAAACCTGGCTAACTGAATGACTGAGTGAGTGAGTGACTGACTGACTGGCTGACTGGCGGCCACATGTTTTCACATGGATTTCCACACGATGGACAGGTGAAAAGCAAAGCGAAAATCCAAGACCAAGACCCAGACCCCAAACCCCAAAACCCATCCGCAATCGAAGCATGAGGCAGTGGCAATGCCAGAAAAGATTCACTGGAGCAAGAAAAAAGAAAAGCAAAGAAAAAGAAAACCAAGCCAGCAAAAAAAAAAAGATGGAACCCCACTGTCTGGTCTGCCGTTTGTTGTATTTGTAAGTGGAGTCAAGCCGTAGATTTGACGCGTTGTCTGGGTAATTGTTAATGCCACGGACACTGAGAGCAGAAGGAGATGGAGCTACAGCTACAGCTCCGGGCAGGGCCTTCTGCTTGCTCCTCTTCTGGCCAAGACAATTGATCCATCAGATGGGTTCGCCGCAAGGTGGCACCAACCCCAGGCGCGTTGAGTGCTGCCTTTGGAGGGGTATATATGGATAAGAGGAGGAATCTCCGCTCTTCTTCGCCTTTTAATTATTTTGCCAACATTTGAATAATTATGAGAGATCCAAGCGGATGTGATGGCTGACAACTGATTTGCAATTTGCTGCTTCAGGCAGCGACCTTCTGCAAATGTTTTGCAATAGAAAGACCGGGGGAAGAGGAATGAGATGTGAATGCGTAGCTTGGACAGAAATTTGGTAGATAAAGCAGAGATTGGAAATTGGAAATGTAGATAGAATTAGGAAATACTGCAAAAATATCTGCTAGTGGGTGGGAATTTAATAGGAAAAGTAAAATATTTCAACGAAAATAAAATTATTAATTATTATCATTAATTATTATTTTTATTAATTATTATTATTAGTTATTATTATTAATTATTATTATTAATTATTATTTATTATTATTATTAATTATTATTATTAGTTATTATTATATATTATTATTATTATATTATTAATTATAATTATTAGTTATTATTATTATTATTAATTATTATTATTATTATTATTGATTATTATTATTATTATTTGTTATTATTATTATTATAATGGAATTATCGTAAGATATGCTGGAAATACACAAAATAAAATTGGATCGAGGACACAATATATTTGCTGGGCCCAAGAAGAAATTCCAGAATATATTCCTCTCCCTCGGCTGATTTCTGTCTTACAAATTCCGGCTTGAACCCTCCTTAAACCACCATATCCTCACCCCACGCGCTCGCCTGTGTCCCCCCTTGCCTGTTCCCTGTTCATTTTTGCTTTAGTTTCACATTCTGTAGTCCGTGTTTCAGACTCATTTAGCGGAAAAACAAACTTTCCCATTCATGACCATCAACTGAATACACACACACACATCAGACATCAGACATTATGCCATTATGCGATATGCCACGCCCTAAAGCTACAGCTACACACGGGCACAGGGCAACGCCACAGCCACATATTACATGCCCCATCATGCAATTAGCTTGGACCTTCCTTCGCTCGCCACACTCCCTGCACCCCCACTCCTGCAGCTCATTTTGCGGCTTCCTCGTGTGCAAGTGGCACAAAACAAACTGCCAGCCAAACAAGGATGGCCAAGGGATCACAGAGAGCGCAACACACAAAAAAAAAAAGCAAAAGTAAAAGAAGCAAAAAGCAAAAAGTAAAAAAAAACGAAACTCAAGTGAAAAATCATACAAAAGCCGCATAAATTAGCAATGGTCTGTAATTCCGAAAAGGGTCGTCGTCGTCGTCTCTTCCGTACAGAAGGAAAAATTATTTTATTTTCCCTAAGGAAGGGGGTTTGGAGTGGAGTGGGGGCGGGGTTTGGTCGTGCCTGCAATGCATTCATTAGTTTAATATTAAAATAGTCATCATAAAACGTCTGTAGATAAAAGAAGTCTGTTGGAAACAATGTGCCACAAGCCAGGAGGAGGCAGCCAGCAGTAGCAACAACAACAACAACAACAAGGTGGGCAGAGTGGCCAAGAAAATGTACTAAGGGCCAAGAGATTTATGAACTGCACAGAGATAGAGAGAGAGAGCGTCATACTTCTCCAGAAGTATCTCTCTATATATGTATCTCTCCCTGTGTGTTTGTCTGTGCCTTGGAGTTGCCTCCAAGTCGCCGTCACTCGTCTTGCATCCCCCCCCCCTTCTTCTTTCTTGATGTGGTGTGTGTGTCTCGCCTGAGTCTCCGGCTCTAAGCGGAGCAATGAACTATTTACGAATGTAAGAGCCCAGCCACAGCCACAGCCACTGCCACTGCCACTCACTGCACTCACTCCACTCCACTCGTCGCGTCTGCATTCATATTCATACTCATACTCACACTTTGCTTATAGATAAATGTACTCGGCACCCTCCGCCCTGCCCTTTCCTACAGTATACAATGCAATATGTAGGTGCTGGGGCGGTTGCTGTTTCTGTTTCTGTTTCCGTGGATAAGTATTGTAATATTGGTGCACTGCCCAGGCCTGATATGCCTGATATGGCAAATGCCATGCATATTTATGGGGACTCTCTGGGGCGCTGATGACCTTGAAGCGCTAGCGAAAAAGTTCTCAAGCCTAAAGATGCGCCGACAAAGGGGAGGATCGAGGCGAGAGCTAAAACTAAAAGTCTGGGGAGAAGTTTTGTGGTTGAGGCACTTCCCAGAGAAACACCAAGAACAGGGCTAACAATTATCACAGAGAGAGATCAGGGAATTATCACAGAGAGATAAGCAAAGCAAGGGAAAGGAAAGGCAAGGCGGGCTTGGAATGTCGGCAAACATGCACTATTAATTGTTAAAAAGGTGCAAGAATCCCCATTTAGCTTTTTATCCGGCACTGCCAGGTGCAAAAATTACCACGGAAAATCGTAAAATCTAAGAAAAAACTTTAGACATTTTGGATATGTCTATAACCGATTTGTATGGCAGATTTGTCGTACTAGGAGTTAAGGATTCGTGGCCAGAGATTGTTTTGCGTTCTTTGCAGCTTTTCTTTGGCAGAAGATTTTATTATTTATTTATTTATTATTTATTTGTTATTTATTTATTTATTATTTATTTATTATTAATTATTTATTATTATTTATTTATTTATTTATTATTTAAATTCACTCTTTTTTTATTATTTATTTATTCTTTTTATTATTATTTATTTATTTATTATTTTTATTATTATTATTATTTATTTATTATTTTTATTTATTTATTTATTATTTATTATTTAAATTCACTCCTGACTTTTGCTCTTCTATTTCCGTGCAGCATTTACTCTCAGTTTCATATGCACATCTCCCTGCCTGCCTCTGCCACTGCCACCCCCACTCTCAATGCCACTCCCCCCAATACAAATTCCGCTGCTGCTGCCCATTGAGGGGCTGTTAAATTTAGTGCCTCTTCACTTCAATTTTAATTACGATCACGAGCAGCTCTCAGCCAGCAGATCTCCGGAGCGACTCTCTCCCTCGACTGGCATTCGCTCTGCTTGCCTTGGATTTCGGTGTGCGTAGAGTATCTGTTGCACACATGTTTTTATTTGGGCGGGGGCAGCCCCACTCCCCCACTCTGCTGCATTCTGCACTACTCCATCTCTGTCTCTGTCTCGCTGGCATCACTCTCCCTTTCTCCTCTACTCCCTTTCTGGTCGCCTCCTTTGTTTGGTGGATAATTTAACATATTTGGGAATTCATTGCACTTTCTTTTATTAATGCGCATTCGAAGAAGTCCAAGTCGGAGAACTCTGGGAACATGTGTAAGTGGATGTGCGCCCCTCTGCACAGCCTCCCTGGCAGCCCCCTGGCCCTAGCACCCCTCTGCCCAGTCATTCTCCATGAATGCATCGTTTGTTTCGTTTTCGTTGTTGTGTTTTTGCCTAAATTTAGTCACATTCCGTACTATTTCTGTAATTGGCCGGCCGGCTCTCTGCTGTGGCATCTGTTTTGTTGCTTGGCGCTTTGATTGTTCCAATTTTGGGCGCTATAGCAAAACCATTGATAAAAATAGAGCACCCAACTGGCTGTATCTCTGCCTGTGTCTGTCCCTGCCACGAGATATCAATGGAGAAGATGCATCAGAGGCATCGCAGTGTCGGGCAGGGGGCTATTGAGATGGGGGATTGGGCTTGTAATTGTATCTGTTAATCGCACATCTGTTTGTCACATGAACATCACAAGGGCTGGGCGGGGATGGGGACGGGGAAATGGGTGTGGCACTGGGAGTGGGGAGGCACTTAATGCCACACGTGACTGCTCATTGTTTGTGCGCTGACTTTGGGGCCTCAGCTGTAGCTTTGAGATGATTATTTTCAATTGATGATCAACCCAAAAGCTCCCTTCTACCCCACCAAGCCACTGCCCCAACCCGCTCTGGCTCATCACCCCTCCTTCTTTGCTTTTCATTGCTGAATTGTTTTGTCATAAATCTGGCAAGCAAAATGAGCTAATGCACTGCGAGATTCTCCAGAGAAGTTTCCGCGCCCCTAGAGAACTGTTAAGAGTAGCTTTTGGAGCCACCTTCGCATGCTCCGCCCCCCTGCCCTTTCCCTAAGCTTTGAGATCTTCTCAGGCAGCTGGCACAAATTGCGCAAATTGGTCTGAAACAAATGTAAATATTTATTAAAATGCACAGGCCCCACCTCGCTGGGCCGCCCCATGCCACCCCCTGCACTACCACCCCCCCCCAGCTCTGGCTCTCGCTATTGCTTTTCCCTTCAAAGTTTTTCCATATCAGTCAAATGTTCAGAACGTGATCATGATCATGAACAAATCATTGCGAATGCATGTGCGCGGGTGCAGTGATTATTCAGAAAGAGAGGCAGAGAGAGAAGGAGCAAGAGAGAGAGAGGGAGAGATGTGCAAGGTGACAGAGCGAGATAGCAAGATCATGTGACTTGACTCGCGGCGACTGAGTCTTTGTTGTTTGCACTCTGCGATGCTGATAATCGTCGGCCAATGCAAATAAATATTTATGCGTGTGAGTCAACAATTACAACAATTACAGCCCGCCGATGAATAATCCACAATAAGACACTCCAAATGAATGCCCCCGAAAAGCAGTTCAAGCGCAAGACGAAAGATCCTCAATAAATAAAAAATAAAATAAAAACAATAACAACAGGCTCAACAACAGACTCAACAACAAATTCACGCACATTACGATAATATATTTTTAGCCATAATAATTACCCATGAATATTACACCACAGAAAGTTATCTAAAATTAAAATAAATACCCAATTAAATAATCCAGGACAGCAAATAAAACGAAGTTTCAACAACAACAACAATAATAACAGACTCAACAACAAATTTACGCACATTACGAATATATTTTTAGCTATAAAGTTATTTAGAAAGAAAGTTATCTAAAATATAAAAAAAATACTCGATTAAATAATCCAGGACAGCAAATAAAACGAAGTTTCAACAACAGGCTCAACAACAGACTCAACAACAAATTCACGCACATTACGAATATATTTTTAGCCATAATAATTACCCATGAATATTACACCACAGAAAGTTATCTAAAATTAAAATAAATACCCAATTAAATAATCCAGGACAGCAAATAAAACGAAGTTTCAACAACAACAACAATAATAACAGACTCAACAACAAATTTACGCACATTACGAATATATTTTTAGCTATAAAGTTATTTAGAAAGAAAGTTATCTAAAATATAAAAAAAATACTCGATTAAATAATCCAGGACAGCAAATAAAACGAAGTTTCAACAACAGGCTCAACAACAGACTCAACAACAAATTCACGCACATTACGAATATATTTTTAGCCATAATAATTACCCATGAATATTACACCACAGAAAGTTATCTAAAATTAAAATAAATACCCAATTAAATAATCCAGGACAGCAAATAAAACGAAGTTTCAACAACAACAACAACAGCGCGTCAATCAACAAGCCACTCAACAACAAACTTAAATTTTTCTGACAAATTCATTCCAAATCAGGCCACTTTTGCGGAATAATTTTGTTTTCTGTTGATTTATGCGCAAAACAAAAGCGAACTCTGGAACTCCGGACAGGAGCAGAAAAAGTTCCCAACTAAAGTTTTCTATACATATAATTAACTAAGTGCGGGGGGGTGGTGGTGGCGGTGGTGGTGGGTTTTCCTAGGTGCTGGTGGTGGGAGAACAATCAGCAGGCGAGTGATACAATTTCTCACTCGCTCGACAACAAACGAAAAGTTGTGTCGTGTCGTCATTATCAGTTCCAAAAGGTGAACAACAGCTAAAGCAACAAGAGGAGTGAGGCGGGGGAGCGAGGCGGAGTTTGCGGGGAGGAAAAGCCAAGCTGATGACGCTTCAGCGATTTTCACATTAGATTAAATATTTTTCCATTTGAAACTTTTCATTTTTGAGGTCAAACCTGAAGAGGTGCGGGAAGAAAACTCTGCGGGCCTCTTGGGTAACACGAATTTTGTCGTTGATAATACAATAATTGTTGTTGAAGCTATTCGTAGTCGTAGTTGTTGTTGTTGCTGTTGCTGCTGCTGCGGAAGCGGATGCAAAAAATAAAAAAAAACGGCATGAGAAGAGTAAGAGGAAGCCAGAAGAGAAGACAGACAGGCAGGCAGGTTGAAAGGCAAACATGAAGTGCCAGTGACGATCACTTATATAGATATGTATATGTAGCTGGTATTCGAAAACGTCTGCCCCAACAGCAGTAACAAGGAAAGAAGCTTCGATCTGCTTGCGGAGGTTAAATATTCCCTTTCTGAGATTACATTTTATTTTATAATTCGGAATGAAGGCGTGGAATATATTATACAAATATGTTTAGTGTTTCTTACGAAACTTGCACCAAAAAGAAAAAAAACTCTGCAGAGTTTCATCCAGAATGGCAGAGAAAAATCCAGAAAAATCCCTCAATATTGAGTGGCAAATGCAAACTTCTGGTCAAAGTCGCCATACCCTGTCTCTCTCTCTATTTTTGCAGTGTATAATAACAATAACTGAAGCAGCTAATTTCTCATGGAGATGGTGGGGTGGGGTGTGGTGGGGGGATGCGATCTGAGTGAGGTACACCGGCTATAAGGTATACGGGGGTTCGGTTCCGCGACAGCCAAGACCTTGCCTTTGGCCAAGAAGTCGGCTCTCAGTCTCTCAGCGAATGAAATGAATTTCCATTGTCTTAAATATACGTTTTTTTTTTTTTTTTGTCAGGCTTCCTTAGGCTCTCATTGTTGTTGCCTCACCCAAAGGCCAAGATCGTCGTCATATTAGCGTCCAAAAGTCAACTTTTGCTTCGTCGCTTCTTCAACGTCAAAACACACACAACGAATATCGGCACAGTGGTTGAAGAGCACTGGGAAATCTGATAAAAATAATAGGGCTTAGGCTAGGAAATATATATTTAATAAATGTATAATAATAATAATAAATATAAATAAATGTATAATAATAATAATAAATATAAATAAATATATATTATATTTTGTTAACGTTTCTTAGTGGGATTTCTTGTAGGATTCTTATTGGTGCAAGGATCTGTGGAAATTATGGTACTACTTAGGGGTCTCTGCAGCCATTAAAATAATTGAATAATAATATAATATATAATATAATAATAATTGAATGGTAAATAAAACAAATAATATTAAATAATATGAAAATAAAAGTAAAGTAAAGTAAAATAGCTCGAAATTTATTGCTGGAATACAAAACAGATCAGGAAAGAACTGAGCTAAAAGGCACATATATTCTCTATAAATCACACCCACAGAAAATCAAACGATCACCAAAGATCACCAAAGATAAAAGATCATTCCATTCGGAGTCCACAGAACTGGCTGAAACATCTTTAAACAATTTCCATGAATATTCTAGTAATTAATTTCCATACCCTAACCACTGTGCGCTCTGTTGCTGTTTCTGTTGTTTTTGTGTTCCAGGGGCGGCTTTTCAAAAACGAAAACGAACCGAAAATAAGCGAGCAACTGGGTGACGGCGACTCTGCCTCTGCCTCTGCACTGGGAATGGGAATTATTGTATGCGTATAATGTAAATTCCGCAAAGTGCGATGGACAAGCGATGCTTGAAATTAAAATAGGGTCATTAAGCGCGCCACGGCGGGGTCCATGGTGTGAAGAGGGGCAGAACATGTGGTTGGTGGTGGGGAGCAGGGGGCAAGCAACAGCCAGCTGCCAGCTGCCTCTGTCTCTTTCGAGCTGGTTCGTTCACTGGGCTCCTCACCGCTCACCGCTCACCTTCTCCCTTTCTGGGCCTGGGCCCCCGGTAATTGCTCTCTCGACCAAACAAATTTCTCAACAATTATTTTACGAAATGTTTTTCAATCTTCTCGGCTTTGGGTTCAGGCTGTTTGTGTGTGTGTGTGTGGGGATCGTGTAGAGTTTTCCATTCAACAACGACAACCAGCCAGTCGCCTTAAAGTTTAAACTGAATCTCAGCATTGGATCGCTGCGTCTGACTCCTCTGTAATTATGATTGTTTGCTGTTGTAATACCCAAAGTAGTACTCAAAGTGATTGTTGCCTTGCCGCTGGCCTGCCTGCCTGCTGCCTGCCTGCATTGGTTTGTGCCTCTCTGCCTGACATTGGCATTTGTTTAGTAATTATAGAAAAATCTCCTCCGCTACGTGCGCATAATTTTCATAGTCAATAAAAGATCTACAGCCAGCCCCAGAGCAGCTGAGCAGCTGTGAGTGTGCGATCAAATGACGTCTCAATGCTGTTTCATTGGGCAAAGGAATGAAAACAAAACACACACAAAAGCACTTCAAAATTAATTCAACAAAGGCAGGGCTTTAGATACATTGGAATGATAGGCATATACACATACACATATGTACATATGTATGTAAATATGTATGCACATATATGTATGTATTCATAGGTATAGAAGTACAAAGATCAAGAAATTTGAGGCTGCATTAGACTGAAATGGAATGCAATCTTTATTCTTTATAGATATTTCAGCTAAAATTTTCTGCACTTAGCTCTAAATTAATTACTTGTTTTTAGTTAATAGCTTTTCAGGCATATTTTGTGTTGTATTTGTTTATTGGCAACATTGATAAATTTATACAATATATTTATTTATTTTATATTATTTTATATATTTTTTATTTTATATATTTTATATATTTTATTTTATATATAATATTTATAAAAATATATTTTATGTTTATATATACATATATATTTTTTAAATTTATATACATATTTATATGTATATTATTTTGAGCCTGAACAGATTTGGTTACTTTTATGAATGAATAATTATAATAATAATAAATATAAATTTAATATCTGCCATGGAAACAATTAATCATTACTCTTTTCTGTGGCCCCATTCCCCGAATATATTGCTGATTCTTTATCTGAACATTTTACTAAGACAAGTTCTGGCATTAATATTTGCCATCTTGGCATTGCTTGCTCTGGAGGAAAGACCTACTACGAAATAAATCATTAGAATTAAAGATGAATTTTATGATTAAAAGTAATGCATTTATTGCAAATAAATATTGTCTATATGTCTACATGTCTAAATATCTTTCTTCAGTCAAAAGTTATCGCAAAAATCGAATGTACGTAGATCAGGGACCGCAACTATTATAAGTTTTAAAATAAAAATTGCAATCTAAGAATTATTTCCAAATTTATTATATAAAACTTACGAATAACATAAATAATAGTTATTTATGACTTTTTTAATTAAAATAAAAAATAAAATTAGCATTCATAACTCTTATTTGCGGTCCCTGATGTAGATCCAAAAAAAATTATTGCAAAATTTCGTTGAATTTTAAAGGCTTTTTAGTCCATGTGATTTGCGTTGTCCTTTCTTTACCTATCGAACATTTATGATTGTCTTTGGCCAGCTCCCAACTATGTATCTTCAAATGAATTCATCTGGTGGCGCCTTCGCCTGCCTTAAGTGGCAGATACTTGCTAGGGGCAGCAGCAGCAGCAAAAAAGGTGCGAAGCTGCCAAATGAGCAACGTGCGCGGCGTTCAACAAATTTACAGTTGTTGTCGCATGTTGCTGTTGCAGTTGCAGTTGCTGCTGCTGTGGTTGCCGTCGCTTGTTGGTCGCATAAAAACCAGTAAGTGATTTCACAGAGTCGCCCCTCGAGTCGCCCCTCGAGTGGAGCAGCAGGCAGGCAAAACTAACAAATATTTGTGGGGAGGGGGGACACTGAAAGCGCGCGCGAGAGAAACAAAATTTGTAACATATTCGACCAAAAAGGCAGCAAAAAATATTTAAGTTTTTTTTTTGTTTCTGTTTTTTTGTTCATTGGTTCATTGAACTCCCAAAGACCCTCCTCGGCCTGCTCGCTGCCGCCACATCTGTTGGTTGGAGTTCGACTTGGACTGCGACGACGACAGCGACAACGGCTCCAATGCTGGAGACTCTGACTGACTTATTGAATGACGGAGATGGAGACGGAGACTGCAGCCCCCAAAAGCAGCGGCAGCAACAGCAACAGCAGCAGCATTGAAGTCTGCACAGATTATGTCACACATTTTCGTTCGTATTGGGGGAGTGTTCCACTCACAGAGAGCGATAGAGAGGGGGGTGCATGCTGCACGCTGCATGGAGTTGTTGCTGCAGGGGGAGGCATGGAGCAGGGAGGGGCAGGGGGTATGTTGCACTCGTGGTAGCCATGTTACAACATCAATTGCGCGCGCCAGACAACAGAAAACAGAAACAACAACCAGCGACAACCAGTGACTGCGACCTAAAAGAAATCGTATCTCAAAGATTGTTTTTGTTGCTGTATCTGTGTATTAGAGGAACGGGCGGGCGTCGGCTCCAAGAGAGAGCGGCGCAGAGAGAATGAATCACACATGAGTCAAGAAATTCCAAAACTTATGCCAGGGCGGCAAGGGAGTGCAAGTCTGGGGGCAGGGAGGTCTTTAGGGGAAACCTCTTGGCGTTTGTGGGGGGCGGTATATCTGTGTGTCGGAATAAGGGATGTTCCGTAGATCTTCAGATGTGCAGATTGCAGGAGAATAAGTCTGAAAGTAAGACCTTCCATCTGAGATCTTTTACGAAATGGGAAATAAAAAGAACTAGCTGTGGAATAATTAAATAAATTAAATTAAATTAAAAATTAAATAAAATCGTTTCATCTATCCTTTCAGATCAATATCAACTGTTCAACGAAAGACGCATCCTGCTGCGAGTAACTGTAAGTGAAATACTTAATTTCAAATTTTTTATTAAATATTTATTTTATATTTATTTATTTTATATTATTATTAATATTATTCTATTTTATATTTCTTTTTTATTTATTTATTTTGTTATAGTATTATATTTTCTATTATACATATTTATATTTATTAATTTTTTTTGTTTTATAATATTTTGTATTTCTATTTTATTTATTTTTTTATTTTATTATATTATTATATTTTATATTTATTTATTTTGCTACATTTAAGATGGTTTAATATGGTGCATTTCTATCAGAAATTCTTCTCACATTTCGGATCGTGAAATCGATCTCAAAATTGTATTTAAAAATGTATCTTCCAGTGACAGAATCTGCGCCAATCTTCCGCGGATTATCCAGTCGACATGTCTCTCTCCCCTTTTTAAATTTCACTGATTTCATAACAAGCTTCCTCATGCTTCACCCTCCTCCTCCTCCTCCTCCTCCTGGCATGTATCTCCATCTGCATTTGTATCTGTAGCTGTATACTGCCCCCACCACCCCCCACTCTAACATTGTCTTCACTTTCGGTTTGTCTGCGGCCGGCGAGTGGCGGAGTGGAATAAGTGAAAGTCAAATGTTATTGACGCATTGAGCGCTTGAACAAATTAACTGCGCAATGAGCAGCAGCAGCAGCAGTGGCAGCGGCAGCAGCACACGTATCCGTATCTTACGGATTGTATGGCTTGTTGTATCTGCAACTATTTTCGAGAGTATCTTTTGTTGGGCCTTTGCTTTGGCTATTTGTTTCTTTTTTTCTCTTGCTGATTTTTTGGCAAATTAATTTCAAACCAAAATTTATTAAATCAGAAAAATGGCAAAAAAAAAAGGAAACAAGTTTCGGATTTATGCAATTCCCCCCCCGCACAGATAGTGGGCGTAAGAGGCAGAGTGGGCGGGAGTTAAGGAGCGGGAGAAAAGGTTTTTGTACGCTTTGTAAAAGTTGTTGAATCATTTAGCTGCGAATCTTATCAGCGCCGAAGCGGCCGCGTGAGTGATAACAGGAGGCAGTGGCAGGGGTTTTTCAATGGAAATTATGCTGAGTAATCGACAGAACAGCGAAATGGAAGCAGCAGCACGAAACGAAACGATAGACTGATGAAATTCATGCCTGAAAATGGGCTGAAAGTTGCGATATTTCGAGGCAACCCTCGAGACTCGCTGCGGGGACTGCATTCGATGGCCAATAAAATGCTAATTGACAGGTTGGCTAGTCCGTCGCCAGCGACTGCCACCGACTGCGCGAAAGATAACGAGAAGCGAGAAGCGTGAGCCGTGAGCAAATTAACTTAATTAATGCGACAAGATCGCGTATCCGTAGCAGCGATTTCGCGTTTTTTTGTTGGTCGATCGTTTTGTAATTCAAATTTGTGTGGCACAGCAGCAACTGTGGTGCTCTCTGTGGATCTCTGTGGCATGCACTTGAGCAAACAAATGCAAAACGATTTTCAGCTGCAGGTGCGACGCCTCTGCTGAGTGCTGATGCTGCTGGGTGGTGGAGGAGGCGTGGCAGCAGGCATCAGAACTTTCACAAATTAATAACACTTTTTGGGGCACAGAGGAAGGAGAGAGAGAGAGAGACAGAGCAGGCAATGGGGCAAGTTCGAGGCAAGTGTGTTGAACCCCCCACAGAAGCGAGGCACACAGAACAGATTTCGAGTTAAGTTGTGGAGAGCGGCGGCATTTTAATTGAATTCGCGAGGTGAACACAAAGAGAGAAGAAGCAAAGACAGAGAGAGAGAGAGGGAGAGGAAGAGGGAGAGAGTGAGAAAGGGGGATAGCAGATGGCAGAAGCGGAGCCTCAATTTCCAAGAACTCCACCGAATGAACACAAGATATATTTACTTACTTATGTACGACAGACAGACAGACAGGCAGACAGACAGATGTATCTTTGTATCTTATTTCTTTGGTTCTTGCAGTACGTTTTTTTCGAGCATGGGAAGGGAAGGCGGCCATAAGCAGACCGTAAACGAGACGACAGGCAAATAAAAGTCAAAACTCGCGATGAACAAATGGAGGGAACGGAACTGAGCTGAATGGAACGTAAAATGAGCAAATCGACTAAATAATAATGATACGCGGCAAGGCAGAGCACGGAAGCGGCCACAGGGATTCCCCTGCAGCAGCGAGAACGGGACTTTTGGCTGGGATCTGCATCGGGTTGGGTGGCAACACCTTTGGGGCTGAGACGCCACTGATATATGCCTAAGTAAGTGCCAACTCCCCTGCAATTCCCAGCGTACAACTTATCTGAATCCATGGACCGCAGCTCAGCTCCCGAGTGTCGTCAGTGCTGGGCATTAATTCTGCACTAATTCATGGAAGAGCCCACAGAGCCCAGGGGCAGACCAGTGGCCACGGATCGGATCATTGGACGAGAATCGCGTCTCGCGCGCGCCTCGCAACTCGTTACTTGGTCAATGGCTTCGGCTGCGCCCAGCCAGTGGGCTCCCTGCCCAGAATGGGGGGCGTGATGGCCCCATCTAAGAGGCAGGCAGGGCAGTCAGGCGGGCAGGCAGCATCTGAGAGACGAGACGGACAACTGCCAGACAGACTGTCTCGTCTCTCTCCCAGTCACTGCCTCTGCCGCTGCCTCTGTTCTTTGGCTCTTTCGGTAATTTGTAAATTGGTTCATAATTCGTTTGTTTGTTCTTACACCAGCCAGCCCCACCCCCACCCCCACCCCCGCGACTCTTCTTTACAGCTTTTGCTGCTACTTCTATGCCCTTTCTCCAGCTTCTTTCACTTAATCCCATTCTTTATTTTACTCTTTTCTCCTTCATTTCGCTTTGCGCTTTGCTTTGGAGACATTGCGTTCGGCCATTGGCCCTCTTTTGTGTCTGTCTGTTTGGGGCGGGGCGGGGACTGGGCTGTCTGTTTGGCTTGAATCTGTGCTGGGGCGATGGGCAAGAAATTAGGGTATATGCCATGCCGGGCAGGAGGCAGGGGGGTAATGGGAACAATCAGCTAACTGTAAATACTCTTTGTTTTTCATCGTGCTTTTTTTTTTGTCTACTTTTCCACTTTTGTTCTTTGTGTGTGTCTTTTTTCCCTGTGCCACTTTTTTTAAGACGCGTTATAATTTTTTGATATTTCTGCTTATTTCTATTTCTCACGAGACTTTGGTCTGCCGCTCCCCATGCCTGCTGAGCGCATAGTGAAGGAATGTTTTTTGGTTTTTTGGGATTTGCATATTTTCGGCACTCGCTAATTAATAAACGACACAGTGCCGGACACACTGCCCCAGCACAAACATGCGGCTGATGCCACGAGGAATGCCAAAGGTCAGACCGCGCGGAGGCTTCCGGCAATGCAGGCAATTAGATCATCCCAGAAATACGCTTTTTGGCGACTCGCAAAACATTTATTGCGTAATCGTTGAAACTATTTTGCGGCAGATCGGTTTTCCATTTGGACTCGAATTTTGTAGATTTATGTGGCAGCTAAAGCAGAGTCTAAATCTTTAGGGTTTAAATCAAAAGTTTCTTCAACTCTTAGGAATACTCCAAGAAACTTTAGAATATTTTTTTTAATTTTAGAAATTAGAGAAGATTAAATTTTAATTAAAATTGCTGAAGGACTTCTTGTTTCTTCTGGGCTTTCTGCTACGAAATCTAGGGACATTTAGCGCGGTTCCATGCTAATTGTCTTAAACCTTCCCAAACTTTTATTCTTCAGTTTTATTTTTTTTTTATTTTATTAATTTTTTTATATATTTTATTTAATTGTTTATTGTAATTGTAATTGTAATATCTTTATGTGGTACATTGTTGTTTAAGTTTACAGAAAATAATTCTTATGTTCACAGACTTCCATTAAAATATTAATTATTATTTATTATAAATTTTTTTTTTTTTTTTTATTATATATTATTATTTATATATATTATATATATTTATATTTATTATTTATTTATTATTTATATATATTATATATTTTTTCATTCATGTTATATTAATATTTGCTTTTTATTCATAAACTTTATATGCAGTGGGCTTATTACATTTTAGCTATATTGTTAAGCAACCTTTCAACAGGGGAAAAACTTAAGCAACTTATCCATCTTTCCACCTTCATTAAATACTCAAAGGCTGCCCCTTTCCATCCTCCTCCGAATTTCCATCTTGGCATCTTCCATTTCTCCTGTGAAATATCTGAAAAGAAATGAAATAAAATGCTTGCAAGTGAACTCCTGCGATTGATTGATATATTAAGAGCAGCAGCCATTCATGGGGAGATAACAAAGTGCCGGGCAGGGAAGCAGGTCACTGCAAAGGTTAATGCCAATTTACGTCAACAAATGCTCGGGACATGCCACCATCTAAATCGAAGCCAAAGCCAAAGCCAACACGGGGAAAAGCCAATTCGATTTGCGAGCGGGAAGGAAAACCTCTTTGCCAGAGATCTTCAGAGATCTTCGGGCGAGAATAAGTCAAATAAATCGAGACGAGAGAGGGACACAGGAGTGAAGTGAAGTGGAGAAGTGCAGCACAAAACAAGGTCTCTCTTTGCTCCACTCTTCTCTCCGCTCTCTGCCCCTCTTTTCAGCTTGTTTTCCCGCCTGTCAGCGAACCTTCTTCGATCGGGCAAACAAGCCGAACAAAACGCTTCCTCAACCGCCTAGCGGATTTACAATGGATGCGCGCAACCCAACTGTTGGGAGAAGGGGCAGCCAGGAGGGGATACCCATATACCCATGCCCCTGCCCCTGCTGCAACCAGTTAGGCGCTTGAATTGGGCGAGTGAGCAGCAGCAGCAGCAGCAGCAGCATGGCAGGGAGGGAGGAGAGGCGACGACCAGGAGTGTGCGTTGTGGCAGTACGGAATGGAATGGAATGGAATGCTTCGCTGGTCTCGGGGGCCAGAAATTGGCAAACAATAAAAGCCGTCAAAAAGTGCAGCCAACAAATGGGAAAAGCTATAGTCAGAGCGGCCGATGGCAGTGAGAAGGGGCGGGGAGAGTGCCACAACAGAGAGAAAGAAAGAAAGAAAAAAACAGTTTGAAAAGTTGATTGTTTAGTTGGAGTTGGAGCATAAAAAATGTTAGCTACACAAGCAACAAAAAACAAAAGCAACAAAAAAATACACAAAAAAAGTGGAGCGTCGATTGGAGTCGTCGTTCGTTGTAGAGAAAATGAGAAAATGGTTTTCCATCACAGTGAGAACAAGGAGCCAACGGTGAGGAAAGAGAGCGCGACACGAGAGGGGTGCACAGAGATAGTGTAAAGTGCGGGGGGTGCGGTGTGCGCTGTGTGGGGTGTGGGTTTCCATAAGCTGGGTTAAAGTGTGGCCTCTCGGTGGGGCTGCATTCAGAACAAGACTTTGCGAACGAGACTCTTGGCTTTCTCAGGAGATGTCTGAACACATGTAGCCCTCCATCCCCCACCCCCTTGGCCAACGTATGGCAGGCTATTATCATATTAGTGCACTAACAGAGAGATGAAACGCCAGAAGAGATTGGGCCCAAAAGAGTGCTACAACAGGCAGGAGATGCCAGAGATGTCCAAACTGCTATCGATGGAATAATCGATTATGCCCCAACTGATATCGATGGAATTATCGATTATGCCCCGACTACTATCGATGGAATAATCGATTATGTCCCAACTACTATCGATGGAATAATCGATTATGCGCAACTACTATCGATGGAATAATCGATTATGCCCCAACTACTATCGATGGAATTATCGATTATGCCCCAACTGCTATCGATGGAATAATCGATTGATTTTTGATTAAATATAATTAGAGGATAAACAGTTGGAACCATCTATTAAGTAATCGTTGTGCCTTTGGGTTTTGATAAATAATTATCGAAGTGCGGAAACACTTTTAGAGCTACTCCACATAAAGATTTCCGTTTATTTCGGTGGTAAACTTTATTGAGATTCTTCCACTGTAGGCAATGGAGCGCTGCATATACTGAAATTATCGATTGAATATTTGATTTATCATTTGATTCGGACACCTCAAAAAATACTCCAATGCAACATGTCTGTAAACACATTTCAGTCTCTGGAGATTGTTTATTTAGACCTTTCGTGATTCGCATAACTCTCACGCTGTCATCTCTCTCTCGTGCTGTTGGACAATGCTTTGGCTTGGCTGTGGCTGTTTGGCTTTTGGTGAAAGATACATTTCAACTCTTGTCAGAAAGCCAGCGATGGTCGAGTCGACTCGAGTCTTGGTCTTGGTCTTGGGGGCATGGAAAACAGACAAATGTGACGGAAGAAAGCGCTCACTGCTCTGCCCATGGGAGTGTGAGAGAGGGGGGGCTTAGAGAGGTGCTGGTGGAGCTCTCTGTGCAGCTGCCGTTGTGACTGACTGACATTTTTTTTGCGCGCACACACACACAGATTTTTTTTATATTTTATTTTGTTGTTGATGATGAAGAGACGAGACGAAAAGAGACAACACGAGACGGAGACGCAGACGCTGGGTAAGGAAGGCGCAGGCCAGGCCGAAGTGTGGCCTGACAAATGCATAAAACTTTGAGGCTTAAAGAAAGAGATGGATGGATGGATGGAGAAAGAGAGTGCCAGAAGGGTGGTGGGGGGTGGGGGGAGATGGCAAGGTAGATCATGAAGATCTTTTGAAAGAAGTGGAAACTAAAGCGAGAGGAGGATGGAGAGAGGAGCATGGAGTGAGGAGCATGGGATGCTGCATGGAAGTGAAGTGCATGAAGCTGGCAGCATTTTGCACACTGATTTGCTGCTGACAACAACAACAACAAAACCACATGAACTTCAAACAGCAACAACAACAAAACAACAACAAAACAGCAACAAAAAACAACGTGAATGTTGTAGCAATTGAATTTTTGCACGTCGCCCATGAAGTTGTTTGTTTGCCTGACTCCGGTACCCACCGTGTACCTTCGCTTCCCCACACTGCGCTCTCTCCAGCTCCCTCTCTCTCTCTCTCTCCCTCTCTCTCTGTCTCTGCTCCACTCTCTGGTAACAGCCCCCCTCTCCGTGGAGTCCCACAAAAATTGTAGAAGCTGTTTTTTGTTTTTGTTTTGTTTTTGTTTTGTTTTTTTTTGTTGTTCGTTTGCGCATATTTATGTTTGGCTTTGAGTTACCGTTAGACGGTTATATGGCGGATTACATTTGGCGCTGCCGATGGCAAATTATCTGTGCCGCGTCGCCAAGAAGCAGCAGCAGGGGGGGTGGTGCGGGGGGAAGTACATAGAAGTTTGCAGCAGATGATGGAAATGTGCAGGCAGCGAGAGAGCAGCGCAGCAGCAAATGATCGTGGAATGATGAGGATGATTGAGTTTGCAGTTGGGCAAAAAAAAACCCAAAGGAGGAGGAGGAGCAGCTGCCAGCATCTTGGGGATTTCTTTTGCACTCTGTGGCGGCGCATCCATCTGCCGTCTCTTTCTCTGCCACTATGCAACTATCTTTGGCAGCCATCTGGCCATTTATGCTGCTTCTATCCACATGCACTTACGCATCGCTTTATACCGCATTGCTGATCCATCAGTTTAATTATTTAAATGTATTAAATTTATTTATTTATTTTATTTATTTTATTTTATTTATTTTAGAATGAAATTTATTTATTTATTATTTATTTATTTATTTTATTTTATTTATTTTAGAATGAAATTTATTTGGCTTATTTATTTAATTATTTATTAATATTTTATTTTAATTTAATTTATTATTTACTTATTTGGCTCTTGGCTTATCAATTTTAATTTCGTTCAGCTTGTATTTAATTATGAAATCAGATCTCAGCCACTTGCAAACAAATTGCAGGGAGAACACAGGGGGAATGCGTCTAAAGTTTAGACTGGAAGCCATCAAAGTTGCTGCCGATCTTTAACTTGAATCTACTGCTGCGGCTGCCAGCTGTCAGCTGTTTTGGCTCTGCTCTCACTAGGGAATCGTCCTTACAGCAAATTCTGTAATCCAGAAAGCGCTCTGTACTGCTGTAACTGCAGCTGTAAGTGCTGTTTTTCTGGAAATATGAACTGAATATTGATTTTATTATTAAGAATTATATTAGTAATAATAATAATACTATTATAGTAATAATAATATTAATAATATTAGTAATTATTATTAATATTTATTAGTAGTATTAATAATAATATAGTAATAATAATGTTAATATTATTATTAATTATTATTATTAATAATTATTATTACTTTTATTATTACTATATTATTATTATTATATATATTATTGCTATTTATTATTATTACTATATTATAATTAATATTTATTATTATTATTTATTTATTTATTATTATTATTAATAATTATTATTATTTTTATTATTCCTATATTATTACTATTATTAATATTATTTTATTACTATATTACCATTATTAATATAAAATTCTCTATTTAAATAAAAATATTCTAAAATGTGCCAAGGAGCAGATACGCTTTCTTGAGAGCACGTGTGCCCCGTGATCTTAATGGGTATCCTACATAATGGGCAATAAATCAAATAAATCAAATGATATCTGCATGATTTTTGGCATCATCCTCCATTTCTCAACGTACATTTCTTCCGTGGATTCTGGCACCATTTCTCGCCATCTTCCATTTCCTCTGTGCACATATCTTTACCTCATAATTCCATTCATAATCCATTCACTTCTTTATCGGATGTTTAATGGCGGGCGGTCAATTGCCAAAACACGCTGTAAAAACAAATTGGGATTCCCATAGCACATTCCCCCCGCCATGTGCCCTGCTAAAACATTTGAAGAGACCTCCTGGGGAATACCCATGGGATCCCCAGCCGTTCCATGGCTGCAATGGCTAATGATATCCCACTAATTCCTCGCACAGTACCCGCAGCCCTCTCTACGCTCCTGAAGATGTGGTGTGAAAATCTGCCAACGATTGCTCGATTGCTGTGCTCGCCTCTTGGTTCAACTTTCAACTTACATTTGGTTTTTTTTTGTTTTTTGTTTTATTTTTTGCAAGTGACTTTCGCAGCAAGTGACACAGAAATAACAAAAAGGAAAGGCCGCTGTATCTTTGAGCGCCTCTACCTCGCTCCGCTCCCCTGCTCTGCACTCCCCTCTTCAGCCATTTAAAGACTGACTTTTCGCACACAGCAAAGCAAACTTTCAAATGTCTGAGCCTGAGCCTGAGCCTCGAAAGCAAAGCATAGCAAAACGGCTAAAAACTTGGCCATTGGCGATCGTCTCACAGAGTGAGCTTTTGAGATTCGAGTATCGAGTATTTCTATTTGTTTCTGGCTCTGGCTCTGGCGCTGCTGCTCTGACTCGCAAAACTATTGGCCATTATTATCTCTGGGTCTTTGGCTGCTTTTGTTGTTGTTGTTGTTGGGGTAATTGTTGCCGCTTTTTGGTTTTTGTTTTGCTTTGCTTTGACGTCGCGTCGGCATCTGAAAAGAAGGTCGCACAAGGTGGTCCACCATCATCCACCCCGCCAGATCCACATCGAGGTGAGCCTCTGTGCCCCGTTATCGTTGCTTGCCGCGCTACTCTACGCTCTGGCAATGGGCATTTTGATGGCTTTCATGCGGTTGAGCAGCTGGGTAATCATTGGTGGAGGGATGCAGCCATTGGGAAGTATTTTGAGAGGCAATAGCTTGGGTTATGTGGCAGCTATAAGCAGCACTCTGAAAGGAAGTATTTGAGAGCCGAAGAAGGAAAACATTTGATGATGGAAAATTAAATGAAATATTGCACTTGTGTCTGTTTTGATCTCTTATTTTTTTCCGCTTTTTTTCTAGCTTTATTTATGCCATAACCATATGTTCCAGCTAGGAGAGAAGTAAGCTAACATTGAAGATGTGCACGCGCAGAAATGTGTTCATTTGGAAACCGAGGTGCACTGCTGCATGACTCCCAAATTGTATATAAATTATACAAATTATAAATTATATAAATATAAATTATTTAAATATAAATTATATAAATAAAATGAAATAATTTATATATAATTTGGGAGTCATGCAGTGTGAATGCTCTCTAAAATGTAATTTATAATAATATATAATATATAATAATATTTTATATATTTATATTTATTTTAAACCGAGGTGCACTGCTGCATGACTCCCAAATTGTATAAATTATAAATTATATAAATAAATACAAATAAATAAAAATAAAGCTAGAAAAAGTGCTGAAATTATATAATTTATAATTTATATAATTTATAATTATATAATTTATATAATTTTATTTATATATATAAAATATATATATGTATATATAAAATATTATATATTATAAATTAAATTTTAGAGAGCATTCCCACTTCGTTGATCGTTCGATTCTTGGCTTTCATCTTGTATTATTTTCGTTTCATTTGTCTTTGAAATTAATGTGCCAGATTTGAAAACCTGTAACGTCAGCTGCTGGCTTTGTCTCTCACTCTGCCAGCGACTTGGAGACTCTATCTCTAGCCCCCCCTCCCCCAGTCTCTGTCTCCGTCTCTGTCTATTGCCGAGGCCTGGAGTGGCTGGCATTAGCGCAGCGGAGAGCAGCAGCAGCAGCAGCAGAAGTTGACGAGTTAACTCGAAAGAAAGAAAACTAAACCGAAAGAATTGCATATCCCCCTATCTCCGCTCCCATCACCCCACCATTAACCCCTCTTTCTCTTTCTGCAATTGATTTTCACTTGGATTTCTCTCAAGAGACGACAGAGACGACAACTTGTGCCCTGTTTTTGGTTTTGTTTTTGTTTTGTTTTTGTTTTTCCTTGTGCCTGTCGCTCATTCGCTTTGTCTTTTTGGCATTGATGTGTTTTTCTCTGTGTGTTTTGTTTATTTGTTGCACTCGCAGAGCGCCCAGGGGGCTGGGGGCTAAGGCTAAGCCGTCGCTCGTCATACTCTGATATTTGTCGCTATTTTTTTTTGTATTTTTGGCAAATTGCTTTTGGAGTTGGCGGCGTAGGTGCCATAGCGGTTTTCTGCGTGGCTTTTTTTTTGTTTCTCAATGCTGCGCTGCCGCTCCACTCAGTTCGCCGTCTCCTCCCACTTTTCTGCATAATTGAATTTGTTTTCGAGGTCGACGTTTAATAAACTGAACTTTAAAGCGGTTTTTGGTTTGGCTTTGCGAAATCGATTCATTGGCTGCGCAGATCGCTGCCGCCGCTGCTGCTGCTGCTGTTGTCAATCAAAAAGTCAAATTCCAAGCTGTCAAAGGGGTCGCAATTTGTCTCTCAGTTGCAATTGAGACGAAAAGCGAATGTGACACGGCCCGTAAAGTGGAGACAAAAAGCCAGCACTGCACTGGGAATGCAATTGAATGCAGTTGGAAATTGCGCATACGCCGCGTGGCTGCCCAACGACAATCGACAGTCGACAATCGAATGCAGTGCAGGAATGCCGCGCCGCCTGAATATGGAATTATGAGGGGCACTAACTAGGCGCATGCAGCGGAGTCTGGCTGTTAGATGTTAACCCATTGGCCGCCCTAGAGCGTGGATCTGTGTGGCAACACTGGGGGGCTCACACAATAGCCAGACTTAGTTCCGCAGGCAGAAATATGAGGGAAGAACTGCAGCCCAAAAAGAAACGCAACAGAACGGAAATTAAAATTAAAATTAAAAATAAATTAAAATTAAAATTATAAAACCCCAAGCTGCAGTTGCAGTTGCTCAATCCATGCCCATGCGGCAGCGCCACATCAATGGGTTAATGGGTTAATGCTGGCATGAATGTTCCTTTTGACAGTTTACAAGTTATTCAAAGACACAGCCCGCCACAGAGCCCGCCGCACCAGTCGGAAAGTCACACAAATGTTTGCCGAACAATAAGCAAATAATTCTCCACTGCACATGTCACACAAATCCAAAAGCGGTGCCCCCAAAGGGGAGCACAAACACAAGCACAAGCACACACACCCCTCCCAAGGGGCCTTTGCTGTCGATTTGCTGGCCACAAAGTTCCATTCAATTTTGTATGCAAATCAAAGCCAAAACTGCGTAATGAGCCGCAACCCGTGACTGAGACTTAAGATACGATACAGTTGGGGAGGGGTGGGGCAGGGGGGAGTCCCCAGGGGGAAGTCCAAGCGGTGCATAGAAGTTGAAGCAGTCGCCGCAGTTTGCCACTTGACTTACATGTGTTCCAAGCTGCCGCTGCTGCTGCCGCTGCTCCACTGTTGGAGTCTTGCGCTGATTGCATTAATGGGTCAACACTGTACCGTTGCCGTTGGGACACATGTGTGTGCTAACGGTAAACTGGTTTCCGCCGCCTGCCACATAACACAGACAGAGAGCAGCGTCAGCAGCAGCAGCAGCGGCATAACCGTGTCTCAAACAAAATGCCAATTGCCCAATGCTCCCAATGCGCTGACCCCAGCAGAGTGGGGAGCCACCAGCACCAGCAGCAGCAGCAGCAGCATGGACTGCCACTCCACTCTCTGCCCTGCTGTGCCACACTCTGCTGTGCTGCACCGATTGGCATTCATGACATATTAGCAAAGGTTTGCAAGGCCCCGCTTTATGGCTGATTTCATTTAGGGCCCAGGCACTGCTGCTGCAGCTAATCTCTGCAATGCTTGCAACATCCACATGGAGCAGAGAGCTCTGCTGCCGCTGCCGCATGCCGCTGCTGTGTCACGATCCTGAAGGCAAAGGAAATCACTGAGAAACCTCACAGCAAAAGGTGGCAAGCGGAGTTATGGTTATGTGAACAGCAACCGGCAAGCGGCAAGCGGCAACAATCGGTGGCAGGCAGCAACTGCTGCAACAGCAACAACATATCGCATTGAAAATCGCTGCAAATGAGGCAGCGTGAAAAATGCGCAACTGTCGAAATTGTTTTTGTAGACAAAAATATCAACCAAGTGGCAACAGCAGCGGCAGCCCAAAAACTTGACTCCAGTTATGTGTGCCTGCCCCAAAGAGAGTGGTGTGGCAGGCTGGTGGGCTGTTGGGCGGGGTGGGGGGGCATACACTTTGCAATCGGTTAAGCATTCACATGGGAAAAAACGACGGGCAGCAGCACCAGCCACAGCAGTCAACAGTCAAACAGTCAGCAGGTTGCCGAGCCCAGCAGTTGCCACAGTTGCAGCACCAGCAGCAGCAGCAGCAACATTTTGACAGCTCTTGCAGCAGCAAATGCAACTTTATTTTTCCGCTTTGCCACTCATATATTGCAGATATATATTTTTGCAGCAAATGTCAGGCTGGACTCGAGCCCTTCCACCCCTTTTTCGCACCTCTCAGCAAATGTCGAAACTAATAAACTTCCTGGCGGGCGCAGAGTGTTTCCTGGTTATGGAAAATACTCGCTGCCCAGAGAAAAGTCTGCACAACTTGTCTCCGCGCTGAAGTTCCCTTAGATATGGAGTTTATTTCGGGCGGAAAGTGTTTCAAATTCTTTGCTCAGCTGCAACCCTTTGATAGGGGTCTAGATGGAGTACCTTTCCATCAATAGAAGTAATACCCATCTAATAAAGGCTTAAGGGAACACTCTAAATACAGGTTTAATCGTCTCGTGGTGATCTCCAAACCCTAATTCCTTCGGGCTGTGTTTGATCTACTCCCCGATTGAGCCCTGAACAAACTGCTTTGTGGGTGGATTTTCTAGCTGTCGTCTAGTCTAGTTTGTCTAGTCATTCAGTCATAAAATATGCAAAGAATAAATATAAGAATAAAATAAATAAATTATAAATATAATAAAATATATATAAGCTAATATAAATAAAACTCCATGTAAAGAATACTCTCCAGATAGCCCACTCAAACTTCCCATGGAATCTTTAGTTCTTTTCATCTTTCTGTTAACCTTCACTCTTTTATTTAAAAGAACTCTATCGAGCCCTGCTTTTAATTCAATGAACTTTCTATACATCCACACGAATCCACTTTAATCGACAACATTTAACCGCTAATAGTAGAGCTCTTAATGCATTCATCGCTCGCTCTCTCAGACCTTTCTCCTGCCTCCAGCCAGCCAGCTATTAATTAAAATATTAGCCAAAATAAAAACCCAGAAAATAAACATATCCAAGGCATATATTTAAGGCCAAAACAACCTTCTCTTTCCCACATGGAAAAACTGTTTTTGGCAGCAGCAACAGCACCAGCAGCATGTTGCATGCCTTGCCCATTTGGAGGGGCAAGTGGGGCTGTGTGTGGCATGACATATTTTGTCATGCGTGTGGCTGCTGCTGCAAACAAAAAAGAAAAACACAGCACAAAAAAATATTCCCACGTTCATTTGAGAGGGAAATATTTTTGTGTTTTTTTTGTATTTAATTGAATTTATTTTTGCTTAAAAAGAAAATGCAAAGAAAAAAAAAAAAGATAAATGCAAAAATCAGTCAAAAGCAAAATCCATTTATCATTTTATTTGCAGGCCAGTGATCGTTTTGGCCATATTTAGTCATATTTATTGGCCAAAACAAATTGATTAATTGATTGGAAATTTGCATACGCGACTCTGTGGCTCTGCGGCTCTGCGGCTCTGCGGCTATCGTCTTAATGAGAACTTGACGGCTCATTGAGAGAACTTTAGCCTACCCCACCCAACCAGTTCACCCGCGTTGCTGACTGATGGAGTGATGAATGAATGAATGAATGCAGGCTGGATACACTCAAAGATACGGATACAGATGAATGGATCGCCGGACTTGACTTAAGGACAGGCGGCCTAACAGGCGGCGTAACAGCCAGAGACAGTAGCTGCACACGAAAATACTCGTATCGAAGCGGAGCGAAGCCAAAACGATGTCAGGGACAGTCCAGTCTGTGCGGGGCTCTGAGGTCCGGCTCCGTAATGCTCCGCATCCATTAATCACGGGATCGAGCCCCGACACAGAGGTCGCGAGGAGCGGGAGTGTGGGTTACCACACCACGAGTGGTGCGATGCGAGTGGTGGATGATCAACCAGAAAAACCTCATTTGTGTGCGAGCGCTCGAAGCGCCATCGCATTTCTTGTTGTTTGGCTCATTTGTTTGCTGTTTGTTGTTGCCTGATGTTTGATTGCATAATCACCAAACAAAATCACGAGAAAGTATAACAAATGTCTGATCGAGTCGCAGAACGAATGCTCTAACTTAGGGGCCGGAAAACTACACACAAAAATAAAGCCAGAGGGCAGCATAGAGAGAGAGAAATTTGTTCTTGGAAAGTATCTAAAGGGGCATACAAATTATGCAAAATGTGCCATTAATTATATTATATTATATTATATTATGGTGTGCTGTGCCTGATAAATCGAGTGTTTTTCTTGGAATATTCATAATAATTGATATAGAAAAAAACTTTATAATTTACACTGATATTATTACAATTTTCTTCTTGGAACATTCATAATAATTAAGATTGAAAAAAGCCATAAAACTGTTCTAATTTATACTGATATTATTAATATTTTTAATATTTTATTCTTGGAACATTCGTAATAATTAAGACGGAAAAAAGCCATGAAAATTTTTTAATTTATACTGATATTATTAATATTTGACTGGCGATCCAAAATGTTGCAATCGGATTAATATTAAAATTATAATGAAGCAAACAAGTTTTTCCCCTGTGCTGCTGCGGAACCTCTTTGGCCCTAAATATTGTAAACATCTTTAATTATAGTTATTAAATTTGTATAAATTAAATGTTTTCCATCGCTCTGGTATATTTTTCCATCGACAATAACCAAATTTGAGGTTTTTCCTGCTGCCACAAACCTTACGCTAGCTCTTTCAATCCCCACCAGCTTCAATCCTCTGATGTAAGACACATTTCGCATGAAAATAAGTTATAGGCGACGTCTTGACATCATCCCAGCGCCGCCGCCGCCACGGCGCTCGCCGTTTGCTTTCGCTACCACTTGAGCCACTGTCTCCCCCTCTCCCCCCTCTCTCTCTCTCCCTCTGACTGTGGCCTGGAGCAACCTCCTCTGCTGCGCTCTTGCGTTTTGTATGGCGGGGCTTCCGGCGCCCACCGTTCGTGCTGCCGTTCCAAGGCCGATCTGCGTCTGCGTTTTAGGGGGCGACCGAAATGCTCTATAAAAGCGAAGATCCGATCTGGTAGTGGCATCAGTTCAACGCCTTGGCTCACATCCAACAGGTCAACATCATCAGCATGAAAATCTTCGTCTGCTTACTCGCCCTCGGCGCCGTGGCCCATGCCGGCTTCATTGGTGGCTCAGGAGGTGGTGGCGGCGGCGGCGGTGGCTACAGCTATGGCGGCGGTGGCGGCGGCGGTGGCGGTGGACATGATCATCATGATCATGGCGCTGCTGCTCCTGTGAAGGTCATCAAAGTGATCCACGAGAGTGCTCCCTCAGGAGGCGGCGGTGGCGGCTGGCAGTCAGGCGGAGGAGGAGGAGGCGGTGGCTGGCAGTCAGGAGGTGGCGGCGGCGGCTATGGAGGCGGTGGCTATGGAGGCGGCGGCGGCCACGGAGACGGCGGCGGTCAGGAGATCAAAATCATCAAGATCATCTCCCAGCAGGCGTCTTCTGGAGGACATGGCGGCGGCGGCGGCGGCGGCTGGTCTTCCGGCGGCTCTTCCAGTGGAGGATGGTCCTCGGGCGGCGCCTCCAGCGGTGGCTGGTCTTCCGGCGGCGGCGGCGGAGGCGGTGCCGGTGCTGTCAAGATCATCAAGATCATCTCCGAAGCGGATTCTGGAGCTGGTGGTGGCGGCGGCGGCGGCTGGGCACAGGGCGGCGGCGGCGGCCAGTCCGGCGGATGGGCTCCAGCTGGTGGCTGGGCACAGGGGCGGCGGCGGCGGCAGCTGGTAATTGTGATAGCACCCACAGCTCCCCCCATGCCATGGAGCTCCCATCTGCCCATCTCCCCATCTCCCATTATACCGCATCTCATTTCCATCTCAGCGTGCCCCATCCCCCAGATATTTGTTAAAATAAAAGTTTTCTGTTTGATCATTTTCCCCAAAAAAAAACAAAGAAAAGAAAGTGTTTAATTTTCCAAGCGAACAAAGGGAGGCAAAGCGGAGCGAAATCCTTTTACAACTTTTCAATTTCGGAGCGGAGAAAAAACACAGAGAAACTTCCAAGTAAAGGAAGAGGGGAAAATGAAGGGAAACCCAAGCTCTGCGCCCCAGCCCACCCCACCCCAAGCAGCACACTTAACCGTTAAGTAATAAAATTCAAGCAAAAGCTGACAAAAAAGGAGCAGCCAAAGGAACGCAGCAGAGGGAAGGAAAAACTGTCGGTGGAAAATATGTAAAATATCACTTTTGACTACGCGGCAAAAGTCTAGCCCCTGCCACTCCCCCCACCCCCCCGCACATAGTGCTATGCTTGGCAGAAAGCTTTACACCCCCGCAGCAGGCGGTCGGTCGGGCGGGGGGGGTGTGCTGTGAGGGTTGGGTCCTTGGGTTGCATGTATAAAAATATATATTTTCCATATAAATCTAACAAAGAACGTGTTCGGGTTACTTGATTAGGCCTTCGCCTCGCGTTTGGGGCCAAAACAATTTTTTCTCACTCCTTGAGTTTTCTTTTTCCTGCTGCGGGTGTGGCATGAAACGAGTGGTGAGGAGGGGTCGGGGGGGCCACGGCGACAATGAGAGAGTGCCACAAGAAAAGGATATATCTGGGACTTTCTTTCTTTTGGTTTTTTTCCTTTTGAATACAACAAAAACCAAAAAAAAAGGGAAAAACTTTCTGTAGCCGAAAAGGGAAAAAAGAAAAATGAGCAATTCCAAAGGCGAAAAGCAATTTGTTGCATGAAGAAGAATAGCAGAGCAGAGCGGAGGAGTAGAGAGGAGAAGGAGTAGGAGGTTTGGGCTGTGTAGTGTGGGTGGGGTGGGTGATGATATACCTCCTTCATAAGTTTGATTTGCCCCACCGCCCGCCTCCATTTTCGCCTTGCTTTTCGTTTTATTTTCCCTACTCTATTTATGTATTGATTTTATTTTGGGTGAATATTTTCATTGCGCAATTCTCTGCGCCTTGGCGAAGCATTATAAAAACAATCATTAAACATATTTATTCGATTCGATTCGTTTCGTTTCGGTGCGGTGGGGCACCAGAAATCAGAAATCACAAATCAACTTGTTGCTGCTCTCTATAAACAAACAGCAGAAGGCAGCACAACATTCCCTGAACAGCCATTACTTAATATTCTTACGCAGCGAATTCTCTAAACACAGATCCCCCCCATCCATATAATCTCTTGGCTCACTTTCGCTCGTTTTGGCTTTATCTAAACAAAAATGAAATTTTAAATGAAATTATTTTTACGACTTAAATGGAAAAATGTACAGATTTTCCCCTCGCATGCCTGGAATTCTGTTTTTCGTTGATTATATTTGTCTGGTGCTTCTTTCACGGAAAATTTGTTATTATTTTAATTTTACTTATTGACTGATTGTTTTTATTGTTAGTCCAACAATTCAGCACGTGCAGGCAGCCAGCCAGACGGCGGCCAAAACCTGGAAAATTGCGTGTTTAACCAAGAACAACAAGAAGGGACTCAACAAGATACGCGAATTATACTTGGAGGGTGTACTGTACAGTGTACACCGCGGGAATGTCGCGCTTCCGTCAGCTTTATTTTCGGCTGGGATGTACAGCAGCGCAGAGTCAACCGTCAACCTTTTTGAGCAGAGTCGTCTCCCTGGGGGGAACCCTCCTGAGTGTCTCTATCCTGTTGACTGAATCCGCAGACTCAGTTCAAGAGTGTTTACTGTTGGGCGCGTGTGTGTGAAGAGCAGAAAAAAAATGAGATGAAATGAGATGAGAAAAAAAACAAAAACACAATCAATGAGGCAAATGCAAACAGTTTAAGCACCCCACGGCTGCAGCACTGGAAAACTGTTATTAAGACCCTTTAAACCGCTTCATTTGTCAGCCCCAAGAGCAGTGGTAAATTCTTATTTTTGTGGTTGATATAGCTATAGCTACCCCAGGCCACCCCCGGCTAAGACTCACCCGCTACTAATCCCCGCTGGGGGGCATCTTCACTGCATTGAACTGCAGTTGGTTGAGTTGTCCCAAAATAAGCACCTCCTCGATGGCCTTTTTGGCCAGCAGCCGCTGGCCCTCGTTCATCTTTCGATAGGCCACCGCCCAGCCCTCGGCATAGATGGCGGCCTCATCGCGGCTCTGGCGGGATCCATCTGATGGCGGTGCCAGGTCCCTGCTCGCAGAACGGTGACGCTTCGGGGCAGACTGACTGGAACTCTGTGTGGGTGGGGATGAGCACAGCTCCAACTTCATATAGGGCTCCAGCTTCACAATGGAATGCTGGCGATCGTCGTGAGTGTTGGGTGTTTGGGGAGTGTCCAGTTCGTGGTCGTCCTCCTCCTCCCAGTCCGTGTCATCCTTGGAGCGCGATCGCCGCCGCGCCCTGAGTCCCACCTTGTCGTGCAGGAAGTTGAGGGCATCAAAGTACCACAACTGCGGCACGTGGATGTCCTCGGGCTTGAGGGCCCACTTTTTGCTCTCCTTGACGCGCCGCAGCTCCCTGCGGTAGCAGGTCCGCATGCTGTTGATCTTCCGCCGCATGGCATCCACCGTGGCCTCCGCATCGATCTCGTGGTACACCTCCAGCAGACTGGCATAGGCAGCCGCCTTGCATCGCTGGTCCTTGTACTCGCTGGACTCAAAGTCCCACAGCTGTGGCAGCTGGCTGTACTGCTCCAAGAAGCGCACCCAGCGTTCGGAGCGCTCCATATTCTGCGCCGGCTGCTGCATGGACTGGACACACGTACGAACAAGCAGTCGGGCACTGTACTGGCTGGCTGTCAAATCGTGTTGGCACACACACAAAGAGCGTGCCAGAGAGCAGCCCACACAGCACACAGCGAACCGTTGTGGGCCAGAGCGAGAGCCCAAGAGCCCAAGAACATGTTGTCACACAGAGCGCGCAAGCCAAAGAGCGCGCAAGCCAGAGAGCGAGCAAGCCAGAGAGCAAGCAGAACCAGAGCGCGAACAGGCGTGAACAAGCGCGAACATGTTGCATGCACTGCTTGATGGCGATTCGAGCGCTTTCCACTGCTGGCTTGTGGGATCTAGCCTGATAGATAACGAAACGTGTGCAGCTCAGATTTAGTATATTCCATCTGCTCAATTAAGTTCCTCTGCATCGATTCTGTGTGGCTTGCAGTTCGTTTAGAGCTCATCAAACCTTTAGAACAGCAACAAAAAAACGCCATAGATTTTGCATTTGTTGTTTTTGTAGCCGTCTCTCGGATCTCTCTCTCTCGGATCAATGGGTAGCAGATATGTAGAGATATGTAGCTATAGCCATAGTTTCTGGATCTCTGCAGCACTGAGTTATGACAGAAGAACGACCAATTTCCAAGGGTTTTTAGCGTTTTTATTGCTTGTAAAGTTTCCATAAAGTTTCCCAGTGAACAGATCCGCCCCCTCCCCCCTCTAATCAGGCACCCTCCTCCCATTTAGTTCCCATATCCTCGGCACTTGGCTATGTGTCGTTCTGCAGTTCTTGGCGTCTGTCCCGCTGTGCCATTTCGTACCGCTGTCTGCCTTCTGGCGGGGTTTGTCTGGTCGACGACACCAGCACCGTCACCGTCATCGTCATCCTGCTCATCGCCAATCGCCCATTGCCCATTGGCTGTGCTGCTGCTGCTGCTGCCAGACGTGCGCCGTCGTTGTCGCCATTAACTGTCCCCACCGACGCCGTTGGCGACGTCTCCATCTTCGTTCCTACCCCTCCATTCAGGCGGCGGCGACGAGCAGCGTCTCATCGATTTGGAGCCGTCTCCCTGGCCCACGGCCCCACCCAACCCCCCGTGCCATGATTTGGTTGTCGCCTTTGTTGGCTGCCAAAACACAGGCCCAGACGCCCAAACAGTGTGACAGAAACAGAAACAGAGAACACAAATCGCCAGAAACAAAAAAAAAAACGAGAGAGAGAAATAAAGTTTGAAAAGAATAAGATAAGAATGGGAGAAGGGGTGAATGGGTGAAGGAGGAGTAGAGACGAGTGGGCTAGGGGCAGTACGAGTAGTGGGTGTGTGTGTGTGTGTGTGTGTGTGTGTGGCGGGGGGTTGAGCTGCAAAGCGGCAGCACTGCTGAGGCAAACAAATAAATATTTATTAGTAATTTATTTTGTTTTATTTTATTCTCTCACTCTGTCCGACTCTTTTTCACTTGGTCTCTCTTTGCCCCTCATTCGCCATTTGTTTGCACTTTGTTGTACCCTCTGAGCTGAGTATTAAGGGGAGGGATCCCCAGCTCTAGATCTGCCATAATCTGCGCCCAATCGTGTGACCATATCCCATAGCTATCCGCAAGCAAAGCTACGAGCAGGGTATCCATCGATTCGATACCCTTGCGTCGCTGATTTGTCGCTGTTGTCATGCCTTTTGTTATCGCTAAATGTTTTCAGGTGCGCATTTTGTGATTTTCTGCTGCGTGTCTCGTCACCTGCCCACCACCCCCCTCACTCACTCGGCAATGCCTCTTCGCGCACTGCCTCATCAATGTCTGCGGCAAGTCATAAGTAATTTATCAAGATACAAAATTGCAGTTGCCCAGCGACAAGGCAGGCGGCAGGCGGCAGGCGCCCAGGGATAGGTACAGGGGGGGCATGGTGGCAGCAGACACTCGGACACTCGCGAACGATGTCTGTCAATGCCAATCAGCTGCAAGCGATATGTGTGAATGAAACGAGTGATTCGTATTCGTATTCGTATTCGAGGCATTTGACGGGTCGGAAGGGGCCACTCATTCAGGTGCTGCCGCCCCGAATCGAATGTCAGTCAACAATTTGGCCGAGACTCTGCTTCTGCTTTCCTTTGTGTTGGGTGGGGGGTGGGTCGAAGACTGGGGCGGTAATTGGGTGTCTTTTGATTGTGATCTATTGCCAAGGGTTTCAATATGTGGCAGACTGATGGATAGGATAGCTTTGTTGCCGCTTTCGTGGGTGACAACCAACGGAAGGACATCAAAGGAAACGAAGGGCAAATTTTAAATTCTATGAACTCCATTCTGTAACTGTGTTTTGCATGCGCACAGTCTATATAGGGAAATAGTATTAGCCTTTAATTTATTTTATTTTAATTATTGTTTTATTTATTTTATTTTTTATTTTAATTCGAAAAATCGAATCTGTGGCTCTGTATGTAACTCTGATTTATATGCACAGTCTATATATGGAAATAGCAATACATTAGCCTTTAATTTATTTTATTTTAATTATTGTTTTATTTATTTATTATTTTATTTATTTTATTCTTAATTTTAATTCGGAAACTCGTATCTGTGGCTCTATGTATAACTGTGATTTATATGCACAGTCTATATATGGAAATAGTTGAACATTAGCCTTTAAATTATTTTCTTTTAATTTATTTATTATTTTATTTTTTATTTTAATTCGAAAAATCGAATCTGTTTCTCTATGTGTAACTCTGATTTATATGCACAGTCTATAAATAGTATTAGCCTTTAAATGATTTTCTTTTAATTTATTTTTTATTTTATTTATTTTATTCTTTATTTTAATTCGAAAACTCGTATCTGTGGCTCTCTCTATGAAAATATTGAATTCCAATTTAAATTTAAATAAATTTAATATAAATAAAATCTCTTTCTCTTTACTTACATTTATTTAATTGCTTAAATTATTTAAATAAAATATTCCAAAACAACAAACGAGTTTCTCACAGGTCAGAGATTGTCTCCGTTGCTCATCCTTGAAATAATATTCGAAAAATTCCACATAAATGCCAGAGCAATGCATCTCCTTCTCTCTCTCTCTCTCTCTCCCTCTCTCTGGCAGCCTTCTGCTATTCCGGCTCCGCCACTCAATTACAGTGGAAAACTATCCAGCAATAAAACGAAAATTTCCTTTGAGAGAACGCAAGAAAGAGAGAACCGAAAATTGTAATAATTTTTTGGGTGTGTGTTTTATTTTGTATGTGGGTCATGTCCTTATGAAATATTCAAATGTCCTGAATTACGTATTTATGCCATTTTCAGTGTTTTTTTTTTTTTTGTATTCTTCCACTTCTCTTACTCTTTCCTCTTTGCTCCTGCAGTCCTTTGTGCTCCTCTGGAGACCGCATTTTCCCTTCCTCTGAAGTCCCCATTTTCCTTTCTCCGGACAAGCTTTTCCTCTTCCCCCTGAAACCCTTTTTCCCCACACTGCCTGGGAGTGTTCCTGTGCCCAGAGCAAATCCTTTGGCCCAAAAATATAAAAACCCAATTGTAAATGCGTTTCAATGCTCGATGCTTGATTATGTGTGAGTGTCTCTCCCTCGCTGTATCTGTGTGCGTGTAAGTTTGCATTTCAATTCCGTTATTGAAAATTGACCAAATATGTGTGTCGAAGGGAAAACGCATGCAAAGTGATTTCCCTCTGGGGAGGAGGAGCATTCGCAGGCGGAAACTGCTTGCGGATGAGGCTCGGGCGGTGGAAAATGCTTGCGGAGCAGGCTCTGGGTTGGTTGCTGCAGAGAGAGAGAGTGGAAATGCTTCTGAAGCAGGCTCTGCCAGTGTGTGAAGCGGCAAGGGTCCTGGGAGCTGGGGTAAAATGCTTTCGGATGAGGGCAACAAAGCGACAATGACAGAGAGACAACAAAAGCAGAGCCAATAAAACACACACGAGAGCATAAAAACAAATAAATTGGTAACATTTTCACAATGCACACACAGACGCACACACATGGACACAACACCCACAACCACACCCACACACACACACACACACACACACACACACGAATGAGCATTTGTAAATCCGCAACGGAAGTTGTGCTTTTAAATCGATTTTGATTGATTTTTCTCACTGCCCGGGAAAATGCCTTTCTGGCAAACAGCACACACACACACACACACACACACAATACACACTACCACATGCCACCCACATGCCACCCCCCTTCCTTTCCTTCCCTTCCCTTCCATCCATTGGGTTTTCCTGTCTGTTTGTCAATGGCTATGAAAATAAAATCAAATTGTAAATAATCGAGTCGCAATCGTCGCCTGTTTGTATATATTTCTGCGTTTCACCCTTTGGGCGATGTATTTGTTCCACTCTGCACATCAACAGAACAAACAACGGAGTGGAATAAGAGGGATGGATGGGATGCTTTTGGTGCAGTTCTTTCGACCGAGGGATACCCTTTCAGTGGGCCCTGAATTGCTGATGATTCTGAGGTGTGTGGCAGAGGGAATTTAATCTATAATTCTTAGGGTTTTTCTATGAGTAATACTCGTGCTGTACCTCTTCCCTGGAGTTCTTTCAAGGGTACAGGGTACTGCCTGCCATTGGCAATACGATTCAACCAGAAAGAGGTCACTTTTTCAAAGGATCCATCATCTTTCAGGCTTACCAGAGCAACCGAACTGTCCGAATGCCGGAGGCACGTGTGCCTCCAAGAAAATAGTATATTTTCCAAGGGATATATTGCAACGGCCGCAGAAGAACCCCGAGATATGCGTGAGGCTTAGCCAATTTAATGGACACACGTGTGGAGGGACAGTTTTGGCCATGGCATGGGAATGCAGTACAGCTCGTAAACCCTTCCAGCGCGGGTCACTGCGCCACTTAAAAAATGCTTTGCTCTTTATATTTGCACTAAAATTATTTGATTTAACCTTTTTTACGCCCGCTCTCTCCCATGCGATTGTTCGCTGTAAAGTGGGGGATTCTTGGGTGAAGTGGAGCGGAGGAAACCTTTAGTTCTGCTTAACGTTTGGGGAGGGGGCATCGTTATTTATTTACGTTTTATGTTTATATTTATATTTATTGAATGTGTGTATGCATGTGTGTGTATGCATGTGTGTGTGTGTGTGTATCGCTTTATTTCAATCACATAAAAAAAAGTTTACACTCGAAACCCAGAAACTAAAAGCCCGCGCGTCGCACTTACATTTTTAATACAAAATCAATAAATATAAAAAAAATATCCACTAAAGTGTGTGGGGCAAGCATAAATAAATACGTATATAAACGAAAACAAAACAACAACAAATAGCATAACTATGTGAGAGAGCGAAGCATTTTTTTATGGATGCTGCTGCGGGGTCATAAAAAGCGCATAAAGTGGCCTTAACATGGCATAAAAAACGCACTCGCAAGTGCCACAGCAGCAGCAGTCGCAGCAGCAGGGGGTAATGCAGAGAAGGATGAAAGGATGTGTGTGTGTCCATCTATGGGTGCGGGGGCCAAGAGAGCATATGTCATGGGAAAATAGTATGAAAAGCGGATGAAAGACCATATGTCTAACGAGGAATCCAAAGGAACGGGAAATGTTCACGAAATAGTTGAGGAAATGGCAGAAAATTCCCCAAAAGAAGATGAAAGATTACGGCTTGGGGGTGTTGTTAAAGGGCAACCCATAAAGGGAGCCAAGACAGCATGAGAATTCTACTGAAAGCAGCTTTGAGAGAGCTCTGGCATAAAATAGCTAAATCATAAGAATAAATGAATAAATAATTAAATAATAAAATAAAATAAAATTAAATAAAAAATAAAATAAAATGTTCACAAAAGATTAAAGCGCAGGAATGCCTGCTGTAGAGGCACCTCTATGCTTGGGCAAACATCAGCCACTTCTGTACTTAATAATAAATGTATAATAAAAGTAATATAATTAATAATTAAAATAAATATCAAAAGACAATTACAAACGTAAGGATTTAGCCCTAAAACGATGTCTCTCAACAGTCTGTTAAGCTGCCAAAATTCGCTCGTAATTAAATGGGGAAATGTTTAAAATTAAAACTGGGAAAAACCACCCTCAAGGGCGTTATTACTTCTAGTCCACAAACAGCAGCAAGGGATTATGAGACTCCAGCCCGTTAATAATAATAAATTTCGTGGTGTTTTCTGAGCCCACGACGCCATCATAAATATCTCCACAAATAAAGCAGCAACAAATTTGCTGCAATATTAATTAAGTTCCGCTCTTCACCCTGCAACCGGCACCCTGCTCCACAATGCTGCGAAATTTCTTGCTCAACTTTTCACTTTTCCACCCATTTTGTGCCTCACTTTCTTGGCCGTTTATGTGCATGAAATTTGATGGGGAAATGAGCGCCTACACTTTTGGAGGAAATGCCTGGGATTTCCTTTGCTTTGGCAAGTTGTTTGCACAAACTTGTGGGGCTTTGAATTTCCATTTCCAACGTTTATAATTCCCATTAATAGTTCGATTGCTTAACCCCTTTGTGCGCAAAGGAAAGGAGCCCTCTGGCAACCCAAAGAAGCTCGAGCCAGGGAACCCGAATGCCTAGGGCTGGCTGTGAGTGGGTGGGCGGCATAAGTCAAGCATCACCAGCCATCAAGCACTCAATAAACCCACACACACACGCACACGAAGGAAATTTGCATATACAGACATCGGTCCTTTGGGCTCGTAATTAAAATATCACGCCCAGGCAAACAAAGAAAAAGCCGAAAGGATATGCCCCCCCCCCAAACAAATAATCTCTAAAACCGATAATAAAAGAAAAAATAAGGTTCTTACAAATATTTTAAGCTGCTCATCATTGCCTCCCTGGCTTCTGTGCCTGTGCCCCCCGCCCGTGGCAACGCGCTGCCCGCCCCCTCCACTACCACTCGACTCCAGGGCGCTCGCGCGCTCTCTTTCTTCTTTTGCATTAAATCAAAGAAGCGTAGCCGCGCACGTGTCTGAAATATGCATTAACACACCGATGCCAGAGTCTGGTCTGCCCCTGCCACAAGCAGATATCACACCCGTGCCACATTCAGCCATCAGATGGCAGAAGCATCCACCGAAATGATTTCATTTTTAATATTAATTGCAGCAATCGAGTGACCATGACAACATCCACCCTCAAGCATCACAAACGGGGGTTCCTTGCGCCAGCCCAACAAACACCCGCTAAAGTGGTTTCGGAGGGCAGCATCCGCATCTTCAACCACCCGTGACAAGTCGCAGGACGAGGACCGAGGCTGGGGCAGCCCGAACGGATGTGGCAATTGAATTTAGGAATGAAATGCCGCTCTGCGCTGTCCGTAAAATAAAACCCCAGACGATATTTTATTTGCCTATGGGAATGAGAGGGCAGAGATCTCTGCTCTTCGTCGCCATCCCTCGAATGCAGTGCCCTCAAATGATGAACCACTGGAATATGTCTGGAATTGTGATTGCAATTGCGATTTGGGTTTGATTTTTGTTGGTTGGTTTGGTACGCGCTACTCCACTGTTCTTCTGGTATTAATTTTACGCCCTTGGGAACGCAAGTCTTTCACCCTTTAAGTCCCTTCATCCGCTAAACGATTTTCTTGTGCGGCTCCCGCTTTGTTTCGAGGTGCCTGGGCACTTGGCTTTGAAGCACATGGCAGCCCCAGTCCCAGCCCCAGTCCCAGCCCCAGCACCACTCCTAGCTCTGACTAGCAACAGTCCCTGCCCACTGCGAACCCTCTCCTGCCCCTCCACTCGCTCTCCTACTGCTCCTCAGCACCCACTGCTGACTGGCTGCTCCATTCAACCCCTTGCTCAAGCGAAGCGAACCCCAACCTCCAAGCCCTAGGACTCAACTCAGACACAAATAAACGATAAAAGCGCAGTCGTTTGCCAACAACAGTAACAATCAGTAGCGAGAGCGAGTAGGAGGCGGCCCAGGCCCAGGCCCAGGCCACCAAACTCCTCACAAACACAATTCAACTAAAGCGAAACCCAACCCCAGGCAGGACACCCCCTACCGACTGGCGCACTGACTCACTCACTCACTCACTCACTCGCTGTCTGTCCGTCTCTCCCACTCGATGGCTGTCTGTCCCACTCGTTCGTTGGCGCACTCGCTCGCTCGCCTTTCGTTGGTTCGTTCGTTCGCTCGTTGGTTGCGTTCGACAAACGCGGGAGTTGACTGGGCGCCCAGAAATAAAGAGCAGGCGAAAAGTGCTTGGAAAAACTGTAATGTGGAAATGTGCTGTGCTCAACACACCAGCGGGGTGGGCGGCCAAAGAGCAAGAGAGTGAAAGAGCGAAAAGAGAGGAGAGAGGAGAGAAAAGCGAGAGCTAAAGTTGAAAGTTAAATTGAATTGAGGTGGGCCGAAGCGAAGTGTGTGGCCTGGAGGGTTGAAGGGCCCCCAGGGGTCCCTTTTGGGTGGCTGGCTGGGCCATATATATTGTGGCAGTAGAATGGGTGGGTGGGTGGTTTGGCCTGGCTGTGGAGTGGATGAATTTGTTGGCCCATCAAAATGACTTTCAGCATGTGGAAGCCGCTGCTTAGCATGTTTCCTGACAGGCCACGTGTGCGCAACGAGAGAGTGAGAGAGAGAGCGAATAGCGAGCGAGAATTTCTCTCTCCCTCTAACTGCTGCTGCTGTTGCTGCTGTTGGTGTGGCTGTGAAAATGAGGCGCAAATTTTGTGGCCGAACAAGCAGGACACAGAAAACAAAAAAACAGAAAACGAATAAAAGGTTCAACAAATGGTTTCCAAACAGAAAACCGAAAAACGGAATGCCAAGCCAGAGTTTTCTGTGCACCCAACCACCACCCACTATTTAGTGATGATATGAGAGAGTGTTGGCGGGCAGGACGGGGGGCATTGGCGGCAGCGGATAGAGTAACTTTCGGGTGAGTGTTTTCCGAGCATTTGGGATGTTCCATAGGCGGTTTGTGTGGTGCCTATTTAGCGTTGATGTGCTGGCATTTTAGATAGTTTCGTGTGGGTTTCAGCTGGGCAACTGCGTGGAGCTGCTGTAGCTGTGTCTCTTGGATGATTTAAAGGCACATTTGGAGCTCTTCTGGCGGTGTTTTGTAGCTGCCAAATATGATGAGTACCGATGAGTATAAACTGAACACCTTTTGTAGGTATTTACTGATGTCTGACTATAGAATAGGCATATAGAATCGAGGTATTATAAATATTATAATATAATAATAAATATATAAAATATAATAAATATAAAAATTATAATATAATAATAATAATAATATAATAAATATATAAATTATAATAAATATTATAAATGGTTTTGCTAATATTTTTAATCACTTTTATATGAAGCGATTAGTTTTGTGACTGTAACTGCACAGTTAATTATATTTTACATTTATTATTATTATTATTTATTATTATTTATAATTATTATTCATTATTATTATTTATTATTATTTTTTATTATTATTATTCATTATTATTATTTCTTATTATTTATTATTATTATTCATTATTATTATTCATTATTATTATTTATTATTATTATTTATTATTATTATTTATTATTATTATTCATTATTATTATTATTATTCATTATTATTATTTATTATTATTATTTATTATTATTATTCATTATTATTATTTATTATTATTATTCATTATTATTATTCATTATTATTATTTATTATTATTATTTATTATTATTATTCATTATTATTATTCATTATTATTATTCATTATTATTATTTATTATTATTATTCATTATTATTATTTATTATTATTATTTATTACTATTATTTATTATTATTATTCATTATTATTATTCATTATTATTATTTATTATTATTATTCATTATTATTATTCATTATTTTTGTATTTGTTTTTGCTTCTTTATTCTGTTCTCCCAATTCCATTTGATTTGCATTGCATTTCCCTTTTGATTGGATGCGTATCGGGTATCTGCTAGTCCAGCACTTTCCACTGGGCGCACAGCAAATGCCGCAGCCCAGCACAGTGGCCCACAAAATTCCATAAACACCGCACATAGCATGTCCTGTCCTCTCTCTCACACACACATTTACTGGCTTCCTCTCTGCCGCACTTTGCCGGATTCTGATTCTCTGTCTTCCTTCGCTCACACTTTGTGCTGCTTGAAAATTATGTCAACGAGTTCTGTTGATTTTCCCCCATTTCATGGGGCTTTTATAACAGCCTCCCCCCGCCTGCCAGCTCCCCCGCCTCGCCACCGCCTGCTACCATCATTCGCCTGTTGTTTGAGCCGCTCATTGCTCTCTCTCTCTCCCTTTGGCTGCTGCTGTTCTGCCTTTTCGGTCGCTGGTTAATTACATTTTACAAAATTTGCTGTCAAGCAGTTAAGTTGGGTTAAGTCGAGCCGACTTCTCGTTCGTTTCTGTTTTTTTTCTTTCTGTTTTTCGTTGGTAATTTAATATTCGATTTTACCAAAATTGTATGCGCGCGCTGACCTTTTTGCATTTTGCGGAATTTTCCGTTTTAATTATTTATTTGCGGTTGTTCTTGTTGTGTGCGGGCAGCAAGAGCAGTAGGAGGAGGGTTGATGCGGAGGGGGAGTGGGGATTTTCCAAGGTTTGGTGGGTGTGGGGTCGTGTCATCCGTGTCCTCGTGTTTTGCTTTGCTTTGCATCCGCAGATTAAAAGGAAAACCGTTTGTATTTAATTATGCATTCAGGTGATGGTAATTGGGGATTGTAATTCGGAATGTACTTCTCGTGTTTGAGGGGTGCGAGCAGGGAGGGGATCCTCTGCTGGGTGGGTGGTCAGAATTGCGGGATTGGCGGACAAGCGGACAAGCGGAAATGTTGTACTGATGTTTACACATGCCAGCAGGCTGGGGGCCAGAATGGCTGGGGGATTGACCATTCACGGCTCACAAAATATACATACATATGTACTGCCATTATACACACACATACATATGTATGTACGTGTGGATAATGTGCTGTGTGTGTGTTTGGTGAGCGGAGAATTCAACAAAAATATTTTTAAAAGCTCAAGTCAGCAGCCAAACAGGGAAGCGAAAAAAATTGCATGCCACACAGGGACAGGCCAACAGAGACAGAGATGGAAAGGCAATAGTAGAGGAGAAGGAGCAGGGGGACTGTGGATGCAGATGTGGCAGGAAAGTAAGCAGAAGGACACCGAAACGGTAGCTCGCTGGCATCTGTAGATGAACGAGCGAAGAGGGAATGCTCTACAAAGGTTGGATTAACAGATTAGATATCTGCAGTGATGGTGGGCAGGGGATTGCCAGTGAAGCTGCTTATTATGGCCGAATGATATATGATGGATGACAAGCGGGAAATCGGAAATACTCTCGCCGAAAGCCTTCAGCGATTCCCCAAGGATCCTCTGTTCGGTTAGGGTATTGACAGCGAACGACTTTGGCAAAAGGCAAAAGACAACTGGGCAAAAAACACACACAAAACAAAAAGAGAAGGAAAATTGTGGCGCAAAATGTGGCGCTTGCATCGAGTGGGTGGGCAAGGGGTAGGGCAGGGATGGGGCAGCCGGGTGGGATCCAGAGGATTGGATTTTGGTGAGAGAAAGACAGAAAGAAGGAGAAAAAAGCGAGCATGTTGGTGGCTCCTACAATGACAGCAGCCTGCAACATCAGGCGAAGGACGAAGGACGAAGGACTACGATGGGGGGTGGGTGTGGGTGTGGGTGTGGGAGGTAGAAATGATGGCAACGGCATTAAGCTGTGCTCACACACACACACAGCACACAGCACACACACTTACGCATACCCGTACATGGAACGACAGACATTATAGTCCTGGCAGAGGCGAAGGATGATGCGACACCCACCCACACACGAGAGGCTACAGAGGATACACTTTGCTGGCGACATACTTTTACACACACACACACACACGCACACAGATACTACATAGAGGAAGAAGAACACTCAAAAGATGGAGAATACGAAGCAGCAGCGAGGGAGGGTGGGGAGGGGGCGAAGGGAACCTGGCAAGTAACTGGCGGCGCGGCTTTCGACGATGTGGAAGCTGTGGCAAAAGCTGGCAAAAAGCTGCGAGCAGCGCCATCCGATGGAGCCAAGGATATCATCCTGCCAGCAACAACAACAACAACAACGACGAAAATTGAAAGAGAAGAAAAAACACACACACACACACATGGCACACACACACACATACGTAGAGGAGTTGGGGAAAAATGGCAACATAACTGTAGTGAAAATGTCAAGAGAGAAAAGATATTAAAACGTATTTGACTTCTGTGAGTCTCTGTGGAGGCGAAGAGCAGAGCGGAGGAGAGCAGAGGAGTGGAGTGGATGCGGCCAGGAGTGGGACAGGGGCAGCACTGCTGGCAGGATGTGCGCCAGTGTGGCACAATGAAAAATATATAAAGAAGCCGCCACTCACACAAACAGAAACAGAGTGAGAGCGAGAGAGCGAGAGAGAGAGAGCAATATGGATAGAGTGAGTGGGCGAAGGAAAGAGAGGGAGAAAGAGAAAGAGCTTATGACAAAAATAATAAAAATGGCTCAAGAAAAGAAAATGGCAAAAACGAAAGCAAAACGAACAAAACAGCAACAACAAAAAAAACAATATAAAAAAGGGAAAAAAACAAAAAACAAAATGTAAAAAAAGAAATAAGAAAAAAAAGAAAAAAGAGAGAAAAAAATTGAAGGAAAATACAAGTATAAAAATGAATTTTAGATGACAGGCAAAGCAGCATGTTGAGGAGCGGATGGCAGGGTGAGGAGTGGTGAGGAGAGCAGAGTGAGGGGTATAGGAGATAGCAGGAAAATCCAGATGCTGTCAGCAGGGCAGAGCAGGGCAGGGCAGGGCGAGGGGGTATACGGTTTGTCTTTGCAGTTAAGCAGACAAGTAAATGTTGTCCTTGTTGTTGGCACTGTGCTGATGCTACTACAACGCTGCCCCCCACCCCCCCCCCCTACAGCAGCACCCAACCAACACCACGACATGGATGAAGGCAGCAAAAAGCGTAAAGGGAGGCGTGGCACTGCAAAGGAGAAGCAAACAAAAAATGGATGTAAAAATTGTGGAAAAGTTTTATGGGCAACAGCAGCAAAAATTGCAATATACCCAAGGCACAAAAGAGGGTGCGGGGGGGGGAGAGAGAGAGATAGAGAGAGAGAGAGTGAGTGGGAGAGGGAATGGGTGGCTGCTGTTGATGGCTTTGGATACGAGCGAGTCGAGAGATGGGGGGGACTAAAAGCGGAATGCGGATGCGGATGGGAGACCAATTCAAAGAGGGACGCGAAAGGAGCACAAGGAGCAGCTATATCTACTGGGACAGACATGTTTACCGCTCTGCGAATCGGAGAGCCATCGGATATAGCCATAGATGCATGAACTTTATAGTTTTCCACGCGCTCTCACTGCGAGACATTCCCCCGAGTGAAGTGAGGGGGAAGAAGGGTGATCTGGCAGCATATGTTTGGCAGGATTTAGCTAAACCCGGAAACGGGAAGCTTATTTGCCACCAAAAGAGGTACCCCAAGGCCTCCACTGAGCCACCGAGCACTGGCAGGGGGATAAAGCATCGAAAAATAAAAAATAAATGAATAACATAAAAATAAATCATACGCCCCATCGGCCGACAGTAAAAAGTGAGGCCAATACCGTTAGCCATTACCCCATGATGCAGACAACCCATACCCCCCACACCCCTCTCTACCGCAAGCGTATCCCCCAACCTGCTCCAGCGCCAGCTCCATTCATGGCGCTAATAAATGCTTATCGAAGACGCATAAAGCGAGTAAATTCGCAGCCATTAAACGAGCATAAAAGTCGAGGCAAGCGACACCCCCAACCGACAACGGCTACCCCAACAAATCAAAGTACAAGCCCCAAGCAGCACCCAGCTCCCTTCTGCCACTCCAATGAAATAAAAACAGGCAACAATGAAACCAAAAAGCGGCTCCCAGGCGATTTCAATGCGGGTCCGAGCGAAGGAATCAGCCACCCCACAAGCCCCAAACCCAGGAAAACGGAGAGAGCCGAGAACCTTTCATACCATGCCCCAACAATCCCACCTCCTACTCCTCGGTCTCCTCCTGCTCTGCCGCCCCTCTTCGACTGGCTATATAACCATCTTACCCAACGTTGACAGCATACAAAGTAACTTAAATCGAAACAATAAAGCGGCAACTTTGTGCCCAGCGCGAAATGCAAAAGGGAAAAAAAGAAATTGAACAGAGCAAAAAACGAACAAGAAAGCTGGAAAAATAACCAAAGAGCAGGGGGAGCACCACAATACCCTTTCCGGGAAGAAAAGAAAAAGAAGATCCGATCGGAACTTCAAAGTTGAAAGCTTTGCATGCCCAGCTATCGATCAGCAAATCATCCTTTACAGGGTATTCCAGTGCCCAATGCACTCCGCTATCCACTATGGAAACTTGCGATCGAAAATCCCTTCAGCAAGAGAAAAACATAAGAAAAGTAGTGAAGGGAAAGCGAAGCGTATAAAAGTTCCTAAAGGAGGAAAAAAGTGGAAGAAAGAACGAAAAAAGAAATGGTGGCCAGGGCGAGAAAGAGCGAGGGAGCAGCGAGAAAAAAAGGAATGTAGAAAAGAGCAAATAAATGAATGAATAAAAGCGCCGAGGATACCCAGCAGAAGGATGCCAGGGGAATGAGGGGGGAGAGCGAGGATACAGGAGAACTGAGAGGAGCCAAGAGAACGGGCAAGAGTTCCACAAAGAAATTACAAAATGAGTGCAACAAAAAAATGGTGGAAAAAAATTGCAGGAGAAGCAATAAAAAGGGAACAGGGGAAGGAGAAAGGCGGAAGATGGAGTATGGGGTGCTGCAGCAACGCTGAAAAAATATTAATAAATCCGCGCCACTGTGGGACACCACCCCAGCTCTTATCCTGAGCTCGGCAGCCCCTCCCACCTTCGGGCCATTCTCCTTGCTGCCTCTCCATATTCTGCTTGCCGAGTGCCATGCGGCGTATGAGCAATGTGTGTGGAGGAGGCAGCAGCAGCAAAATGTGGGCAATGTTCGCGCTCACTCGGGGCATGGCAGGGGGGCAATATGTGTAAAATTGTTAAATCAAGTGGCAGTAACCAACTTTGAATTGGAAATAAATCAGGGCTCGCATTAGATTATTCACGATAAATGAGGGATATGTCTTCAGCAAATAGTTCAATGTTTCTCTTCCTTTTTGTGGGATATTTTTCGGTTGATAGGGCCAATTAACTAGCAGTTTAGATATCGAACTGTTTAGGCCAGCGCACAGCAGTCCGCTCATCAAAAAGACACCACTTGGATTGGATCTCTTTTCAGAGCCTGCAATGGCTGGTGCACCCTTTACTGGGCTGCTGTTCTTTAGCAATCTTTCTCCAAAAAAACATTCTCAATATTTTTGGCTGCTTTGCCTTGGCAATCTTCGCGATAGTTTGTTCATTTGTGCTCCGCATATTATGCAAATATTCCATTAATCTCCGCTAACCTTATCCGAAATTCTCCCTTGAAGATCTGAAGATGTTTATCCGCGTGCAATTACCATAAACTAATCATCCGCACTGCCACTCCACATTGCACTCCCACACTCCCCGCTGCCAAACCACCCGCGGACGACACTCTGAAGAACCGCAACTTCCCGCATAAACGGGCGGACGGAGAGGAGGAGAGCCTTCCACTGGAGCGACCACTAATCATAGCGATAACACCTAATCAACCACAACGCCGCAGAATCGGAATCCGAAAGCCAAATCGAAATCCGGTTACCAGGACCCTCCCCGCCCTCTTGTCCCACCCCAAAATAAAAACGAAACGAAACAAGTAAAAGGTTTCGGGGCAAATTAAATGAAACGTTGATAAGGCGCAAAAGGGCGCACTAAACGGTAAAATCGAATGAGCGCACAAATGAGTGAGTGAGTGAGCGAGTGGAGTCGTCGGTTCTTCCCGCACTCAATTCTTGCTCTCAAAAACTCACATTCTCTGTCTCTCTCTCAGTCTCTGTCAGGCGGACATTTCAGAGGGCGGACGTGCCCGACTGACTTTCGGCACAAGTGCGCAGCGATGGCGAAAAGTGAATTTTCCGCTGGGCTGTGCCAATGCGACAGCGGAGTGGAGTGGAGCGGGGGGCAAAAGAATAATTTCCACAGCTAAATGCAACTGGGAGTGGAGTGGGAGTGTGTGTGTGTGTGTGTGTGTGTGTGTGACGGAGACAGCAGACACACAATGTGAAAGCATTAGAGCAGGCATCGAACGTTTGTTCGTTCGCTCTCCAAGTTCGGGCTCGGGTTCGGGTTCGGTCGTCTCGTTCGATTGCCTCGCTTGGGCTGTTGTTGGTCTGAGTTCGCACGGACCGGTGGACCGACCGCAAATGCACTCTCTCTTCAATCTTCTGTTCGCCTGTTCCATTGGCAGCGTGTTGCGTTCGTGTGTGACGTTCTGTGCGAGCCACGTTCGGACTTGATTGAGCGCTGCTCTCTCTCCCTCCCACTCTCACACTCTCTCACTCTTTCGCCGAGTGTGTGTTTTGTTGGTAATTGCACTCCCTCCCATCCACTCTGCCAGTGCCACTCCAAGTCTCCTTGTGCACACATTTGCTTAACTGGACTTGATTAGGTTTTCGAGGTTAGATACATTACGGAATTATTCAGCGCACAACAGGAGGCCGGCCATGTTTCAACTTGACGACCCGACCTCCTCGGCAGTCCTTGGCACTCCTTCCTCTCTCACACCCCCCCGTACCCGACTGAAGCGAGAGTCCGAGTCCTAGTCCGATCTGAACACCGATCCAACACCACCCCACTTGTTTGGGTTGCAAGCGAACACATTCGTTTTGTTGGGCTGCGGGAGGGGTCGGGGTCTGTGTTCTGTTCATTGAATTAGTTCAACTGCGTCGTCGTCGTCGGGGGCATTTCATACATAGAGAAATCGTACGTTTTGTACTGCCCTTTCTGCCTCCTTTTTGATTGCTTTGTAATTGCGTTAGGATGCGGGACTTGCGAACTTGATTATCCCTGCCACGTAGCACATAATTGTGAGCATTAATATTTTATTGGATGGTGCTGGTGCCGCTGCTGGTGCCGCTGCTGCTGCTGCTGTTTGGTGGACAACATTTATGCATTTTGTTGTTCTAAGGCTTCTTCCGCTCTTCGTCGTGGTATCTCTTGAGTGGGTAGAGGGTTGATGGGAGTGCGCCAGGCGGGTGGGTGGCACAAGTTTAATTAATCGACAGCCGATGCTCTTCTCTCTTATTGTTCTTGCAGCCGGTAGTCACAATATTTGACTTGGTAAATGCCATGCCTCTAATTGAGTCGCGCCCCCTGCCCCCGAATGAACCCAGAAGTGAAAGTTGTTTTTGACCAACTGTTGTTCTGGCCCACACTCCCCCCCACCCTCATTGGGCTGCTGCCCATCTGGCGGGAAATGCACGAAAATAATGTAAACCTAATTAAATTTCCAATAGAACAAACGAAAGACGACGCCCCCCGCCCCCCTCGAAGATGATGCCGACGATGGGCAGATGGAAAAGTTTTGTGGCAAGAAGAGACGCAGGATGGGCAGAGAGGGGAAGAAAGAAGAAGCTAACTTTTGGATGGGATGGGGCCAGCGCAGATAATTGCCAGATTGCGTCATGCGAGTGACTTATCCCCCCATACCCTACCCTGCCCCTGACAACGCCAACGAGCCACCTCAGCAGCTTCCACCACCTCTGGCTAAAAGTTGCAAAGCCATCAGGTTTAATGGGTGGAACAGGAGGGGCTGGGCTGGTGGCGTTTGACAGGAGGCTGACCCGTGGAACCAATTGGCAGACAGATCAAAGCATTTCGATTATTAACTGCGCTTTACAGTGGCTCTTGCGAGTGTGGAACAGGGCTAGAAGGAGCCTAAAATGATAGTCACTTGAGTAATCGATAAGTTTAACAATTTGCATAATTTATTTATTATTTATTAATAATAATAATTTATTTTGTGAATTTTAAATTTACAATTTAGTTATTTATCCTCTAAGAATTGAAGTTATTAATAGTACAAATAAATAAATAATAACATAATAAATAAATAATAAATAAATAATAACAATAATAAATAAATAATAATAATAATATATAATATTTGTACAGCTAAATTATGAAATTTTAAAACACATATAGCAAAACGTATCCCCTGATGCCATATTTGTATCATCAACGTTCGGTACGATTATCTTAACCCTTATAATTTATCGATCTTTTCCTATCGATCAAAGCTAAATCAATGGAAATTTCCTTCGATTATCGCTAATCAAAGGGCAGCCAATTGCTGCCTATGCCCGTGACCAAAGCTCCCCCGAAATTCTATTAATTTCTATTCCCATTAAACCATCCCCCCATGAAATCTATCCCCCACGAATGAAGCCAAATCCAAAGACATCCAACTAGGCGAAAATGATCGAAATGACTAAACGAAAGTGAGCAAAACCACCAACCCACCCAAACCCAACCCCTGCCCTTCCCTGTGATGCTGCGAAGATGCTGGGGGCTCCCGTGACATTGTCAACGTTTCTTCTGCGTTGCTGTCTTTGTATATTGATGATTTTCCACACCCACGCAAACACATACCAGTGCACACACACACACCCACACAACCACACACCCACACACACAAATTGAATTATCCCCAAGACTGAATGTTTCTCTCTCGGTGTGTCTCGGTGTGGGTGTGTGCTGTATCCCTGGGTGTGTGTTTGTGCCTTCTGTTTGTGTATCTGCGAGACGTCAAAGTATCTTAATTAAATTTCATCCCTTAGTCGCTGGCAGAAGCAAAAACGAAACAAAACGAAAACAAAAAGAATAAAGAAAAACAAAGGAAAACATAATAAAAATGTGCAGCAATTTCTCTCTCGTTGCTCCACTGACTAATAGACAATTTACGCTGCTGCTGCTGCTGCGCCCCCTGCCCCTGCGGAAAATTCCCCAACAGAACACCCCACCATGACAGCACCCCCCCAGCTACATACATACATATGTATGTATGTACATCCCAAAAAAAGAACAGAGCGAAGAACAGAGAGAACAACCACATGGAAAAAGTCACCAAGCCACAAAGCAATGAACCAATGAACCCACAGGACTCCAAAGAGACCAGGAATTAAAATTGTTATTCGATTAGCAAACACTGTTTAACTGTACATTCATATACAATGTATGCATGTATGTATATTAATTATTTATTATTATTATTATTTATTTATTATTTTTTTATTCATTATTTTATTATTTAATATTATTATTTTTTATTTATTATTTCATTATTTTATTATTTAATATTATTATTATTTATTTATTATTATTATTATTTATTTATTATTTTATTATTTATTTATTATTGTATTTTTATACCCGTACTCAAAAAAGAGTTAAGGGGTATATTAGATTTGTGCTAAAAGTGGATGTGTGTAACACAGAGAAGGAAAATTTTCCGACCCCATAAAGTATATATATTCTTGATCAGCATCAATAGCCGAGTCTCTGTCTGTCTGTCTGTCTGTCCGTCTGTCCGTCTGTCCGTCTGTCCGTCTTGTTTGACGCCTGGATCTCAGAGACTATAAAAGCTAGGGCAACCAAATTTGGTTTCTAGACTCATGTGATATCACACTGCTACAAGTGTATTTCAAAATTTCGCCCCGCCCCCTTCCGCCCCCACAAAGGACGAAAATCTGTGGCAGGCACAATTTTAACGATACGATAAAACTAAAAACGCAGTATTGTAGAGAATGCCCATATCTACCAGATTGCCAAATCTGAATCAGATGGGATCATAATTATAGCCAGAATGAAGAAATTAGTTTTCAGTTGTTTCCCCCGCCCCCTCTTGCCAACAACCACGCTACTCATTCTCTTTCTCGCTCGCACACTCTGCCGCGTTCAGTGCGCGAGCAACCCCTAGCGGAGGAGATGTAGAATATGAATGGTACATCTATAATCTACATGTTAGATGTATAATATACATTGTAGATGTAGATGTAGATATCAAATGTAGCAAAAAAATGTAAAATGTAAAATTTTTTTTTTAAATTCTAAAATTCTATAAAATTATGCTCAAAAATGTATATACTGACTGAGTACGGGTATAAGTAGAGTCGCGTCCCCAGAAGCGACTCACACGTTCCTTCTCGTTTATTATGTTATTTATTTATTATTTTATTATTTATTTATTATTGTATTTTTTATTATGTTATTTATTTATTATATTATTATTCAGAATTTTATAACTCTGATATTTTGCATACAACTTCCATTTCGTCTTCACGTTGACCAACACTGCCAACAATAACTGTTTTGCTGAGCAGCACTTGATAGCCGACTGCAGCAGAGTGCCCCATGGCATTGCGAGTGTAGTTTAGCAGCGTAAAATCACTATCAGATATGGCCAAGATATGCACCATGAAGTCGTGAATATTTTGCACGTTTAGCAACACTGCTCAGCGTGGCAGTGGAGCATTTGGGTGGTGTGTGGCGTATTTAGTGTGGAACGGTGGGGCCAATGACTGCCAGTCAACTGTTAGGCCATTAAATAAAGTTGGCAACACTTAATGCACAGCGACAACAAAACCAACAAAGCCCACAAAGGCAGGGTGCGGATGGTGGGGTGTGGAATTGCTAATAAAACTGCTCGCAAAGGGAGTGCAAGAGCTGGGGTTGGGGCTGTGGGTGTAATGGCCACCAAAATCTATAAAATGCAGAATATTCCAGGGTGGGGGCTGGGGGCCAGTTTGAGTTGAACTTTTGTCCCAAAAGTGTTTTCCATTTGTTTTTCGTATTGCCGCCCGACAGAACAAGCTCCACAAAACCCTACAACACCCCCACACCCCCCATCCCCCTATAAACATGCCACATTTAGAGGAGGCGACTACGTGCCAAGAGTTGCATGTTCCGAGCAACAAGCCAAGCCCCCCCCCTTGCCCCGTGTCAGCCCCCCACCACTGCATTGGAAAAGTTTTGCTGCCGCCCGCTGTGTGCCGCTCCGTGGCCCCCGCCTGCAGTCGCTGTACCGCAATTTGCGCGTGATATCCTTTACACCCACACAAACGCAGGCACACACACACATATACATACCTATATACATATATATGTATGTATGTATCTTGAGAACAAGTTGCCCCTGCGGGCAACAACATTTTCGTTATCCTTTAGGAAGCTTCCACTCACAGCGCCACAGCAGCTACCGTTCCGTGCCGTTCCATTCCGAATTGAATTAAACTCAAACTTTTACCAATTTACAAAAGCAACAAACAGCAGCAGCAGCAACAGGGGGCATGAACTAGAGGCCGAAACGGAGAAGGATAATAGGAAAGTCGAGAGGGAGTGGGTGGGTTGGTGCGGGCGGATCTGAGTGCATAGAGAGAGCCAACAACTAACCAAAGTCGAAGACGAAGCTAAGAAAGTTTGTGCGCCAAAGTAGAATCAAGTTTTTTGCCAGCTTATTTTCCGCCAGGCGTCGGTTCTTTTCTTCCTTTTCCTGCACAATTAGAGATGACAGAGGGGAAGCGTGACACAAAAGGAGAGCACCAAAGAGTGAGCTGGGGGGAGCCAGCAGCAAGCTGTAGGATTTTTGCAATGCTGAGGATTACTTATAGGAAATATTGGGGATTCAAAGGGCAGTGTTTCGTGACACGAAAGGGCAGGGTTTCGTGACACGAAAGGGCAGCCAAAGAATCAGAGCCAAACCCCCCAAAGGGCCATCTCTATCTGCAGTCAGTGCTCGCTGTAACCGCTTCACCTATTCTCCCATCAAATGCAACCTTTTTCCAGTTTTCCTTGCTGCTGATTTTCCCCACTTTCCGCTAGCTGTTGCTGCCCCACTACAGCGGCTGCTGCTGCTGCTGCTGTTGCAGAAACACAATCTGCCCCGTAAAAGAGCTTAAGCCCTGTCAAGCCACCCATTAAGAGACGAGGCAGCAGAACCCAGCAGCAGCAGGCAGCAGGCAGCAGGAGGCAGAACAATTCGGAGGAATGAGAGCATTTTGCGTGATGGCATACCAGAGGAGAGGAGAGGACAGGAGAAGACAGGAGAGGAGTGGAGAGGAGTGGAGCGGAGTGGAGTGGAGCGTACATACCAACACACAAGGATAACTGCAGGATTGGCAGCACGGTGGCACGGTGGCACGGGGGCACGGCACATGGGGTCTTTCGAGGACTGACAGCCGGGCGGCAAAGGACAACTATGGGCGAGCTTTTCTGGTCGCACGGGGTAGCCGGAGCTGTAGCCGTAGCCATGTCCTTCCATGTCCTGTCCATGGCCTAAGTTGTTTGTAGTTGTTGTTTTTAGTTGCTTTCGGGATTGCTGCTGTCGTTTTTTTGTTGTTGCTGCTTTCCCTCTGCTGCTTTTTGGTTACTTTCGTTGGTTGCGTTGTGTTCTGTGCCGTTTTTTTTTCTGTTTTGTTTTGTTTTGTTCAGTTCTGTTCTGCTGTGCTGTTTTTGTTGTTGTTGCAAATTATAGCATGTCCTTTTTCGGACTAAGGATAATGGATAGAGAGGAGAACAACGAGGGCCAGGGCGAGGGCGAGTGTACGGGTGTGGACTGCAAAGAGCGTGGACTATGGCATTGCTATGGTTTTAGCCGCCCAAAAGGAGCAGCGGCAGGCATCAGGTGGTGGTGGCTGGTGGCTGGTGGGTGGTGGCTGGAGGGTGGTGTGAGGCCATGGCTGGTTTGCTGCCCGAACGGCTGTATTTGCGGCTCTGGCTAAGGCCTCAATCTGAACTGTGGCGCTGAACGCCGGTGCTATGTTTTGTCATCTGCCCCAAAACGAATCTGAAATGTAATCGAGTATTGGCCAGGGGGGTGGACAAGGGCAGGGACAGGGGCAGGGACAGGGGCTATGCCTCATAAGATGATGATAATAATATGATGTCTTTTTGTGGGGCCATAATTTTGTACATGATCGATTATGACTGTCAAGGAGAACGCAGAGCCGCAGCTGGAAAACGAATATGGGGGAATATCGCAAAGAATTCTCAACGGAATTGTGGCTGGTGATTGGGCAACTGTTTCGCATGGAACAACTGATGGAAAACCTATGAGGGGAATGGCAAATAGTGGGAGAAAGTGTGGCAGGCATTCGAGGGTAAAGCAACGATAAAGGAATGCGAATGAGGCAGCGAAAAGGCTGCAAATATTTGCAGGAATTTGTGGCAGAGCGGGGATCAGATTTGTGCAGAATTCGAAAAGAAGAAGCCACCAGAATTGATCCAGGAATTGCTTAACGTGTTGCAGAGCAGCAGATATATCCAGGGGAATAAAAGAGAAAGTATATACGAGAATCTGAACACGATTAGGCAGCAGCAGCTGTGAGCGGAATACCTGTGAGAATTGTCAGCGTAAATTAGCAAAAATAATTGCAATAACAGCCCGACAGCTGAGCAAATCCCCCTGGGGGTTTCATTGATCCCTGGAGCTGCTTAAAGCGACAACAGTTCAACCCCTAAATAGTTTTCAAGCTCTTGTTAACCATCCACAAATCATTTTTCGCCCCTTCAGCTGTGGCGACACTCCAACGATGGGACTCCCCAGCAACCCACACGAACCCACTCCCATTTCTGCTTGGCTGTGGAACCTTTTGGTCATCAGTCGTCTGCCTCGCCCGCTCTCTCTCTCTCTCTGCAGGTCACAGTCGGATGGACGGGCAGACACGGGCAGGACAGACAGACAGATGGATGGACAGACACTGGCAGGACAAAGAAAAAGTAGCTAAAACGAAAAGTTAATAGAGAAAGGCAGCAGAAGCAGAAGCAGCAGCAGCAGAATGTGGGGCCAAGGCAACATCGCTGTAGGGTGTGGGGTGTGGGGGGGACATGTAGGGTAGCGGGGACAGCAGTCAAGGCAAAATTTTCACAAAAAGGTCGAAACGAGAGAAAGAGACAGACAGACAGACATAGAGAGAGAGAGAGAGAGTGGGAGAGAGAGAGCGAGAGACTAGATAGACTGAGTGAAAGAGATAGAGCAAGACAATGGTCAGTCGAGGAGTTTTTTCTGTTCGCTGGGTTGGGGCCAGAAGGGAAATGTACAAACAAATCGAGCAGACATTGAGTGCCACAAGGGGTGGCGGAGGGGCGGGGATGGATGCAGCGAGGATACAGGATGATTGGTAAGAGAAACCCCAAACAAGCGACAGGCAGGCAGGCGGGCAGACGGGCAGAGATAGCAACAAACAAACAAATAGACAAACAGACGTTGACCCAAAAGTTGAAGTGCAGATCTAAAAGGACTTTTGGGGGGACACACCCCCACCCCTGCCCGCTCTATAACTCTATCCCTGCCCCACACAGTGCTAGCCCCACTCAGTTAGCCCATTTCTCTCCATTTTGTGTGCATCAGAGGCCAGAGAGGATGGGCGAAAAGTTTGATTTAAGCTGTGGAAGTTTTTCGGGTTGCCTTTTGGAGAGCAGAAAGCGGTCAGTGGGGGGGAAAAGGGTTGCCCAAGGGGAGGAGCAGATGACAGGGCAGCCAGAGAGGAGTACAAAACAGGTTTACCCCCCCTGCAGAAGCAGCAGTAGGAGCAGCAGCAGCAGAAGTCGTGTAGTATATCACGCATACGCACTGTGTGCCATGGATAGGCCAACACAATATTGTGTCTGACTCTGTGCATGTGTGTGCGTGTGTATGTGTGTGTATGTTGTATCTGTGTGTGCTTTTTTTTTTTGTTGAATTTAAACATTTTCCCAACTTTTGGGCCAAGCAAAAACTTTTCGAAGCAACAAAAACTTGAGCCTGCCCACAGCCCCCGCCCCAACCCCCTGGAAAAAAGAAAGGTTAAAAAATATGAAATAAAAAAGAGTTTATGGCTGTAGCAAAAGTGTGTGGGGTTCAGTTCTCCCCGAGAGTGGGTGGGCTGCTGGCTGCTGTGGGATGGTTCGGGGGTGGGGGGTTCTGTTTTTCTGTGGAGTCATTGCCGCTGGCAGCCTAATATTTTCTGCTAACGCAGTCACTTTTCATAAACTTTCCTCGCAGCAGCAGGCATGGAGCAGCAACAACAATGAAAACTCTGGGAAAAACAAGAACAACTTGTGGAAATGTTTGCAAAAGGCAAAAAGGATTATAGAAAATTGCCAGCAATATGAAAACGGGAGTAAAAGCCAGAGAGACCAAAGAGTGGGAGCAATGAAAGGAGAGTGGGGGCGCTCCTGAGGGAGCCAAGAGTGGGGGCACCAGTGGGAGAAATTAGGGGACAAACTGACGCGACTTGTGGGTGGCTCTGTAGGTGGCAGTGGGTGCTCCGTGCTCTCTCTCCGTTCTGCTCATATTGTCAACGGCGGCGACTGAGAGATGGCGTCGTCCTCGTCGTCGTCGTCCTCCTCGTCGTCATTGTTATTACAGCCCTCTGGCACACCCAAGCAAAAGCAAAAGCAAAGCGAAGCCAAAGCATAACCCAAGAATAAACCAACCCCAACCATCCACCTACACAGACACCGACACAGAACACAGACAGAGAACACCACGCACATGCCTAAAAGCCGTCAACACAATGTTTGGCTTAGAGTTGAGGCATCGCGACAGCAGCAGCAGCAACGGACAGAGCGACAAGCAGACAAGCAGACGAACAGCCACAGCGGCACAGTGGTCAGAAAAGCTTAAGGATTGATGTGATGGGCACTTAATGGGCGGCAAGTGCAAGCAGCTGCACGATGGGCAGGCTCAAAGCAGGGTTCAAGGACTGCATAGCACTTATTTGGTGCAGCTCCAAAGAGCTAATGAAAGGAAGAAATTTTAATTAAATAAAGGAGTTTATTTTTAACATGAAAAGTTTCCTGACGGAGTGCTAAAGAGCCAAAGAAAATATTTATTGCTAGATTAAATATAAATAAAAATTAATATAAATATATAAATATTCTAGATTAAATATTAAGCATAATAAAAATAAATATAAATTTATAAATATTCTATATTAAATATTAAACATAATAAAAAAAACATTAAATATAAATATATAAATATAAATATTCTTCATTAAATATTAAGCATAATAAAAAGAAATTAAATACTCCACATAATTAGCATAAATATTTCCATTCTAATTCTATCAATCTATCAACCAGCAGAATCCAAACAATGGTCCTCCCCCCCAATTAATCGAATGCCTGGAATTTGCAGCACTTTACATAGCGCGGCATTCATTTGGGAGCACCCACTGTGCGGGGGCTGTGCCAGCGAAGGTCGTTTGGCATTTATGTGGGGTGTGGGGTGTGGGATAGAGACAGCAACAGCAACAGCAGACAGCCAGCAGCAGTCGCTTTAAGGGAAATTTGAAGGTTTTGATTGTGTAGTCATGTCAAAATAATAGTCAACTTACATGCCACAACAGCAGCAGAGGCAGCGGCAGCCCTTACCCTAACCACCCCCCGACCCACTCCCAAAGAGAGGGAGAGAGAGAGCGCTATAGAGTTTCCAATTACCCACAAGATGACGAAGCTGCCGCTAAGTGGCAAGGAATTTGCTGGTTTGACTCTCGGGACCCGAAAAAGAAAAGTTCCTGTAGCTGTTTTTTTTTCTGTTGCTTTTCCTTCGTTACTTCGTGAACATTTTCCATTTTTCATTTTGCATTTTGCATTTATCCATTTTCACCCGCACCTTTCCCCGAGCTTTCTCTTTTGGGTTTTCTTTTTCTCTTTCGGATTCTGCCTCATTTGCATGGGACAATGAATCAAGCAGAAAAGAAAAATGAATTTACGCATATTTGGGATATTATTCCAGAAGACTGTGACTGCCCCTCTCCCTCCCTCACCCTCCCTCTCTCGCGCTGCTGCTCTCCCCTTGAGCTGCTTGACAAGCTGCCAGGATATGCCCTCCCTCTGCCGTTTTGCCTGCCTCTCGCATATAAATATATTTTTATGCTGCAATATGCACAGGTTTTCGGGTTTGTTTCAAGCAACAAAAAACACACACAACAAAAAGAAAATGTCATTGTCATCGGACGTTCGTCATTGCAACCCTCGTAAGGGCACCACTACCCCTATCCCCCCCACACCACCCACCCACCCACCCACACACACATACAGACTCAACCCAATCGCTTGTATTATTTTTCTTTTGTCATTGTCCTTTTTTTTTGCGTTGCGTTTCGTTTGATTTTTTTTTTGTGTTTGTTCCTTTTGTATTTGTATAATTTTTTTCTGTCGCCTCACCAGCCAGCCATCCATCCCCTTGGAATGCCTTGAATATGCAGCAGGAGCAGTGGCAGCAGTGGCAGCAGCAGCAGCAGTGGCAGTTGGCAGCAACAGAAGGTGGCAGCAATGCCACAACCACCAAGCACCCACCCACCACCACCCATTTGTGCCACACTACCCTCCCCTACCCCCCCCCTTGGTGTCTGCTTCTTGCTGTGGCACGTCTTTTTTTTCCCCATTTGTTCTTCTTCGTTCGCTCCTTCATTGCTTCCTTTTTGGGATTCTTGTGTGAGATTTCTTCCCTTCTCGCTTTTCTCTGCCCTTTACGGAGAGGTACCTGCACTTTTTGAAGGTGTTTGCAAATGCAGAAAGGGGATTATTATTATTTTATATTATATATTATAATTATATATATTATTTTATTTTATATTTTATTATATTATATTATTTTATATTTTATTATATTATATTATATTATATATTATAATTATATATATTATTTTATTTTATTTTATATTTTATTAAATTATTATTTCCCATTTCATTAATTTCCTTTATTCCAATCCAGGACTTTCAGCATTCCACTCGAGCATAATTCCTTTGCACCATTTGCCAGTCCATGCCCTCAGTTAGGGCATTCCACACTTCGTTGTGCCTGAGATGCCACAAATATCTCTTGCTTGGTTCTGTTTTTTTTCTGCTTCGTTCTTCCTGCATTCTGTTTGAGGCTGTAACTTTGAGCCATCATCATCATCGCGTTGCTCCTCTCAGGCACTTCCTTACAGCGCCCAGCCCTGTGCCCTCTGCCCGCTCTGCTTCATCCTCTTTCCACCCACTCCCCCTCCCCCTTGCTGTTTCTCGTTCCTTTGGTTCCATTTTTATTGTTCTTTGCACACACAACTTCATTTTAGCCCACTTTTTGGGTGGTTTATTTTTATGGCTCCATCCCCTGGAGCCCCTTCCCTCCCCACTACCCTTCGAGTGATGCTGGACTTCTCTGGTTCCCTTGCCTGTTTTTCTCTGGCTGTTGTCTTCCTCTTGGCTTTGACTTTGATGAGATTTTTTGAGGTTAATCCCTTGTAGTGCCAGCAGCAGTAGCAGCAGCAGGACCAAAGCGCGTCAAGTCCATGCCTTTTGTCCTTTCTCTCTGAGCGTGTGCATGTGTATCTGTGCATGGCTATGCGTGTGTGTGCGTGTGGGTGTATAAGTGATTGTTCCTTGGGTGTGGAGTGGAAAATTAGTACATGTTGAAAATGCTGCGATTGTTCCTCCGCCTCCTCCTGCTGCTGCTTTTGATGCTGCTGCTGCTGCCAGTCAAGGAGCCGCTTTGCCATGCTCGAATGGACAAAAGGCAAGCACAAGAGCAGGGGGGTGTGGGACACAGGCAGAGGGCACGGACACGGACACGGACACAGGGCACACTCCTTAGATAAAGCTGCTCTCGCTCTCTGCTTGGCTGCACCTTTTTTAACGTTTTGGCTATTGCTGCCCATTGTTGTGGGCCCCCCGTCCTGGTTTTGTATCCCCCTGCTCCCTGTGTTGATGTTGGATTGTACGAGAATTAATTTTGTTACTTACCAACTGCTCCTGACACTCCTCTGACCCTTGGCATGATGCATGCCATGGGAGGATGGGCATGGGCATGGGCATGGCTCTCTCCTCTCCTTCTGGGCAGCCGGAAATGACACCTTGAGCAATGCGTTGACGATGATTGCCAGCAGAGAATGGAAGCGAATGTGGGAATGGTAGGCCATGCAATGAGAGCCACACAGCGCAGGAATGGCCGAGGGGGCGAGCAAGCGGGGCAGAGACAACGAAACGAAGGGCAGGAAAGAATAATGATGCGATAAAAGGAAGATTAAGATGTGTAGGCAGCAGGTGGCAGGCTTCTTTCTGTTCTGGGGCCAAAATTAAACGAATTTCAAATGAGCAAACAGCGTGGCAGATTTTAAGGAATTTTCTTGGTCTTAAGATTTTGTTTTCCTGTGCAGAAATGCAGCAAGCAGCAAGGAGTGGGGCAAGACCACTTCGCAAGGTACTTAGGAGCAGGGCAAGGGAACAAAGGAAAGCCCCAACAATACGACTAAAGATGCGGCATTTATTTCTTGCTATTTCCCAATGATTATTTCCCTCGTAATTAAAGCTCTGTTTCCATTTTAAATCGGTTAAAACTACGCTCGAATTTTCCGCATCTGCATGCCCCGAAATTCCCCCTAAAACTCTCCCGAATCGGCGCCAGTTTAAATGCTTTTTGCTGGTTGGCTGTTCTTCTCGCAAAGTTTATTGCAATATTCGAAATTTAAACACGTTTGCAGCGCTCGCTGGCCTTTTGGCCGCTGGCAAGCTCTTCAACAAAGTTGAGAGCATTTTTGCAAATGCACCGCGCGGCCCACATTCAATTGCGGGGGGGGGAGGGGGCAAGAGATGGCAAGAGAATGATAGAAGCGAAGTGGGGAGCAGCAGGAGAAGGAGCACCGAGTTTTATGACAAACATCCACTCGAGAAATAAAGTCAGATTATAAAATAAAATGTACCAAAAATGGCACGAGAAGAGGGAGAGGAGAAAAAAAGACGTAAATCTGAAGGATTTGGCTGGGGGAGAGTGGCAGGAGCGGCAGGATAACTTTTCCCCTCGCTGTCAGCGGCACTAATGAAATGCACAGAGCACCCGCAACCACCCAACCACCCACTAAGCAGCTAACGTAGTTTGTCGCCCCTGCCCCAGCCCCCAACCCACATCCTTTGCCGCTTTCCGCACACACTGCGTATACTTAATGTGCGAGGAGCATAGTCAGTGGCAAGGTATATTAAAGATAGGGTGAGTGCAGTCCCCCCCGGCTTAAAGGGCGCCCAAGTTTGCTCGCAGCCAAACAGTCTCGAAACTCTTTTGGCCAGGCAAATGCTGGACAGACTCCGACTCTGCCCCAACCTGCTGATCGGTGTACCTTGTGCCAGCACGCTTACACGCACACACTGAAGCAGAGATAGAGATAGAGGGAGCGAGAGAGTGAGCCATAAATATGATATTTATGGCGATAAGCAAAGCCAAAGCCAGAGCCCAAGCCCAGGCCCAACCCATTTATGGGGCAGCGGAGCCCGAAGGACCCAGGGAATGTTCACCGGATATACACGCACACACACACACACACACACAGCACACACGCACACATAGGGCACACAGCGGACACACACATTAAATGCCAGATATCCTTTTAACACTTAAAGCGGTGAAAATATTAAAAACAAAAAAGCCACAAAGTCAACAAAAACAACAACGAAACACAGCAACAACGAGAGAATTTTTATTGATAAAATCCGCTCACATATATACATACATATGTACATATGTATAGAGTGGTGTGGGGTGGTGTGGGGGCTGAAAAGAGGAGTAAAATGAGGAGTAAGGAGTAAAGAATGGGCAGGAATGGAATGAGCGAGCGGTCGAGTGGGCAAGGGTGTTGGGCGATTTTGAGAGGGAATAATCGAGTAAATATGTATGTACATATATACATACATATGTATTTGTGAAGAGAGATACGAGCACATACAACTGTCCCTCTGCCTGTCTTGCCCTTCCTTGCTCCAGCCCTTTCTGCCGCTCACACACTTCCACACCCCATGCCCCATGCCCCACTGTCTGTGTGTGTCTGTGTGTGTGATTGGGGTCGTGTCCATGCCGAACCGCAAAACGCAGAGCGCAGCGCAGCACAACGAAAGTGTATAAAAAATTATGAAACAGCTCGCAACGTTAGTCCCCTGGCCGCTGCCCCATGCCCCACCCAAACACCGCCCCTTGACCAACCACAACAAAAACAAAAACAACAACAATAACAACAATAGCAGGCGCCCTGCACAGTGGCATTAAATTTGACAAAAATTAAACGCACTTTCGGTTTGTTTTGCTCATTTCAGTTGCTGGAGCTCAGCGAGTGGAGCTAACAGTGAAGCGAAGACAGGGAAAATACCTAAATGCATGTGCACAGTGGAGCAAAGGTAAGCAAGAGTTGAACATTTTTGGGGGCATGTCTAGCATCAGCTGAGATCAGCTGCTGCAAGGCACGGAAAGAAGCTACGGAAAAAAAGTGAAACCCAGAAGAAAGAAGGAAAAACTCCAAGGGATGCTCTCAGAATACTCTGAGCCAATGGGGCTAATGCTCCCTCCCTTCCATCCCTTGGGTTGGGTGCATTTCGGGACTGCTGCTGCTTGCTGTTTCCCCAAAAAAACAAAGCCCCCCTTTACCCCCCTTGCGCTGACATTCATTAACTTTTTGCTGCGCCCCTTAGCGTGGCTCCACTGTGCTGCTTATCCGCTGGTTCGTCCTTGATATATCCGCACTTGCACACTGTCCCCCCCCCCTACAGATACGCACACTAATACATTCATACATCAAGCACACACACACACACACACACACGCACGTATACATACACGTATCACACATGCTGTTGCCTTCTGACATGGTTCCGGCTTGTTTGTTTGGTTTATTTTATGACCATAACCAACAGCCCCACCGACACTCTCTGCCGGGCAGCAGCAGCAGCAGCAGCAGCACCCTGCCACCCTGCCTAACTACCCTCTAAGCCCCTCGCCCTGCCGTGCTCCCCCCGCACTATTATACAGAGCCCTGCCTATGCACAATGGAGGAGCCGCGTCTGTCGTTGGGCACCGGCCATGTCGAAGCGAGAACTTGTCTGTGCCTGTGTGTGTGTGTGTCCCTCCCTCCCTCCCTCCCACTCTCTGCTCCTAGCATGTGCTGGTGTGTGTGTGTTGATTCTCTCTGTGTATGTGCATGTGTGTTTGTGTGTGTAAGTTAGTAGCTTTTGCCGGCTGTTTGACTCGGTTTAAGTTCGCTTTGTCCCCTTAACTTTGTGGGTGCCTCGCCTCGCCTCCCCCTGCCCGCACTGCCTTGCAGCTATCCCCACCCGTTTTCTCTCTCCATCAACGCATATAAATTGCGTTGCTCTTCTGCCTCCCCTTCATCGTCATCATCCTCTTTCTCTATCTCTATCTGTGTGTGTGTTGGAGCTACGCTTAGAGCTCGTTGCCGTTGCCGCTGCCTCGTGTCCGTGTCCGTGTTTTTTGGGAGGGAAGCTTAAATGCCATTTGTATGCATTGAATGTTGCATGCTGCTGGATGCTGCTGGCTGCTGCAACCCATGCAGCCACCCAGGATGTGCAGACCTTTCCCTCTGCCTCTGCCTCTCCCCACTCTATGCTGCAGCCTTTCTCTCCCATTGAAAATAGAAAAAAAAACGTTCGCGTTGTTGCCACACTTCATGGTGCAGCCACACCGCTTCCCTGCTGCACACAGCCGCCTGGCAACCCTGGCAACCCTGGATCTCGGCTCTCGGCTCTGCATTTTGCATTCCATATTTTTCTCGCTTTTCCGTAAGTTTTTTCTCGCTTTATTTTTTTTCTGTTGTTGTGCCCCAAAGCCTCAGCCGCAGCAGCTAAAATATGTTCGCCACACACTACTTTTTCGCCCCCCATTTCCCCCATTTCCATTTCCATTTTGGCCATTTTCTGATTCGTTTAAAATTTATTTCTACCCTCCCCAACGCTGCTTGGCGCGCCCCTTTAACCCTTTTCTGCTCCTTTTGCTGTTTGGCTTCCAACTTTGTTTTACATTTCTCTTTGCGTCTTTCCCTTCCATTTATTTGCCTGCGAAAACTGCACAGAAATGTTGACTCGCCTCGCAGTTCAGGGGGGGGCAGCCCGGCCACAACCTTTGCCACTGCCACACAGCACAAAGTTCACCCACCCACCCACAGAGTTCTCGCTTCAGCCAGCCAGCCACCTGTCCGCCCACGGCCTGGCTTCACTGTGGCGCGGGCAGTGTGACAAAGTTGACATTTGAGTTGGAAAAACATTCACCGCAAACGAGCAGCAAACGAGCAGCATTAAACGGAGAAGTTCCAGGAACTACCGTGTCAGGGGAGTGGACAGAGGCAGGGCACAGGGCACTGAAAGATTATTAATCGAAGCAAAAGATACCTGGAAATAGCGCAGCTTCGAGAACTTCAATTGGAATTCTGCCTAAACTTGCGACTGGAAGCAAAGGGAACTACGGCAAGGTTGCTGCAAGATGCAACTCTGCGCATAAAGTAAATCTGTTCCAGGGTTCCAGGCAGAACCTGTGAGAGTGAACTTTCTTGGCGCACATCAAGAGCTCCGCTCAGGCTTAGGCTTAGCCGATTCTTTTGCTCCCAAAGAGCATTCCATCAATTAAATAATTTCTCTCCTTTTGAAGCGGAAAGCTGATGCCGCTGCGGTGCAGAAATCTGCGTTGCCCCTGGGAGTTGTTCGCTCCTAAAAGGCCTGCGCGCTTACGGCAGAAGCAATTACTTAATCCCCTGCATGACAGACAGAGAGCTGATTATTTAAAGGCATATTTGGGGAATGGTAACTCTATACACAGACACAGTGAACACACAGTGAAAGGCAGCCACATATGTGGCATATATTCGCGTGTAAATCTGTTGCGCAGGGTGTACCAAAAAATACTCGAACTACTCTGGAAATGCCTTCTGCAAAAAGGGTAAATTATTGTTCGCACCGGGGGAGGAGCAGCAGCAGCGGCAGCAGCAGCAACCCTTAGACGTCCAACCCATCGAAGAGTGGGCGAGAGACCCGTCAGCCCGACGTAACCCTTGCCAGGGCCTCTGCCCACACCTTGTCGCTTCGCCTGGCCCCGTTTATGCCCCTGCTACAGCCCGGGGCACTTATTCTATATTTTACTTAATGCATTCCCTGCTTATCCTCATTTTTATTAGTGTTTCAATATTCTTTTTCACTTTGCTTGGTTGCGTTTTTGCCAGGCATCCTTTTTGGGTTATACTCCCACAGCCCACGGCCCACGGCCCATTCCGCTCTATCCCCCGCCCGTCTGCCATTTTTGGGCTGCTTTGTTTGCTCTGGTGTGTCGTGTCCTGCCACGTCCTTCTGCTGGATTCCTGCTTCCTGTATTTGGGTTCCATTGGGCTTAGTGTTCGGGGTTCGGTTTCGGTTCCGTTTCTGTTTCTGTTTCTGTGGCTCGTTTCTGCCATTAAATGGACAAATGAGGGATATAAAACAATTCGCTTTGGCTTCCATTTTCTACGTTTTTTTTTCCTGGGCTGTCCTTTCCTTAACGTTTCCTTTAGCTTTGGCCCTGGCATGGCCATTTTCTTCGAGGGATCTCTGCTGTTTCCTTAGCCTTTTCCCCACCCTTTTGTACGGGGGATCTTCTCTGCTGCCTTCACAAGTATTTTATTTATTGTGATATGTGTGTGTGTGTGTGTGTGTGTGTGTGTGTGTGGGTATATCCTTTGCTTCCTTTGGGGTTTGGTCACTTTATTTGTTTGTACCTTTTGAGCCCCCATGCAAAGTGTTTTGTATCCTTTTGCTCCTGCGGCAGAGTCCTGCCTCGGCTTGAGGATTTATTGTATGCTCCTCATGTTTGCTTTTCTCCTTTTTCCTTTTTATTTTTGCTTTTTTCTTTCAGGGTGTTGTTCCCACTATTTGCCCTGTGGGTGTGTCCTTCCGGCGCAGTTCGTCCTTTCATGTGTCCTGTGTTTATGTAATCGCCTCGCATTAGTTTTCTGACGCTCCCCGACGCTTCCTTTCCTGCTTGGTCTTTCGACCTGTGTCCTTGTCCTTTTCTTTCTCATTTATTTTGATTTCTTTTTTATATAGATTTTCTGCTGCTGCTGCTGCTTCTGCTTCGCTTTTGTGGCCCCAAAAGTTACCTTAATTTTCATTCCACTTTTGCCGCCGCTACTGGCTTTTCTTTCCAGCTTTTCTTTCCTTCCCTTTCCTCGCTGCTTTGCCCATGAAGAAGATTTTTTGTACAGTTCCTTTTTTGTGCTGGCGCATGGAAAATGAAATGAAAATAAAATGATACTCATTAATTTGATAAATCGTGGCCAGGAGTTGCGGACTCTGATGCTCGCTGCTGGCTCTGCCTCGGCTGCCTCTTCACTTTCTTTTTATGTACTTTGTGCAGGACTTTTCTTAGACTTTTCTTAGTCGTTTGCCCGCTCCTTCTGCGCGGCCTTCCTCTTGCCATTTGTTGGTGTTTCGCTTTGCTTAATAATGCCCAAAGATTTTATAAATGAGCGACCCGCCGCTGCAAATGGAAAAAGTTGACCTTTAGCGTAAATAGAAAATTCCCTCCTTTATTTGCCCGCCACCCTAAACCTACGAATGGTTTTTCTTCTGCTTTTGTGAGCCTTGATTTTGTTTTCCTCATCATCTGTACTCCCGTCCCTCCCTCTGTATTTTTGCCGCTTTGCGTTTTGCATTTTAAAAGTAATTTTAATTTTCCCTTCGAAACACTTCAGCAATTTCGGTTTTCTTGCCACTTTCCCTGAGACATTTCCACCATCGAGCATTGAAATTTTCCATCCACAAACATTACGCAGTTGGTCAGACATCCCCCCCCCATGTCCATGCCACCCCCGCTGTCTGCCGTCCAGCCCGTCTGACCGCCCACGTACTCTGTTTTTTATTCGGAGCCTTCGAAGCTTTTATTAGCACACATTTAATAGGGTCACGCGTGTACCAGCACCGCCACCAACACCACCCAACGCCCACTCGCACAGCCCCACCCACACTCTGTGGGGGGGTTGCCGGAGGTCTGGTGTAGGTGTTTTTTTATTATTATTAATTTTCCAGCAAGTTACATGAGCACAAAACGCAAAACACACAGCGTGGTGGGGCAGGGAGGCAGGGAAAACAAAAGAAAGGCAGGCCACAGTGTGGGCGAGGGAGCGAATCAGCCGCCCACCGCAGGACGAAATGCTAAAGGACACTTAAATGTGGTAGACAGAAATGTGAGGGAGCAGTGAAGCCGCGTGGGTGGGGATCTGTGGCGCTGTAGTGTCCGCGGAGGGGGAGTACATTTTGCTGAGCTTCTCTCCCGAATGAGGTCACTTTTTGATACACTTCTGCCGCTATCCTAGCCCACTGTCACGGCGTTCCCATAGCTTTTTCCCATTGCTGAAGCAGCAGCAAATAATGAAAATATTTGTGGCATTACCTCAGTCCACGCCGTGCCGAAGGATGGCAAAAATATCTCTCTCTAGATGAGCCAGAGGGAGGGATAGTTTCCATGGCTATCTAAGGAATGAAGAGAAGCTGAATGAAAGCGGCATTCTATTAATACCAGCCAGGGATTTCCTCACGGAAAATAACATTAAACTAAAGAAAGAAAGCTGCCGTTTTGGAGCGATGTTTCCCGCATTTTGCTGCAGAGAATCAGTTGACATATAGTTCAATTCCCATGTATATAATATCCCAATTTTACTGCAAGAATTATTTAAGCGGGGAAACTAAAATATTCGCAGTTCAGACTTTATTCTTTTCTGGCATTAATCACATATTCTGTGATCAATAAACCTGGCAAAGTCAACAGCCAGAAGCAAAAACAATCCAACAAAAAAATAATAATTAAAATAATAATAAAAATAAATAGTAAAATAATAATAATAATAACAAAAATAAAAAATAAATAATAAATAAAATAATAATAAAAATAAATAATAAAATAATAATAACAAAAATAAAAAATAAATAATAAATAAAATAATACTAAAAATAAATAATAAAATAATAATAATAATAATAATAATAATAATAATAAAAATAATAATAATAATAACAAAAATAAAAAATAAATAATAAAATAAAATAATATCGAGTGACTTTATGCTGAATGCACCCTTAAACAAGCAACTTTTGCTGCCATAAATTCTACAATTTCGCCAAGCAAATGCCCAAGATCAAATTATGGCAATTCAACGTTAAATCGATGGCAAGAAGATCTCTCGGTAGCCCGAATATAAACACAACTATCGCCTGTTGATATTCATCAGCGGGAACGGCTGCCTGAACAAGCACACACAGCAGTCGTGGATCGTTCGCCAGGGGATCGTATGACAATACCAGGAATTTTCCATAGTTTACCTCGAAACGAAACCTGAGAAACACAGCCACCCCCAGCCACCCAGCCACCCTGGGCCCTGCTGTGTGGCCACCATGACGTATACGCAATGTGTGGCTGTGCCGCTGCTTGGCCTTGGATTATGGTGCCATGCCAGCAGCACAAGTGCAACAGTCTTGTCCGTCTGCTGATGACGATGCTGATTAAGTCTGCCATTGGATTAGTTGGTGGATGGGGGATGGTCGCTGGATGTGTTGGCCAACTGTAATAACTGCCGCCTGGCACTCGGAGGCGACGATAGCACCGACAAAACAATCACAGACACAGACACAGCCACAGAACGGACAAAGAACTGCCTCGCGATGGCAGTTGTTCCGCAGAGTTTGAGGCGTTTGGAAGCAGCCAACGAAAGAAGCAAATTAAACACAAAAAATAAAAAAATAAATGGATATGGAAATGGAAGTGGAAGTGCAGGCGGAGGCCAAGCACCGAGTGGCAGAAGCAGCAATAGCTGCTGCCAAGGAGAGTGCAGCCAGTCAGTCGGCGGCCTGCCAGTTCGCATTCGACATTAATCCGTACTTCCCCTTGATTTTCGATCCGTACGTCGCCTCCAAATATGGCTCCCAAGTGCGCGAGCGCAAGATCGATCGCTGCCTGAAGCAACTGCAAGAGGCCCTCAAGGGCAGCGACAAGTAAGTGAATAGAACTAGAATTAGATCCACCAGATACTCCCTAGATACTCCCTCCGCCAGCAATTATGTTCGAATGTCAATTGGCAAATTGACCGACAATTGCAGCTCGGATTTTGTGTAAATAATTGAGAGGCAAAGCCAGCCTAATGTTTGCCCTGCCCCCATAGCTGTGGGCGAAATTCTCTCCCCCTTTTTGGTCGTTGAGCTCTGACTACGAGACATGAGAGCCAGGGCAAGCTTCTCCACCCACAGTCAAGTCCAAAAGTGAGTTGTCTTGCGGTGGTGGTTCGTTTGGGGCGGGCATTAGCATTTCAGGAGACTGTAACTAATCACAAATGATAACATTTGCATGTGCAAACAGGCAGGGAGCGAGAGACGAGACGAGACTAGACGTGGGTCTTGGGGGGTTGGCTGGCTATTTGCATACTTAAGTGTGCAGTTATTACCTTGTTATATCGATATAAATAACAACTGAGATGCACATGCGGAGAGCCACAACGCAGAGGAGTTGGAAATGCAAGTGGATACAGGAAAGAGACACACACAGGAGACAGACAGCGTCTGCTGCTGCTGCTGCTGCCTGCTGCTGCCTAATGAATCCTTGTTTGTTCTAATAAGTTTTGAATTCATTATTGATTTGCACAACATACAAACAGATTTGCATTTGGATTAAAATTGCCAGGAATTTCCGCACAAATTGTAATTCATTATGCCCTGCAAATAAAAGGGTATGCTGCTGCTAGCAGCGTTCTTAGACCTCCACAAAATATGCGCACACTTTTATATTGAATATTAAGAGTACTGGAAGGCAGCCACAATTTTAAGGATATGAAACTGCGACCCTTTGCTTTGGTTTACTCTTCTGCCTGAGGCATAGACTTCAGCACGCGACTTTCGATTGCTTCTCTGAGCTGAGCATCGTTACTTTCCGATTAAAGGGTATGGTGACCGTCCCAAGAACACAGCCAAAACTGTTTAAATATTCAAAAGGAGCCAGAAGGCAGCCAGGCCTCAAAGCATATTAAGTATACGTAAGGGAGAGCCCTTCAGATTGATTAAAGTTGTGCTCAGAGAAAGCAGCAATGGCTGAGAGCAGGGAATACACACATGCATATATATGTATGTGTATATATATGTATGTGTGTCTGCCTGTGTAGCCTTCCAGACTTAAATAATATTCAGAATTTATCACGCTGTGTAACACTTTCCTCGAACCAGAATTCAGCATGCCCCAAACCCCCACCCCACCCCGAATCAAATCGATGAACAAATACATTTTGCAATGGCAACATTTAATCGCATTTGCATACATTTATTTATGCCCCACACTGTCGCAACAGCAACATTTATCAGCAGCTCAACAAAAATTCAAACAAATTAAATAATGAAGATTGCACATAGAAGGAGAGAGAGAGGGAGAGACAGAGAGAGAGAGTGTGTGTGCGTACCTGTTTTTGTATCCCTCAATTCCTGATTGAATTGTCACAATTCGCATATTTTTGCAGCATCCATGTGCCACATTCCACATGCTACACATAAATATGTGCACATATTCTCGTATTAATTTATCGCCAATAATTTCGTTTTTGACCGCAAAAAAAAAGCTGGGAATCAATAGCACAAAAATGTGAGTTCCGATGCGTGTAAATAGATATTTTATTCAATTGGGTGGGGGCAAAAAAAAACACCCACCGCCATCAGCGGCCACAGAAATATTAATCGAAATGAACAGAAATAGTTGCGGCGCTGATAATTCCACAGAATTTATGCAAAAAATACAAAAAAACTTTCAAATATGATAATTGCAAACAGTTCGAACCAAAAGGTGGGGTGCTGGGGGGTGGAAAATCGGAAAATGTATGCCATATTTTAAGCGAATCAAAAGCTGATTATAATCGAATATTTTGTAATGGAAAACGAAGCGCTAAATGTCGAGCGAAATGGAATTAGTGAAATCTTTTATAGTCGAATTGCATGGAATATCCGCGAATGTTCTATAGCCTGTAGCTATCGTTCAAATATCTCAAGAATTCACAGCGCATGTTTTCCCAACGCGTAAACAATCTGCACATATGTACATATGTAAATACATAGGTATGTATGTATATTTGATATCTGAAATTGTATCCTTAATATTGCGCCTAGCCTCCATTCTGCTGCCTCATTCGGCGCTTTTTATTCTCCATAAAACGCTGAGCATAAAATTAATTTACTAATTGATGAGGCCCTGATCTCAATACGCAAAATACCCCGACGAATTATCATCATCGTCGTCGTCGTCGTCGACAAATGCAAACAAGTTGAAATTCAATTACGGCGGAACGACGACGATGAAGGCAAAGATGAGAAGCATAAGGGGTGGGCTAAGAGAGGCTGGTAGATGGGGCATGGGCATAAGAGAGGTGGGAAATGGTAAGAGGAGAAGGCGGCGGCATAAACTGAGAAAAATAATCACAAAGCTACGAGAAAACAAAGCAAAGCAAAAAGCTGAAATGGAAAGGGAATTGTGAAATGAAGTGGAGACCCCAACACAGGGGATTAGAGTGCGGGCGGGGGGGGGGGTTGTAAAGAGCAATAGCAAATATAAGTAAATAAATAAACCGAATAAACTGAAAATTTATTGAAGAAATACGCGCCGCGAACAAAAGGCAGCCGAATCGAGCAGCAAGACGACACGCAGTCAGAAGATGTGATGGTGATCGATAGAGCAGAGCAGGGAGAGGGTAGGGACAGGGATGGAGGGGGCTGCAGAGTAGTACAGATCGATCGGCAGGGTAAGCAAGACCAAGCAAAAATCGACTTAAATCTCACACCCCGACGACGAGCGACAGAGAATGGATTGGTGGATTGGATTGGATGATGACGCCAATAGCGACGACTGTCGACAATTAGAATCGAAATGCTGCCCAGTCCCTGCCCTACCGCCCCCCCATAAGTAGATACAGATATGGACTCTCGCACAGACACAGACACAGCTACAAATGCATAGAGCGACGTGGCGACACTTCAAGGTTTCATTTTTGTGTGTGGCACAGCCTGAAGCCGCAAGCCTCAGCCTCAGCCGATGTGCATTGAACGATTTCACAATGTTTAATAAATAATTTCATTATTGTTTTGCTTTTTTGGGTGAAATTCAAATGAAATTCAGAGAGTGAATTCAAGGGGTAGCTGGGGGTAGCTAGGGGAAAGGATGAGCAAAGAATGAACCTGGGAGCAGTCATTTGGCGGTTCATGGATACACAGGTATCTGATATTTATATATTTATTTATTAATTTTATAAATTTTATTTATTTATCTATTTATCTCTATATTTTATTTATTTATTTATATATTTTATTTATATGTTTTATTTATTTATATATTTTATTTATTTATTATTAAATTATTTATTTTATTTATTATTATATTATTTATTTTATTTATTTATATGTTTTACTTATTTATATATTTTATTATTTATTATTAGATTATTTATTTTATTTATTTATTTATTATTATATTATTTATTTTATTTATTTGGAGGAGCCTAATTTAATTATCTCTTGACTCATAGATAAAATATCTCCCGTTCCACTTCCTTTTGTTCGCTCTGCCGCCCAACTTGTGTGCCAAATTATGCTACCCCTCCCCCCCTTTGCAGGGTATCCAAAGAGGCGCCCAAAAAGATTTCTGGCTGCTGTTGTTGTTGTTGTTGCTTCTCTTTTGCACATAATTTAATTTTAGTTGCTATTTATTTCTTCTTTTATTCCCCACCCCTCCCACACCCATCCTTCTTCTTAATGTTTCTCTGCCCATCTCCTTCTGCCTCTCCTCCTCCTCCTTCTTCTTTTTCTTCCTCTTCTTGTGCTTGTGTTGTGTACTCAATTAAAAGGCAAAAGACCAAAAACCAAACCAAAAACAAAGCCAACAAAATGGAAAATTATTCCGAGAATCATCGACCAGCAGCAGCAGCGGCACAATTAAAACAAAAAGGAAGGAACGGGAAGGAGAACAAGACAGAGTAAAGGAGACAGAGAGAGAGAGTGGAACAGTAAGGAATTTCTGATATTGAGGGAGAGAGAGACAGAGAGCGAGCGAACTGGGGAAAAGTTCAAAGATAAAGATAATAAGGTGGCAGATGAGTTGGGGGCGCCCAACCCCAACCCCACCCTCTGGAATGCCAACGAAAACTTTTGTCTCTTTAATTTTTCAAGTGCCACACAGAGTGCCAGTGTCCGAGTCCTGCCCCAAAATTGCCCCATAATTGCTGCTAGAATTAGAGAAATTCTGAGAAGAATTTCATTTCTATAATGTGAAACTTCCAAGAGATGTTCCAAGGAGCTAACTAATTTGGGATGCTTTACTCAAGACCCCAGACTCAGCTCAAGTTTGTTCAGAGAAGAAAAGTGTTCAAAGATCTGTGGAAATGCGAGTAAACTAGGATTTCAAATAGACTGGCTTGGCGCCCAAAAATATGCTATGCAACCAAGGCAGGACGTGCCAAGCAGGAGGCTCCTTCTAAGCACAGCCATTTCCAAGCTTTGTGGAAACAGAAACAATTTAGAACCAATGTAGCAATTGGATATATAGAACAGAACATTCCAACTCCAAGTCCAATACGCAGTTTATTCCCCAAGTACAAGCCCCATTCCACGCACAGACACACACAGCCAATCCCTTCGCCACATATTCACATTATTTCCCAAATACTTTCACTAGCAATAAACCAATTGCCAGGGGTATTTATAGCCTGCCTCATTATAGACTTTGGAAAAAGCAGAGGGGAACAAGCGATGTACACACACACATATATTTATTTATTGTTTTCGAGGCAGCGCGTTGCCTGGCAATGTTTTTCGCTCTTTCGCTCATCTTTTGGGCCGCGACTTTGATTTCGATTTCGATTTCCATCAAACAAAATCATTGTGTAGCACATACAGAAATATCCAAAGAGTGAAAAGAGTATGGGAGTGGGTAGGGGGGGGAGTGGGTGTGTGTGTTTTCATTGGCTTTTAGAATATGGGAAATAATTAACAAAACAAAATAAATTAAAGCCATCTGGCATTAGGCGTGGAAATGTACCAAAAACTACAACTAAATCTTGCCATGGAATGCGGAAGTCTCTTCTAAGTTATAAACCACCCACCCCCCCGCACAATCCGCAATTAAATTCCAGGCGCATCGTTTAGTTAATTAAGCAATTTCCATCAGAGAGGGATACTATGAGACTCGGACTGCGACTGAGACTGAGACCGACTCTCAGAGTCGTATGAGTGGCGGGGCCAATCAGAGGCGTCTCAGAGTCCCGGAGTCCCAGACGTCCCAGACTTGAGTGACAGCGAAAGAACAATACGAGAGTAATGCCAAAGCGAACAGAGGCTTCTGCATGCCATAAATTATAGAACAAATTATGCAAATCGCCGAAGAAAGAACCCCAACCCCCCACAGAACAGAAATAGAGGGCCTCCAAAGAGCAGGAGAAACGCTGATGACGACAACAAGCCGCCAGCCCGCGCTGCAATTGTGGAATTAACTGCAGTTGGCAGTCGCTTGGGGAGGGAAAGCAGAAAGCAGAAAGGGGAGGGGGGGGCAGGCACAAAGTTGGTGGCAAAGCAAATTAAAAATCCAATGACGTGCACTAAAATCACAAACAAAACAGTTGTGGAGCTGCTTGGGAGCCGCTGCAGAGCACGCAGTGACAGGCACCAAAAGACAGTTGGAGAACAAACGAATAGGAAATACCCTGTACAAGCCAGAGGGAAGTGGAGGGAGCCGCAGGGTAAATAAATTTAGGATAAATAATGGAAACCCCGTGAAATTCCTGGGAAATTATGAACAGAAAGGGCAAACGAATGGAAGAAGAACGAAGAAAGCCACAAAAAAAAACGTTGAATGTGCTGGAAATTTACTGCGGACTTCATAAAAATTCATAGAAACTAAATGCTTTACAGGGTATTCAAAGGAAGAAGGGGAAATGGGAGACACTATGTGTGCCATATTAACTGATTACGATAGTTAATTGCCTTAATTAAAGATCAATAACGCCATGGCGGAGTGGACTGTAATGACAGAATATTCCATGGAATGGAGAAGTTTCTATCTGCTGCATAAGTAAAGTTTATGGCAGAGCAAAAGCTAAAGAAATTACGGAATATGACAGATAAAGAAAGGAAGAAACTACGTGGACTAACGGTGGTAAAAGTGCTTAGGTCTCAAGTGAACTGCCAAGCCATTAAAAATCAATTTAAATCTTAAATAAATAAAAAATAAATAAATAAAATAATCAAATAAAATCTTAAATATTAATAAATAAAGTAAATAAATAAAATAAATAAATAAAATTAATAAATAGAAAATAAATAAAAAATAAAATCTTAAATATATAATAAATAAATAAATATATAAAATAAATAAATAAATTAAATAAAATAAATAAATAAAATAAATAAAATAAAATCTGAAATATTTCCAGAGATTCTCCAAATATATTCTAGAGCTGCCAAAACTATCCCATAACATTCTCTGGCTCTCCCTTAAAGTTCCATAATAATTATTCATCTGCCAATAACCATAGATCTTCGGTCTCTATAGAAAGTCTCTTCACCTCTCCCTCTGCTCTCTACGCACTCCTTTTGAAGCACATAATTTGGCATGGCAAATGAACAAATTTTCAATTCTCTTGCCTTTTTCCATGGAGAGTTCATTAAATGCACATATCCATAAATAACGAAACGGCTGGCACAGAGAGAGGGAGAGGGAGGGAGAGAGAGAACAATATGGCGTAACCCCCAAAACGAACCTCATAAATGCCAATAAATGTCGCACCACTTAAGGGTTAAAATACTTGAAATCCGAACAACCGAAGTCGAAGCCGAAATCGACCCCGAAACGGGAATAAAAGTTCAAGTCTACAAAGCGGCAGCAGCGGCAGCGCCTCTCAGCGGGTGATCGGCGACAAAAAAGGCATTAGAGTTAGTTGCCCATCCCCGCCGCCTGCCCCTGCCCCTGCCCCGGCTCCAGCTGCTGCTCCCCTGCTCCCCAGCTCCACCCTCTTGCATTTGTTGTTTAGTTTTCTGTTGTTGTTCTGATGTTTAACATGCAATTCCGATTTGGCATATAATTTTTTAATATTTGCCGCGTCCAAGGGTACGTGGTAGGGGCAGGCTGGGAGTGGGGGTGGACACCCGCTGTGGCATATTGGGTGACAAAAATGTCAAATGCGTAGAGCGGCCACAGCAGGGCGGCACCAGGAGATACAGTGTGAGCGATACGATAGCTGGGGGGCAGGGGCAGGGCAGGGGGTTGGAGCTCTGAGCTAATGTCTGACGCAAGCTGAAGCCGCAGCAGAGCCTCTGCATCTGTTTGGCATTCATCTCCCGCCCAGGGCACATTGCAGCGCAGGTGGGGCAGTGCTGCCCTCTGCTCATCCCATCCCAACGAGGGACCCACCTGCCCGTTAACATGCCTTGCCTGTCCACAGATTACCCAGCCCTTGGCCGCCGCCTCCTGTGCCGTGCCCCATCAGCCATCAGCCCCTGTCAAGGTGAGCGGAGACATCTACTTAGTTCCCGTCAAGCATTTTCATATTCATGAGACGCTTCTCCCTCTCTCTCTCTCTCTCTCTGTGTCTCCCAGCTCGCAGTCTCTCATTTGCTCCGCTTGATTTTCGAACATTTTTACGCTGTCTTATGGCCCAACATGGGCTGGGGGGGAGTGGTAGATCGGATATGCGTAGTGTGGGAGTGGGAGTGGCAGATGCTGGCGCAGTGGCGGCGCAGGGCTGGGGCAAGGGGCGTTTTGTGCACGTGTCAATTGAAATGAATGTCGCCGGCAGGGTCCCCGGCATCCCGCAGTCGTTGTCCTCGTCATCTCCACTGTCCTCCTCCTTCTCCTTCTCCTGCTCCGTCTCTCCAGCTCAGTCTCCTTCTCCTGCTCCGTCTCCTTCCTCTCTCCGCTGGGCACTCGCTGTGAGTGTATGACTAATCTTTGACGCTGGCTTTTGTTGTCGTCATCGGCGTCTTGCCGCACCAAATTGTCGTGGAACAATGGAGAACTCGGGCTCAGGACACAGGGGTTTTTCGGTGGGTCCATCTATGGGATAGACGACTGTGGATTGCCTCGATCTCTCTCTCTTGCTCCTTGGGCAGGGTAAGAGAATGAGATTTAGAAAAAGCTGCTGTCAAAGGAGAACAATTTGCGACAGACTTCGGTGGACAATCGCGCCGTGGAATGCCTGCAGTTGGAAGCCCAGGAAACCCCCAGGAATATGTCGCTTGGCCTACAAGTTGCAGTCTGTTAAAAGTTCTGTAAAATTTGCATTTTCATAGCGCCTAATGCTGTTCGTTATTATTTAATTGTTGATTAAATCAAAGCCGCAAATTAATCCAGAGCAAGCATTTCGAACACCTTTTAATGGCACTTGCTGCAGGGCATTGCACAGCCTGCTAAAGCAACTCCTCTGCCTCCTGTCCCACCCACCAGCGCAGGCACATTCCCAATCACAGTTCCGATACCAATGAAAGTGCCACAAGTAGTCCCCAGCCCCCGGCACCCCCTCATTCAATGTGCATTTCAACCCTCCTGAGGGAAAGTCATTCATTCCTTCCGTGCTTCCTTCCATCTGCACTCGTGCGGGCATCGATTGATTCCACATTTCGACTGGGAGTGCAGCAAACAGGACACAGAGGACGCAGAGGCCACAGGACGCAACCGAAACCAAAACCAAAAAACACAAAACGAGAAGAAGAGGAGGAGGAGGATGGGAGGAGGAGAAGGAAGAGGAGCAGGGGTGGAACGCAAAAATTGCGTAGCAGTTCGAGCATTAAACCCCTAAAGACACCCTTAAGCACCCTCAAGTATTTACATTTGAAATTTCACACAAATAAACTCGTCGACTGTCGATTGCTCTGCCCAGCCCCTGCCCCTGCCCACTCTCTCTCTCTCTCTATTCCCCGCCTCTCCCTGTAAACCCTTCTCTGTAAACTCTTCTCCAATGGACTTTATGCTGGCCATGCCACCCACTTTAATGGATCTGGCATCCCTTTTTCGGCCATCAAAATTAATAATAACAATAAATTGAAAATGGCAGAGACCCCCCTCCCCCACACGACGCGGAGAGCAGACAGCCAGCCTGGGGTCGGGTCTGTGTCTGTGTCTATAAAGCAGAAGGTATTTTAACATTTTTAGAGGTACGTGGCACGAGCACAGCTACATACATACAATATACATGCATGTACATACATGCTGCTCCCCCTCTCCTATATGTGTGTGTCTGTCAACATTTTGCAGCCACTGTGTGTGCGTGTGTGTGTGTGCCTGGTGGTTGACGGCTTTTTCGGTTTCCATTGCAATTGCATTTTCACTTTACAATGGGAATCCGAGAATGGAAGGGTGCCCCGTGCCCCCTGCCCCGTGCCCTGGCCTGACACTTGGCCACCGGGCGTGTTGCCATTTATGCTTTTTCATATTGATTTTCACCCCCACACCCCACCCCACCCCAGCAGCAGCAGCACTTCCCTCTCTCCCTCTCTCTGTCTGCCTTCGATTGGGTTTTGTGTCTTTGTCTTACGTGTTTGTGTATTGAATTTCAAATGAATCGATTAGCTAGTTTTTGCCTTCACTTAGCCCATTGATTTGCTCGTTGTTGTCTCGTTTTTCCATTACCATTTCCCCCACATTTCCAGCATTTCCCCCATTTGCTGCTGTTTCAGCCGTTGCTCACTATCTCTTCCCCGCTCTTCCGCTCTCTTCCTTTTGTTTTGTTGTTTGCTTTGCCTTGCATTTAATTAACTTTTATGAGCATTTCCCAGAACCCGCCCCGCACCGGGAAGGTTACCTGCGACAGACCTCAGATACGAGACACTTACGAGTGTGGTGTGGGGTGTGGGGTGGGGTCTGCACTCAATCAGTGGCTGAGTAAATGCTATTGGGGATTAGGGAAATACCTGAAGGAATATACATAAATATATGCCCTCGATTGGGCAGCTAGTTAAGCGCTCAGTTCGGTTGTTCTGTCAGTAAATGCTCCACGGCTAGCCACAAATCTTCAGCGCATCTTTTGCCCATTTTCGCGCTCTCTTATCCCCCCTTGAACTCCGATAAATAGCCCAATTACAGCAGCATTAATCACATGCTTATAAATGCCCCAAGTAAAGATCTTTCCGCGTTCCACTAAGCCACTCAAATATTCAGCCGACTGCTATCATCTGCTACCTGGCACTTTTATTCAAATTCAAACCGAAAATCGGCGCTTAGCCAAGCTTTGCCCTTGGCCCTTGGCCCTGCACACCATTTAAATTCAACCCCAAGCCCAAGGCCCAACTCCTGGCACAAATTTAAGTAATTTCGTATAATTTCCTTCTATTATGATTTTCAATTTTCACCAAAAGTGACTTTCAACACTTTTAATTTGCTGCTGAGGCTGCTGCTGCTCAGGCAGTCACACAAATCGCATCGTTCAAGAGATCGCCTGGAGGCGCACACAGCGCAGAGCCAGAGATTTCATGGGGGGGGTTGGGTTGGGTTTGTTGCGGATTTGCCAGGCAAATTTTATTAGCCTGTCCTTAGGGCAAACACACACAGACACAGCGAAGGGTGGCAGGCAGGCAGAACCCAAGTCAGGGCTCAAGGATGTTGGCAGACAGGCGCACAGCATTTGCCGAAGCAACTTGAAGCAACCACCAGAATCAGAAACAGAATGGGAATCAGCCAGCAGCCATCCAGCAGCCATCCTCCAGCCATCGCCATCGCCATCTCCATCCCTTTTTTCGAAAAAAAAAAGCCAGCAGCACCACCACAGAGCAGAGCCCTGCTGAGTGGTTTGACATTTGTGCTGACGCGCGAACGTATGCACACAAGGATGTGGACGATGATGATGAGAATGCGAAGCAGAGGCGGATGGGAGCGAGGATGGGAAGGATGTGGATGTAGCTGCTCGATGGTAGATGGAAGGATGTTGAATGTCGTAGTAGTAGGGATTGATGTGCCTTGTGCCTTGTGCCTTCTGCCCAGGGTTGAACTTGCGCCGATAATCTCGATAATGAAGTGACTTTGCCTGCCTGTATGGTCATGCATCCTGTTTGCGCTTCCTTGTTTACGAGAATATCCTCCGCTGCTCTACTCTCCACTCCTCTACTCTCCACTCCTCTACTCTCCTCTCCTCGCCACTCTCGTCTACGCTTTTGATATCCGGTTGCGATTCCGTCGTCGCTCTCTCCCTCCCTCTCTCTCGCCCTTAAGTGGTGGGTTTTATATTTTTTTTTGTATTTTTATTTTTGTATTTACTTGGCTGTTCGCTCCCTTTCTCTCCTGCCGCAACGGTTCTCCCTCCTTTGTTGCTTTTGTCGCCTTAGACTTTTGACCATTTTTGCACGGAAATTGAATTTAAATTGAAAGTTTTTAACCCCAGCAGTGCCATAATCTAGATTTCAAGTCAATACCTGAGAAATTTCCATGAGACTGTGACGGAGACGGAGACGGGCAAAAGGGAAAGACCCAGCACAAAAGGTGTACTTCCTCCCTATGAACAAAATCTACCTTTTCGGAATTCTATTAGCAAACAAATTTACTGAAAATAAAAACCACGAGAGAGAGAGGAGGGAGTGAGAGGAGGGAGGGTTGTGACACACACAGAACACGATATTTTGAGTGTAGATAAATGAGACAATTGTTCCATCTAATTATCTGATAATGCCAGCGATTTCAATGATAATGAAGCGATCTGCGGCATACACAGAGTCGCTCGCGGGATGAACAAATACCCCCGGGGGGGGCAGAGCAGTGGCAAGACCCTTACCGATTCATATCGGTCGTGTTTGTTTAGACACACACACGGATGGGGGTTAGCTTAGGGATTGAACTTTAAGAAAAAGAGAATGAAGATCGTTGGTAGATCGCTGGGGAAATGCTCTCGCGGCTTGAATGGCAGTTGAAGTGCTCCATGGGAGGAGAGTTCTGAGCTATTTTATGTTTACTCAAGGATATAGAAGTTATAGAAGCCAAGCCCCATGCTGGGGGATAAGGGCTCGGGCACTGAACTGGAAAGCAAAGATCGCTGGGGCATAAAATAATTAATATAAATATTATTTATATTTTAATATTTATTTATATTTTATTTATTTATATTTCATTTATTTATATTTTATTTATTTACATTTTATTTATTTATATTTTATTTATTTACATTTTATTTATTTATATTTTATTTATTTACATTTTATTTATTTATATTTATAATATGCAATCTGTGGGGGTCAGTGTGTGTGGATTCCGTAGCCTTCTACTTACTCCTTATACTCAGCTCAGTACAATCGCTCGTCCAGTCTCTGGGAGTGAGGAATGAGTGTCTCTGTGTCGTGCTTCCCCCCACATCCTGCGTGCCAGGTTCTGCTGCTGCCTTTGATTGCCCATAAGCTTGCCTCATGCTCGTCCTAGCCCAGCTTTTGCCATAATTTCTTCCCCATTTTACAGGGCACTTCCTTGAGCAACCCTCTGGGTCTCTGCGGCCCAATCCATGCATATGTTCTATGTATTTTGTGCCTGGGCCTGGGCTTGGGTTTGCTTTCCCACCCGCTTGGGCGTCGGCTGGTTATTGCTTTTCATATTTTTCCTGTATTTATTTCTTTCCAATTTATCGCTGTTGTTGTTGCTGTTGTTGTTAGCTTTTGCATTTTGCGTGTTTAACCCTTTGAGGTTACATTTTGGCGTGTGTACCAGAGAGAAACCCTTCCCATCCCCCCATACCAGACCCCTTACCATACCCCTTACCATTCCCTTCTGCAAAAAGGTTCGCATTTACGCACCAAAAATAAAAAATAAAATAAAGCGGAGCGAAAAGGATTTCTTCGAACAAACCGATGAAAAGTAAAAGCTCAAATAAAAATACATACAAACATACACTCCCAGCTATACATACATACATGTACATGTGCATATACTTTTGTGTGTGAGTGTGTGTGTGTACTCCTTTTTTTTTGCGTATATTTAATCAGAAACGATGACGCAAAAAGAGTTCAAAGAATACGAATACGACGGGTATTACCCCCATGATGGCAGCTACCCCCAGCAGCAAGACAGAGTGAGAGCCAGAGAGAGAGGGGGTGATGGGAGTGCTCTACCCACACCTCATGGAGTGGAATATTTAACCCTTGCAACGTGTCGTGTGTGCGGCTGTTTTGGGGCAGTTATTATTGTGATTATGCGAATGATGATTGCTACGCATAACTCCGTCTGAGCTGGGAACTTGAAAGAGATTCCGATTGCCGTGCTCTCTGGAGTCCAGAGGGTGGATCCATATCATATGCTTAGCAGTTTTACCTGAGCAGAGGTAAGCCCCGGAAGTGCTTCAGGTAGTCAGCGAGGGACGTCACCCTGCCCTGTCTTCAGAGCGCAACAGGATGCACATTAGGAACCGCTAAGAGTCCCAGAGTCTGCAGCGAGACAGCAGGGCAGCAGCAACCACCGAAAGTGCACCAAGCGAAGGGTAAGTAGCCCTCAAAGGCAGGCTCTGCTGTAGCCTGTGAGTGGCCCTCAAAGGCAGGCTCTGCTGTCGCTGAAAGAAGGCACATTATCAGCTACAGAAACAGAAACAGAACCAGGAACAAGAACCGCAGCCAGGCACAGTAGTTGAGCAGACAACAAACATTCATTCCGCACACAAAACAGACAATTATCAAGCTGCCACGCAGCAGTCACGACGACGACGACACTTATCCATGTGTAAAGCGATATATGCCAAGCGGAACAAAACAGGAGGCACATAGCATCGATGCGACGCTCCCAATGGCAATGTCTGTGTGCGTACAGTGGAGTGCTGCCGAGGTATCTCTACTCTGAATGGAGTGGAGTGGAGTGGAGCGTGCTCTGGCTTTGTTGTAGGATATCCTTGACATTTGCAGTCGTCAAGCGGGTTTCCACCTCGGGATGGATCGCAACGGAATGGAGATGGATGGCTGGCTGGCTGGCTGGCCTGGCCTGGCCTGTGGATTCTTTTGCTCTACTGCGATGGTTCACGCACTTTGGCTCTTTGGTGCTCTGGTGCGGTTTATTGGTTTGTAATAAGCTCTTTGAAGTGTTTAATTGAAGCTTTTGTTAAGCAATTAGAGGAGGCTAAAGTGAAGAGCCACAGAGCCACAGCAGAGGTGTTGCCCATAATGATGATGATGATGATTGGTTTGGCAGGCAAAATACGAGCCGTAGAGATACAAATATCTAGGGTTTTGGGCTGGGGAACTGGAAACTGAGTCTTGGGAAAATTGGTTTTTACCTACTTGTCAGCATTTTGTCCTATTTTTGCCGCTCTGCCTGCCGCTCTCTTGTTTTTTTTTCTCAGCTACAAATGTATCTTCTGGTCGGTCGTCTGCCTCTCTCTCTCCCTCTCTTGCAGCTCTTTGGTTTTATTATTTATTGTAGCCGCATTTTTATTTTTGTGTATCTATGGAATGTAAGCAGACAGCGGCATTGCATTCGAGCATCTTCTACTCAGGCATCAGCATCTTGTTTTTGCCTCACACACACACAGGCAGATGCAGATGCAGAGATGCACACAGATACAGCTACAGCTACAGCTACAGCTACATAGCTCATAGAGCAAACAGTTGAAGAGTCAGTCAGAGATTCAGAGATTCAGATTCAGAGATTCCGATTGCGAGCGTCGCATGCAAAAGGCAGCACAAAAAAACAAAAAACAAATGGGGAAAAATGGAATTATCATTGACCGTTGATAATGATCATGATTGAATGAGGAACATCATTATCATCATCATCATCATCCTCATTGAGTGCAACCGATGGACCAGTGGCCAGAGGCCAGAGGCGCATCTCTCGTCATCATATCTATCTGCCCCGCCCTGCCCTGCCTTCTGTTTGTATGTTTTGGAGGTGCATTCCTCTCCCTCTCTCTCTCTGTAGTGCATCTGATCGTTTGGGATCTGCTTTTAACTGGCGATGATTGCGTGAGCCAACTGATCTGATCCTTCGTTTGATTGATCTGCTGTGATATGTGACTGATCTTGAGGCAAAGTTGAATGGTGTTTTGATCGTCTGACGATTGACTTGATGGATCATTAGATGCTAGTCCAAATTGAGTCTTCATTTACTGGCAGGGAGTCGGGCAGGAGAGGCGGGCATGAGAGTCAGTCGGGAGACGCGTGGCTGCCATATAATAACTTTATTTCATGGTTGCTTGATCTTGAGAGATGATTCTAAATAGTTTTCTTGAGTCTTACAGCCCACTTTTCATGTGTCGCGCTTCCCCATTCAGGCTTTCTATACGCAACTAAGTGATCAGTGATCAGTGATCTCAAGTGATCTCAAGTGATCTGAAGTGATCTTAATACCCATTCAGCTTCGTTGCCCAAAGCTTTGATCGCAGTAAAAATGAGTGATCTATCTCTTAGCCTATTTATATTCCCTATATTCCCATTCAACCAATCTGAATCTCTCTCACGCTGCCATCTCTACTTCAATTTTCCAACGTTTGCTGCCACGCATTTTTCTCCGAGGAATTTTCCTCTCTATTTGTTGTTGCTGCTGTTGCTGCCCCTTGTTGCTGTTGTGTTGTACTTGATTGTGGCATAATTTCTCTCTCTGCCAACCTCCCCTCGCTGCCCCCCCCCCTGCCTCACTCCATCCACAACCAAGTGCAGCGCATAAATTTTTTATTTGTTTGGTATTCATCTTATTTCGTTTAATGTATTTTTATTTTCAGCTTTGTTTCTTTCCTCTCCCTCTCGCTCTCTGTCCCTCTCTCTCGTATTTTTTCTTCTTTGGTTTCTTTTTTTTTTCATCGCTTCTTTGGTGTTTTTAAGGTTATTTTGTTGTGTGTGTTGTTGTTGTTGCTGCTGTTGTTGTTGTTGTTGTGTGTGTTTTTTTTGTGTGTTTTTGGTATTGCGTATAAGTATTTTTTGTGTTAATTTTTGGTTGCTGCTGCTGCTGCTGCTGCTGTGGTTTACGGGTTTGTTCAGTTTTTCAGTCATTCAACTATATAAAGTATTGTCGTCGCTCCTTCTCTGCCGCTTGTTCATTCTGCTCTCTGGTTGTACTCTTTTGGGAGAGGTATCATGGCTCCGATCAGCCTCAGCCCGTGTGCCATCCGACAAGTCTCTCCGAGTCGTAGGATTTAATTCCGATTTGCCAGTTAGCAGCTAAATCTGGTAATGGCTTGCTAAAATATCTTAGTTAAATACTTTTTGCTGCCAAAGATTTTTTATAATTTTTGTGTGTTGTTAAACATGAAATTATTAGCTATAGTAAATAATTAAATAAATATGTCATTTACTGCCATGATCAAAGCATTGAAGCTACAAGAGTATCTGCAGATTCGTTCAGCCCATAGCTATGTATGTATGTATATATATATATATATGTATATATATCTTTCGCTGCTGTTTGTTGCTGTGGCATTCATTTATTATTCGCTTCGCTTCGATTTCGTTTATGTACAACGCACTTTTTCGATGTTGCTGGTGTTTTGTTTGCTGTGGATCGATCGTTGTTCCAAGTGTTGTTGTTGAAGTTATTGGTATTGTTGTTGTTGCTGTTGTTGAAGCGTGGGCATGTGGCAGCCACTTTTGTTGTAATTGTTGTAGTTTGGGGGGCAACTGCATGAATAATTATTAAGTTATGCGAAGGGAGGAGGCAGAGTGAATGCCGAAGGTAGAGCAAGGGGAAGTGGGCTACAAAAGAGTGAAGCCAAGAGGGCAAGAGCCACAGGAAGAAGGTGGCAGGAGGAGGAGGAGGATGAGGAGGAGTAGGAGTAGGAGGAAGTGATTACTCTCGTTGGCTCTCTTGCATTTGTGTGTGTGTTTATTTTTAGGATAATTTCCAATCACTTTTGTTGCCATGTACCAAAAATATTTATAGTTGGAGGGCACAAGACCCCGGTCCTTGTGCCTTGCGAAGCGAACTGAAACGGCGGGGCGGCAATTCCCCAGTGGCATAAATCCACAACGATTGTTTATGGGGAATTGTCGAAAACTTTTAAACCAATTTGCAGCAATTTTGAGTGGACATCCCTGGAGATATGGAATATCCATAAATCACAAACAATTGATTCAATTCGATTTAAAGGCCAGTCAATGGATCCCATTACACAGCTCTCATGGCGGGTACACAGCCCAGCTATCATCTTGTTATGACACTCTGAAAATGAGATTAGAATCCCAATTTGAAATCCCTTTTTGAACATGGGAGATCCTGCAGATTAATGTTACTGTTTTTTCATGGGCTTTAATTAGGCTTATTAATCGAGAGAGAGAGAGAGAGAAGTCGGCCCGCCCCGCCACTCGTGGTAATCCGCCATGGCCATATCAATTTACAGGAACACGAAACACGAAGGAAAAACCGTATAAACACCACAACATGAGCATGGAAAACCGAACAGAATTCCGCCGCAGAGAGAAGTTGTGGCTGTGGCAGTGGCAACGGCAACATTTTCATTCATTCCGAAAGACAAGAACCAAGAACCGGGGAATCGAGTCGAGTCGAGTTGAGTTGTTGTGGAAAAGAGAGATGAGATGGCATGGCATTGAGGGGGAAATTCCGATGAATGCTTCCTCCACTTCTGGGATCTCTAGAGGCTCTTCCTCTCTCTCTCTCCTCCCCTCTCTCTCCATCACTCTTTCTCTGTCTTTCTCTTTGTTGGGATGTATTTATGTTTTCATCAAAAGAGCAGGCGAACAATCAAAATGCGTTGCACTCGACTCCAGTTGTGGCACACACAGATGCAGATGCAGATACAGCTGCAGATACGCGCGCGCACACACACACACACACACAGAGAAACAAATACAGCTGCAGGTACTGGCACTGGTACTGGGCTAAAGATACAGATGCAGACGCCCCCCCCTCCGCAGAGAGAAAAACAAAAAAAAAAGAAAACAAATTTCAATAAAATATTATTACGCTCGCGTTTATCGAACGCCGCCGCCGCCGACAGATATTCAACGAGCGAGTGAGTATCTTACAGATACACGGCCAACGCCACCGCCACCGCCACCGCCGCACTCGTCGTCGGCATTCCAATGAAGATGATGGCGATGATGATGATCATGATGCTGATGATGATGCTGATGATATTCGGCGACGCGTTTCCTTTGCTCAACTTCGGTGTGTGCCTCGGTTTCGGTGTCGGTCGCCAAGCGTTATAAATAAACCATATCCATCAATTGCTTAACTCAAAACAGCGCTAAAAGATACAAAAGAGATACAGCAACAACATGGCCAGGCAGCCAGGCCAGGCCAGCCGCATATAGAGATACAGATACTATAGCCACAGATACAGATACAGATACATTTGCCCCGAACCGAGAGCCTGAACCCGAACCCAACCGCACACCAAAATACAACAACAACAACAGCAGCAACAACAAGTACCAAACGAACCCAAATAAAAACAAAACAAAATACCAAAAAGAAACGAAGAAAGACCCAGAGAGTGAGAGAGAGAGAGGCAATGGAAAATAATAAAAATAAAAACGCCAAGAAAATCGTCAGCGTCGACTGATAAAATGCATGAAAACAACAACTCTGGAGATGGTTGGTGATGGTGCCCCCGCTTGTTGTTGGCAGGGGGGGTGAAGAAAAAAATCTCAAAGTATCTGCCGGCAAGCGCCCCCTACAGCACCGCACTCCCCGCCCACTAAAACCCACTCCTCTCTGCTGTGGCTGCTGCTGCTGCTGCTCCAAGTCCCTCGTTGATTTTTCTTCGTTCTCTGCTCTTTTCTGTGGTACCCTCGACAGAGCAGGAGGTTGATGGTTCTGGGACGAGGTATGCAAAACTGAGGAAACATGCTGAACATTTCCTCAAGTTCGTTATCTACATCCGATATCTCGATCTGCTGTCGATATCCAAGGGTATCTCCAACTTCGATCCGCATTCCTCTGCTGCCTATGCTGCTCGAACACGGCACAAGCAGCGCAGAGCGCCACAGACAGAGCGAGCGAAAGAGAGCGACTGATTAAGGAGGGCAGTGGGGGTGGGGCAGCCCCAGAGGGCGGTGGTGAAGACGTTGTCGTTGCCTTTCTTTCACTTTGTGTGGCAGCCAGCCAAGCACTCAGCATAATTTTGCACGCTCTTTTTCTCCTACGTATTTCGCTGATTATTTTGCCAGGCACAGTGCAGTGATGGGCGAGAGGGGAGGGAGGAGACTCTGCCCGTGCACGTGGAAAGGTGTCTCTGCCTTAAACTCAAACCAGCCGCAGCAGCAGCGCCGCAGGCAGAGCAGAGCCGAGCCGAGCCGAGACGAGCAACAACAAAAGCAAGACAAGCAAAGTTCATCGTTTACTGCTTCTGCTTCTGCTTTTGCCTTTGCTTTGTGAGTGTTTTCTGTTATTTTTTTCTGCTTTTGGCTTTTGCCTTTGCCTTTGCACGCATTTTACTAGCTTTCAGCAAGGGAATATTCAACGGAGGGTGAGGAAGCAGCTTTGGCCGTGGAATAGCTACCGAAATGCCTTACCTTTTGATTGGCATGCCTTGCTTTCGGCCCCCAGCAGCCAACCTACTACTCCCCCAACAACAACAGCAACAACAAGATCGGCAAAACAACAGTTACAACAGCCAGCAGTCGCGCTCCCTCGTTGGCTATCTCTGTCTCGTTTACTCGCTCGCTTACAAATGCGCAACATATTTGCCGACTGACGCGACGACACGACGACAGAACGACGAACAGACACTTGCTTGCTCTCCTTCCACATACCTTCCTCCCTACCGCCCAGCCCACTCTCCCTGTCCACCTATCCATTGCCTACTGCTGCTGCTGTGCTGTCGTCTGCGCTGCTTTGCTATTTCTCTTCTTTTTTTCCACTACTATTTTCACGCTGCTGCTGCTGCTGCTGCTGCGCGGCGCTGCCACTGCTTTGCTCTGGCTACATAATTGATTTTAGTGCTGCTTGCTGCACTCTCTCGAATGCGCTGCACTCGGCTGCAGTCGCTGCTTCTGCCGCTGCTGTTTGCTGCAGTTGTTGTTGCTTTTGGTGCTGCCTGCCTGCTGGCAGTTACTTTTAGTGTAATCTCAACATTTGCTGCTGCTGCCGCGCTGCTGCTGCTGCTGCTGCTGCTGCTGTGAGTGTTCTTCTTTCATTTCAGCAGCAACTTCCTAACTCCCTCTGCCTCTGCCCACACTCCCTCCACACTTTCGACGCTTCTTGTTTGTTGGTGTTGTTGGTGTTGTTGGTTTTGGTGGCTCTCGGGTTTTGGTTTTGTGAAAACCAGATTTTTGTCGTTTTATGCATTAAATTGTTTTTACAGCCGCTTTTAGCTGACGTACAGGGTGCCATTGCATCTACAATAGGGTCAAATAATGGAGATGTAATGTAAAATAAATTAAGGGCAGCTGTGCGGGTAACATCTAGTGGAGGGAAGAGCCCTGTACGAGATCGGAATTCTACCAATTTAACACGCTGTTTAAGCTCAATTCTCCCCCTGTCTAATGATTTCTTGACCAATGCAGCGCAATATGATTTTTGTTTGGACAATCGAACACCCTGTATGCATATTCCTCTGCTGCCACAGGATCTGCTTCCTCCTTAGACGCCCTGTATGAAGGTGTTCCCAGCTTAGGAATAAGCTGGATGCCATAAGCTAATGCCAGGGGACACCCTATATTTCCCTGCTACGACTTCCAGTCACAATAACAGGAGCAGGCACGAGGAACAGGAACAGGAACATTCAGGAATGAACACGCACATAAACAGCCACGACACACACACACACACACACACACACACACACAGAACAACAAGAACACCCCGCACAGGAGCGCAGGGCCAAGGGATAGGCTTCTGAGACCACTCAGTGTGGGGTGTGGAGTGTGGGGTGTATGGTGGGGGCAAGTGTGGGGGCAGGAGTACGAAACAAGCCAACAACCAACGCATTTACACAGATACAGATACGGATACAGATACTCGTTGAGTGATGATGGAGCAGGAGGAGGAGCAGCACAAAGCAGAGGAAACCGACAAACGGACAACGAGACAGACAGACAGAGCAACCAGCAAACCCATTGTACCTCCCCCGCCCCACCCTCCCTTACACGTGCATAAACCGACACCGGCAGCGGCAGAAACAGCGACAGCGACAGCGTGCGATGACGACTACGACGTCGACGACGGCCTACAACGCAGTACACTTCCTTTTTACACACAGCCATAGCATATGTATGTCTGTATGTATTTATGCATGTATCTGTGTGTGTGTGTGTGTGTGGCACAAACACAAATGCAAAGCCATAAGCATAACCCAATGAAGCTGCCGCTGCCGCTGTGCCATCATCATCATCATCATCAACATCGCACAACTGTCGTTGTTGCTGTCGCACTCGAACCTGAAAAAAACAAAACAAAAAAAAACTCCCTCTGCCAGGACGAAGCGCTCTCCTTTACTCCCGCTTGCACACTGCCACGCTGTCCCACTCTCTCGCACTCTCGCACACAAAATTATGACAAGGACTGCCAAAAATCGAGGCAGAACATGTTTAAATAAAATAAAACATAATTTGATGGCAGAGCAACAAACACATTAACACTGCCCCTGCCGCCAGCCCACCCTCTGCCCTGACCCAAGACTCATTCAGCAACAGAGCCGTTGACTGCGACTGCGACGCTGGCGTCAACATCATCAATAAATCGCGACGCTGCGACCCCAACCAACGAACCCAAACCAAACCAAACGCAACGCAACCGAACTCAACCACCACCACCCACCGAGCAACAGCAACAAAAGCTTACAAGCCACGCATACAAACGAACTTCCCTCTCTCTCTCACTCTCTCTGTGCATCTCTCTCTCTCTTTCTCTCAGACAACGTGCTGTGCTCGTTTGTGTTTTGAAAATTTAATCTCGATATGGCAACAAATATGCTACAATTTCATTGAGATGAACACCCGATACCAAAAAGCCGACGAGACTGACTACGCTGCAGCTGCACACACGACAGCCATCGAACCAAAGAGAGAGAGCGAGAGAGACAGACAGTCGCGAAAGAGCGAGAGAGAGCTGAGAGTGGCTTGCAGAAGCGTAGTAAATACACTGCTACATTTTTCTGTGCTAATTGAGTGATAAATTGGGAGTGGATTTTGGCAGCAGCAGCAACAGCAGCAGAGAAAGAGAGCAGCCAACCAAGAGAGCGTGCGAGCGTGAAATGTATGAACGTGTGTGTGTGTGAGAGAGAGAGGGCAATTGATATGCTCAGATTAAATTGTTAAATGTTTTTTATTCGGCTAATTAAAGTATTTCCATTTTGCGGCCACTCAAACGTGAATGAGTGCGAAGGGGAGGGGAGATGCGTGTGTGCGTGTGTGTGTGGGAGGGATAGAAAGAGATAGAGATCAGTGTTTGAGTGTTTGCAGATAATACATGTATTTATCTACTTAATAATTGTATCCATAAATAAATATTTATTACACATGTATTAAATATTCATGCAAAGATTTATGCAAAGCCCCGAAAACATTTAAAAAACAATTAATTTCCGACCGAAAGCGAAATTTGCATATTTTGCATGCCCGCCAGTAAATCATTCGTAAATCAACCACAAATCACAACAATTAAGACAAATGTGCTGAAAAATCTACTTAACGCTCTCCAAACACACACGCACACACACGAACGAGCGCTTTCAAAACAAATGCCGCTACAAAAAAGTAGTAGAAATATACTACCTACTACTACTGCTGCCACTACTACTAATAGTAGCAGCGTAGCAGAGCCAAAGCAAAAGTCAAACAAATTGACATACGTATACGTAATTATTATTTTACTTAAGTGCTCGCGCGTCGTCGCCCCTTAACACAAACCAAAATGAATACGAAATACAAATGTCCGACCTGAAATAAATCAAGCGAGTGCAAGAGAGACGGAGAGGCAGAGACGAGAGCAGCAAACATCGAACATGTTACAGACTCTGGGCTGCAGGAGGAATTCCCACTCACACAAGTGGCCCAAACTGTCGTTCGTACGGGCCTTCGGCTCGGGGTTCTTTGTAGGCAACGCAATGCAAATAAGCAACTTGTGCTCTCGCGAGAGCCACACTCTCTCCGTGAACAGCTCACAGACAGTGAGCGCGAGAGAGGGTGTGAGCGAGAGAGTGAGAGAGGGTGAGCAGCCGACTGTACATCGAGCATGTTACATCGAACATGCTGTTTGCACTGACGAAACAACGGAAATTTTTGTATTAACTTGGCTGTCGCCACGGTCAGAGCGCTGCGTTGTTCAAGTTCCTTTCTGGCTGCCGTCGAGTGTTGTCGTCGTCGTTCCGGCCGAAGCACGCGTCCGACCCAAAAGGCCATCATCATCACAGAAAAACACAAGTCCAAACCCGAGAAATCTCTCTGTGTCTCGCGATCGAAAATATTCAAAAATAATTTGAACAAATGCGAAGAAAATCAAAAAATACAATTGTGCGTTTGAGTATTATTTAAACAGAAAATATTTGGTGAAAATACTAAAGAAATTTATTTGTGACTTGAGCAAAAGTGAACAAAAACTAACTACACAAATTTAATCAAACAAACAAAAAAACAACGAGCACATTTTTTGGATTAAGTGCTAAAAATTAGTTCCTGTTGCAATCAACAACCACACAAACAACAACAGCAGCAACAACAACAACAACCATTTGGATTACTATTACAACAAACAACAACAGTATTATCAACTCGACAAAAAATTTAACAACCAATATTGAAACCTACAAAAAAGTTATTTGCTAGGCAACCAAAAATAGAGAAAAGAAAAACAAAAAACAAAAGAAAAGAAAAGAAAACAACAACTTGTGCAACAAACAAATTGTGAAAGCGTAACAAACAAAAAGCTGCAGAAATTTAACCCAAAATAAAACAAACAAGAGCCGCTAAGCAAAAAGTGAAAAGAAACAAAAAGAAAAGAGTGAACCGCACATCAAAAAAAGAGGAGGAAAAGAAAAAGTGTTTGAACCACAGCCAAAAACGTACACAAAAGTGCAACTTAAAACGTTTGAAACGTGTCCAAAGTGTCCACACAAATTGAACCACAAAATGTTGCTGTGAAAACTGTCGAAGAAAAAGCGAAAGAAGCAACGCAACGCAAACAAACAAACAACCAACAAACATCACACACACACACGAGTAATAGACAAGAGACAAGTGACGTTTGTCGTCTGTCCCATGTATTTGTTGATGCCATGCAATTGATTCTTGACAAAATTCCCATGTATTCCAAACAAACAACGAAGCGCAATTCCAAAAAGTAAGTTTTAACCTACTCCCAAAAACAAAACGAGAGAAACAGAGAGAGAGAGAGAGAGAGAGCGAGAGAGAGAGAAGACAATTGATAAGAGTGATAGAGCGAGCGAGCGAGAGAGAGTGAGAGGGAAGACTCTTGCGAAGAGAGGGAGCAAAACAGAGAGTGTGAAAAAGTGCAAGCAAACAAACAACGAACGAAGCAAGAGGCGAAAAGCGAGAGATACCCCCAGCCCCAGCCCCAGCCACTGATAACAGAAGCAACAAGAGATATAGCACCTGTCGTTTTGCCACAAGAATCGACGCACATCATCGAGCCAGCAAAGCCAGCAAACCCCACAAGCGAACCGCACGCACCATCCAGAACCCAGAAACAACTGAACAGCGCGAACAGCCATCATAAAACCCAAAAGAAAAAGAAAACTTAGGTAAAATATCTAAAAATAAATGCCACTTAAACAAAACAGAAACAGAAACAGAAAAAAAAAACTAAATAAAAAAAATCAGAAACAAATAAAAACAGAAATACCGAACAAAATACAGAAATCCCAGCAACAATCCATTCATTTTGCCTTCTAAAAATAATCTCCAGCTAATTCTAAAAATAAACATTGAACAATTTAACAATACAAATTCACTTTTAGGTACCCACAACAACAAAGTTCTTTGATTTAACATTTTTAATTGTTGTGCTTTGAAAAAATACCCAGAAAAAAAAACAAAATTAAATGAAATGTGCTTTTGTTTTTAGATATTTTTACGTACAAGTTTTCTCCTTTTTTGTGTACTGTTTTCGTACCTTATGCTTTGTTTGTTGTTTCGAAAATACTACTATGCATAAATACACCGCCGTACTATATTTTATAACGTATACATTTTATTGGAATAATATTTGTGTAGCATTCAATTAGTTTTAAGAATTAATGTGGCATTTAATGTGCTATTTTTTGGGGTAATTATTCTCTGAAAAAATGTACCATGCTCTCAAAACATTCTCTCAAAAATCTAGCAAATTTTTCATATTTTATTTTGTGTTTAAGAACCCTTTGAAATATTCCTTATAATTCCTCCATCATCACTCTTTAAAAGGTTTTGTTGCTGTGCATCTTAAAGAGTAACTTTGACCGACTTTTTGGCACTGAAATTCCCACATCAGCTGTTAATCTGGCCCCCTTTTCCACCCTGCCGCCCCGTGTACCTAGTCGCACACGCCGCTCTCTCTCTCTCTCTCTTTGCCTTTCTGCCTGGCTCGCTCTCACGCACAGCTGACCCATAATTGACACACACACACATAGGCAGAGAGAGAGAGGCAGACAGAAACACACACACACACACACAGATACTCTTGGAGACAGGCAGACAGGTCAGGCCCATCCATCGCCATCCCAAGAGCCACAGAAAACCATTCAGAAAAGTCGTCTGCTGCGACTGCGACCCACTGGCACTGGCACTGGCACTGCTGTTGCTTTATTGCTTGCTTTCTATGTGTGTGTGTGTGTGTGTGTGTGTGTGTTTGGAGTTTTCCATTGAACTATTTTGAGGGAAAAGCGTAGCATAGAAGAAGCAGAAGTGGCAGCAGTGGGAGCAGAAAAGCGAGAAGTGGGAGAAAAGTACAAGCAGAATCGATACTTAAAGAAGGGAAAATTTTCCCAACGATCCGCTTCGTTTGGGTGCCCTGCCCCGCTGCTGCTGCTGTTCCTGCCTTTGCTCACGTACCCCCGAAATTCTCGCTGCCTCTTGCCCCTTGCCACTACATTCGTCTGCCTGCCTGCCTGCCTCTGCCTCTTCAACAATGACACCAACAACAAATTGAAGAAAACTACGACACCAACCACACACCTCCTCTCCCTCTCTCTCCCTCCTCGTCAGTCACTCAATTTCCAGAGTTCGACAATGTTTTCGCCCAATTTCTTGTGTGTTCTGTTTTCGTATTTCTTGTGCTCTTTCTTCGCCTACTTCTTCGCAGTCTCCTTCTCCTGCTCTCTGGCTTTGTCTTTTGTAAAAGAAAAGGTTCGAAGAGCAGCGAAAAAAATACCAAAAACCCAAAGAGACAAAAAAAAAGGTCACTCCACACGAAACGAAGCATTACAACGACCCCCGTTCCATGCTCTCTCCTACCGGAGTGTCGTCCGTCTCCCTGTTTTTGCCGTTTTTCTCACATGCCACGCATATTTTTCCCCCTGCCCCAACAGACCCCTCCGCGCAGCCCTGCCGGTCTACGCTCTGTTTGTAACAATGAGAAAAACGCTGCAGACATTTTTTCGGTTCGCTTGTAATTCATCATCGCATCGCATCGCAGATGGGAGACGGCACGAAGAAAAAGTAGCAAAAGAAAAGGCAGTAGGAGAGGGCAAAGGAGAGGGCACAGGCAGAGGCAAAGACGGAGGCTGAAAGATGAAAGACTGAAAAAATGGTTGGAAAATCGTACGGTTAACGGAGAACAAGAAGAGAAAAAAATTAAAAGAAAAGAAAAGAAAGAAAGAAAAATGCCGACCACAGGTAAACCTTAACCCATTTTGCAAAATGTGAGATATAGTACAGGCAGAAGGTACACACAGCTCAAAGATAGATTCGGAGGCAGAGGCAGAGGCTAAAGATACTTTACAGACAGGTAGCGGTAGCGAGTTGGCCCCCCCCGATGATACCCCTGAACACACAGCTGGCATTTCGGGCAGTTCACAGGAAAACTCGCGCAGGAAACCTTTACAAATGCTTCTCAGAAGGAAAACCATTCACCAAAAGATGTTCCACTTCCGTTGAAAGGACAAATTTGCCTGGAATGTTCGAGAACCATAGATATAGACAAAATGCAATGTTTGTGGAACTTAAATCAATTGATCAGGCAGCCATCCATTCACCCACCCCCATATTTCATTAGAGCATGCAAAAAGTATGCCCTAAAATGTCGATACGGCCTGGAATCCTCTGGAAACTGATAGGAAGTGAACTGAAGGAGTTATATGTTGGTTCTACTATGGGAATCCCTGCTAGAGACCCTGGGCTAGGTTCTCATTTCACAGCCATTTGAAGCGTCAATGAACTGCTCAAATTAAATGCTTAAAAATCAATTTAAAGTCGAATGATTTCACTTGCGAAATGGGAACGACTCTTGCGAAACATATTTCAAACAAATTTCATCATTGAATGATCATCGAATCAGGGGCATCATGGAATCTATGCAGTCAGCCAGCAGATCAATCTAACGGTTAATTAACGCCCTGGGGCTTATCTTAAACACCCTCCAAATGTAATCAAACGAACCACCACCAGCAGCAGCAGCAGCAGCAGCAGCAGCGGCAGCCCTTCAACCCGCCAGCCCACCAGCCCACCAGACCACTCTATGCGATACGATCCCGCAGATCTTAGGATGGGAAACAACAACAGCAACAACAACAACAACAACAGCAATCATTCATCAATCAACCACCGAAGCAACCAAATCACAGCCCATCAAGCAACCACCGAAAAGGACTTGAAAAATGTGATTGCTAACTCTGCTGCCTGCCCTGGCTGAATGCCTGCCTGCCCCTTCCTCTGTCTGTGTGTGTGGCAGGCAGCCACTTCCTGTTTCTGTGTGTGTGCGGTGTGGTGTGGTGTGTGCCTCATCTGTTTGCCATTTTCACACGGGAAATAAAAATGTGATACAAACGAAGCAAATGACTGAAAAACAAAACCTAAACGCGGAAAACCATTTGCAAATCGTCAACCCTCCAGGGCGAGAAAGGGAGGGAGAGGATTGAAGGGAGAAATATCAACAAGAGAGAGAGAGGGAGGGAGAGTGTGGAGAGCGTAGAAGCAGTGGGGAAGAGGAGAGGAGAGAGGGAAGGAAGTCAGCTTACATGAAGGCAGGACAGAAAGGATAGATGGATGAAATGAATATTACTCGCTTAATAAACCCATCAGCATGAAACAGGGCTGGAGCTGGAGCAGCAGCAGCAACCCCCGTAACGAAATGCACACTCGAGGGCACAACAATAGTTACATATGTAAACCCAAGAACAGGCAGAGGCGAGGCCAATGCAACCCCTAAATCAAACAACATTTTAACCCCTCACTCAAGCAAAAACAAAGATTGAAGGTCACACAAAGAGAGAGCAAGAGAGAGAGGGTGAGAGAGAGATCGAAAACGATTGAGAGTCTCTCTCTCTCTCTCTCTGTTTCTCTTATCATGAGATTTGCATTTAATTGGACATTAATGGGTTAAGTAGGTGACTTTTTGACGCGTCAAGAGATCTTTTCTGTATCCAATATATGGGAGAGAGATCTTTGCCTGCAGCCGCCTGTCGTCACATGATAGATAAAAGACACCGAAGACACTCCAAAAGAACGTACTGGAAGCGAAATGGAGCCCCAAAGAAGAATCAAAACAAAAAAAAAAACCGAAAAACCAAAAATCGACTCGAAAACATTTAACGACCCAATTAAACGCCCCTGAAACGACGGACGGGTACCTCTGATAAAACTAGAAAACTAGACCGAAACGCAACGCAACATTCGCATTGATATCTACCAGTGCGAGTATATTCCATAGTAAAAAATGTACATATGCTATATCCGTCGCCACAACAACCTCATACTAGATAGCACCAAGCGGAGAACCCACACAATCGATAGGAAGCAGCCCCGAAACCCAGAATCAGAGACAGAGACCTGAAAACCAAACCCCAAACAAAAATCAAAGGTAACCCACAACTCTTATCAGCCTCGGCCTGCGGGGGAATGGGCAACACAATCTCATATCTCTCGCTACGTTTTCAGAGCTTCTCTGGCATACCTTTCAGCCGCTCTCCCGCTCCCTCTCTCTCCCTCTCCCTATTTCTTCTGCCTGTTCTGTTGTATTTGCTGGCCGACATAAATTTTGCGCTTTGGTATGCAGAAAATAGTTCAGTTATCGATAATTGCTTATCGCCTGTTTACCGTTCGTTGTGTGTAGCACACAGCACAGCACAAAATGGTGGCTGGCATTGGTGGCTGGAATGGGTTTTTTGTGAATGGAAATCAAGTCAAGTGCAAACAGAGGGCAGGCGGCGGCGGCAGAGAGCTTATTAAAGAGAAGGCAGTGCTGATTAGCAAAGGAAGGGAGCCATAAACTGGGCAAAAGAGGCACAGCGAAGGCCTTTTCGTGGCTGAAAAGAGAGCGAAATCTTTCATGAATGAACCCCCAAGAAAGTGTCAAGTATCCATCAGCCATCTGGTATGCGAAGGATCTCCCCGAAGGAGTTCTCTTCTGGCACATTCCATTCTCGTGCAGGTGGGCCACGAACGAGCGCCTCTCTATGCACTTCTCAATCGTTTTACGTGGGCCCCTTTGCCTGCTTATCAGGGTCGTCGCCTCTCCCCGCCACTTCCTGTCCCATTTGGCCTGCTATCTTTGTATCTATTTTGGCAGACACGAGACCTTTTTCCGTTTCGATGATAAAATTGCTTGAACTATTTCTTTCGGGTCTCTTTTGGGTCTCTTTCGGGTCTCTTTTTGTTGTCTGCTGCTGCAGCAGTTAATGTTGCTTCCAACTGTTGTTCTTGTAGCTGTTGTTGTTGCTTGTCTGTTTGCTTTTAGCTGTACCTTCCAGTAGACATATTTGTGTTCGAAAAACTGGTTTTCAAGTACGACGTCGCTGTCGCTGTCGATGTTGACGTCTCTCCTCTGCCTCTGCCTCTGCTGGCGATTTATGCGTTGGGTTTTGGGGCCTTTGCTTCGTCGATTCGTCGTTGAGTTTCTGTTGTTTGTTGTTGTTTGTTGTTGTTGTTGTTGTCTGTCTCAGCTCTGTTGCTGCAATTTTCGTTGCGTTTCGTTTTGTTTTATTTTAAATTGTGATTTATGTATATTTCGCCTCCCTCCACCTCCCTCCATCCCTCTTTGGCGTTGTTTGTGCAAAAATACTTGAACAGAAATTATTGCAGCTTCTTTTTTTTTTTGTATTTCTGTTCATACATTTATTTCCAGTGTGTGTTTTTATTTTATTTGCAAGCGTTGACAGTCGCAGCCGCAGCCTTCGATTTATTTTTAATGTTTTATGTCTGCTCGTCCGAATTGTTTATGAATTTCGTTGGGTTTTTTGCTGCTGCTGTTGTTGTTGCTTTTGTTGCTTAATTGGCGATTAGATAAATGCCAAAAAGCGCAATGACGACGCTGACAATGGCAATAGATCCGCGCGGCTCGCGTATGGTGGAGTACCCATGGCATGGCATGCCTCATTCAACCCCCCCCGACACCCCCTGGCACTGGCATAAATTTAGTTTCAAGCAAAAACGCGCACCACCACAGATAAGATAGCCCCCAAAGCAAACCGCAGAAACCTGCACCAAATCGAAGCCCAAACCCAAACCCAACCACCAGTCCACATGCACAACACACCACACAGCAGTGTTAGGGAGTGCTTTTTGCACACCTTACAACACAACAACAACAACAACACACGTCCTCTGCCTGGCTGATTGATAGGCGAACAGAAGGGGAAGCACAGGGCAGCAGCGGTGCACATTTGGGGCCCTCCGTCCATTAGCGTTCTGATTAGCGCGTGTGCTGTAACAAGGAGACCACACCCCCCGTTGCCCCTCATGGTAGGGGCTTTTTTATTGTTGCTGTTAGTTTTGTTTATCGCCCAACAACGGAGACAACGCCCGTCCACCCAACGAATGCCCATCGAAAGCCATCAGCAGACAGCGGAAATGCTTTCGGTTACAATAACTTTACACCAGTGCCAGAAATCAGCTAGACATAAACAATGGACGGGCTATCGGGGAGTACATAGCTAAACGACAAAATGCAATTTGAGCAGTGAACCAAAGACAAACAGAACGAGAACATAAACTACAGATATATATAAAGAGAGATATCTCCGGAACGTGTGCAAAGTACTGAAAGAGCTTTCGGGAATTTCGCTGTTGGAATCTCCGCCAAAAAAGAGCATCCAAAGAATTACTGAAGAATACTTGCTGGGTATGATAAAAATAAGCCATGACCAAGCTGTTCCTCTTCAGCAAATGCCCACTGTATGTAGTGCAGTGTAGAGCAGGGCAGTGCAGTGCATTGAAGCCCATAACGAATTGTAGATTTTAGTATGCTAATTCTCAGCCAGCAGCACCACCACAATCAATGGATAGATACGCTGCGATTTATGGCTTAAAACTATGGCAAATGTTTTATGGCCAACACAGAAACACATTGCGTATACGCAATCTCTGGCAAGTGGAGGCGCATGCCAGTGGAACTAGCAAGAGGGGCAGAGGGGCAGGGAGGGGAGACACGCACAGTTTACGATTTAGGCCTGGCCAATAAATATAAAAGCCTGTTACAGGTGCCGAAAGCATTCATACACAGACTGGAGGAAGCACAACAATATTTCAAATATTACTCATGCCACATGGTGGCCACATCCACCCCCCACAGCACTCCCTTTATGTAGCTTCTCCCCTGTCCCTTTTCCCTTGGTGCGGATGCATCACCGCAAGCGGCAAAACATTTATAAAAATCATTTTCGAAATCCGCAAAATGCAAAAGTTTGAGGCCAACATTTGGATGGAGAGGAGAGGAGAGGAAGGGGTTTGGTGTTTGCCGGGTTGGATCGAATCGAATCCCGTTTGTAAGGGGGAATATGTTTTTGCACATATTTGAACAACAGCCCTGTGGTACGTGCCCCTTGTCCGCCTCCTGCTCCACTGAATGCCAAACGCTGACCATCTGTATTATTTGCATTCGGATTTTTAATCAAAAATTGTGCCATTTCTTTGGATTTTTTTTGTGTGCCTGTGTCTCGGTTCGATTTTTATATATTTTGTTGCATGCGCTTCACCCCCCACACAGTGGCGTGGAATGGGGCTGCCAGAGGGTTGCTGCTGCTGCTGCTGCTCCTGTTCCTGGTGGTTGCTGGCTTTATTTTCCGCTGTCGGAGAGTCTATTATGTTGATTTATTTGCATTTTTATGTTTCATTTTTCATTGCGATTTATGAAAGTTGAGTAGCACGGGGCAAATAAATTACGAAAAGCGATATTTAAGAGCAAGAGCAAGGGCAGGAGTGAGAGTGTGAGTGAGAGAAAATCAAGGGAAAACTCTGCGCTGCGGGAAAACTCGCCACTCCGAAACCAAATGAAACAAAAGTGGAAATTTTCTGCGACTGAAAGTGTTGCATACCAGCAGGCGCCCCATCAAAATTCTATGACAGACAGAACAAAAAAAAGGTCCTGGCACAGCAGAAAACCCATCAATTGAGGCAGGGACTATCCCTTACAAAGGTCCTCCCTGCCCCAATAACACCGCAGCAGCGCAGCCAACGCTTCGTGACAGTGGAAATATGGAAAACAAAAAATGAATCCGCAGACGAGACGACAACTGCCCATAGAAAACAACAAAAAAAACTACAAAAAAAATGATTGTATTTTGTTGTTGTTGTTGGGTATTTTGTATTTTTGGAAGTGCAATGCAACGTAGTAGTAGTAGTATTTGAGGGACAGCAGCGGGTGGGTTTTTAGCATCGGTTATTCTGGTGGTTCAGGGGATCACAGGGCAGGGCAGGGCAGGGCAGGGCAGAGCAGGGCAGGGCATCAGGGCGTTCAAACACCCTTGAAAAACAACTGTCAAACGCATGTCATGGGGCGGGGTGGGGGGAAGAGCGGGAAAGGGAGAGTGTGCAGCGAAACAATGAAAATACCAGAAAGGGAGGATAAAAGAGAGAGAGAGAGAGAGAGCGGTGAAGAGTGTGAGGGAATGATGAGTGCCGGGACATATGGAAAGGGCAACACAGAAAAACAGCAGCAGCAGCAGCAACAACAACAAAAAAGAGAGAGCAAATCAAACATTTTTGATGTGTTATTGCTTTGCCCCCCCCCACACCGCCCCAACCAGCCAATGCAATGGGTGGGAGTAATGGGGATGATATAGCCACGGCCACCCGCTGAAGGGAAAGGGAAATATGATTTCACTCTTTGCCCGAAATTGATTTTTGTCTAAAAACAATGTTCGTTCTGTCATTTGGTTCTCCACGCACGTGTCTCCACAATATTTCAGGGTCTCTCTCTACCTCTCTCTCCCTCTCCCTCTGTCTCTATCTGCCTATTGAAATACACTTTTACATAATCTATATGATGTCTATACATATGTATGTATGTGTATCGGTTGTGCATATTACTTGTGTGTGTGTGTGTGTTTTTTTTGTTACATGACGCCAACTGTCGTTTGTCGGTTGGATCCGTCTATCGTTTGTAAAAATAAAAGCGCAAAAGCGACGAGAGACCAGCGCCGCAACAAGAACAAACACGCAAACAATTATAGCAATAAAAAAATAAATAAACAAGCAACCAAATCAGAAAAGAGCCAAAAGATAGATTATTTTTTAGCTACGAACAAATATAATAGAGTTTGCCCAGACATCCCATCCATATATCCTATGAAGGATTTTGGCCCTTGCTGTCGCATTGCTGACAAAAAAAAAAAAACTAGAGAAAAAACTCGTATAATTCATATCGAAATATGGCCATAAATTGTGAAAATAAAGTCAATTAAAAATGGGGGGGGATTAAGAGCCCCTTCTGGTGGGCAGACAAAAACCAACACCCCCCTCCCCCTTCTTTGGCCACCTCTGGCTGATGACACAAACACCTTTGACTACGCCTCTGGCCCCACTGGGCGGCTGTGGGACACACGGAAATCATTTCGTGTGCCAAATGAGAAAAAATTTTTATTACCACAGCAAATCAAAGTGCGCACAAATTTACAATTACACAAGCCACACTAGAAAGAGAGAGAGCGCCATGCGATGATTGACGAGAGAGAGAGAGAGAGAGAGAGAGAGGGGAGTGGGAGGGGTAGCCAGAGATCGTGCACTGATTCCGATATGAAGGCAGCAGAGAGCAGCAGTATCTGCCAAAGCACGTGTCGCGTCTCTCCAACGGAATGGAACGGCACCCACCTTTGCACTGCTTTACTTCTGAGCGCGCTCTCTCTCTCTCGCTGTCTCTCTCTGTCTCTGCTGTTTTGCTTTATTTTTATCTAATCAATGAAGAAATTTATATCTAATCAAAGTACAAAAGGCAGAAACACAAACACAAACAGACTGAGAATTCGAACAGAGCAAAAGCAAGCGGTCGGTCGTCACATCAGAGATGTGTCTGTCGTTTGTCGTCTGTCCCTCCCACACACGCCCGGGTGGAACCCTTCTCCAACTGTCGGTGCAAGTCACATAATGAGACGCTGATGATTATATGATCGAAAAACAACTTTGCTTCCCCCCCTACACTTTATCACCCTCTCTCGCTCTCTACTGCTGCAATCTATGTGGGTTGCGTTGCTCTCTTTTATCTAAGCAATGCCGAAGGTCACTTGTCATACTCGTCATATTTGATAAAGGGAGATGGCAATCTAAGCCACATGCAGCCTTGAGGTATGCTATTGCGGCTATTCTATCCTAGTCACTCCCCCCACCACACACCCATACGGGCACTGTCCATCGACCTAATGACCTGCTTTGCACTGCTTTATTTACCGCTCCACTCCAGTGGTTGCTGCCGTTCCATGTTCACGTTCCTTGCTCTCCTCAACAGCAGTCTCAATGCTAATTTATCGTCACAGTCGCGCGGCAATCACAGGTTCAGGTTCTCCACACCCCCCCCTCACTCCACCGCTTTTTTCCATCGTCTAACTCTTTGCATGCAAGGTATATTAAGCAACAGGGTAGGGCAGCTGCAAGCAGTATTGGTGTCTTCCAGCATTCGCACTCTACCGAGACCGAAGCTCAAATAGTGTTAAGGTGCCCCTCCCGTGATCTGCCTTACCTTCTTTTGTTTTGTTTTATGTACTCTGCCTTCAACCTCTCGATCTTTGTAGACTTTGCCGGGCTGTGGCTTTTTCGTCATGCGATTATCAGCCAATCGCTTAGCAATGTGCTATTTATTTGCATTTCGCTTTTTGTTGTTGTTTGATCTTGTTCTTTTTGTTGTTGTTTCTGTTGCTGTTTTTGTGTTACGTTTTGTGAGTTTTTGTTCCAGCAACTTTATTTGCTTTTGTTTTGTTGCTGTTGCTGTTGTTGTTGTTGTTGTAGCTTTGAGCTGCTTGTGTAGATGCGCAATTATTGGGAGCGTGTTACTCTCTTTTTGTTTGCGAGTGTTCGAGTGGAATCAGCCGTTGCTTTTTGTACCCTATATGCACACATGGCATTTCATTTGGGGTGCACGCTGCACTGATGCTTTGGAGCACAGATCCATCACTCTCTCCATCAGCAAGGGAAAGCCAGTGAGTGAATTAGTCTTACTTTGTCTTGTAGGGTATGCACTGCTTCAGCTTCGACTGGCGTTTATTTGGTTCGCTGCTTCTTCTTTGCACTGCTTTTTGGGTGTGGGAAGTCTCTGTTGGTACAGTTATACTCCCCCTCCTTTGCCTACAAGTTTGCTATTATAAGCAGAGTATAAAGCCACATCAGAAGGGTATTTGTAGTCTGGCATCTGCCTTCCAGGTCAAACATCACACAAATCTGATCGCTGACTGCGCAAGTGTAGGGTAGCTACAGCTTCGTCTGTGTGCACTGTACAGTTACCCCCCACCGCGCCGTTGCTCTATTGCTTCTCATTGTTTTTATTGTCGTCGCCTCATATGCTTTTCATATTACTTTTGCTGTTTAATGGATGCCTCTGGCAAATATGCTTAATTATTTTTACCTTAAAAGTCGCGCCATCAAAACGAATGCGCGACAACAATTTCAATTTCAATTTCAATGTGAGGTTAGGAATAGGGTTGCCGTTGCCGTTGCAGTTGCCGTTGCCACTGCCCGCAGTGCAGTGGAGAGGATGGTTCGATAGAGTTGGGGTGGGGGGGGGGGGCCAGGCAGGGGAAAACAAATGTAAGCCCTGAGCCCATTTGACATTTGGGGCTTAAATGTCACAGCAAATCAAGACAGAGAGATGGAGAATGGAGAGTGGAGAAACAGAGACGGCATGAGCAAGTGCAATGCAAAAGTTTGAGCAAAGAGGAGGAGATGATTGGTGGAGAAACAAAATGAAAATGCAATTGGAATTGCCACAGCAACAACAGCAACAGCAACAACCATGAATGACGTTGACAATGACGATGATGGAGATATGGCTATGGCTATGGCTATGGGTGCGCATGGGGTGGGGGGTGGGGTTTTTACTTTGGGAGTGAAATCACATGAACATAAGTTCCATGGCCCCCACATGGCTGACATCATCGATAGAGGTCGCCACATGAGTCAAGTTTTAGCGATAAGATGCGATGCGAAAGATGTAAAAAGAATTCCCCTGGAATCTCCACCCAAAAATAGTTCTCTGGCTTTTCCCCATTTGTCATGCTCTCATATTGCCCTGAAAACTCTACCCCTACCAAATTTCGGTTAACTAAATTTTTGCATTCTGGCTAATGTTTGGGGAAAGGGCCGCCATATGCTGTACGGCAGAGAGGCGGCGGCCGCCGCAGCGGCAGCGGCAGTGACGCCCACAAAGCTATCGAAGCCCCATAGAAGTCGTGCCAAAGTGCCAACTAATTCGTGGTATTACCTTTGCTTGGATTATTGCAGGAAAAATGATGAAATGAACCAGCAGGCGGGCTCCTCAAGGGCGCCAGCCACAGGGGGCCAAATCTCACCGCCGGGTGGCAGTAGCACAAACAACAACAACAGTCTCGAGCAACAGCAGCAGCAGCAGCATCATCCGCAACACCAGCAACAACAACATCCGCAACATCAGCAGCAGCAGCAGCAGCAGTACTACAGCCAGCAGCAGCAGCAGCAGCACCAATACCAGCAGCAGCAACGCGAAAGTTTTCTGGCCTACCAGCAGCAGCAACAGCAGCAGCAGCAGCAACAGCATCACCAGCAGCAGCAGAGATCCGGAGGATTAGGTGTCGCAGGAGGTGTGGCAGGTGGCAACTTTATGCTCGGCAATGAGCTCATCGGAGGCGACAGCCTGCGCAGCCTGAACAACACTTTCGGCCCCAATTCGGAGTTTACTTCGCTCACCAGCGGAGGAGCCACCAGCGCCGGAGGCGGCTCCACGGCCTCTCTTGCCGGCCTGAGCACCACCAGCGGCCAGAGCGGACAACAGGGCTATCCGGCTGCCATGGTGGCAGCGAATCAGCAGCAGCAGCAGCAACACCAACAGCAACAACAGCAGCAACAGCAGCAGCACATGTCCGGCATGGATGCCATGGGAGGTTACAGTCAGGTGAGTTGCCGCGCAGCAGTCCAATACTTGCCCGACTTTTTCTCTACGAGGTGTTTCTTCTGTCTTGCCCCCTTCCAGATGAGTGGCGGCATGCATCCAGGCGCCAACGGCGGCATGATGTCCAGCGCCCAGTACATGAATGGCGGCGGAGCCAACGGACAGGCGGGCGGCTACAATGGCGCCCAGGGCATGGGCATGGGCTATGGCAATGGTGGAGGCGGCATTGGACCACAGAGGCATCATCAAGTGAGTACCCAGCAGGGGGAATGACTGCACCTCTAGGCAAAGGGAGAGAGGGCCAGCAACAGCAGCAGAATTTCCAGAACTGGAACTGGATGACTGCATCTCTAGCCTGGAAATGCTCGCTGATTTTCCTTTGATTTTCCTTTGATTTTCCGTTGATTTTCCTTTGATTTGCCCCGCTCTAAACGCCACTTCTCTTGTCTCCCTTCTTGCAGATGACGCCCATGACGCAAATGCAGACCATGTCGATGGTGGGTCAGTGCCCGGGCAGCGGTAATGGGGCAGCGCTGGGGATGAGTGCCATGCAGCAGCAGGCGGCCCAGCAGATGGGCGGCGGGGGCATGAATCCCATGGCCAAGATGCAGGGCATGGCCAATGGCGGCTATCCGCAGCAGGCGCCGCCCCCACAGCAGCAGCGTCGCATGGCCCCCTATCCCCATCCGCAGATGCACATGGCCCAGAAGCGGGCGGGCGTCGGCGCCGGCGCTGGCGTTGGCGGTGTGGGTGGAGTGTATCCCAATCTGGTGCAGCAGCAGCAGCAGCAGCCGCCGCAGATGTACGGCGGCCAGCAGATGCATCCGGGAGCAGGGGGCGTGCCACTGCCGATGCAGGCGGGCGGCGCTGGGAATGGCTACGGACGCGGCGGACCAATGGTGGCCGGCAGCGGTGGCTACGGCCGCATGTCGGCTGCCAACGGACTGGGCCCGAATGGGGGACCCGTCATGGGACCCATGGGCCCTGGCGGCATGCCAGGCGCCGGCATGGGACCCGGTCCCGGCTGCATGAGCCAGCAGCAACGTTTCATGCCCCAGGCTGGCGCTGGTGTGCCCGGCGTTGGCTACGGCGGCGCTGGCGGACCGGGCGGAGCCTTCTATCCCGGTGCCGGTGGCGGCAATGGCGCTGGAATGCCCCAGGGCGGCGGCGGCGGCGGCAGCATGTGCCCGGCGGGACCGGGCGTGGCCACAACGGGCAATCCCTACCAGAATCAAGGTTTCCAGCAAAACTATCAGCACAGTCCAGTTCCTGGCAATCCCACGCCGCCGCTGACGCCCGCCTGCAGTGTGCCGTACGTGAGCCCCAATCCGGACATCAAGCCGCCCATGGATAACAGTAGGTTTACCCACAGATTCAACCACCCCCCAGAACGGGCGCTAATCCATCGCTCAATCTGTTTTGTTGCAGGTGAAGAAATGAGACTGACATTCCCGGTGCGCGACGGCATCATTCTGGCGCCGTTCCGCCTGCTGCACAACCTGTCCGTGAGCAATCACGTGTTCCACCTGAAGCAGAATGTCTACAACACGCTGATGTGCCGGTAGGTCCCACAGCAATGGCTCAGCCGATGTGCAGGACTAATCGTTGGATGTTTTTTTAGCACCGACTTGGAGCTGCAGCTGAAGTGCTTCCATCAGGACGATCGACAGATGAACACCAACTGGCCGCACACCGTCACCGTCTCCGCCAATGCCACGCCCCTGAATATCGAGCGCTCCGAGAAGAACAGCACCGCACTGCGTCCGCTCTACTTGAAGGCCGTGTGCCAGCCGGGACGCAACACCCTGCAGCTGACGGCCAGTTCCTGTTGTTGTGTGAGTACCGAACACGGGCAAGGCGCCAAGGCAACGGCTCTCTGACTCTCCCGCTCTCCCTCTCTCTCTCTCCACAGTCGCATTTGTTTGTGCTGCAACTAGTCCATCGACCGTCGGTGCGCCAAGTGCTGCAGACGCTGCACAAGCGCAATCTGCTGCCGCTGGAGCACAGCGTGCAGAAGATCAAGCGGAACCTGGGCCTGCCGCCCGACGGCCAAGCGGTGGGCAATGGCGCCGAGGTGGCGCCGTCGCAGCAGCAGTGCACCAAGATCTCATTGAAGTGCCCCATCACCAAGTCTCGAATACGCCTGCCCGCCAGGGGGCACGAGTGCAAGCACGTGCAGTGCTTCGACCTGGAGGCCTATCTGATGATCAACAGCGAGCGGGGCTCGTGGCGCTGTCCGGAGTGCAGCAAGTCGGCCATCACCGACACCCTGGAGATCGATCAGTACTACTGGGCCATACTCAATACGCTGAGCAACTCGGATGTGGATGAGGTGATCATTGACTCGTCAGCCAACTGGCGGGCCCTGCAGCACAACGGCGGCATGCCCAATGCCCCGGCAGTCGGCGGACCGGCTGCCAGTGGCGGCCCATCTGCGCCCTCGAATGTTCCTACTAGCAATCCCATCGGCAGCAATGGGCCCAGTGTGATGCCTGCCATCAAGCAGGAGCTGATGCCCGTCGTCAAGCAGGAGCTCTGCGATGACATGGCCAAGGTGATGTCCCCGGGCTCCACCCAGCTGCCCACGTGGGACAACTCGCAGGCGATGAGTCCGTACAACATGCACGACATGAACTCCATTGCCAGTGGCAATATGATGGGCAATCAGCAGTGAGTAGCCAACCCCCTTAATCCTCATCTATCCCATGGTTACTTATTGGCTTTTGCCTTCTCTCTCTCTGCAGCGGCAGTCGCGGCAGCTACGACAACTTCAATGGCAACCACAGCGACGGCAGTGGCGGCCTGTCCAATGGCGACGGCGGTGTCAACTCGTTGGATCAACTGAATGCCATGGAAAAGTCTCTGAGCGATCAGGTAAGCATCCAGCTGGAAGGATCCACTGACAGGCGCTGATTGTTGTTGGGTCTTCTCTCTTTAAACAGATGCCCCATACACCGCACACGCCTGGGGCAGCCAGCCATCCGATGACGCCGGGCGGTCCCCCGAGTGTTAGCTCCGCCCACAACGAGCCCATCAGCGGGGGCACACCAAATGCCAGCAGCAGCAACAACAACAACAACAACAACAACAGCAGCAGCACGGGACACAACTCGCCACAGACACCGGGAACGCCCAGTCGCATGGGCGGCGCCGGCGGCATGGCCAGTGCAGAGAACCAGCAGCAGCAGCAGCAGCAGGAGCAGCTCCTGAACAGCCTGATGAACAGCCAGACGCAGTTGAAGTTCACGGAGACGGATCTGAGTGCCGAGCTGCAGAGTTTCGATGCGGCAGCGGCAGGCATCAATGACACGGCGCACGATCTGAATGTAAGTCGAAGGATGAGCTAGATTCAGGCGAACTGTAAGCTAATTGCTGGATTCCCCTTCATTTTTTCTTTGTGCAGCTTCTGCAAGACGTGGATCCCATGGAAATTCTCTCGTACCTGGATCCCCAGCCAGACCTCAATACGCCTCCTTCCAGTGGCAGCAGCAACAACAATGCCAGCGACGACTTGCTGGCCACATTGTTCGACTAAAAGAGGAGCCTGATCCTAAAGCACGCGACAGCAAGAGCAAGAGGGAGAGAGAGATAGAGATAGAGAGAATGCAGGAGAATGAAGGAGTAATGGCAGAAATACCATAAATTGTATATAGTATTATTAATTTTAATGAAGAAACAAAACAAAAAACAAAAGCTAAAAAATCTGCACCACAGAGCAAAAGTCGCGTACTTCAGACATTTTTCGTTTCCTCACACAAAAACAACAAAACAACAGCAGAGCAAAGCAAAGCAAAAGCAAAAGCAACAATTGAGAAAACAACAACAGCAAGCAGCGGCCAGCAGACAGCAACAATTTGTGTATTTGCCCACGTGTTTGAAAAACAATGAAATGTGATTTAAAAATTAATTAATTAAATTAATTGGCATTTAATTTAAAAAGCAAACAACAAACAACCAACAACAAAACAAAATGAAAGAAAAAACGTTAAAAAAAAAAGTTACCACAAAAAGCATAAAAAAACTAACAAAACAGTCATTATACCATATAAAAAGAGAAAACAAAAGAAATGAGAATGAGAATGAGAAAAAGCACAGAAAAACCATTTAGTTGAGAGCATGAAAATTCCTTCAATGAAATTTACGAATTTAATGTGTAATTTTTTTCCGACAGAAGCAGCAGCAGTGCAGCAGCAGAAATATGATTTAGATATCGAGATCGAAAGCGAGATCGAGATCACTTCACTACACGTTCTTCGTTTGCATAACTATTTTTAAACAATTTTAATTTTGTTGTGGAATGTTTCTTGTTTCTGTTTTATTTTTTATATATAGTGTACAAAGTATTACCAGGAGAATGGAAAATCAGCAAAACAGTTTCACAGATGATTCGAAGCATGAGCAAACAAAAGCAAAAAGCATTAAAAAATGAGAAATACAAAATACATACATACATACATGCATACATACAACATACAACAACAACAAAAATCCCAACAATTTTATTACATTTATAAAATGAAAAAAACAAAACAAAAAACAAACATTTAAATTTTAATTGTTGCATAATTTTAGTTTATTTTTAGAATGCCTAAATCTACAGAATATATAAAAGATTAATTGATTTAAAGCGATAAACGAAATTTAGCACAAAAGCAGAAAAAAATTATTAAGAATTATATTAATTATAGCGAAAACAGAAGAGAAAAACAAAAAGTTTATGAATAAGGAAAACGGAGAACTAAAACAGAAAGCGCATAAATAGGGGCAGAACAGAGAAATGGAGGATGTGTGACGGAAGGGAGTATAGTGGAGTGTAGAGGGAAACAACAACTATTAAAAGTGTAAATCAAATTTAATGCTAGCTCTTAAATATATTGTAAATAAATGGAATATGATGTATAGTATGTTATGTATGCGACAAGAATACCCCCTGCCCACACCCCCACACACACCCTCTCCCCTACACACACACACACAAAGCTAATTAAAACATATACATATATGATAATGATAATAATAAATGAAAAAACAAAAGTATTTCAAAAAACTAAAAATGGTAAGGGATTTACAGTTTTTTCTTTGCTTGGGTTTCGTTTCGAGAACACAAATTAAAATATTATTATTTTCATATTAGTTAAGTTTTGTTTTTCAGTTTTTCTATATGTTTCGTACGATGTGGTTACCAATGGACCAATTTTTATATATATACCACTATATATGTATGATACCCACACACCGAACGAGAGCGATAAGCGATCAGCGATATATATATATATTTATAGCGGAGAAATCCAATACGATATGATATTCAAAAATATAGCGAAATTTTAAAGCTTTTTCCTCCCCTCCGTTCCAGCGCTTACATTAAAAGAAAAACAGAAATCGAAAATTAAAAAATTAAACGCAAAAATCGCCTCAATGTGGTAGTTAAATGAATCTCAAATCTCTTCTCTCAATGTTATATCAAAGAAAAAGAAAAACGAAATCATATTACAATTATTATATAGTATACACGTGCGTATGTATGTATATCGTAAACAGAAAAGAAAGAAAAACAAAATTCGTAGTGGTTTCATTGTAAAACAATATTTCGTAAAAAGAACAATTAGCTTCAAGATCTATAACTGGAAGGTCGAGTCCCCACCACCCCCTCTCACGACTGTTTGGTGCGTGGCGGGGCGGGGGACTATTCCAACTCTCGCACTTCAGGCAGAATATGAATATGAATATGAATAAAGGAGAATTGAAGGAATACTTGTGGAGGGAGTACGACGAGAGATGCGCAAATGTGATTTTATTCAAAATAAAATACACATATAAAAAGATTACAATTAATAATGAAAGGTTTTTTATTTTGTGGATCTGCTGAAGATCCGATTTTTGATGATGCGGCATCTGGATGCGATGCTTGAATGAGTGGAGCAGTGAAGGAGCGGAGAGCGTTGTACATACGAGTATTTAACTAACGTAAATTATAATGAACAAGGTATATATCGGAATATATATATACATACATATATATATATGTTTAAATGTAGTCCATAAGTTGTAATTTTAAATGATGGAACAAAAGCAAATACACATTAAATAATATAAAGAAATAAACAGAGTTCCTCAAGACTTTCAATTCTCTTCCCGTTGCGCTCTTTCAATTCCAGCGACTCTTCTTGGCGCGTTTTGAGTCATCCCTGCTGCCGCTGCCGCTGCTGGAGGACGATGATGTCAGTCCTTGTGGTGGCGGCGGTGCTGGGGCAGCAAACACCCCCGTCTGGGGCACCGTCTCCTCCCAAGTGCGATCGCTGGAGGCCCGAAACTGGGAGCTGTACTGATTGCGGAAAGCCTCTCGCATCGCCGCATAGCGATCTGTGGCGGGGCCGCCACTGGAGGCGGGCCTTGGCTCCTTGGAGAAGGGATTATCGGAGCTGCTGCCAGGCCTCGAGCTACCGCGCGATGGTGATCGATCTCCAGAGCCGCTTCTGTCCCTGGATCCTCTCCTTTCTCTGCCGCCGCCACCACCACCACCGCCACCGCCGCCATGTGACGGCTCGCGATAGCCCAGTCCGGTGTATGTTTTGGTGACCTTTTTGCCCTTGCCCTGCTTGAAGCGGGAGCTGCGGAACCATGAGCTCTTCAGGGCCAGCTCCATGAGATCCTCGGGCACCTCTTGATCGGCACCCTCCAGATTGCGCACCAGATGGCCCGCAAACTCCTTGTCCTTGTCGGTGACCAGGGTGAAGGCATTGCCCTTCTCCCCGGCGCGACCCGTGCGACCAATTCGATGCGTGTGCGTGTCAATGTCCCTGGCAATGTCGTAGTTCACCACATTGCGGATGTGCGGGATGTCGAGGCCGCGTGCAGCCACATCGGTGGCCACCAGGATGTCGCACTCCTTGCGCTTAAACTGTGTGATGACCTTGTTGCGGTCCGCCTGGTCCATGTCGCCGTGCAGCAGCAGGCAGTTGTGCTCCTTGACGAGTAGATTGTTGGCCACTGTCTCGGCATCGGCCTTCTTGGTGACGAAGATCAGGACACTGCCCTCCGAGAGGAACTTGACCAGATGGCACAAGAGCCAATTCCACTTCTGCAGCGGATTGGGGAAGACGAACACCGACTGTGTGATGTCCTGATTGGCCTCATTCAGATCGCCCTGAACGATGCGCACCGGATCGGAGAGGACGTCTCTGGCCAGGCGCTCGATTCGCTTCTTGAAGGTGGCCGAAAAGAGCAGCGTCTGACGGTCGGGACGCACGTGGTTGCAGATGGAGCGCACCTGCGGCTCGAAGCCCATGTGGAACATGCGGTCGGCCTCGTCCAGCACCAGAAAGGTCACTCGCCTCAGATTGGTGGCCTTCATCTTGACCATGTCTATCATTCGGCCCGGCGTGGCCACAATAATCTCAGCGCCCTGCTCCAGGGCCTTGCTCTGCTCCCACTTGGAGCCGCCGCCATAGCAGCAGACCACATTGATATTGTACACCTTGCCGAACTTCTTGGCCTCGTTGTATATCTGCAGGGAGAGCTCCCGGGTGGGGGCGAGGATCAGGCCGATGGGTCCGTCGCCTGGCTTCAGCTCCCGCTGATCCATCAGGTGCATGAGCAGCGGCCAGATAAATGCCGCCGTCTTGCCAGAGCCCGTCTTGGCAATGCCGATGATGTCTCTGCCCGCCAGTGCGGTGGGCACCGCCTGCGCCTGGATGGGCGTCGGCTGCGTGTACTCCGCCTTTCGCACGGCCTTCATTAGCTGCTCGTCGAAGCCAAAGTGACCGAAAGATGTCACTGGATTGGGCGGTGACGGCCCGGTGACCTTCACGCCGAGAGTCTGCCGCAGCTCACGGACCCCTTCCTCGTCCAGGGAAGCTATCTCCTCGTGCGGCGTGTAGAAGTTCTTCTCGAACGGCTCGTACTCGATCTCCGAGTGGTAGATGGTGGGCAAGGGATCTATGTCCTTCTTCTTGGGCGGTGCAATCGGATTGCCATCCTCGTCGTACTCGATCTCCTGGTCGGAGCCATCGTCGCGTAGACCAGCATTGGGATTCTCCTCCATGTAGCGGTAGTAGCTCTCCTCGTCGTCCTCGTCATCGATGTCGCCACGAACACCCTTCTCCAGCTGCGGGGCGCTCGTCGCTTTTGGCTGCTGTGTGGCCGCACGGACCTTCTCCTTCTCCACCTGCTGATTGATGCCGGCCATGAACTGCTCCAGCGGATCCTCGTCCGAATCGGATTCCTCCTGCTTCTTGCCCGGAGCAGTCGCCCCAGGCGATCCTGGTGCTGGTATGTACGCCTGCTCCAGCTCCTTGTGCTGCTGCTCATCATCGTCATCAAAGTAATCGTCGTCCGTGTGCTGCTTGCGTTTCCCCACAAAGTTTGTCGAATTGGTGTACTGGCTGATGGAGTCCAGCGTCGTGTATCCCTGCTTGGATGTGCCACTGACCGATGGAATCGGTGGAATGCCCCGACCGGCGGCACCACCTCCCCTGGGCACATATCCGCGATTCACATTCAGCACCGGCGGCGGTGGCACGGCGTTCATGTTGTTGCCCGAGCTGGCCGGCTTTCTGTACGGGAAGCCGCCACCTCCTATTCCTCGGTAGCCGCTCATGATGCTCCAGTCCGCAAAATCTTCTTCACAAATCAAATCAATAATTAAAGTTTACAATTTCTGCAAGCATTCCTAGCTTGTGCAGTGTTGGAAAGTGTCGCTATCGATGAGTACTCCACATATCGATAACTTGCCTGCAATTGCATTTGTTGATCAAAATAATACAAATTTTCCAATGGCTGCGGAAATTAACAATGTGGCTCAGGACTATGCCAAGATCATACAGAGTGCCGATCTGGACAGAGAGATCAATCCGCTGTGCACGAACATCGACGATATGCTGGCCCGGCTCGACGAGTTCGAGACACTCCTTTCATCCGTAAGAAATTGCCATTCATTTTTATATTTACACTAATTTCCATTCCCTATTCCCATTAAAAAGGTGCGTGCCGAGTCCAATGGCATCATGGCCAACCATGTGTGCAGCATTCTCAGCTTCAGCGACAATTTCGACGAGTTGCGAACCCGCATCGACAATCTGGAAAAGTTTGTGGGCGCACTAAGTGCGAATCTCAATGATGTGGAACGCTCTGTGGACGTGGCGGAGCAGGAGCTAAATGTAACGGACTACAGCCTGAAGGGACTGCTGTTCAAGCCCCTCAAAGCCAAGTTGACTGCCACAGATGCCGCCACCGCTCAGTCCCAGCCCCGCACGAATCTCATTTCCGGGGAATTCCAGCCGGTTGCCATCTACAGCTCCGACGAGTACTTCGGTGCCGCTGCCACACCAGAGGAGCCCCAAGTGGCGTGAGCCCCCCGTTAAATATTTAGTGTTTCATTAGCAAAAGTCGTTTATGTAAGTGTGTAAATATTTTTTGTTTATTTTTCAATTTCGCAGTTTCTTTGTTTTCATTATGGAAAACGTGACTGCACATTTATCGTCACACGGTTACATAAGCAGGGGGGGATGCAAGGCTGTGGCCTTGTCTTAGGTCTTGATCTCCTTGCTCTCCTCGGAGCTGGAACCGGCGTCGGCGGGCTTCTCCTTGTGGAACAACTCGGCCACGGAAACGGGATGGTGGATGGGTATTGCCAGCTCTGTTGTGGCCTTGTTGTTGGCTGGAGCAGAGGTGGACTTGATCTCAGTGGGCACTGGAATGTCACGCTGATGACGCTGCGCATCCTTGGCGGCAGAGGATTTTAACAGCTCTGCGGCCTGCTTCGGATCGAGCTGCAGTTCGAGGGTCTTTGCGAGTGCTGGCTTGGAGGGAGCTTCGCGCCTCTGCTTGTGGTGAGCGTGGGAGTCTGGCTTCGCCGAATGCTCCTCCTCGTGATGGTCGGGCCCTGAGGCCTCTGGCTTCGGGGGAGAGTTTCGCTTCTGCTTGGGAGCTGGGACTGCAGGAGCGGATGCAGGCAATGCATGAGGCAGGGCATCCTTTTTGGGCTCCTCGTGGTGACCCTCCTCATGGTGACCCTCTTCGTGGTGAGCCTCGCGCTTGGACTGCTTGTGGGAGTTGGCATGGGAATGCGCATCCTTCGCCTCGTCCTTCTTTGGCTCCTCCTCGTGGTGACCCTCCTCATGGTGACCCTCTTCGTGGTGAGCCTCGCGCTTGGACTGCTTGTGGGAGTCGGCATGGGAATGGGCATCCTTCGCCTCGTCCTTCTTTGGCTCCTCCTCGTGGTGACCCTCCTCATGGTGACCCTCTTCGTGGTGAGCCTCGCGCTTGGACTGCTTGTGGGAGTCGGCATGGGAATGGGCATCCTTCGCCTCGTCCTTCTTTGGCTCCTCCTCGTGGTGACTCTCTTCGTGATGACCCTCTTCGTGGTGAGCCTCGCGCTTGGACTTCTTGTGATCATGCTGCAAAGGTTCGTGAGTCTTGGCCTGGATTCCATGCAGCTGTGCCTTGGCTGGCGATTCCGGCTGGTGTTGGGGACTATGCTGCAGCAGCTCGCGGGCCTTCACGCTGTCGGGCTTGGGGTGAGCAGTCTCATCCCGCTTCTGGCGGTGCAGGGCGGGCTCACTCTTCAGGAGGACAACCTTCTCGTCGGGCTTGGGATCGCTGATCACATCAGGAGCGATAGGACTAGGACGCGAAAGGGCCTCCGTGGCTTCCTTAACGTCAGCCGGAGTGGTGGGAGCCGCATGGCAAGCGGCGAATAAGGCCAAGAAAATGATCTGTGAATTGAAACGAAAATAGAATCATAGAGAAAGTTGACGTGGCGGGCAGTCTGCTGATGTGGACTCACAATCGACTTCATGTTTGTCTCCGTCTCCTGGGTGTGGTGTGTGTGATGTGTTGACCGGTGGGAAATTTCTCCCAAACTGTTGCTGTTTGCACCGTGGGCAGCCTATTTTATGAGCGAATCCCATCCGAGGCGCCGAGCGTCCCATCCCAGCGACTGGTGGGCTGTTAACCAGTTTGTAATTCGGTGCTAATTGCCGCTAGATGCACGCCAAGTGCGCGAAACCCGTTCCCATATGTAAATATGTATCAAATATATTATTTTCCACATTGATATTGATTTGTCTGACTAATTATAAGCCGTGGAAATCACCGTCCAAGTCCAGCATCTCATCACATCAAAAAGCAAAAAATAAATAAATGGACAACAAAATCGGCTCAAGGCTTATTCAGAGTCGGAACCCAGACCCAGACCCAGATTCAGAGATACAGATACATCAGATAGAGGTGCGGATACGTTACCGGCCGATCCGTTAGTCATATCTGGTTAGCACAGACTTGCAAGAAAGAGAAAAAAAGGCGAGCAGGGCAGTGAAGTCGCTCGCTCGCTGGAAACACTTAAGTAGATGGGAGTTGGGGTAGCAGCTAATTTCAAGTGCACATAAATAACTATGCAAATATTAATAGGAATTGCGATAATTGCTGCCCTTTTACGTAAGTTGAACATTTTTGTTGATAGTTAAGTGTAAATCAATCAATTTACATTTAATTTTCAGGAAATGTACGCAGCTTTGATTGATTGATTGACTAATTGCTCTGAATAGTTGAATTTCAAATTCAAATAAATAACGCTCTCGTCCAGTGTGCACACACCTGAAATATATTGACTTTGCGCTCGGGCAAATTTAGTGCCTTTCCACACGCGTTTACAGGTGTGTGTACACTCTCATTTTTATTGATCAATTTACTGCGATTAAAACGTTTTTAAGCCCGTAAACAAAGCAAAAATGCCAACAGAAATTGAGAATATCAATCCCAATGTCTACGACAAGATTAAGGAGCGTGTGACGACAGCCAATGAGGAAGACGAGAACGTTGCAGATCCCTTTGACAAGCGCGAGATTTTCGGTGAGCGACAAAGATAAATATTACAATTGCTAAATAACGCTGCTGCTGTTGTAGATCTCATACGCAACATCACTGATCCGGAGCACCCGCTCACACTGGAGGAGCTGCATGTGGTGCAGGAGGGGCTCATCCGCATCAGCAACAAGCAGAACTCTGTTTTCATCAACTTCACACCCACGATTCCGCACTGTTCGATGGCCACGCTGATCGGCCTGTCCATACGGGTGAAGCTGCTGCGCTCCCTGCCGCCCCGCTTCAAGGTCACCGTTGAGATTACGCCTGGGACGCATGCCTCCGAGCAGGCGGTCAACAAGCAGCTGGCGGACAAGGAGCGTGTGGCCGCTGCCTTGGAGAACAAGCATCTGGCCGAGGTAATCAACCAGTGCATCGCGGCCAGGGGTTGAACCAACCACCCCTACCCCTACACTACTCACTACACCCTATCCCCTAGCTGTTCCATGTTGTTTTAGGTAATACAAATTATATTTTAGCAGCAAAAGTCTCTGGGGTCATGAACTATCGGCTAAAAGGTAAACGTTAACAAAACACAGCGTCGCATGGCGACTGGCTGTACTCGCAGGGATCATCGGGTTATTCTTTGGGCGGTTCCTTTAGCCGCATGTGCGGCTCCACGGTGGCCAGGGGCTTTGCCTTGGTGGGATCGTGCTTGAAGGTCTTCACCAGCGGCCCCTTGCCAGCTTTGGCAAAACGGATTTCATCCAGACGCTGTCGCTCCTCGATCTCCTTGGTGATCTTCATGTTGTCCCAGGCTGAAAGAGGATTCAAAGGTTACACTAGATCGTTCTTTAAGATGAGTGTTTCCCAAGCTTACACTCTTTCATGCCTCCAACGAATCCCTTCTTCTTCGCGGGCAGAGCACTAGGTGCATGCGTCAGCATCTTCTCGATCTTGAAGTATTCCCGCACGGCGGGAATACGCAGCACGGCCACCTGTCCCAGTGAGATGAAGTTACTGCATGCCCAGTACGTGAGAATGGCCGCCGGGAAGTTCATTGTGAAGGGGAAGATGACGAGGGGCAGGGCTCGCAGGACGTACTTCATTGTGTTCATGTTGGCGGCCGACAGGCGGGCGCTGTCCGTGCCAATCTCGATGGTCAGGTAGAGCGTCGCACTAGTGATCAATGGCAGTATATAGAGAGGATCGGCCAGGGTCAGATCCTGGAACCACCAGAGTCCGCCATCCCTCATGGAGTCCACGGGCGTATTGGCCATCTGACGCAGTCCCATGAAGAAGGATATGAAGAGCGGCGCCTGAGCCAGTGGCACAATCATATTCTTCAGCGGATTCACGCCCTTATCCCGCATAAACAGCATCATCTCCTGGGCGTAGCGGGCCGACTCAATGGCATTACCCGACTGCCTGGCCTCCGTCATCTTGAGCTGCAGCAGCTGCATCTGTGGCATGTTGTTGTTCATCTTGGCCGAGTTCCGCTGGGCGAGAATCACCAGCGGAAAGATGATTGTGCGCACCACAAGCGTGCCCACGGCGATGGCACCCCACCAGGGCAGCTCCCAGGTGCAGTGCAGGAACTCCATGCAGTTTTGTACGACACCCACGGGCGTCCAGCCCCCCAGCCCGACCGACGCGAATGTGGCCTCTCCAGCAGCATTCACCGCGTCCACCACATTCGTGGACATATCCTCCAGGGAAAATGCGGGCGGTGTCGGTGCCGCTGGAATATCGGGCAGGTCGACTAGCTGCTTGGTAGACACCGATTCCGGCAGGCCCTCGGCGTCGGTGCTGGCAAAGCGCAGAGCACTAGCGCCCATCAGCGCTGGAGGCACAAGCTTTTGTGGGGGCAGCAGCATGGAGTGTCGCGCCAGCTGGGCACTCCAAATCCTGTGGCTGGCCACGTGCATGTCTCTCCTGTTGGCGGGTGAGTTGTGCTATGTGTATATATTTCCTGATTAGTTGCGGTGCTTCAATCATAACATAACAAGTTACCGCGTTTGCAGGTTATGTCATAGAGAACTCCAATCCATGCACCGGTTGTTTCTTACCTGTGTTGCGATCAAGCGGGCGGCGGCCGTGTTTAATGCTGCAGCCGCATTTGTTGCCCGCCATAGCTGCATCCTGTTTACCAGCATCGTACAGTGTGTTTTTAATTTAGGAAATCTATATTTATTTTATATTTATTATATTTTATAGAGAAACATTGAGGGCACTATCGATAGTATCGATATTCTATCCTCAATTATCGATGGTTTTGCGACTATCATGTTAGTATCGAGCTATCGATATAAAATACGAAGACACATTTATAAACAAATCGACAGGTGGCATCTAATTTTTACAATGAACAAGAGCCTAAAATGGTTTTTTAATAACTATTTGAACACGATACTATTACGATAGAGAGACTTCGGAAATACCGAAATTTGGGGAAAATAGCGGGTTTTTTCATTTCGATAGTTTCATTATTTCATCGATAATTTCATTAAAAGACAAGTCAGCTGTTGGCATTCTTTGGCGGTAAAAATTTTAATTTTAAATCTGTGGCTGATCTGATTTAGTTTTGAAAATTGAATTAATTAGCACAGCAATTTACGATGTGCTTTCGCTAGGCCATAAAAATATTTGCCAATTTTATGACAGAGAAACTTCCCGGAAGGCCAACGGGTTCCGTTCCTGCTGGCCATTGTCCAGAAGAAAATGTTAAAAGTCAACGCGGCATATTTGGCACACAAAATTATGTCACTGAAATGCTTCAATTTCAGTCAAATTAATTAATTAATATTCATTCAACTCGATACCCTTACCCATGGCTAAGGCCTCGCTCGTTTGGCATGGAAGTAGCTAACGAATAACTAATCTTAAGCCGTCAGTGTATTGCCGATTCGTGCTGGTCCATTTCTGACTATAAAAAACGATACACATTATATTAAGATTGGCATGGGAAAAATAAATTATAAATCTTGCCTTGTTGGGACGCCCTCATCTGCATATTGCTGAAACCTGAGAGATTATAGGTGTCCACAATGCGTATTGATCGCCAACCCAGAATCGGTGTGTGAATTATTATTAAGCCGCCATAAGCATTGACGCGCTTCGACATGCAAAACTAATTTGTTTATTAAAGAGGAGGGGAAACAACAAATGCAAAGTCAAACAGCGAAATATTATATCACTTAGAAACTAGTTTATTGACTTTGAGTTAAATACGAGTATAATATGAGGTGGATATGATTTGAGTGTTGCTGCTGCTGCGTGGTCGGTAGATGCATCTTTTTGTGCATCAAATGGAACACAATGGAGATAATCGCCACTAAGTAGCTACTATATGTAGTCAAATGTCAAACGCATGATGAGAGGATTGACACCGAATCTGGCATTACCTTTTAAGCATTGATGGATTTTACCAACATGATTTCATGGAGAAAAGGCTTTATATTCGGCTATAATTTATTTAAATTTTTCACGAATTTCCACAGCGTTGAAGGTTGAATTTAAGTGCCAATGCAGCTGGAAAAGAGATGTGGAGATGATTACCCTACCCGTCACTTTTAGGCATTTTTTTATGAGGTAGCCAACATAAAATGGAATTAATTAATGAAGCCTAAGTCGTCTAAATTGTGAAGACAGGCGAAAACGTATGATATATGTATAGCGGTGGTTCCCTTATAAAGAAAAGAGAATTAACAAGGAATATTGACAGGGAGTTTTAAAGCTTTAAAATTTTTAAGTTAAAAAACAAATAAATCATTGGTTCAGTGCCACCATCGGTTCTCGTTGAGCAGCTCGATGATTTCACTTTCCGTACATGCCATAAAGTTCAATTTTACGACTTTCGTGTTCTCAGCAGCTAAACTTCTTCTTCAAGGTTACACTTAGACCAGACCACCCATGTTGATTTATGTGGTTCGCACTTCACACCAGCTATCAGCACAGTGGAATCAAAGTACATACTTGGCAAAGGAAACATACTGTAGTTTAGCAAAGTAGTTTCCAAAAAACCAAACCTATACGGTTTCCGAATGCTTTAGTTCCTATCTAATTCCTCCAATTCCTCATCTCATTAAATACAACCCTTTTGGGTGGCAGATCCACTGTGCAGGCGCTAGAATATATGTACGTGTATAAAATACAGCATTAAAGGTGCCGCAAGAGACACGAGACATTTTGTGTCAATAGATAAGGCGGACAGGAGGGCGCTGGTCTGGCAACGGGTAAATCCTGTTTGATATCTTATTTTGACTATTAATTAAGTATTAACTCCGTTTTATGGGCCAATTTGTTAAACGCACACATTTCAGCGCCTCTCGCACACCTATCCAGTGGATGTACATTACGGGCAAAGCTTCGTGCGGCACTTGGCAACGGATCGATCGAGGGCCGAGACGAAGAAGCGTCATAAAACGCGAACTGGAAAAGTTAAGCTAAGCTTTTGGGCAGACCAGGCCAAAAGTGGTACCATAAATTATGCTAAATACGTATTGGGACTGTCGTACCGTACCGCACGCTACATGCCATTTCAAATGCATTTAATTAAGTGTGTCTTTTTGGGTGTGCCGGGTAGGTTTTTCAGACTAGACCCAGACCCGGACCAGACCTAGGCTAAGCGGCGACATTGACATTGCCGCATGTGGAGATACTTTTAACTTTTGCTCTTTGCAGAGCCCCAACCCACACACACATCGCACTCTACTCTCGCAGCATGAGATGGAAATTGGAAGACATCGGAGCTGCCGCTGCCGCCGCCAATGCTCCAGTTTGGCCAAAACTTATTGTTATTTAGATGTGTGTTTCCTGCAGTCCGGCGTAAAAGTTGTTTGGGTGGATCGAGTTTCGGTTGATTGAGAATTTGGAATCAGTTTGGTGTTTGGTATAAAAACATTTGCAATTGGCCAGAGAGTCATCATTCAGAGTTGTCTCACAGTCCCAGACAAACGAACTCCTCCTCAATTCTGCCAAGATGTTCCGCTACGTAAGTACCCAGGATATGGATAGCCAGAGATCAGCTAATCCTATCCCATCCAATACAGATGCTCGTCGCCTCCGCCGTCCTGGCCTGCGCCTATGCGGCCGCTTCCTACAACACCGATGCCTCCGCATATGTGGTGAAGAACAGCGCTGACATCCAGCCCGAGGGACAGTACCAGTACCAGTACGAGACCAGCAACGGCATCGCCGCCCAGGAGTCTGGACTTGGAGGCCACCAGGCCTCGGGTGGATACTCCTACTATTCGCCGGAGGGACAGCTTGTTCAGATCTCCTATCTGGCCGATGAGAACGGTTTCCAGCCCCAGGGTGACGCCCTGCCCACTCCCCCACCAATCCCAATTGCCATCCTGAAGTCCCTCGAGTACATCCGCACTCACCCTCAGTACCAGGAGCCACAGCAGCAGTACCGTCAGGTGCAGCAGCAGCAGTACCGGCCGGTGCAGCAGCAGCAGTACCGCAGTCCCGCTCGTATCCAGAACAAGCGCGTCTACGGTTAAGCAGCGACAAGCAGTATGCAAATGTTTAAAAAAGCTTTATTACACTTTTTAAATGAATAAATATTATTGAGGAGAAAACTAATTTGAAATGTGGTTAAAAATATGCAAGCGATCGGAAATGACAGCCCTGGGTGCCCTGGACATGAATAAACGTGATTGAACATGAATGAACATGACCGGCGTTAAAATAAAATTAATTAATGGTTTGATTTCTTTGAAATTGCACATTTACATATGCATATCTCTATTTTAGACAGATTTTTTTTTAATTACATATTGTGCAAATGCCGTAGGCTTTCTACTTTGCAACTCTGTCAATATATTTATATAGTGAATGGTTAGTGTCGTTAGGGGGGGTCTTAAAAATTTGTAAATTTAGGAAAAATGTAAAAATGTAGAAAAATTTATAAAATTAAAAAAAAAAAAAATTATTTTATTGCTTATTGACAAAAGCGGACTGATATGAAACGAAAAATTCGAATTTCTTGCTGACAAAAGCTGTCTGATATGAAACCTTTAAATGCTCGCTGACAAAAGCTGACTGATACGAAACTTTTAAATGGTCGCTGACAAAAGCTGACTGATATGAAACTTATAAATGGTCGCTTACAAAAGCTGACTGATATGAAACTATTAATGCTCGCTGACAAAAGCTGAGTGATATGAAACTATTAATGATCGCTGACAAAAGCTGACTGATATGAAACTTTAAATGCTCGCTGACAAACGCTGACTGTTCGCTGACAATAGCTGACTGATATGAAACTTATAAATGGTCGCTGACCAAAGCTGACTGATATGAATCTTTTAAATGGTCGCTTACGAAAGCTGACTGATATGAATCTTTTAAATGGTCGCTTACGAAAGCTGACTGATATGAAACTATTAATGCTCGCTGACAAAAGCTGACTGATACGAAACTTTTAAATGCTCGCTGACAAAAGCTGACTGATATGAGACTTTTTGAAATCTCAAGCAAAATCGGTTAGGGTTGCCAGAACCGAAGGCCTGGATCCATACGCTAAAAGCTGCGCCACTTTCGTTGTATGAACTCATCTATTTAGTGGTTCCAGTCTGGACAGCACAAACAAAACAAATCAAGTCAAATATTTATTTTTCAATACATTAAGATCCTTTTCAAAATGACCGCCAAACTCCATTTAGCGTACAAAAAATACTGACATTTTTCGCTCTCAATTCGTGGTGGGTTTTCAAAATTTGCTTTTTTTTTTGAGGTGAAGAGAGCGTTTTTGTGGTGTGAGAAACATGTATCTTGCGGATCTCCCGTAAGATGCATTTGATTTGTATGGGAAAAATTTCAGCAGCATGGGGAAATGAACTAGCAGCATTGTTGTGCAACTTTAGCACGGAATCTGCATACCTTGGGGAAATGGATATTATGGACTTGAGATATGGTTTGAATTGGCAGGCTCCAATTAATGCAAAAACTACTCAGTCTCTGTTCTAAAGATATTAAAAAAGTTTTGCAGCTCACGGGTACCAATAATGGGTATCAGAACCGGGATAAATGTATATATAAAACACAGACATGTGCATTAAGAGGTAAAAAACATGTCAATCTATGATAAAATCATAAATAATGTTTCAATGGAGCTTGGAACAAAAAATTTAACATCAATTAAAAGAAATAAGGTATACAAAGATCCATACGCATAGAAGAAACTTGGTTGACCAGCAACATGTAACGTCACATTTAGTCAACATTTACGTTTTATGCTTTGGCCGTTTTTGTTTGAACCTTAATATGTAAATAATCCAATACAAAATACTTCTGAAAACTAGCCGATCCTAAACAAAATTCATTGAGGAATTCGATAAAATTATTTGTTTAAGGCTGAGAGGGCTAACTATCTAGTAATATTAAACAGAATATCTAAATTGACGAATTTCATATCACAAAATATCATTGTATGGCAGCCCGCAGCAACTACGAATTGCACGAGTCTGGCAACTCCACAAAACGACTTCACATTCGTTTTATGTTGTTTTTGTTTGAAGCTTAATATGTAAATAATCCAATAAAAAGGACTTCTGAAAACTTGACAACCTTGTAAAAAATGTATGTATCTATCGGTTAAAATTATTTTTTTAGGACTGAGAGTCCCAGCTAGCTAGTAATATTCAACCGAATATCAAAATCGAGGAATATCAACGTAGAATGTTTTGAAAAATACAATCGATACTATCGTGATAGCTCTAATAATTATAAAAAAACCATTGAAACCTTTTAGGAACTTGTCCATTGTATAAATGAGATGCCACCTGTCGATTCGTTTACAAATGTGTATCCGTATTTTATAGCAACCGATCCAAACATATCAAAAGCGCATCGCCTGTAGCGCAAAACCGTCGATAGTAGAGACTAGCAGCAAAACATCGATATTATCGATAGCGCACTCGATGGTTTTTTGATACTTCCAGCGCATCGGCGGTGCGCCGAAAAAACGTTTAACTACGAACTACGGTTAATTTAATAATAAAAAACACAGCAAACAATTAATGCCGAGTGCCGTGCGCAGTGTGTGATGCGAATAAGATGAACCCACGTAAAATAAACCTCCCGAACAGATGAAATCGAGAGTAGCGTCCTCGTCGGCGTCGCAAGTGTTGTGCTTTGAACATGAAAACGAGTGCTAAAAATATAAAACAACAACAATTTGGCATGCCAAGAACTGCGTAAAAAAGCCAATTGAATAATAGAGCATCTGTGCTCTGGTTTTGAGGCGAAAGCTAAAAGCCTGCTCCAGTTGGATTTTGCGAAAAATTCAATATTAAAGCAGCTGCTTGTCGCGCGTGCCCTCCCGACCACCCTTTGACGTCACAGCGCCATCAGCTGCAGAACAAAATCTTTCACGGGTGGTGCACCATGACGCACCAGTGACGCGCATCTTATGCCCCCCCAGAGTACCTGATTATATAGTAGAGTGTCTATCCCATTAGTCGCAATGGATAGTGCGATGTACTACTACGCAAAGGACAGTAGTATGGTGGCCAACACCACAGAGGCAGCAGCGTTCATGGAGGCCGACGCCACGACAGTCAGGGCCAATGCCATGCCACGCGTCGAAGATGGCGGCGTATCCATGAACAATTTCTATCCGGCATTGGTTCAGTGCTTCGGCATCATCATCTGCGGGTTAGTAGAGCAAGTCACATGAGAGTACGGCTCTGTACGCGTGGGCAGATGAAAAGATTACAAAATCGATATTCCAACTGTCATTGCTTCCTCGCCAAGTTCAGGGTTAAGCTGCGGCTGTGGGTGTGGGTGGGTGGCTGACCTTTTATTTAAACTCTCGCCCGCTGATATGAGGCCTCAAAGTTCATTTAGATAGTTGCCCCATCCCACACACACACACACATCCCACGCATTTGCACCGTGACGCTCTTCTCACCTTATCAGAGTGTACGTGCCGCAAAGGAAAGTTCTCCATTCATTGTCCATTCTGTCCCTCAGTCCAATTTCTCTGATTTGCTGATTTGTGGCCCCCACGCTCCGCCACTTATCGAGGGCCAACTCGTATTTTAATCATCCTCTGCCCAATTGCTTTGTCATGATCCAATTTGATTCGATTGTTATTCCAAATAAACTCCGCACACACAAACAAACAAAAAATGGTTGAACAATCAGTTAAATGAGTTTTTGTTATTATTAGATTGTTTATACTTTTTTTTTGGCAACATGAGATCTGCATTATTTTGCATATGCAGCAATAAGTAGATACAACTGAAATGGAGCTAATTCTGTGGAATTGGCTCGTTTGTTTATCTAACCTACGGAGATGTTTTTGCAGCTGTCGTTTGAATTTGCCAGACGACAGAGATCTGAAAGATGGCGAACTATGATGAGAGTATTCCTACCTAACCAAAGGATTGGTTAAGCAGCTGCATACATACTCGTTTATATCCCTACCTAACAAAAGGGGTTGATAAATCAACCTAAAATACACAACTGTACCCTTCGGGGTTTTTTTCCCATATTTTCAGCCACATTCCCTGCTTTTATAGCTTTGCAACGCACTGTACCCCTTGTTTATTGTCTTATATGTAATTTATGCTGCCTGTTCTTTGTGGAATTTCTGATTTATTGCAAAAAAAAACGTCAGTAGGGTTTTTCTCTTGATTACGGAATTTTAAGTTGACTCATTGAAGTGGCGATCGAATATAGATATTTGTAGATTTTTGCATTACTTCCCACTGCATAAAACTACCGAAAAGCGAACCCATAAATATGAACCAATTTCGCAACGCTTTTCCAGGGAAACTACCATGGAAGCTATTACCAAAGTTGGCACAAATGAAATTATTAAACGGAGTGCCGCTCTCTGGCTGCGGGAACAGCTTGTCCAAATCTTCCACGGGGTCTCTCTAGTAAAAGCTTAATTTATGCAACTGAGCCGAAATCTAATTGACTTTTAAACAATAATCGAAAGTAAAAACGTTTAGAGAGTGCGAGAAAAAACACGTCAAAATACAAACACGAGAGAGTCAACAACAAAACAATTACAAAAATGACCTTGCCAAACGCTGCAGCAGGCAGCCGTAGCCGCAGCCACCTGAGGCAATATCTATCCAATATCGTATCTGTTTTGTATTGTACTTATTTAGATTATGCAAGCGCCCATTACCGATTTGACTGCCAATTACTGGCGATATGCATGCTACACCCCCAGCGTAGACATTCATTCAAAAGCATTCCTACTGTTCAATCAAATAATTATAGAATATATTTATTGTAGCTTCTACTTGCATTGCACTCCTCCGGGTAGGGGTTTGGTTCGGTAATTTGTTTTATTTCCCAACAGTTTTGTCCGGGGCTGACATGGCCATCTGGCAGTTTCAGAACCCAAAAAGGTTTTACGTGGAGTGCCTCACGACTGTACAGATGCCCTGTAGATGCTTTAATTGCCAATGAAAAGTAGATATATATTACGGAACACGATCTGTAACTGCTTTAAGTTTTAATATATAGTCTCGGTATATATAACATACCTCGCCTCCCCCACCCTGTGCCTCTGGCACTCAAAAAACAAGCGCATCAATGCAAGTTTTTTGTAATCGCTCGTAATGCAATTGAAATTTATTTTACGACCATTATCAGATTGAAATTATACTTCAGCCTTTTATATAGCAGAACTTTGTGTTCGTATTTTGATTCATTCGGTGTTAATTGGCTTTCATCGCGTGGAATTGATGGATTTCCTTTCTAGACTTTCGATCGGGCTGTAGGCTGATAAGCTTACTTAGTAATTACCTGAATACTTGTATATTTCCCACCCCAGAGCGGCTGCCACTTAAGCTCACATATGCGGACTACTATATACTATACTTTGTCATGGGAGTAATGGCAATTTTAATCTAGAAACACACGCAGCTGTTTCTTCTGTTCGTGGTGAGACGGGGAGGCTGGCTGTGTTTCTAGAGAGTTGCCTAACAAGTCGACAGAGCGAATTTCATGCGAATGTCTTGTCGCAGCTCTGCAATGCTGTGACTGAGGGCCAGCACGTACCTGGGGTGATTGCTGCCATAAAAGTTGTCCACCTCAAGGGTTTTTCTGCTGCTAATCCCTCAGTTTTAGGTATAGCTGAGACGCTGCACAGAACCTTCTTTTTGCTTCAGGTAGTAAGACTTTAGCCCTATATCTGGCAGGGGTATCGGCAGTTTGCAGGACAGTCAGTCACTTACAGTCGAGCCGAGCAGTCGATCCTTTGCAGTGTAAGCTCCAGAAATGATGGCAGCTGCGAGAGTGTCAGCAGGGTCTTGCAGACCCCACAGCCAAGACTTCGAAACACTTGTAGCGCGCTCTCCAGATAAATGGGTAAATAAGGAAATGCTATTTACTTTCATTTTTGTTTGTTGTTGTGTTCCCAAGACCTTAAGGTTCTGTTTCTGTGCTGTGAATTGAGTGTCAGGTGAGCAATTGGGTCGTTCAAGAACATCTGTGGAAACGTGCAGTTTTTGCATGTTTTTCAGTGAGAAATCTGCCGATAAAGTTTGATCAAATATTCTATTCAACTTTAATGGAATTTAATCTATACCTTTGCAAGACACCATTCCTTATCAGTAATGTTTACACGTTGTAGCAGATAGAAAAACACAATTGTGGAATTCCAAAGAATGCCAAAAATGTGTGGACACATCGAGGAGTTCAAGCGGGAGGTCACTTGAAAGAAAAAAAATCCCTTGGAACATCTTCCAGAGACAACAGATTATTCCGGTTCTTCCCAGCAGACATAAACTCAGGCAAATTAATGTCGTGTGGAACTGCCGTAAATTAGCATTGAGTCATGCCGAGCGGAGAGGCCGCATTGGGGGAAGTACACCCTACTCCAGTTTGCCCAGACAGACAGGCAGCTGTCCAGAGCGGAGGGGAAGGGTATTGAGATAGAGATCTTACCTGAAAACGTTTACACATCGTCTGTTAGCCAAGAGACCAGACGCCGCCGAATTCGAAACTGGTTTACCAGCCGGATCACGTGCGGTAGCTCTGGCGATTGCTTTATATAAATTATAAATTTAAAAAATATATGCATCAAGAGTTTCCGCCTTTCCGGCGGCGGGGGGGACTTGTTTAACAACTGCCTCGGGGGTGGGGCGTGGCCAGACACGCCTGTACAAGCCGTACAACAAATTGATTAAGAAATGTTCTCTTTTGTTTGGATTGCAGTTACATTGCCGGACGCTTCAAGATCATCAGTAATGCGGAAACCAAGGGACTGGGCACCTTTGTGGGCACCTTTGCGTTGCCCTCGCTCATCTTCCTGTCGCTGGTGGAACTCAATTGGAATGCGGTCAACTGGAGCTTCCTCCTGGCCATGCTCGTGTCCAAGGCGATTGTCTTCTTTTCGGTGTTGATTATTTCACTGCTGGTGGCGCGGCCCCTCAACTATGCCCGCGGCGGTCTGATGGCCATTTTCTGCACGCAGAGCAACGATTTCGCCATTGGCTATCCCATAGGTGGGTCTCAATCATCTCGTAAAAGTTTCCTCCAACACTGATTGCATGTCCTTCCCCCAGTTATGGCTCTGTACAAGGATGTGCACCCGGAATATGCTGCGTATCTGTATTTGATGGCTCCCATTTCGCTGGCCATACTCAATCCCATCGGTCTGGTGCTCATGGAGATCTCCAAGATAATCAAGAACAAGGAGGAGGTGGTGAGTACTTTGCCGTGGAGCATCCGTCTGTTCACATTTATAATCCATGGGTCTTTGCAGACGCGAAATCCCCCGCTGTGTCCGGAAACTTGTCCAGCGGAGCAGATGGCCAAACGGAATAGATGCCTGGGCGATCGTGCCATACTGGTGTTCAACACTCTCGTGGCTCTGTTCTTCAATCCGCTGCTGTTGATGACTTTGCTGGGCGTGGCTGGGGGCTTTCTGTTTCCACACGGCCTGCCCGAAGTGGTCTCCAGCACGCTGCGCACCCTCGGACAAAGCTTCTCGGCCACCGCTTTGTTCCTGCTCGGCCTGAAGATTGTCGGCGGCAGGGGCACCGAGCACAAGAGCATTGGGTTCCTCTTGCCCGGCGTTCTCATTCTAGTCAAGATGTGAGTTGTCTCTATAATGCTCTGAATTCCGACATCAATTGGATCTTCTTTGCATGTAGCTTGGTGCTGCCTCTGGTGATCCGTCAGACGGTGAACATCATGCAGGCGGGACAGAACTTCAATGACACCACGGAGCTGAGCACTTTCGGGTTTCTCTATGGGACTTTTCCCGCTGCCCCGGGTGCCTTTGTCATTGCCACGCAGTACAACATGGAAGTGGAATTGGTAAGGCGCAGGAATTTAATTAATTTTTTAGCCATTTTGTATACCTTTTCCTTGATGTTCGTAGGTTGCGCGCAGCATGGTCTTCTGCACGTTCATCTCAGCGCCTCTGATGTTCATATCGGCCAAGATGATATCGCTCACGAATCTAAAGCCCTTGGATTATCTGCACGAGCTGGACACCTTCTCGTTTGACATTAGCATTGCTGGGGCAGCCGCCTGCTGTTGCGTACTGGCCCTGTTGATTGTCACGAAGCGCTTCAAGCGCATGCCCCAGCGGATTACCTTTTGTCTGGTGCTGTCTCAGGTGCGAAATCAGTGCTACGGGTCTGCCAGGATCTGCTATTAACGTACGTTCTTTATAGCTAATGTGCTGCATAGGCGTTATACTCTGGTCCAAGATGGAGCATGTGCAACGTTGGCCCCTGTACCTGCAGTTCTTTCTGTTCAACATTGGCACCTACAGCACTCGCCTGTGGACCGCTCTGCTGGCCATTTCCCTGCTCTTTCTGCAGTGCCGCAGCCTGTGTTTTGTGCTCAAAATGTGGCCCTATATGGTAGGCAATTAATTTTCACAAATTTTTTGATATTTATTAATCAGAGTGTGGCTTTTATTGTAGTTGGTGTTCGCCTGGGGTGTGCCTGCCATTATCTCGGGTCTCCTGGTGGCATTCGATTCGAATGTGATGTCCGCAGAGAAGCATCATCCCAGCTTTCAGTATGGAAATGCCCAGGCAGCCATCTCCGTGTTCATGCTAGTCATGTGCTTCATTGGTCAGTTCACAGGGCAGTGCCTCGACACTTCCAGAGTGCCCCAACCAACAACAACATGATGATAAAACTATGTACATTGATAAGTTAATAACAATCCGTCCTGGCCTTCTTCCAGGGAGTGCATTTAAGTCATGCGAAAACCATTGCGATATATTCCACCCCCCCATTTAAGCGCTGGGCCAAATATTGAAAAGCACACGAGTGAAAAAATGAAATGAAAATGAATACGGATATGTGTCTGCGGTTTGTGTTTCAAATATCCAATAATTGGGCAATCGTTTGTCTCGTTTTTCATCGAAATATACGACATAACACCTACGCACCGTCCGAGCGGTGTTTATCGTAATTTTGCATTCGATGGAGAATCGATGAAAAATTACAATGGAAAATATACAACAAAATATTGATGAAAAATGTGAATAAAAGAGAAAGATATGTGCGTGTCGTGTCGTGCAGTTTTGATACACAAACAAAAGATGCATCGTCCAGAAAGTGTTGTTCCTGTTTTCGCTCTGTGTTTTTGAAAATGTTTTGCCCCGCATTAAACGGGGTGGAGTTGCCAGTTGGTGTTGCATTGGTTTGGATGCCCCTCCCACATGGCCACTGGAATAAGTTACATTTCCGTGGCCATAGGAAAGAGGTCTGGCGATTGTTACCAAAATATGATGCATGTAAAGTTTTCAATCTGATTGAATTGCTGTTGGCTATTTTTTTAATCTTTGTGTTAAAACTTTGTAAACTGAGATTTGTTTGAACCTTTTCTGTAGTGACCGTCGGTTGCCTGGTGCTGCATCAGAGGTACAAGAAGCGCTACGAGAAGTTTATGACCTACTCCCGTGAACTGTCCAATCCGGAGTCAGGTGAGCTGTCCGCTGTGCCCCCTGCCGCAAATGGCAACATTTTAATGGTTCTGCTCTATCCCCAGAAGCGTCCGATCTGCATTCAACCATATCCACAACCAACTTGCTGAGCCACACCGATCTGTCCTCGCTCAGGCAGAGCGTGCGCACCACTTCCTATTCGTCCTCGTCGGACGATGATGAGATGATACCCACGGCCGCGGGAGTGCCAGCGAACAGAGCCAATGGCAATGCCAGTGGCGGCTGTGGCTCGGGCAATGGCAACTGCTGTGCCGGAGGCAGTGCCGTGACTACACCAACCACCACCAGCACTGTGGTGGTAGACATTGAGGATCTTCTGAGCCGCAGTCGTCAGCGTGGCAATGCCGTTCATCCAAAGGATCTAGACAAAATCGAGAGCGAACCGGCCAAAACAGAAGAGTATGTTAAATAATGCTCTCCATATATTCCCAATGCAAAGTGCCTAATGTCCGGTTTTCCCTGCAGGATACGCAATCACATGTGCAGCAGCTCGTTCAATTGTGGCCCCAGCACTTCGCGTCAAAGCTGTCAGACGATTATCGAACGCTATGAGGACCAGACACGACGGGGACTCGAGCCGCTGGAGCACACAAGCGACGTGGACGAGCATCAGACGCTGAAGCACACCGTCCTGCTGATTGCCTTGCTGTGCTCCATGTTCGTGGGCCTGGCCGTGTCCATTTGGACGCTGGTGATGGAGGGCATGTCGGGCATCTATCTGGAGCTAAGTTTCCTCGACGCTTTCCTCAATTTCGGGCAGGGTCTCATTGTCTTGGCCGTGTTCATCACGGACATGGGAGAGCTGCTCATGCCAGTGGTCAAGCTCTGGCGGAAGTTGTGGTGAGTTACGGGATAGCGGGGTAGCCCCCTTGGGAATAGATTTTCATTTGCTTTTGCTTGATGCACAGGTATGGAGCGAATGTCGTCAGCCTGCCGCACTGGTCGAACGTTCGTCCCGAAACGAAGCACATTTGCGAACAGTTCCGCAATCATCATTTGGAGAACTGCAAGAAGGACATTGCCAAGGACAGAAGGTAGGTTTGCGGTGGCACGATCTGATGTTAGCCAGCCTCATCTTGCGTTGAGCATTTATTAACCTATTCTTGTGCATGTCTGTGTGTTTTTCCACAGGTGGCGCATTCGTGTCTACCGCAAGGTGTTCTATGGCAGCGAATTTGTCAGCTGGCTGATCGAGGTGGGCCTCTCCAAGGACCGCATGGAGGCGGTGCACTATGCCCGGCATCTGGTCGATGGCCGGGTGCTGCGACACATCAACAATGTCTATCATTTCGAGGACAAGCTGCTGCTCTACAACTTCTGCAGTCGCATCTGAAATGGCACAGCCACACAAAGATGAAGCAACTACGCCAAATTTAGTTCGATTTTTGTTTAGTTTACTATATGTTTTGTAGGTAATTTTGTCTGCTGTGATTGCACACACACACACACTCGTGCCCACACACATCACAGCCTAGTGTGTGTGGGTGGGTGGGTGGTGTGTGACAGGGAGAGAGAGAGAAGGTGATAGCGAGGAAGAGCTAGTGAAATGTTTATATTTGTCCAAGTTTATATTTTGTAATGTTTATTCACTAAGTGTAGTTGCCTCGGGCCATATCCATAGTCTATATAGTGCAATATTGAGTTCCGAATACCGTAGCGGCGGAAGAGGTACCTTACCCATATAAAAGAGAAGAAAGTTTCCTAAACCGAACCCAAGAAAAACAAAAACAACGATATCCTTGTCACAAACAAGAGAAAACTGTGCATAAAACGTTTGTGGATGATCACCAAAGCTATAAACGAATCTAATATATATATATTATTATTATATACGTACCTGTAGTATAGTGTACACCCATCCCATGAATAAATACACACATACATACGCCTCGAGTCGTGAGGCGCAAAGAACAAAACAATTTACCATGCATTTGTGTCGCATTCAATTTCGACTTCGATTTAAATCTTCATTTACATTGTATTCCTTTGGGATTTCGGTTGTTTTTGTCTCCTTTTGCTTTTGTTTGTCTTTCGCTGTGCGTATCTTTAGGTTTTGCCATTTCTGTTCGGATTTTGGTCTTGCACGCGTCGCACAATTTGCGTCTGCGTGCTGGAAATACCAATCGAATCGAATTGAATCTTTTCTGGCTGTCAATTCCGGACGCCGCGGCAGCTCTATTAATTGTTAACCCAACTTAATATTCTATGGACGAGCCGCAGAGTCAATTTTTTGGTATGCGCCTGCCTCCCATAAAACACGCGCGGCGGAGAGAAGTCTCCCGTCTTCCCTGGGACAGATTTCTTAATACAATTGGCAGTTCTTGTCTGTTTGTCATGCAAAATAATTGTAGAATGCAGTTTTTATTGAACTTTGGAACTCTGGACTGCATATCGACTTCACTGCATCATCGCTGAGTATTCAATGGCTCGCCCCCTTGGCGTAGTTGGCTCCCAAACTTTTTTTGGACAGATGTATTTTGATGTTTCCTCTAGAGTCTAGACTGCTGAGCTTTAACCTTCTATGGCACATCTGTAATGGCTTGACCCTTTAAATATGCCTTAAAATTATTGCAAAGAATATTTATCAAAATCGTCGTCAAATCGTTCCGTCCTGAGACTCTTTTCGGCCACTGCTTCACATTGTCAGAAGTATTTGTACTCGTAGCAATTGCAAGTTCCAATTGCAGCAAACAGGCAGCCAATGAGTCATTAAGATTGGGCATTGCCATCAGGGGGAGGTCTTGCACATGGGGCCTACCATATCCAAGCTCCAAGAAAGGGAATAATCGGAATGGGAATTCACTATAACAGAGAAGGCTCGAACTATTTAAATAGATCTCCCTTTTCTTGCCACAATCTCTGCCATTGGGTCAGCTAAGACTCTTTATTTTCAATAGATGGGTGGAGGGAGAGCCTTCGATATTCGTTGATAAATCGTGTACTATATCTGTTGTTTATTCTGTGATTTGTGTGCTAATGACTGCCACGGTAAACATTTACACACATCATATATGTACAGCACGGTGGAGTGCCAATTCCTGTAGCTCGCCTCTTGACATAACGTTATCTAACGTAACTTGTGACCAGTGGGAATACCCGGAATCAGAGAACTCATCCATGACCTCATACCTCCGCCCTCAAGAGGGCCATGCACCACACAGTTCGGACCCATTAATCGGCCGCTTTATGTCTCAGTCCCGCAAATAGTTCGTTATTATTTATTAAATTAATTTTGCAAAACGCACAGAGCTCTGTCTGAGTCTCCTGGGGGTTAGAGGTCAGTCAACCCAGTCAACCAATTGTTATTTGTTTCAACGGAACCCAAAGCGTGGGCCGCAGGAGGGGATATAATACATGGACTGCTGTTGCCCCCGGCATCCAATTTCGGGCCTCACAATTAATAGACACCAAACAAATGCTTAGCAGAAGGCTAACGAGGATATCAAGGCATAGAGAATTCAGGGAAAACATTGCGGTTTCGATGTTGCCTTTTGCCCGCAATTAACTAAAAATAGTCCAACCAGCATGATGTCCCAGCGGCTGGATGGAGGGATGTGGAGAACCGATTCGCCGGCAGGACGACGTCAGCATCCCACACCCCGCAGACTCATTAATTCCATCTTTCTACTTGGCCCGGAAAAACGCCTCGCAGGCTCTACCTCAGCCTCCCCCTCCCGCTGCACCATTCAGTTTGTAGTCGCGTCGCATATCCCCAAAATGAATCTTGACACTGGCCATATGACGTTTTGGGGCTTCCGCTTTGGGTCGCCGCATTGCATAATTTCGCGATAAAAATGCGAATAGTTGCGGGAGGCTTTCATCTTAAATCGAATATTGCACCTTTTAATTCTTGGCTAAATCTCTCAATTTTATCTGGAAGCGAATTTTTAATTCGATTTTGCTGTTTTTATTGGATTTATTTGCGCCACCGAAATCCATAAAGTTCGCTAGCAAATTACACGAGAAATTACAAATCGAAAAAATCTTAATTGTTAATTTTAGTGGACCGACGAACGTACGGCATGCCGAAATTCCTTCACCCAGGCCGCAAATTGAATGCTCTGTCTCTTTCAAGCTGCGATCTGAAATATTCTTTGGGGGGCTGGAAGATTTCGTACCACAAATACGATTTGGAAGTCATAAGAATCACTCTAAAAAACCGTTGAAGATTTAAATTAAATATAATAGATTTATCCTGCAGCTATTCAAAATGATTGTCCTTTTGCTTTGGTCTTCTAGGGCGAGAACTTTCTATTAACATTTCTCATAAAGAAACATCTCAAAGATTCTGCTAATCATTCATAGTTCTATAAGTAGAGTTGGTTGTGTGGCATTAGCCATGAGGAAATTCCGAGTGTAATACAGTGATTCACGTGGAACGGGTTGGATAAGGGTCCGGCGCTGAGAGAGCCAGTATGACGCTTGGGAATGCTGTAGGGTATACGCGTAAAGCAATAAAATTTGACTTGCTATTTTGACCGTACACACACGTCCATAGACGTTGGCACGAGCTGTGCATTTTCGATGGGGTGCCCCGCGCTGTCAGTGAGGTGGCCGAGGGGGGTGGGCCACCTAGAGCGCCAAGCACGAGCTACACCGATCCGATCCGATCCAGAGCCGAGTGTTTGCCAACTGTTGAGCGGACGCAGCAGCATGGCATGAAGGAGCCTTCGCCAGCACCCACCCACCCAGCCATCTACCCATCCCATCCCATGCCATCCCATCGATCCAATACAGCTTTCAGCAGAGCCAAGCAACAGCAGCAGCAGCAGCAGCCGGCAGCAGTGGCAGTGGCAGAGGCAGAGCCGAGTGCTTTGCGGCACAGTCATTCTAATTCGACGCCTGGCTGACTGCAGACGCACTCGGAACCACCGAATCGCAATCGAATCGGAATCGGAATAGTAAACGTAGCGGGCAGTGCATCGGACGGCTAATCAAACGCATTTTGGCCAAGTGTCGCGCGGTGCCAGGCCACACACCCCCCCCCGCCAATCTCTAATGAGGCAGTGTCTTGGCTAAAACTGAAATTAGTTTCAATTTGGCTATCGAAACGAGTTTCCAGCTGTGTTTCCCCTTCCCCACACCTCATCAACGGACTGTGGTGTGTGTGTGTGTTGTGGCAGGCTCATTTGCGGCTCGGCTCTGTGGCAAGACACATTTTCACCTGAATTGCAATCAAGTGCAATTATCAAACGAAACGAAAGGAAACAAACATTGAGATAAACGACATGTCTGGGGAGACACCAAGCACCACTCCGCTGCTGGACCTGCTGCTGATCGGCGGCACCACCGCTGCACCGCCGCCGACTCCAGCAAGGAGTCTCTATGCGAATCGGAACCGTTTGATCTTCAGCCTCATTGTCATGGGCCTGGGGGTGTTCGGCAATTCGCTGGCTCTGCTTATTTTGGCGCGCAAAAAGCACAACAAGAACAGCAAATATACGCTCATGCTGCGGTAAGTGCATTTCTACACTGGCCAGGCAAAAGGGGGGCCGCAAGCAAACAAATCCAACAAATTAGCGCAAGTTTTCCCACTCACTGAACATTAATCGGGAACTTTATACATTCCCCCACTTGATTCCTTTCTATGGTTTATTTCTTGAATTTATTTGCTGCCTTTTTCTCTCAGTGCATGCGGTAAATCTATTAGCTCTCTGTTTGCCACCGTTGGCGGCCAGTTCATGGCTGTGGTGTGGGTTTATTCACCCGTGCTCGGGCTCTTGGGGCCTCAGCTCCCGCCACTAATGCCTATGCGGGCTCCGATTTACATATTCGGAATTGTTTTGCTGGATTTTGCAATTAGAAGTATTGCGCTCTGCGCGGATCAGCGGCGTATCTTATCACTGATGGGCTAGAATTTGGCCAGCCAATTTTCTGGCCACGTGTGGCCTGTGGTCGGTCCCCTTCGAGTGGGAATATAACAATTTATTTCGTGAGCATTTAATGAGAATTTCCAGTCCTAGAGACTGAGCGAATCCTTTGGCTTAGCCCGGATAGTGGGAAGGCCTGAACCCAAATTGTTCTTTCAGTTTCAAATTCGTTTTATCAGCATAAGCCAGCACCCAACCAGATTCACTGAATAATCCCGCGTGTCCTCATGGTTTTGTTCTCGTAATGTGCGTTAATTCCACTCCAGAGGAAACCCCCACACACTTGAGGGCTCCTTTCCCCGAGAGCCTTTGATCTTTAATTTGATTGATGGCAGGCGCCCAGTGATTGACACTTGAGCTGCGTCGACAAGTCAGACCCAATCCCAAGGCACCAAATCCCAATGACATCAGCAGCAAAAAAAAAAAAACAAACGCGGGGGATGGAGAATGGTTTTCCCCCTGTGGAGTACATCGCCGCCGCCTCACATTACATCACACAAATAAACAAAAACAATTTCGCATTTCTCGTTTAGAAATTGAAAATTTTGGAAAATTTCGCATAGTCAAAGTCAATTCACGCCCTCTAATGAACAGTTGCGTTCAGCCGCTGCCACCGAAATATTTACAGGCATCATCATAAATCTCTATTTATAATCGTTTCATTGGTACATAAGTAAATACATAGATATATGTACATGTACCTGTATATAGTGTGCCTGTATATGACTCTATTCCCACATGGCAGGAGGCACGCCTATGCCTAACAAGTAGCCGTGCCTTTGCCCTGAGAAGCCTCCCCCTAAATAATTATTCCAGTATTGGGAGTGCACTATTTATTATTAACTGTGTGACAGACAGATGCTTCTTCCATGTCACAGCTCAAAGTAAACAAAGAAAATTCCCACTAGTTTTGGCTTTTATGAGCCCAAAATAAAGTGCAGGCTGTTGGGCACTGGGGACTATTCCCCAAACCATTCCATGAATGAAACCTTGGCTATGAATCGAGTTCAGGCAGGTGACGAAGCGCGGAGATGATAACAAAGTTTCCTTTGGGGACACAACATTCATTTAGGAGCCTCCAGCAAAGTCTGGAACTATCTAATCTCTATGCAGTAATACATTTATGGCTCTCAAGTGCTTCCTGCCTGTCATTCCGCGCAAATATAATATACTTTTATTGGCCAAAGTAAAGACAATAGTTTCGCTTATATTTCCGAGGCAATAAAATCTCCAAAGCGCTCGGAACACACGCCGTTCAGCAGAGGTGTTCCTCTTCGCTATAATGTTTATTAATCGTAATTTATTGCCATTTAATGCAAAGCGAATTGTCCGATTATACACTGCTCTCTGCCGGGGCGTCCATTGAGCGTTGCCTGTGAGTCGCGTCACGTCTGGTCTACAGCTCCCATGTGGGGCAGAGCTTGCACGATTTCCGTCTTGATGGCAAATGCAACAGGTCTCTGAGCATCTTCAATCGAACACCCAAAATCTGTCTCTGTTGCAGCTGCCTGGCCACCAACAACCTGGTGGCGCTGCTGGGCGTGCTGACCACTTCGCTGCTGAAGTACAACATGCACAAGGAGGGGGACCACTCCGACATGCGGCTGGACTGTGTGGGGCATGTGGTGTGGCGCTTCTTTGGCCTCAGCTCCGGGTGCATTGCAGCCGTAATGGCCGCCGAACGCTGGATGGCCCTGGCCCGACCCTTCATCTACCACAAGGTAAGGTAGTGCATTTCCGTACTAGATTCCCCACTAACTCGCTCCCATAGCACATCACCTATGAGCTGATCCGGAAGAGCATCAACAGCATTGTGATGGCGGCCCTGGTCATCACGTTCCTGCCGTTCGTGGGCTTTGGTGCCTACATAGACGAGTCGAATCCGGACAGGATGAAGTGCATTCGCTATCGCGATGCCGATGGCTTCTGGAACAAAGCATACGCCGTGCTCTTCATGGCCTTTGGTAATGTAACATTGCAACATCTTTTGCGGTTCAATCCCTGCTAATCGCCTGCTGCAGGCACCCTGCTGTGCATCGTGATCGTGACCTGCAACCTGTTCGTGGCGCACACGCTGCTCTGCGTGATCGGCAAGAGTCGCACGGCCAAGCGGCACATGCACTACGACCTGGTGGGCCGGGACAAGGCCAGTGTGCAGAGCATCGACCCGGAGAGCAGCAGCGGCACCACCCTCTACCAGACGCAGTACAGCACGGGCAGCCACCACACCGCTCCCCAGCGGCAGTCCTCCCGCCAGTTCCAGCACAGCGTCAGCGTGACGATGGCGGGCACCGAATCCTCGCCGGTGGAGATCAAGTTTGCCAAGCTGATGGCCTTCCTCAGCATCTCGTTCGTCATCTGCTGGATGCCCCAGATGGTGGGTGGTTCAACCCTTTTGGTTTGGTTTTCATTTGCGGAACTAAAACTAAAACTGAATCTTCTCCACAGATTGCCATACCCCTGGCCATTGCCCCGAATCGAGTGGACAAGAAAAATGTATTCTTTCTGATTGCGGACGTGCTCACGGCCCTGCACTTCACATCGGATCCGTACATCTATGTGCTGAGTCGCTCCAAGTCCATCAACTGGTCCCTGCTGAGCTGCATCAAGCGCTGGCGCACCGGCTGGCGACAGGGCGGACTGCGACGCTCCCAGAGTGATCAGAGTCGGATGCGCACCACCATGACGGAGGCGAATACGCTCGACTGTAACTTTAATTGAGTCTCCAGCTGCAGCTCCAGCACCCAACACCCAAATGTAAATGTAAATGTACGTCATTCAATCCACCCGCGAGCTACACCCCCTTCGCGCAGCATCCCCAGCCCCTCTTCTAGTCTTGTAAGCTGTAAATAATATACCTTACTTCGTACGAGTATTACCATATCAAGGCTCTCGCTCATCACATAATCCATGAATCGAACACCGATTTAAGCAACAATACACATGTACATTGTACACACATATATGCACTAGGGGTCTGCATTTCTATGAGTGTCTATTCTAGAAATCTTTGGAATTTATTCGGATGCGTTGGGACGCCAAACAGATTACAGAACAGCCTCGTGCATCACTTGGGAGCAGTCCAACAGCAGCAGAAGAAATCAATGCTTATCAGCTGGACTCGAGTCAATCCCTTGGTGCCTCTTCTACATGCAAATAAATAAATACAAATCAGCGAATAATTCTATTCTTATCCGAGCAATATACAGACCAAAAAGTGTTTGCTTTACAACTACGTTTGTTTTCTTTTTGTTTATTTTAAAATTTATATGATTACATATTTTGAATGGTTTCTTGGATTGTGTTTTATGCATTGTAGAGGGTCGGGGTCGGGGACGGGGGCGGGGGGGGCATGAGCTTCATTTAATGCGAAAATCAATCAATCAATCAATCAAGTTGTCTGTCTTCTCCCCCGACAAGAAGTTCGTCTTCAATTACAATGTCTTCAATTGTTTCATCTCTCTCGATGATTGGAAAAGTATTCCCTTCGCCCGTTCATTCATTCATTCTTTGCTTTTCCTTTCATTCTCTCAGTTTTGTTGTTTGTGCAAAATGCCATGAAAATGTCAAAAGGGAGAGGTTGCGTGTGTGTTGGTGTGCGTGTGTGGAAGGGGAGCGATGATGGGGTTGATCGGTCCATGAGATGGAGTGTCTGCGCTGCTTCCTTCCGGTTATTTCTATATAGATAAAGATTATGTTAAATTATGTTTAACTCTCCTCGATCCGATGCTCGTCTGGCTGTCGCTCCGCCTAGTAGCGGTTGTAGCGGCCACGGGCGCGCTGACGCTGCGGCGTTGCCTTGGGTCCGGCAGCGGCCCGGGCGGGCGTGGCCTTCTTGGCCGGCGATGGGGATGCGTCTGGAGTGCCAGCGGCTGCAGCAGGTGAAGCAGGCGTGGCAGCAGCTGCGGCTGCGGCAGCGACGGCCGGAGCAGCAGCCTTGGCCGGTGTCTTGCCGGGCTCTGGCTTGACGGCAGGCGTGGCCGGTGCTGGAGCAGGGGTGGCAGCTGCCGGCTCTGGTTCGGCTTCCTGCTCGGCATTGGCCTCCTCTTCATCCTGGGCCTCCATCTCCTCCTCGCCGTTGTCCTCGCCTTGACCATCCTCGCCCTCGGCACCCTCTTCATCGCCATCAGCATCAGCATCGCCCTCTCCCTCTCCATCAGCGCCTTCGGCAGTGGCATCGACCATCTCGAAATCCTCATCATCGCCAGTGGCCTCCGATGGATCGTACAGCTCGCCCTCACCACCCTCGGTGGTCTCACCCTCGGCAGCGGTGCCCTCGGCGGCGGGGGCCTCAGCCTCCTCGATCTTAATCTTCTTGCGCTCGTTCTCCTCCAGGGCGGCGGCAGCGCGCTTCTGGGCGATCTTGGTGTCGCTCGACTTCTCGTTGATGAACTTGAGGAAGTTGCGGTGATGGGTGGCCGTGCGCGAGTGGATCTCGGCGGTCACCTCGGTGTCGAAGAACTTGCTGCAGACGGAGCATTCGTAGCACTCCAGCTTCGAGATGAGGCCGGGGCCGACGGCGCGCTGCCAGTTGTATTTGGGCAGACGGAGGTCCACCTCGCTGGGGATCTCATCGCCGTCAAGGAAGTCGACAATGCAATCCTCGGGATCGACGGGCAGGGCGACCTCTTCCTCCTCCTCGCCCTCGTTGAGCTCCTCGCCCTCCTTGGTCTCGTCGGCGGCTTCCTCGCCCTCCTTGGGCTCTTCACCCTCGGCCTCCTCTCCCTCGGCTGCCTCGCCCTCGGCACCCGCCTCCTTCTTGATCTCGACCTCACCCTCCTTCTTCACGGGCTTCTTCTTGCGCTTCTGGGGCAGGCGCAAGTCCCGTGTCTCCTCCTCCTCGGTGCTGATTGGCAAGGTCTGGCGCTTGCGCTCGCCCACCTTGGTGTTGCTCTCGGCGGCCTTCTTCAGATGCTCGGCGGAGAGCAGATGGGTGTCGAAATCGATGCGCGTGGCGAACTCCTTGTTGCACTCGATGCACTTGGGGTGCAGGAACTTCTTCAGCTGCAGATGTCCCTCCGACTTGCGGTGGGTCGATATATGGCCGTGGAAGTTCAAATCGCACATGGTGCAGTAGTCCAGCTGGCGCTGCTTGCTCTTGCCCATGCGCTTCAGGCGATCGAACTCAATCGACTTGAGCTGCTCGGCGATCTTGGCCTCCTGTCGGATCATGTTCGCCTTCAGGCGGTAGCTCTCCTCAATGCCCTCGCGCATCATCAGATGGGTGCGTCCCTTGATGTGATTCTCAAACGAGTTGGCGTCCCACATGTGCTTCTTGCACAGATGGCAGTAGAACATGTCATTCGGCACGCTGGCATACGGCGAGTCCTTGGTGGGGCTACACAGATGGAGACGGGGGTCGGGTCATTGGATAAATAAAAAGAAAAGAAACTTCATTAGTATGAGCTCGGGATAATCAATGGGGTAGGGGGGGAGGAATGGACGGATGTTGAGGTCTGGTCTGGCTCTAGGAAAGAGAATAGAATACAAGATTAAAGGAAATGGGAGAGACAAAAGAGGGCGGGCGAGAGCTCTTCCCGCTGAAATTATACTTAGGATACGTAGGAGCACAGCACATGGCTTACACATTTATGTATTACATATAAAATACACAGATCAACATCAATTTCTGGTGATTTGATTTGATTTGATGATGAGGTCGTTATGAAAGTGCATTTTTATGGAACATCAACAGAGAAATATGCCACAAGTTGGGCGCCAACACAGGCATTATTTTGTCTCCTCATGCACACGCCATGTATTTTGTTTTCAGATTCGTGGCACCAGCAAGCCAAGCCTTGGTCCCAGTCTCGAGTCAGACAGGCAACTGCCTCGTCAAGTGCTCTTCGCGTATGCGTCTGGTTGGCGGATGGAGTGGTGTGGGTTGTCCACGACATAAGCCCGGAGTCAGGTGAGCAATTGGTGGTAAGAACGAGTCCAGTGCTGATTTAAAGTTCAAGTTTGGCATTGAGGCACCTTCAGATTGTTTTAAATTTATAATTTGCAATTGGAAGAGTCCGAAGGGTTCAACTTTCATGGCATATTTCTCGTTTCGCGCATAGTAAAATTAATTAATTACTTAAATTATTTTAGCTCACAAGAAACATGATTTTCTACACATAAAGAGAGATGCTACGAAGTCAAAGATGTTTTTGCTGCTTGCAGAAATTATATTCGTTGCAATCAATTTGGAAATTTTAATTGGTTATCGCTTTGGCGGAGAGTGCACTAAAAACTATTGGACTGACGTTCGTTCTTTGAAATTATTTAAGACTGCGTAGATTAAGTGGTATATGAAGATTCTCTGCCCTAAGCATTCTGGATGGCGCATGCAATCTATCTGAGTTTTGAGAATGATGGAGGAATACTATACAGATGTGGATTGATTGGAGTGATAAGGAATCTTCATATTCAATGAAAGATCAATCCTCATTCCGATTCTTATATTAATAATCTAGCTCTTTGACTTCGTATCGATTCCCAGAAATGAGTTTCAAACTGTACATGAACACACAGACACAGGTGCTTAGCCGGACCTTAAGGTTTAACTTTTATAAAAATAATACTACGTAAAAATGTACATTAAGTAGGATATATGGCTATGTATATGTAAGATATGTGTAATATAGTATAAATATATTATAGATTGTCCCCCCCGCCCCGCACCCCCTAAAGGTACACCCGTACAAAGCACACACATACAGACACATTGAATCGCTTGCACTAATATAAAGAGAGATACAGAGAGAGAGAGAGAGCATCAACAAAAGGGATAAGTAGGAGGGCTCCCGTCTGAACAACAATTTCTAGATCTATATATATTATAGAGATGTACACATATGAGGGAACGCAATTTTTGAAGATTGGAAATTCGAATGCCTAAGTACTTATCTATTTATGTAAATAACACTCATATAATTTGTTTTTCATTTGGTGAAAGAATTAATTCTCTCGATTTTGGTGGGTATAAAAAAATTGTTTCTGTTGGTAGATTTTTGTTTTTTGGTTTTGTTTTTGTTTTGAAAAGTTTGTTTGTAGTTAGTCTTACCTCTCGATTTTCTTTTCGCCAGGAGTAGGTTCCTTCTTTTTATTTTGGTTGGCATTTTTGGCCAAAAGTTTCTTGGCACGATCAAAAGCATTTTGCTTGCGAATACCGCCGCCGCCCTGCTTTTGCGGGGGCTTGGGACCACCACTGCCACCACCAGTGGCGCCACGATTCTGGAAGCCTCCCTGGCCACGACGATTATTGAGACGATTGCCGGCACCGCCGCCGCGACTGACCATCTTTATATATGTATATAGTGTGTATCATTTTATCATCATCATAATGGATTTAACATTTTCACAATACATCATCATATCATTTCATTCAGCAAATTGCACGGGGCACATGAGAATAATATCGGTTGGTTTTTGATTTTGATTTCGATTTTGATTTTAAACAAAAGAGAAGCGACACAAAAGTTCATTTCAACATCGGTATTTGAGCATCGAGAGATATATGAGACAACAAATATGGCATTTTTGGGGCCATTTACAATGTTTTTTTGTACGAGTAATTTATATGGTGATTTTACAGAATCAAATTTAGATATTTGGGGGAAAATCGTTACACAAGATGTATTACAAGTAAATACATAGATATATAGTTTATATATAAATGGTATATAAAATTGCACATTATTTTTATTGATGGCATGGTCAGATCGGCGGGGCAAGAGCAGCGGTCAATCAGTCGACGGGGATATGATACGCGCGACATATATATATTTGTGATATATATATTTGTGCAGTTGAAGTCGTTGGCGTGTGGCGGCCAAGTGTGGGGCGTGTGGCATTTTTTTTGGATAAAAATGGAAATCGGATTTGTGATATTTGTTTGTTCGGAACATATTTGACATGTTTTCATGTTTCGGTCAGAGGCAGGAACGTTGAAGAAGAATTGGCGACGAATTTGCATTAGACATTTATAGATATTATGATATTAAATATTATAATTATTGTATTTTTATATGCATTCAGTTTTTGCATTTTGTTTTCGTATTTCCCGTTGCACCATCAAGCAGTGTACCAGTACCAGATCGGATCGGTTTGTTTCGGTTTTCAGAGCAGAGCAGATTAGAAGAGGGTTTTGGTTTTTCACACAATCAATCAATCAATCAATCGATCGAGCAATCAATCAGTCGCATTGGAAGCATCATAGACAGCATCGTTATCGTTGGGTGGATGGATTCACATATTTTGTGTGGCATTGTATTGCGTGCGTACGCGCATGCGTGCGTGCGTGTGCATGTGTTGCATTTCGATTATTTTCAGGGTTGCGCCCAAGAGTTAGGAAATCGAATTTTTTATTGATATTTTATTCGGTTTGATTTTGTTTGTTGGATGTTGGTTGATTGAGAAGAAGATGCAGCATCAACAATACGCAACACGCAACAACAACGACAAATGCAACAGCAGCCGCAGCAGCAGCAACAGCAATAATTATTTATATATAATATGCCGGAGAGCAGCGACAACAATATGAAGAATGCATTCGAAATGCACGATGCGGGTTCGATATTCGATTTTGTTTGTTTTTTGGAAAAGCATCGAATTTTGTTTGGCATATTTTTGGTTTTTTTCGGTTTTGGAAGAGAGAATAAAAAACATAGAATTGTTAAATTAGAAAAGCGCTGTGAAATTAGTTTTAGAGTCCAGCCAGAGGAACTGGCATTGGATCTGGTTTTTTGTTGGTTGAATGTTTGGATAAATTCAATTTATAATTATGGTAAAAAGGTAATTATTAAATGCTTAAGTACATCTAGTAAGAGATCAATTACTTATCGTTCCATCTGGATTCATCGTCATACTCTTTTCTTCGTTGAATGGGAGCAAGTGTTGGCGGTACATGGTTTTATAGGTACATTGTTTTTTTTCGTTTCGTTATATATGCGTGTATATATAATTCTTTCTATTGACTTTATTCTTAGTTCGATTTGTGCAGTTTTCGCTAAAGAAAACTAAAAACAAAAGTTGCATTTTAAATGGAATAAATGCTTTTTTATATTGAAAACCTTTTGCTACAATCATCCTCCTTCACATCATCATTCTATCCCTACAATAAACTGCACAAATCCATATTTATTTTTCTAACGATTCTTTTAGGTTCATCAACAAACAAAAAAAGTGTGGCAAATATTGGTTAGGTATTCCTTGAATGGTTTTTGGTTGGTTTTAGTAAACTACAAACTACAATTTGATATTTGGTTTTTGTGGTTCGGTTTATCTTTTAAAAAGGAAAGCAAAACTACGTTTAGCAATTAATCAAACTAATCGATGTTAAAACAAATAAATAATATATAATTGTGGTTTGTTCTGCAGTGGAGTAGGGGATATGAGAACGATTTACTAAGGCTCCAAAATTGTCTTCGGAAAACATTTCCATCAGATTTTTCGTACGAAAGTATGGCTTGTAAGCAATCGGAACACCTGTATTAGATCTCATTCGTGTGGGCTTTCTGGTCTCCCCTTGTCTCCTCAACTCCACTACAGAATCTCATATTCGTTTGACACACGAATAATCAGCAAAAACAATAATACTTAAGACATACAATTTACATAGTTTCTTTGTATTTTGTCATCCAACAATGGATCGAATGGAGTGATTGTACATACCGGGCCACCACGTTGATTACGGTTTCCCATGCCACCTCCGCCGCGCGGCAAATCCAGCAGAGAGGGTGGGTTCTGGTTCCTGAACAGGTTGTTCAGCAGATTGTTGGCCAAATTTATGGCCTGGGCGTTCATCTGTCCACCACCCTGACGCATATTGTTGCCAAACTGTCCACCGCCGGGGTTCTGCGACTCCCAGGGTGACATGTTCATGCCGCCCATTCGGTTGGCGCCCATGGGTCCGCCGTAGTTGTTGCCACCACCACCACCACCGCCGCCGCCGCCAAAGTTGCGGTTACGATTCTGATTTCCCCGGAATGCCATATTGACGTTTGCCTTGAGATTGGCGCCACTCGAGTTTACTGATCGATGGGGCTGATACTGCTGCTGCTGTTGATTTCCGTTCACTTTAACGCTGCAAGAGTTCAAGATAGGATTAGTTGGAGAGATTATTCTGGAACTGCACAGCACAAGCAAGCAGAGGGGTTGGCGTGGATGAGGGGATGAAGCATACCTGACCATAATTTTGATGAGTTGCTATTGGGTTAAGTGTTGGGGATTTGGTGGGATGTGTGTTTGGGGTTTAAAGCGAGCAAATTACATAAAACAGGCTGAAAATAAATCGTAACAAACATAAAAACAAAGCAATTTTCAATGGTGCAAGCGGGTAGATGATTTTTTGTGTTTGTTGTTATTACTACTTTGCGTTAGTCTGGCAACCCTAATGGCAATTGCAGCCAAACCAAGCGTGCGTATACACACACACACACGCAAAGGCACAGAAATTTCTGCAGAGAAGACACTTCCAGCGAGGAAATGGAAACACTTTTAGCGCTAACGTGAGAGAATTACATTAAAACCGGTTTGCAGGTAGCACCCTAAGTGCAGGGTAATTACTATGGTCAATAAAAAGAGCCTCGAATTTAATGCGTCCGTCTAGATGCGGGGAGAGAGAAAAGCAAGATGGCGACTGGCCAGAGCGGTGACGCTGTCTAGATGTGTGGTGTACGTGTGTGTGCAATTGATTGAGTCAGAAAGCCGGCCGGGCGACCATGCGGGCCAGAAAGAGACAGAAAACACAATGAAAATGCAGAAAAAGGCCGATGCCTTTGATAAAACATAATTTAAACTGAAATTGTTGATGATTTTGAATTAGAACTTAAGGCTCTTGTAAACTGTACCTTATCCACCCCCTACATCCCACCATCATTACCACTGCTCAAAAAACAATTATTGACGAAAAAGCCAGGAAAATATTTTAAATCGTTACTTGCAGATATGCATTAGCACAAAATCAATAATAACTATTTTCAGCGGCCCAGACAAGCTGGCTGACAAGGCAGAAACAAAAAACGAACAGGAAAATTGCCAACAGATACACACACAATAAAATTTTTCATGGACACCAACCACCACAAAAACGCAAATATTGCGTGGTTTTTCACATTTTGTACTTACGACTTTCAACGGCGTTTATTTAGTCGTTGGTTATTGCACTTTATTTGTTAATTACACTGCTTGCTGCCAAACTATAGCAGTTTTTAAATATGGCCGACTTGTGAAAAATATTACTCAAGATTCACAGGAACGCACACACACATCCGAACGAGAGCAAAAAAAGAAGAGCAGTGTGCAGAGGAGCTGTCAAAACATCGAGGGCACTATCGATAGTATCGATGATTTGCTGCTATCCGCTACTATCGACGGCGAATCATATTCATCAAATTTGGTATATTGTTTAATATTATGAAATGCCATACATATGTCGATAAATATCAGCAAGCGTATTGGCGGGAGGTTCATAATTTGTTTCTCCCTCCTCCTGCGCCAAGCTGAAGCCAAAAATTACTTGCTTAACTGCTGTGCTGCTTGCTGTTACCTGAGCTGTTGAATGAGATTCTTCAGCATCTTCGCCCCTTTCAGTCGCTTGTTTTTCTGCAGTTGTTTGCATATGTTTAACAATTTTATTTCATTTATTTGGTTTCAAAATATAATAATATACACCGCATGTGCACTCAGCTAGAACTCTGCTTAAAACAAAGAAAACAAAAATAAGGCATAAACAGAAACGGCAGCCAGATTACAGACTACAGGATACTATTTAAATTTTCTTCGGCAGCTGCACGGGCGGCAGCCAGGTGTAAAAGAGAATGTAGCCGGCACTGGAGACGACTTTCGACGTGTCCAGCTCCGAAACCACTTGATCGTCAAACTTATACCAGCGTCCGTTATTGGCGCTCTTGCAGAAGGCCGTGTAGTGGCCGCCCTCCATGGTGCCGTAGTGATTCGAGACGGCATACAGCTGATAGGTCTTGGGCGTCATAGCACGCAACTCGGCGCCTCCAATATACGGACGCATTTCCAGCTTCTGCAGGGGAAAGCGCAGATAGTTTTCCTTTTTGACATAGGCACCCTGGTAGCTGGGATCCGCAAAGAAGCTAAGGTGGAAAGATGAATGAATAGGGAATGGATATTTTGCCGCGTCTACTTACCGCTTCAAATGCACCACCAGCATGGTCGGCAGCTTGGCTATATCCAGCTTCTTGATTGCATCCCGCTTCGTCTTGCAATTGGGACAATTCCAGCCGTGTATGAGCCCCCCACTGAAGTACATGTCCATGCACTGGTTCAGCTGGCACTCGTCGGTGTTCGGCGGCAGCTCGAGACTGAGATTCGAGAAGCAATCGTAGGTGGCCGACTCCTTGTGGCAGACCACGCACTTGACGGTGCTCTTCATTTGTCCATAGAATAAATGCAATATAACGCTCTCCTTGGCCTTGGTGAAATTCAGCCAAGCCTTGTCTCCCGCGTCGCTCGTTTTCCGCAACCGCGTCGCATTGAGCGTCTGCAGATCAGAGTGCAGCCAGTCGATCAGTATGGTGAGGAACTCGTGCGAATCCTGCTGATCAATGCCGCAAAAGGTCTTCTGGTACTGCCCCACCACAGACTGCAAGAGCCAAGAAGTCATGAGATAGAGGGGTGATGATTCCCAAAGTTTACCAAAGCTTACTTTCAGATCCCGACCTGCCACCCACTTGTATTGGCCATTCCACAGCTTCTTGAGGAGAGCTGCCACCTCCTCGATGACCTGGCCATTCGTCTTGCTGCTGCGATTGATGAACTTCTTGTATACGTCCCATGTGCAGTACTCCATCAGATGGGGCGTGTAGCTCAGGCACTGCAGTATGCTGTTCATGTAGCAGTTATTCCCCAGGTTCTTCAATCCCGTGAGACCCTTTGCCTGCAGAATACAAGAAGAGAGATTAACGATTAACGATTGGAAGACCCAAAACCAAAGGAAAACATTGTGTTACACGTCGAAGGGGAAATATGGAGCTATCAGTGCTGTAAGGAGGCAAAGCCTTTGGCCGCTGAAACTTGACGCCTGCAACGGAATTCATTCGGGTATTACGATTCCGTATCCGGGTGTTTGCTGCTGTTGCCAACGTGACCCTTGGCTACTGATTCCCCCCAGTGGGTGGGCGGGGCTATTTATAAGGCACGAGTGAGTCAAGACACCCATCCACACCCACAGCCACACACCCCCATCTAACGCTAGGCATATTCCTCACTCACCACATTGTGGCCTACAACAGGGGAGAAATCACGATCCCGTGACGCTGTCTTGTCGACACTCCTGGGCTTCTCGGCCAGACTCCCTTCCAAGGCCAGATCCAAAACGGCATCCCCATCGGTGGGCGACTCGTTCCGGGGCGCCAGCTCTTGTGGCGGTGGCTTGGCCGCGCGGGTCTCCGCCTCGTTGGGGGTCACCTGCTGCGGTGCCACCGTTTGGGACGTCTTTAAGCGCTCGACGTCGTCGCGCAGGCGATTTTTTTCCCTTTCCTGTTGAGCAAAGAAAGATTAAGACATAGTGTCGATTCGCCCTGCGGCTCACTCACAAAATCCGCGGCTTGGTTTTCCAGCTGATCGATGTCATTGATCGAAAGATACTCGATGTCATCGATGTCGTTGTTGTTGTTCTGCTGCGGCGCCTGTACGTTGGGATTGCTGCAGTTCGCGGGACACATCATGAAATTAAAGGATTGAAATTTTAAAAAGCTCAAAACGACATCTAAATGGATTGTCTGGCGCAGGTTTTCACCCAGCAGGACGAAGAATTATTGAAAATTTTAGAAAAATCGAAAATCCGAAAATGTACGGTACTTACTTGTTCACTTCCATTTTATCCGCACACTCTTTGGGCGCTTCATCCGCACAATCTTTGGGCGGCATGGTGAGCAACTTGTCCCTGCATTGTTTGGGACACGCGCGCAGCTTGACAGGGTATCGCTCGCGGATAGTGGCGTCTTTGTAGAATGCATTGAAATAATACATTGCACACTCGTCGAGCGTTTTCTTCGGTCCTACATTCTCACGCTGTTCGTTTTGAATATCGAACGCAATGTCGGGCAGGTTCTCTATGAGCTTACTGAATTGCTTAAATGATACTGGCATACTAATTTCATCCCCGCAGGGAGAATACGTATTCGTGTTATTACTCGAGTAAAAACTTCCACAAATTGTTGGTAGACTTACTCGCTTTTTGGCTTCGACTTGGACGACATTGCACTTAAACTTGAAACGCAAATGAAAAGAATGCCGAAACTCGCGCCAATAGAGGTGTCAAACCATCGAGGGCACTATCGATAGTATCGATATTTTACTGATAGTCTGACAGTTGTTGCGCTTTTGATATGTTTGGATCGGTTGCTATAATATACGAAGACACATTTGTAAACGAATCGACAGGTGGCATCTAATTTTTACAACGGACAAGTTCCTAAATGGTTTCAATGGTTTTTTAATAATTATTAGAGCTATCACGATAGTATCGATTGTTTTTTTACAAAACATTCAACGTTGATATTCCTCGATTTTGATATTCCGTTTAATATTACTAGCTATTTGGCCCTCTTAGCCCCAAACAAATAATTTTATCCAATTTCTCAATAAATTTTGTTCAGGATTGGCTAGTTGTCAGAACTCTTTTTCATTGAATGGTTTACATAATAAGCTTCAAACAAAAACGGCCAAAGCATTGACTAAATGTGTCGTCACATGTTGCTGGTCAACCAAGTTTCTTCTATGCGTATGGATCTTTGTATACCCTATTTCTTTTAATTGATGTTTAATGTTTTGTTCCAAGCTCCATTGAAACATTATTTATGATTTTATCATAGATTGACATGTTTTTTACCTCTTAATGCATATTTTTGTGTTTTATATATACATTTATCCCGGTTCTGATACCTATTATTGGTACCCGTGAGCTACAAAATTTCGTTGATGTCTTTAAAAAAGATACTGACTAGTTTCTGCATTAATTGGAGCCTGAAATTACAAACAATATCTCAGGTCCATAATATCCATTTTCCCAAGGTATGCAGATTGTTGCTCATTCCGTTCCAGGTCCCCCAGCGCCTTTCAGCGTCAGCTTCTGGTAGCGCTGCCTCTTTTCCCCTGGCAGAGAGTTCAGAGCCTTGATGGCCTCATATTCATTCTGGTAACCCCCAACCGGAGCGATTAGCTCGTCCTGCTGGGTGAAAATCTGCGCCAGACGATCAATTCAGGTGTCGTTTGGAGCTTTTTAAAATTTCAATCTTCTAATTTCAAATTCATAAACAATCCACAGAAACACAGTGCAGTGCAGCGCATTGATGTTCCGATACTCAGCTATCAAAATGTACTGTGACCACTTAGATAAAATGCCAAGTAGTAGGCATAACCACCGCGCTGGATTTGAATGACTTCATTCGACTTTTATTGAATTTGCATAAAACTGACGCATCTCCTGTGTGTGGGGACAATGAAGGACGCGCCCTTTACAATGCATATGCACTGTATAATTTACATACAAAGGGATTAAACGTATTAATTGTAAACGTTATAATAGGCAATAATCGTACATACATATATACTAGCAATAGTTGTTTTGTGTGTTTAGCATTCCGTATTACTGCTGGCTTTTGTGTAGTTAATTAATTAAGTACCACAGCGTAAAGTAGGATCAACAAAAAAATATGGGTGGCATATTTTTTCCTCTCTCCTCTTACTTTTCTTTCATTCCTTCTGGTTGCTCTTTTTGTTGTTGTTGTTGTTGTTTTTGGTGTTTGTTTTGTGTCTTTGTTTCTGGTGCAAGTGCTGGAGCGGGTGGGCGTGGCTCGGGGGCGCCACTAGCTGGCCTAAGGGATGGGATCGGGGTATTGGGTTTGGGTTTGGTGTAAACCAGCTACGCGTAATACAGGTGAGAGATATCCATTAACACATTCACATACATATACATTTACATTTACATTTACATTTAGATTCAATTGGTTTGCAGGTGGGTGGCAGGTGGCTCCTGCACCACCCGCCTCCACACTGCTTGCTCAACACGCATTTAGTTAACGTTTTTGTTTTGTTTTTGTTTAATGCTACATCTAGGGGATCCGTGGACTAAGTTGCGCTATTTAACACATTAACTAGAGAAAACACTAACCCAGAATAAGTTCGCATCGATATTGGTTTTCGTGTGTGTGTGTTTGTGTTTGTGTTATGCGCTGAAGGACTGCTCGGATTAGGATTTGGATAAGGATTAGGCTTGTCGGAAGGATGGTTGGGGTCATACGCAACGTCTGCCTCTCCTGGGACGCCGATTCCAAACTACTTGCTCTTGCTCCCTCTCTCTCTCTGTCTGTCTTCGTATATCTAACGTATTTACATGGCATCCGCGACAGGCGACGTCGCCTGACCCCGCACCTAGTAGAAGAATAGCAACCGTTCCTGGGCCGAGGCCGAGAGGAGGCGCCACGACCGCTTGATGCTCACATACTGGATGAGGGCGCGTATGCTGATCAGAAAGCCAAAGGCGCAGATCAACCACCACAGCCAGGAGTTCTCGTGGGAGGCCAGATCCGTCGAGTGCTTTACAATCAAAGTCCATTTGGCCAGCGACAGGCCGAAGCCGGAGAGGGCGCCATACCGGGCGGCGATTGTGTGACAGAAACAGGTGAGCATCAGGAAGCCGATCCAGTTGAACAGAAAGGCCACAATGAAGGCCGTAATGAACATGATGTCCGTGCCGAGCAAGTTGTCGGTGGTCGAGAGACTGTTCTCCGGATCACTGGCATCGATGGCGATGAACGTCAGTGCCGGCTGGGCGGCACGCACTGCAGCCGCACCATCACGCAGCGGATTGGGCGGCAGCAGTGGATTCGGCGGTGGCGGCAACTGTTGGTTCGAGGGTAGCGTCAGAAAGGCAGGCGGCAGCTCTCCATTCAGCGACTTCTCCATCTGCACCTCCTCGTATGTGGGCAGCTTTCCGTGCATATCCTGCGGCAACTGTCCCACCAACTCGCCGCCCTGCAGCTGCATCTGGGCACCCACCTCATGCCCGCTGACATGCGTGGTCAGCGACAGTGATGGCATCTGAGCCGGCATTGTGCCGTGTGGTCCCACATTAGCCTCGTATGGCGGCGGTGCACTGAAATCGGCCTTCGGTGGTCCCAGCTGATCATCGTCGGAATTTTGATTGTTGTGCGGCATGACTGAAAGATGCAACAGAAATATGGATGCCTGGGATTAGTATGGTGATTCAATTAGTGACTGCTGCATGCCTTGCGACTCTCCCATTTACAATTAACTTAACAACTAAGAAATAACAACGCTTTTGTTTAGTTAAAAGTTAAGCTCTTTCGTTTCGTTTCGCTTCGCGTTGTTCTCGCTTTTATTAACGTTAATAGTTGACGCGTGTGGCGGGCGTTAAATCAAGTTAAATTAATAATAAATAAATGGTCGGCTAGCTGCCAAAATTGCATTGGATTAGCTCCAAACTCTCTCGGAGAGGCGGCTATCACCGACTCTCGTCTCAGTAATACTTCTGCTATATTTTTAGAGGCACATCAGTGGGCACTTAATACTAGTATTTAATATAGTCGTTATCGAATCGTTGTCAAAAAGTAGAATTAAAGAAACAAACAATAAACAAACAAAAAACAGACGGGACGGTTAAACATGTTAGACATTCAGAAAAATAAAAGAAAAACACTCGTGTTCGATCATTAGTTGCAGTTGCAGTTTCAGTTTCTGTTAAATGTTGTGATTGCATTAATTGCAGTGCCTGGGGCGGTGGTTGGAGGCCAGCGCCTGGTAGTGGGCCTCCTCCAGCGAGAGGATCCGGCATGGTGCGAACGGACGTCGGGCTGATCGCATCGGCTTGCGGCCATCCACTTCGTCCACCATGCCATCGTTCTGACAGCCACCGCCACCAACTACGTCGCCAACATCGGTGCCGCTGTCGTTTAGCTTCTGCTTCTGCTGCTTCTCGTGCCGCATGTATAGGATCACACAGCACATGGCCATAAAGAGCAGCGCCAGGGTGGCGCCACTCACAATGCTCGCCTTCTCCAGCATCACACGGTTGCGCGTGGGCAGATAGGAGCCGTCGATCTCCTTGTACTCGCACCGCGGCCCCATGAATCCCAGGGCGCACTCGCAGTTGTACAGGATGTCATTGTGGATCTCCACGGTGAAGCAGGTGGCATCGTTCAGGCAGTACCAGGCCGCATATGTGGGCGGGCACTTGAAGGTGGGAAAGGTGATGTTCGGCCGCGGCGTCGTTATGGCCACATTATCCGGTGGCAGTGTTGGCACGGCTCCAGCTCCAGCTCCGGGTCCGGGTCCCTCTGTGCTGGGCGGCGCCTCCGGACGGGGCTTGGGCATGGGACGCGAGGAGCAGGCGGCACAAAGCGTCAAGCAGCAGGCGCTGATTAGAGCATGGGCAAGCAGCAAGCCAGGGGCTCTCATCTTTACGGGGGATTCGGAATCTCGGATTCGCTCTTATATCTAACGCATTTCTGGTTTACTTGGCTGGAATGTGTGGTGTGTGTTTTGGCCAGTCTTGAATGTGGGTTTCAGAGTTTATGTGTGTGGTGTGTGTGTGTGTGTGGTGTGTATGTCTCGAGAGTTCTTTTGTGACTGGACGGACTGGATTGGATGACTTTTGGCTGATTGGCTGTCTGGGCGGCAGGCTTGTGTTTTGTTTTTGGTGCTGCTGCAAAACAAAAACGAAGTGCAATTAAAATCAACTCAAAATTGTTTTACTTGTGTGTGTTGTTCGGTACGGTACCGTTCGTTTTTGTTTTTGTTTTAATCTTGGATTATTTGTATTGCCTGCCTAAACCGCCAGCCGCCCCTGTAACTGTCTCTCTCTCTCTCTCTTTCTCTCTCTAAGTGAAAGCAAAAACAAGAAAATCGAATTTCATAAATTTTGTATCAAAATGTCATCGTTTATTTACCTGAAGGGGATCGCGAGGGGGAAGCGCGGAACGCAAGCTGCACTTATTTACACAGTTTTTATTTATTCATGAAACATTTCTCTTGTCACTCGCCTTTGTCACGCACTTGACATAAAACTGCACTTGAAACACTGCAATATATATGTGTATGGTACGTGTGTGTATGAACAATCACAGATAACACGCCAACAATTAGATCTTATCATTCAAACCAGACAATTTCCCAACGTTTCAGCTGATTACTCGAGTCTACTGTTAATCGATGTTACTATCGATATTTAAGAGGCGGGCATGACTGTCTGCCCATCTCCGGCCACAAATGCATAGGGGGTATTCCACAAATTGATTTCGATTTATTTGATTTAACGGGAAATACACTTCTAAAAGCTGCTCCCAGTCGCAGGTTTTAAGTATACACAAAACAATATAACTTTAGTTTTGATATGGGAATCATTTAAAATGAAAAATCAAATCAAATTAATTGTACCACTGTTATACCAGTGCTCCAAGAGGAGCGACCAATGAATGCAATCACAATTGATTTCCCAAATATATTTCTGATAGTTTTAAGTGCAGCTAATGTCCATACGATACGTACACCGCCCAAGTTTTCGTACAGTGGTTTGGGTGCTCCTGCTTTCCACAGTAAAGTCCTTGAACTTAACCGTTAGGACACGCTGGAACTAGAAGAACAGCCAAATACACTCACTCCCAATGATACATGCACACTCTGGCTTCTATAAATAACAAGCAAAGTACTCACACAGCCAGAAGCGAAAGTAGACAGCTGAAATGGAAACGAGGACTGACAGCCACAAGAGTGAGAGAGAGGCAAGGAGAGCATGAGAATGGGATGTGCCTTCTGCCGGCTGACAGAGGCACAAGATACAAATGCAATCAAGTTGACCTTTCGGTCAATTGAAATGGAAAGAAACCAGAGTCGAGGGGATAGAGAGCACACAGACACACACACACACATACACATACACACTCGGAGGGACGGGACCCAAAAATAGTTGAAGTCAATCAAGAAGTTGCGTGAGCCGGAGAAATCGCAGGGTGAGGGGGTTAGTAGAGGAGAGAGAGATGGAGGCGATTTAGGTTGGGCCTAATTTGTGCCATGCAAATGCGCGCGTGTGTGTGATTGTGGGCGATACATTTGAGCCGGATACACAGTCGTCATGAACCCTGTAAGTGTGAGCTAATAGACTCGATGACGAGCCCCATGGGCCTCCACCTGGGGCACTTATCAAAGCCTCCGGCGAGAGGCGGAAGGTGAAAACAAAACGAATGCTGATTAGTACACCAAAAAACAACACGATTTGAACGCCATTGATAAAGTGAGCGAATGGCTTCCACAAGTGTGGATTTCATGTGTGTGGATGCTAGGGTAATTACAGTTACAGTTACCTGTGGATGAGTCAGATGTACGTATGTGTTTGAAATATGGCAAAATTGCACGACAGCAAGAGTGCGCGCGTGTGTGTGTGTGTGTGTGTGTGAGGGAGGGAGGGAGGGAGGTAGTAACATTGTACTTGAGCTATCACCAGCCTCTAGACTCTAGAGGGAGAAAGCAAACCAAACCTGGCACGACAAAGGCGTGCCAAAATTAGCAAGAAAAAAAATATAACGCAGTTTACGATTTCAGTCTCTGGGCCTGGTTTTGGATTTCTGCTTTATGGCCGCCTGTTGATAAGAAATTTGAGCGCGTGGACAGCTGCTGTCTGGAAGGCGACTGGAAGGGGTTGACACATGCAGCAGGTGTAGAAAGACAGAGAGAGAGCGAGAGAGGGGCAGCTGCCATGGCCAAACCAGTTAAACGGGACCAGTGCACAAAAGAGAGATGAGAAAGATGCAAGCGGAAGCTGTCTGAATGGAAGGAAGGTCCCCTCCACTCAAGGGGCAGCTTGAATGAACAGCTAAAGCACAGCCACAATGCGTTACTGCATGTGTGTGTGTGTAAGAACAGTAGAATAAGAACGAGAGAGGGGGTGGGTGGCGGCACTGCAAGTCAGAACAAGTTTCCAAGCCTCTTGTTGTGGCTTTTGTACAAGGGCAAACGAATTAATTTACTTGAGTAAATATAAATTAAATAAACAGATAGACACACACACACTATAGCAAGTGTGAATTTTTTTTAGCATCTCAGTACGAAATCCCGTGGGATTATTAATTATAAATGTTAATTTTCCAAACAAACACGCACATATACACACACACACAAGAACACTTCTGCTCTCCTGGAGCCTGAGGCTGTATAACCGTTTTCATTCTCTCTCTCTCTATTTCTGGGCGCAATCTTTTACCTCTTGCTTCGATGCTCTCGACTTATTTCTAAATTAATTTTAAATCGGATTTCTTGTATTTTGCCTTTTTCTGTGCCATGTTCTATTTATTCACCTTTTTTCCTCCTCTATGCGTTGCTTGCTGCGGGTTTCGTTTTTTCTCTTTTGCGCAGCTCTCGCTCTCGCACGCTCCAATTTATTGATTTGGCCACAAAATTTGTTGTTTGCCAAACACGCACAGAATACTGTTGGTTTTTTGGCTCGGTTCACAGATGCGACCCAGACACAGATGTATATTGATTATTGCACTTTTTTAATGCACTTTAAACTAAATTTGAACTCGATTTTACTTCGACAGCGAAGCAAAAACAAATGCACCAGTGTGACCGGGTTTAGCGATGAAATATACCAGCAGACCCTCAGAAATATACCATATAATTTTCAAAACATTCCGGAAAATTGATGAAAAATACTCTAACATACCGATATACCGACATATCGATATATTGTAAACAAGTAAACAGACGTGGACTTATTAAATTTAATTGGAATTGCCGAAATTATGCAGAAACTTTTGCTTTTTACCAGCTATTTGCTAGCTATTAGTGTGAGTATTAAGTGCGCCACCGCCTGCAAGAGTTAAAATTCCACTGCATTTCAGTGTCAGCAAATCCATGCTGAATTCACGGCTGCCGACTGTCGGGAGTTGGGCTTTATTAAGGCCCAGTTAATGTGCTCCAGCTGCGAAAAACTGGATGACTTTGGCCTGGAGACCCTCAAGTGAGTGGCAATACGTGTAGCATTACTCTATTAACATCTTCCATGGCACAGGACCCCCTGCAAGCAGTGCTGCACTTTGGATCAGCAGCCGGCAGCACAGCGAACCTATGCAAAGGCAATTCTCGAGGTGTGCACCTGCAAATTCCGTGCCTATCCCCAGATACAAGCCTTCGTCCAAAGCGGCCGGCCCGCCAAGTTCCCCAATCTTCAGATCAAGTATGTCCGTGGCCTGGATCCCGTGGTGAAGCTGCTCGATGCCGCTGGCAAGGTGCAGGAGACGCTGTCCATAACCAAGTGGAACACGGACACCGTCGAGGAGTTCTTTGAGACGCATCTGGCCAAGGATGGCAAGGGCAAGAGCTCCTACAGTGTAGTTGAGGAGGCAGTCGACGACGATGACGATGATTATCTGCTTACGAATAAAGTTTAACATTTTAATTCCAATCAAATAAATTCCACAGTTTGAGAGTCACTATAAGAGTGGTAGAAACGAGAGAGTAAGCTTTTTAGGGAGAGAGAAACTGCTACTGCAATGCGACGCCGAAATTCTCAAATTCTTGATTCATAAAAATAAATTAATACATTTTATTTGGTATCTTTCCATCGATTGACTTGGAGCGAGCGGTGGATTGGGGCCCGCCTGTACAACAAATCACAATGTCTGGCCATTGTTTTCGACATTCTTATCACGGCGACATCACCATCGCTGCGGCATGGCGGTACTTTACCTTTACTCCCTCCCCCCCATCAGGCAATCAGCCATGACGTCGTAGTCGATTCACATGGCCAGGGCTCGGCTCCTCGACTTAACCAATATTTGAACAGCCTGTTTAAATAATTGTGGTAACGTTAAATGCAAATAGTTCTTAGGTATTTCAGCCCGCCAAAACTGATGTCTATTTGCGATCTGTGACGCAGCCTTGATAGTCAGCACACCCACCCGCCCCTCTCCATCCGCTGATGAGTCTCTGAAGGAAGCTAAGCTTCTCTCCTTGTTCAGAGGATCGGATCTCAAATGCAGCCAGAGATAAGATAGAGAGGAGGCGTGCTGATTGGCAAATTAAAATGTTTTTGCATTATTATCGCCTGTTTACGTTTCATTACAATGCAGTTTTCTATTTGTGTGTTTTTATTTGCTCTACTGGTGCTTCTTCTCCTTCTTGCATTCTCCTTCTTCTTCGTGCTGCTCTTGCTGTTGCAGTTGTTTATTGTTTTAATCAATGTCTGCGGTGCACAGTGGACAAATATGACTATGAATTGCATAATTCTGTTGTGCATCTCAGGGTTAAGTGTGCACTGTCTCTCTGCATCATTCCGTTGGCTCATCTCTGGGTTGCACTCTCGCTCTCTTTCTGCTTGAAGAGCAACGCGTACCGTTGTATCGGAGTGAACATCTCTGTTGGAATAACACATCTCAGGGTTAAAGAGTGCCTGCTTGCACTGCTTTAATATTGTTGCTGCAGTTGGCAATCTATTTCGCACCACTGTTCTTCTTTCAGTGCCAGCTGCAGAACTGGGACCCTTGTCTCGGAGCGCCATTTTCTCGGAACGCCATCCTCCTCCATCTTATCAGTTATATTCTCCCTTTCTCGGAACGCCATTTCCCATAGCATATCCATCCTGCCACTCTCGAGGCAATGCATCCAAGCATAAATGCGAGTACATGTGCCAAACCCAACTCTAACGGCAATGACGTGGGGGCCCTCTGAGGCGTATGGGCTATTTTTAGCGATTGCTATCACAAAAATGTACATATGTACATACATACACTCGGAGGCGGCTACCACGCCCCACTATCAAGCTGTGGGCAAAGGAAAGTGCGACCTACAATCAATACTAATTATTTGCCATTATGATTATTCCAGCAGTTTCACGGGGCAAGGGGAGGGAGCACGAGAGAATCTCTTCTCCTGAACCTTATCAATAAGGGGACTCGGACTCGGGTGCATTCAACTGTTGTGTGCCACCGAAACTACATACATGCATACAATAGTATATATGTATGTATGTATATGGAAAGGCACAAAGAGCATAAACCATAGGGTGACTAGCAAGAGAGAGAGAGAGCTTTTAGGATAGTTTCGTAACAGAAAGTGGGAGAGATTTGCTAGTGGCATTCAATTTAAACAGCTTGCAAGACATGGAATGCATCACCTCATTTAAAGACACCTTGGGCCAGGCCAGGCCAGGCCGAGAGCGAACGCTGTCAATGTCCCCCATCGTCCATGCCCCCCCCATGGATGAAATGGGTGGCGTGGCATGGACGAATGCCGTGCACTGAAAGTGGACTGATTCTGTTCTCGCGCCCTGGGGAGGGAGGAGGTGAGCAGATCTGTTGTTGTTGCTGCTGCTGCTGCTGCTGGTGTTGTTTCTTCTCTCGTGCTTTTTTTGCGTTCCACTGATAACATTTGCGCCTTTTGAGTGCTAGAGCTCTGATAACGGTAATGACGTTATCGTCACAGCGTCATCTTCAACTAACACATACATACAGACACACACACACACACTTAATCAAGCAAGCGATTTGATTTCATGCCATTTTAGCACTTAATTAAGAAATAACATGAACAAAAAATAATAATCAACAAATGCTAGCAATCTTGTACTTCCCTCCCTCTCTCTCACTCTATCTGTGTGGGTCTCCCTCTCCCACTCTCTGTTTCTGTTTCTGCCTTTTGTTCATTCTCCACGTTTCAGTTTTGGCGCGGGCCAAAGTTGTTCTTTGGTTAACAGTTGGCTACAGTCGAACCTCTCTAAAAACTTTTAAATATTGTATTACTCCATAAGCACTGTTTTTCCATATGCATAATTTAGCTGATTGCCTCTGTCGTACTCTTGTGATTTTGGTCAACATTTCCATTAGACTTTGTTCTTCCAGATGAAGCCTGACTGTACAAGCTTCAACTGTTTGTTTTTCCCCCATTTGCGCTTTGTGCCAAAGCACACGCCCTTCCACACGCTTATTCGTTCCATTACCACATGTGCGGCGGCTTGCCCTTTACCGTTAGCAGCCTGTTGCTGTCACAGTTAATGCGAGGAGAGAGATAGAGAGAGAGAGAGGCTCTCTTGCTCTGCCTCTCTCCTGTTAATTGGTTTTTGCGGCTGTAAATATCGAAAACTGGATTTTGGAATTACTATATCTGCTTGTATTATTTATTAACCAAATACTGACGTCTTCAGCATATTATTATTTGTTTTCTTTATTCTTTAATCTTCGATGCTTTGGCAGAGCCTCTTCCGTCTATCTCCCACCGTCGCACATGTTCAAACAACGGATCTGAAGAGTTAATAGCTCGACGCTCTGGGCATCAAGAGGAGTAGAGTATCTCCGGCCCCCCGGCAGCTATTCAATTTCCCGCTTTGAACTTTGACTACAAAATTTAGCACACACAAAACACAAACTGCGCCGCGCTTATTAACAAAGACACTAACTACACTACTCATATGCACATACATATGTACATGTCCCAAGTATCCCAGTGTGGGTAAGCGCCTCCAGAGCGTGTGCTGTGTGTGAGAGAGTGTGAGCCAGCGAGCAATTAATAAATGTGCTTGATTATTATTTTTTCTATAAATTTACATAATTTTACGTGCAATTATTCGCACACTGAATAATGCATGGCATGCGTCCCACGTAAACGACATTTGCAAAAGAGGCAGAGCGGCTCTCCCTTGGGGAGAGCTGGCCCTCAAATCGAAATCGAACAGGTGGCTCCTTCTAAAAGATGGAACAAAATGGATGGATAGTTTCTTGGACTTTAAAATCAAATTTAAGATTTATTTGAAACAAATAACTGTGTTATTACATTGAATATAATCTTATGGCTGATTCTGCTCGGGTTGGTTTCTTGTTTGTTGCTGCAGTTGATTTATCGTTATTTCATAAGTGTAATCATATATTACATACACAATTACCTAGTTTGTATTTGTATAATAATAGTGTAATTTATAATTAGCATTTCACTTTCTTAACCATTATAGTTAATATTATTATTATTATTATATTTCTTTAAGTTTTTGTTGCATTTTTATTTATAAGTATATTTTGTTGTTTAACACAAAACTGCATGGACAAAAGACTTCTATTTCTTTTTTGTTTGTTGTTTTGTGTATATTTCATTTATTTAATTTGCGCGTTGCCCACATAAATTACATTTATAATTACATATATATTTCTCTTCCTTTTTTTTTGTCGATTTTTTCTTGTGTTTTTTGCTGCAAAGATTTCGCTTTTTCCTCGCATTTAAGTTTAGTTTATAACTAGGGTTTTACATCGATAATTAAAAAAGGGAAATCTTGCAAAAACATCGCGGTTACTAATATTAACAATTAGATTATCGGTAGATATATGTATATATGTATGCATATAATCGTATGTGTATAAGTTCTGGTACTCGAATCAAATAAAACATTTCCTTTTTGCACTTTAGAAGTTTTTAGTTTTGTGTGGCTTTTTTCTTTTGTTTGTTACATTTATTAAGTAGATTAGCAATGAGGGGGGGTTTCTTTTTTTTTTTGGGATTTTCAGGGGCTTGTATTATCTATAAACAATGTCTATTATATGGGGGCTTCGGATCACTGTATTATCCTAACTATTCCACTCTCCTTATGGTTTCTTGCAGGCCATTTGATTTTTCCTTAGGTATTGAATTGAATATATAAATTGAATACAATGTTTACACGAGGCATTTCATGAGTCCCCCCTGAATTTAGCAAAATAAAAATCTATTTTAGCAATTAAAGATTTTAAGAATTCTTTTTAAGTTTTAAGTGGAATTCATGAAATGGACTTCGTATAAGCAGAGTTTTGGTAGACTTTGTTGTAAGTGTTTGAAAAACGTTTTGGAAATATCTTTACTATCTATCTATTTATTTATTTATTCAGGTTAAAGATTGGTAGTAAAAAATGGGTTTTGTTTTTCCTTTTTTTCTAGTTTTGAGTTCGTTACATATTTTGATTCTTGCTTGGTAAAATTTGTCGTAGCAGGACACTGCTTGGAACGAGTTGTTCCAATTGTGAGCTGCACTTGTGCTTGCGGACAGCTATAGCTCCCTGTCTGATCTATCAACTAAATACATATATCTGTATATATACATACATATACATATTTATTTAGCTATATGTCTGCTTGTTATATACTCGTTTATTTGTTTTGTGATACTGCGTTTATGATGAAAGGATCTCGAATGTATTTTATCGTTTTGTATTCGAACATTGGGGGCGATTGCTTGGCGATTGGGGGGGTGTGGGGGCTGGGCTGGACGTTAAATATAAACTTTACAGCACTGGATAGGATCGGTTCGGGGTATCGTTTATGCAGTCTTAAATACTAATAATTGCTTCGACGGCACATTGGGATTATATGGATAAGGTTTGATTACACTTCCATAGAATAGGTGTATGCATATTGGTTGTTTTGCTGGATCGTGAACAGAATAGAAGACTGGCAAAAGGTAATAGATTTAATATCTGCATAGCTAGAACAGTTGGATAATGTACAGGAATAGTTTCTTGGCTTCCGTTTCCGCTTTCCGCTTCCCGGTTCTATCCTAATCTTTCCTTCTTGTATAGAGAATATAATTTTGGTCGTTGGTCTAAGACACTTTTTGGTTTCAATCCTTAGTCGGTTTGTTTTTGTTTTCTTTTATATCTTTTGTTTTTGTTCTTTAAGATATTGTTATATACAGAAATTAGGGTGTTTAAGTAGAGGTTTTTAAAGATTGATCTTATGTGCGTAGTTAAGTAAAATCTGAGACTCGCTGTAAAATTGGTTTAGCATTTTCTCTCTTCTTCCTTTTAAGGGTGCGTTGTTGTTGTTGTTTTTGTTGTTGCTGTTGTGTGTGGGGAGGGTGGGGGGTTGGTGTAAAAAGACACTCAAGTACACTTAGGGGTTAACGATTTGTTTTGTTTTAAGAGCTAACTACTAAAGCACGGACGATGACGATAACGATAACGAGAACAATAACGATAAAAATGGCGATATACCTAGAGGAAGAAATTTCGCACCTCCTCGTCCAGGTCGCTGGAGTCAACCAGATCATCCATCACCCCAGGTACGAGAAGCTCCACTGCCTCCAACTCCAGTTCCTTCTTATCCCTATCCGCGGCTGTTGCTGCTGCTGCCTCCGCATTACTGCTGCTGCTGCTGCTGTTGATGCTGGTGGGCGGTAGGACAGTAGACCCCGGCACGGAGTCCAGCAACGCCTCGTAGGTGTCCTCCAGCAGCACTCCGCTCTCGATGGCCGCAACAGCCTCCTCATAGTATCAGTTGAGGTCGCGCCGGAAGCTGTCCTCTATATTGGGATCGGCAATCATTATGGGATTCTGGTCGGACAGCATTTGCAGGCCGGCGACATCCATCTGGCCGAGGTCCAGGTCCAGAGAGTCAAAGATCTCGCGCGAAAAGTCCGCATTGGAGGAGTAATCGCTGAATATGATTGCCGGTATATTCGCGGTCGCATTGGTCTGATGGTGATGATGGTGGTGCTGCTGCTGCTGCTGGGGCTGGTGGTGTTGCTGCTGTTGCTGCTGTTGTTGCTGTTGATGCTGGTGGTTCATCAGTAGTACATTGGAGTTGCAGGCGCTATTGCTCACTGGGGAGCTGCTTGAAAGCGGCGAGTTCGTGTGATGTGGCGAATGCATCGGCGAGTGATGTGGCGAGTGGTGCAACGAGAGCGACATTTGCTGTTGCTGCTGGTGTTGTTGCTGTTGCTGGTGATGTTGTTGCTGTTGCTGCTGCTGCTGCTGCTGTTGATGATGATGGTGGTGGTGGTGCTGCTGATGCTGCGGCGACGACTGGCCCGACATGGGGATGGGCAGCGGCGAGCTGGGGCATCCCAATGGCGAGGCTATTGGAGAGGCGGCAATGGTCAGAGGGTCACCGCCGCCATTCGAACCACCGCCAGCGGTGCTACTACTATTATTGTTGGCGGCTCCATTCAGACTGCTGCTACCATTGTGCGGCGATCCCACGCCATTGCTGTGCCCATTGTTGTTCAGGTTGTTGTTCAGCCTCCTCAGATTGTTGTTATTCGCCCCGGCCTCGGGACTGCCGCTCAACTCGTTAAAGTCCAGCAGCTCCTTGTTGTGATAGGGACCGTTGGTGCCGTTGGTCAGGCCACCCCCTCCATTGACACTACTGCTGCCGGGCCCGCCGCCGCCACTCAGGTCGTCAAAGTCCAGGGGCACAAAGTTATTGGCGAAGCCCTGCTGTTCCGGCGACGAGTTGCTGTCGCCCAGCGAGAAGATCTCAAACTGATTGTGAAACGAGGTATTCAGACTGTTGTAGGAGGCATCGAACTGCTGCTGCGGCTGTTGCTGCTGTTGGGACGACGACTGCTGCTGCTGCTGCTGCGACGGCGATGGCTGCGGCTGCTGCTGCTGGCGGATGGGGCTGGCCGGTGCACTCGAGTGCAGATCCGTGGCGGATACGCTGCTCAGAAGACCGGGCGAGGAGCGTGGACTAGGCGGATTCGGTGGCTGGCGGTAGTCGGTGAGGTTGGCCGAGGACGCAGAGTTGTTGTGCGGCCCCAGGGTCGGCAGCGGACTGAACGTGCCGCCGCTTGTCCCCGCCGCCTGATTGGTGGCCAGGTTGGTGAACGACAGGTGAGGCGATGTGGAGGGCTGCTGCGTTGTGTTGTTTGTTCCCGTTGCCGTCCCTGTCGCATTGGCGGACGTCGGCGAGTGCTGCTGCTGGTGGTAGGGCGATCCAGGACCTCCTGCTGCTGCTGCTCCTCCCCCTCCTCCTCCTCCTCCTGCTGGTGGACTGAACGGACTGGGCGACTGATCCCGGTCGCGTCTGTGATTGTGCGGTGACATGACAGGCGAAAGGGTTTGTTGCAGCTGTTGCTGCTGCTGCTGCGGTGGCTGTTGTTGTTGTTGCTGCTGCTGCTGCTGGTGCTGTTGCTGGGGGGCATAGTTCTGTAGCGCCGTGAGATCGGGCAGGGAGCCGGTGTTGGCGTAGTTGGCCTGATCCTGGAGCGGGCGAAACAGCGAGTTGGAAAATTTGGCGTTGTATGGCGTGTTCTGTTGCTGCTGCTGCTGTTGTTGTTGCTGATGCTGCAGATGTTGGTGCTGTTGCTGCTGCTGGTGCTGCAACTGGAGCTGTTGGTGCATCTGGTGCTGCTGCAGCTGCTGCTGGAGATGCTGCTGCTGTTGTTGCAGCTGCAGCTGGTGGGGCTGCAGCAGGGGCGGCTTTCTCCGCTGGGCCTGCGGACTGAAGCTGCGGCCTATGTGGTGGTGTGGCGAGTGAGATCGTTGGTGGACTGTCTGTTGCTGTTGTTGCTGCTGCTGCTGTTGCTGTAGCGGCGACTGCTGCAGGTAGTTGGCATGCAGCGCGTTCATGTCCGGGCCGAAGCCACCCGCCTCGGCGGCCACGGCCATGTTGAGGCTCTGGTGCAGCGCCGAGTCCGAGCTGGAGCGGCGCCACAGACTGTCCGACGTGGGGGGTCCCAGCAGGTGTGGATTTGGCTGTCCATTGTCCATTGTCTGTGGCGTGGTGCTGCTGCTGCCGTAGGGCGAGCGATCCTGCTTCCGTTCCGATGGTCTCCGCATGGGTCCCACGCCCACGCTGCGTCCCCGCGACTCACGATAGGCTGTCGGTGATCCTCCTCCTCCTCCTCCTCCCGCAACGCCATCTGGCGAAGCGCCACCGCCGCTGGCCCCGCTACCAGAGCCACTGCCTCCGCCGCCTCCTCCTCCGCCCGATCCGTTCCCCGCTCCTGGCGAGGAATTGCTCACCTCCTGGCCGCCTCCCAGGCACTCCAGTATCTTTTGTGTGGCCGGCGTCTCATCCCGCTTCGTGGCATACACCTCCTTCATGATCCGCTCGAACTCTGCCGTGCCCTCGGCCTGCTTCTGCTTCTGCAGCGCAATCTTTTCGCTGAACTTGCGAGGATTGGCCATTGTGCCGCTGGTTCTGTGAAGAGAATCTCTTTGATTATAGTACAAATCTAGCATAGGGTTGGGGGGGATTCATTGCACGAGAGTTTGGGTTGGGTGTTCGCTTTAAGTTTGCTTGGAGGATGCCGAAAAATACATGGAAATGGAAAAGCTTCTTGTTCTACCTGCCTGCAGAGGGACTCCATCTAGTATTCTGTTCTGAATGTCTAGATCTGATCTATATTTTCTTCATCTCTAGAACTGATTGTCTCATCTCATGGCACGCCCGTATCTTCGTTCCGTTTCCCTTTATCTGTTAGAGAAGGGCATGGGAAGTGAGTTGTACCTGTGGCTTCTCTTCTTTTTTCTGTATTTTATCAATTTGTGAGTGGAACGGTGGGGCTGATAACGCAGATACAGATACAGGCACACCTAACGGGGCATGTAATCATGGGACTCGAATTTCGCATTCGAATTTGGTTTTTTTTGGGATTCGCACAATTACCGTTCACCCGGTACCCGGTCGGTCTGCCGCTGCCGCTCATGCGTTCTCTTTCTCCTTTCAATGCCATTGCATAACGGGTCTTGTATGAAGTGCGTGCCTGTGCGTGTCTCTCTGTTGCCTCTAGCTGTGTGTGTGTGTGTGTGAGAGAGTGTTGAAAAAGGGCGGGAAAAACGTTGCCGACCAGCAAAGTAAACAACAAGTTTTTATAGTTCTTTGGAACAACAACGGTCTTTGGTATCTTGGGAGTGAGGTCTCCGGCTTGAGTGATTCCCCAAGGGGTATTGAGAGAGAGAAAAAGAGGCAAAGGCGGAGAGACAGAGAGAGAGAGAGCGGTGCCCCACCTGCAGCTGCATTATGCAAATGTCGCGAATTGCGTAGCAAACGAAATGATTTTTTCTTTTCTTTTTCGTTTTTTTTTGCTGCATTAATTTATTCCGGTTCCGCGGCAGTGCAAAGTTGAGGTTTTCTCCATTTATTTTGAAGGGCATTTCAAAACCACTTTCAGCCACGCTCTCCCGCTTGTTCGACGCTGGGCAGATTATGCTCCAAATATGATCCGAGTTAGGGCCCAGCCCCAGTCCCAGTCGCAGACCCAGACCTGGCCATAAACCAGTTTCAGACAGCAACTTTTTTGTGACAACTTTTTCAACAAAAAAGATGATGATCATCATAATCATCAGATGGGGGTGTTGGGGGGGTAAGCGCGAGCAAGCAGCTCTCACAAAAGGTTGGAGGAAAAAAAAAGCGCTCAACAGATCGCGCGACTGCAGAACGAGCGAGCGGAACAACAGAACAACAAGCTGGCTGGCAATCTAACACGCCCGAAATCGGTCTTTATCTTTATCTTTAACAAGACATATACAGCTATCGGAGGAGAGTCCGCCCAGCAGCAGTAGAGTGCACTGTCATGTTGCTGATGGGTTCTCTGGTTCTTATCTAGGGTTTGGCCATAGACACATGCACACATTGTGGGATCTTTAGAACTTTAAAGCGAATGTGAGTAAGGTTTATGCATATGTATGCGGCAAACGATGACGAATCTGACATTCCTTTAGGCAAATGAGGTTCATTGGTGGGAATTATATCGCAAGGAAATTCCCATTCTGTGGGGCGCTTAATTCCCTTAATTAATTCACTTTCTCGCACAATTTCCCCAAGGCTTTTGAGAGCAAAGAGGAAGTAATTGTATTTATCGATTAACAGTACCTAGAAATTCCCCAAAGCCAGGCTACAGGGATTGGATTGCTCTCCACGCAATTCCCCTATCTACCATAAAGAATATTTCCCTCATTACCTATTGGGGGATAGCCAGTGGCCCACTTTTTAGTTTAATAATTAATTCATTGTAGAGTTTCTAGGGAACTTGACAACGGACGGACCTAACACGCCTTTGGTTAAGAAATGACTAAGTTGTTGTTGTTTGGAAATATTTGAGCGAACTTGTTAATTCTAGCTAAATGATGACGCACTTAACTTGAGGTTGGATGTTTTGCCATCGATAATACAAGCTTCATCTACGGATTGTACTAATGGTACGACACATTCTCCATAGAGTTTGCCACTCGTGATGGTCAAATCGATGATTAATCGAGAGTGCAACGATAGCACGTGCAGAGCCGCCTGGCAAATGGAAACAGTAGACAAAAAGATGCCACTCCTCGTTTGTTCTGTGGTATATCCCAAAAAGGCTTTCCCTTTTCTCAGTCAAATAAGGTCCACTCACAATCTGTAGTCCCCATCTCGATGACTAAGCGCCGCAGATATCGGAAGTGCAAACCCAATTTCGGCCTAAAGGCATTGCCATTCAGATCACACTCACGAAGGGGAAGGCGGGGCGACATCAATTGTGGCCATAAAAAGGCCAAGCACGGACCAGGCCCCCGGACAATGGGCGGCACGCAGCGGCACGTTGCCGGGTGGACTAAGGTTGAAATCGATAGTGACATTTAATAAGCAGCGGGACGATAATATTTATTTAGTCCCTGCTCCGCTCTGCATACATCCCTCTGTGTCACTCTGTTTTCTTCAGAGATCTCATACTCTCCCGATCGCCCACTCTCCGGTGTTTCTTCACAATGCCACTCGCTCTAATTATTCCTCTCTTCTACTCTGCGTTTCATTGAACTCTATTTATATCCCCCTCTCTTTCCCACAGTGTGCGGCAAAGATCTGCATCGTGCCTTCTCCCTCGCTCTGTGTTCCACTAAACTCTATTTATATCCTTCTCTTTTGGTCTTCCTCTTGATTTGCTTATCAGCTGCGTTCCGTGGAATTTTTGAATAATTGAATTTATCGCGCGGCGCAAACGCAACAGAAACCGTTATTTGTCCACAGAAAAATACACAGCAAAAAGAGGCGGCAAAAACAAAACGAACACGTGTGGTGGGGTCTGTGTGTGGGGGTGGTAAGGGTGGTTGTACGGTACTTACATGCAAAGCGCGCGGCTAAGACAACAAAAATTCCCTTGCACAAGAGCGACTCTCTCTGTGTCGGTATTTGAGTCCCGCTCTCTCTCACTCGCTCTCCCTCACTGTGACCAGTCAACTCCAATTGGACCTGAGCTTTGCTGTTGTTGTTCCCACTGCCTTTTCTTGATTGAAATCTTCTTTAAAAGAATTTTATGTTTTTGGCACGCCGCTGCTGCTTCTTTTATCGTTGTTGTTTTTGTTTAACTGTTTTTGCCTTTTTTCTCGTTCTGTTACTTTGCCGCGTTTTTGTGTTGCTTATTGGATTCCGTTGAGACTTCTTATTGGTTTTGGCTTAAGCGTTATATTTTGATTGGACTAAAACCAGCTTTGATTTTCGGTTGTTGTTTTTGTTGTTGTTAAGTGATTAAATACAAAAATCGGCTTCTAATTGGAGTCTTTTTACGTATTCCTTGTTTTTGTTGTTTGCTCGCTTGCACAAACACACGCGCGGGGCTCACGTTTATTGTTTTTTAAAGCAAAACTGCGACGTTTGTGTTTTTCTTTTCGTTTTTGCGCTCTCTCTCAGCTGCTTTTGGCACTTTTTTTTTTGTATATTCTTTTGGTTACCGCACGCCGCCAAAAACTTTTTTTTTGTTGCGCCTTTGACCTCTTTTTTTGTATTTCGTTTGTTGCCTTATGACCCCTTGCCCCTTTGCACAATTTGAGGGGGGTGTGGGCAGGGGGATTACAGCACGGCGCAGCAGCAGGCGTCAGCGACGGCGTCGCGTTCCCCTTTTATATTGCATTTCCTTGATATACAGTTATTCTTAGGGGGTCTGTCTGCCTCTGCTCCGATTTGGCTTTTGTTTTTCACACACAAACACACGCACACAGAGAGAGGCACTCACACACACACACACACAGGCACACACTTTTTTTGGGTGCAGAAGATGTGGGGATGTGTGTGTGTAAGGGGGAAGAGTGGGGCCAGGGCGCACTTTCAGCAATCTTTTATTATGCTGCTTCTCCTTTACTTTTCCTGATTTTTTGCCTTATTTTCGTGTATTTTGTTATATTTTCGTTGCACTCTCTCGCGCACAGAACAAAACTTATTATTGCTCACTGCTGCTGCTGCTGCTGCCGTTTCTCTTCTTCTTCGCTCATCTTCGTATCTTTTTCGCTGCCTTTTTCGTTCTGCTTTTGCCTCTTACTGGCTTTGCTTACTTTGCTATTGTGGGCTATATTTCTTTACACCACGTTATTGCGCGTTGTATTTTTCACTATTTATTGCACTTTTGTTTTGTTTTTTCCTCATATTTTTCTCATATTTTCCTCTGCTGCCTTTAACCAACACTGAATTAAGACTAGGGATGATGTATATATATTGATGAATCGACGATATATATGACCTCCATATCGATACATTTGTGCGATATTTGCCACGGAAATTATCTTCTGAGTTTCTTGAAAATTGTAACGGAGTTTTTTTATTGAGTTTTTGTTGAGTACTTGGGTCTGGAAAGTGGGAGGAAGCGAGCAAAAGAGAGCACAACGCTCATAAATGAGTATTTTGAATGTTGCTTGTAACCGCAGGGTAAAACTATATTAGGTGGGGACAACTTAGCAAGCGGCCTCTTTTCAAGGGACATGATTGCACTATAGCTTATTTCGGATGCTTATATTCCTCCAAAGTGGATCATAATCATATGCATCCGTGTATTGTGGAGTCCACAATCATAAAACTCTGCAAATAGCTCTTGGTAACTTAAACTTGGCAATCGTTCGTTTAGTTGTTCCTTACCTTTAACCAATGTACCATGGCATTAAAGAGAGCGGTTGGTTCGCGTATGACGCGACAGGTGGCTCTGAGATCTAAGTTTTGTCCTGTTTCGTCGTCAGGTGTCTCTCTCGTCTGTGTAGTAGCCATGTAGCAGGATTATTTTAAAGGAAAACAAACGTTTTATTTGAATTATAATTGCCAATGTGGGCGTGTATGTCCAAGTACAAAATACACACATATGTATGTATGTTAATAGATAATCAAATCAACATAAATATATTTCTACAACGAGCAATAAGTTTTGCAATCTTAACGAGTAATCGAACACAAATAAATCTGCGAGCTTTAGATTAGGAAACTTCTGCCTCTAAAATGCTTCCAATTCTCTGAATTCTGTCGCAATTATTCCCATAAATTGTCTGAATTAGTATAAAATCTCATCAAGGCAAATAAAATTTAATATGTAGTCCCATTAGAAGTGAAAATAAAACTTGGAAAATATCGTTCTGTTTTTGTGGCATTTAAATTGCATCAACAAATACATTCAAATAGTCCGTCTGTCCCCCGGCCCAAGTGCTGCCAGCGCCTGCCTCTGTGTGCGTGTGGGAGCGTCTGTTTCCTTTTCCGCTAACATTTTGTGTCTGGTTTCCGGCATTTTGTGTGCGCCATTTAAAATTGTTTTCCCCGATACGAATCTCTCTTGGCCCCTCCCCCCTACCCCTACCCTTCCTCTATCCGTGAGTGGCGAAAATTTTTCGTTTTCCCCGACACTTGAGTCAGGAATTGGAAGCAAATTGGCGGCCTCGGGGCCACCCAGAAATTTAAGGGCAGGCCGACAAGGAAATAAGGCAATGAGAACCAGCAGCACAAGTAGAAGAAGTAAGGGGAGAACTACAAGACGAAGAAGTGGAAATTGCAAGGTAAAATGTGTGCAAGAGATGGAAATCTTTGCGAACTGTTTCCCACTCTCTTGCTCCTTTCTTCGGCCAGTTTTGCATGTTTCCCTGGCCACTTCTGTGTGCACCCCACACACACTCTCGTTCGTTCCTCCTTCTATCGGCATTTGTTCCATGGCTTTCAGAGCCATGTACTATATTCGTGCGTTTTGTGTACATAATTCATTCATCAAACTGTCAAATGAATGTCATAACTAATAGAGCGGTCGGTCTATGCGGCCACCCTCCATTCAAGGATACGCAAAGGACGTTGGAAAAAAAACGCTCAATTATTGAAATGAATTGGGGCAGGGCTTGGGCTTGGGCTTGGGGGCACATCTTTTTGTTGTAAGTTACTTAGTTGATTTTTGTTGTATAAGAAAATAAATCATTTCAGGGCAATTTCAATGTGTAAAAGTGGTTTTAATGCAGCACATAAATTATTGGGTCAATAATTGGGTATCGGTTCCAAGAATTTTCCTCAATTTTCCATTTTAATTTGCCACAAATTAAATTTAAAACGTAATAATAATAATAAAAACGAACCAATTTAGCACCCATTACCCCCCTTTTTCAGCCATTAAATAGCCTCATTAAATGAATACATTTTAGACAAAAATATCGTTGAATTTCCAATGTAGCAACAATGAAATGTTAAACCAATTATCAAGAGTTCTCTTTTCGTTTCCATTTCAATCAGAATTCACCCCCAATACCCAGCATTTAATTAGACGAGTGCTTTCTGTCCATTTAACGCATATTAATTTTCAACTACTTTATCTCTGGGCCCCCCACCCCCACTCGCCCATCTCTGCCGCCCTTTACAATGGCCTGTGGCGTAGTCAATATACTCGTATTATCATCGTTTCGGCCTGCTGCGTTATCTTTTGATATTGTTCCAGCACCGCCCCCGCCGCGCAATCACCAGTTCACCGCCACTTGACATTAAATGGTAATATTCGGGCATTGATTTCTCGAAAATTTCAATCAAAGTTCAGTGTTTTCTTCGTCTTTTTGTGTCTACTTCGTTCTCCTGGTGTCTTTTGCCCCGCTTTTTCCTCTGTTTTAGTTCATTTATTTTGCCTGCTTTCCTCATTTATTGGGAGTTTTGTGTGTGGCACTCAGTCGAGCGTTTGCATTTTTCGGGAGCAGTTAACAGTTAAAACTAACGACCGATTGCAGGTACCGCACCATTCCCGATCCTGTGCGTGTGTGTAATAAAAAGATAACCAGCTGTGAAATTTAATTTTATGAGCAAACAGCAACAGTGAAAGAGCAGTGAGAGAGTGGGAGAGGCGTGTGACTGTTAAGTGTTGTCTAAACGAGGCTGGATGCTGTTTATTCACACACACAGGCTGCTGCCAGGCAGCTGCTGTCTCGTTTGGCCAGTACTTGACTCAGCACGGCACGCAGCAGGAAGAAGGAGGAGGAGGAGGAGGAGCAATGCAATGCAAAAATATTAATGATACTCTGCCCAGCAACAACAACTGCTGTTAAGCAAAGAGAGCGCTTGACAGAGAGGGAGAGTGGGAGCGTGGGAGAGTGGGAGCGTGGGAGAGTGGGAGCGCAAGAGCGTGGCAGCATGGGAGAGTGGGAGCGTGGGAGTGAACGAGATGGAGCGTCAGTCAAGCTTAAATCAACAGTAAAAGCTGCAAAAAGGAGACAGAACGAGCACAACGATGCAATGCAAAAACAGCAAATTTTAATGACAGGAAGAGAAAGGAGAAAAAGCACAAGAATTATCTTCAATTGATTGCAGTGGTGCAGTGTGGGGAGGGAGCAAATAAATGCTTTTTGTGGCAACGAATTTATCTGCTGATAGTCTTAAAGAGTGATATCAAAATGTGCATGGTGTCAATTGATGCGCTTTATCTGAGCGTTCGGAGTATGCCCCAAACTGTCTTCAAGTCTGGAGAGTTAAAGTCACGCCACACGCCACACGCCACACGACTGGCAGCCCTCAGCCCGTTGTCCGCCTCATAAATCTTCGCCATTCAAATTGCTCCGCTGCTGGCATGCCACAATGGCGGCCAAGACGTTGGACGCTGCCGATGTCCTGATGGCTGGGATTTGTCCATTGTGCGGCTGTCGAACGAGCGCAAGAAAAAAAATAGAGTTCATCGGTGAAGAGTTGAGCCGACTGGAGCGTTAATAAGCTCCACAAAAACAGGAACGGGAACGGGCACAACGAGACACTTGCAACAACAGCGCAGCCTGCAGAGTGGCAGGCAATCTATGCTGCTTGTCAGCACTGAGTGCGGCGGGTAAATTGAAGCGGCCAGATACGGCAGTGATACGGCCGTGCGAAGCTTTTACTCTGCCGCAGTGTGTGTCCCCAGGCAGTTTGGGCTATTTCGTGGGCGCCAACGAAACGTTTTTAGGCTCTTGAATTTGGGAAAAAGTTGCGAACAGTTCCGCATGAAGATATTAAATTAAAGCAGTATTAACGTCGAATCAAATAACATTAAAGCGGCTTCAATTTATACTTATAGGAAATTAAATTATTAACTCGTTACCCAGTCAGTTATAAACAATCTCTGGTAGAGATTCATTCTAGTAGAGTATCTAAAGAGCATTGGGAGCTTGCCGCTTGCTGTCCGCCCTCTGTGGCCTGTCTATCAAATAAATTGACGGAATGAAAGCCAGCCGAAGGCCAACTGCCTTCTTGTTGCTTCTACCGTGGCAGACAATTGCAGCGACTTCTGGCTCCTCCTCCTCCTCCTGCCTCAGCTCAGCCACACAATGCCCGGGCAGTGGCAAAGCTGCCTCTTCGTTGTGTTTAATAACTTAACGCTAGCGCTAGCTGAGCCGAGCCGAGCGAACATTTTCTAATTCTCGTTCGTTCTAGCACCGAAATGGCAGACAACAGGCGCAGCTTGGGGCTGCTGGCGCTCTTGCTGGCTGCCTCATTGCCGGGGGGCAGTGCAACAGGCGGCACGCCAAGGTGGCTGCCCCAGGAGGGGCAGGCTATGCCAGGCCAGGAAGTTTGGGCTGCAGTGCCCGCCTCAGGTAAGCATCCGCTACACTCTCGCAGCCTCCGTGCCACTCCTTGATGCTCCAATTATCACGCATACGCACTGTGGTCTTCAGTGGCGGGTCAGGTGGCCGACGAATTCTTAATTGGTATTTCGGTCTCCTTCAGCCACATTTTGCTGTGCCAGTTCTCAATCTGAGCGCTCTTTTTTTTCCCCTCCATTATATTCCATGGAGCGCCCGAAAATAACTCAAGTGTCACTCGCGCCAGGGGGAGAGGGGGCAGGCACAGCTCGACAGCTAAGCTGAGTGCGGGGAGCTCCGGGTGCAGCAGCAGCAGCGCAGGCACTCAACCGCGCAGGAATGCTGGCGGACAGTGGACACGCGGCTTGAGCGAAATATTCGCAGGCGTTGGGGAGCAGATAAATATCAAAAAGCTTTTCCTTTAGCTCTACCCTTTTCCCCCAGTGGCACTGTTTCTGTTAGTCAGTGGGGACTGTACCTTCACTGCTGGTCGCGACACCATTATCCCCACTTCTTCTTCTGCTTTTTCTTCTAGTTCTTTTTGTGCTGCTGCTGCTGCTGCATCCGCTTGCTGCCGCTGACACGAGCCTTTGGCTGGCACCCTTCGCGACAACTTGTGCTGCCTTGCCAGCGTTTCCGTTGCAGCAAGCGCTGCAAGGGGCACCATTTCGATGTCGCTAGTGTCATTTGTCACGCGTTGTCGCTGCTGCTGTTGCTTGTTGTTTCTTGTTGTTTGTTTGCTTGCCGATGCGTGCCCTATGTGGCACAGCCATTGCCACGTCTTGCCGTGTCAACACTCGCATGTTGCTGCTTCCTTGCGCGGCAAGTTTATTCTTGGCATCATTAAGCCTCGACGACAGCACTTAACACATATTGTTGCCACATTGTCTGTCTTCTGTGTCCACACTGGGGACTTCCCCACCCCCGAGAACAAGCGCGAATAAGTAGTGCCAAATGCCGGCGACAGCCATTAAAATGCAAATTTCTAGTGGTCACGTGATGAGGCTGGGCAAACACTTTGACGCACACCCTCACCAGTCACCGCTCACCAGTCAGCAGTCCACCCCTCTGCCCACCACAGCTGCAATTCAACTTGGCCCACATAAAGCGACAGAGACAAAAAAAATAGTGGAAAAAGCACACAAAAAACAGAACCAAGCGGCAACCCTGGGCACAGAAGCGGTGCATACCCTGGCTGATCGCAGGCTGCGCAGCTAAAGTTCGATTGCTTTTTTCTAGCTACCAGGGGCAGCTATCCAGGGGTCTGCTTTTAGCCCTCACTTCCCCCGCTGAGCTGCCAAGCTCTGGTCTAAGTTGTGTTACCCCCTGCTAGGGTATAGTGCTCATAAACAACCTCAAAGCAACGACGATGACAACCGACTGACACTAACTCAACAGCAGCAGCAGGGGCAGGGCAGGGCAGGGGCAGGGGCAGCGGCAGGGGCAGCGGCGGGGCACTGCATCATCGGCGACTTTCGTTAAAAAAAAAAAAAAGTTCCTCTCACTCTTTGTTTGGGGCTTTTCCGCTTTCGTTTTCTCATTTTCCGCTTTCCATTTGGCCGTCTGACATTTTGGGTCAGCTGCGGCATTAATTTTGCGCTCAGCTTTTTGTTTTCGTGTTTCGTGTTGCTCTCTTGTTGTTGTTGCTGTTTTTGTTTGTGTGTATTTATTGCGGAAAGTTTCAACTTTAAAATGTGTGATTTATTGCCGTAGAGATGCAGCGGAAACTTTTTGCGGTGCGTTAAACATGGCGTATGATTAACGTCAACGCGGCGAGTGGATGGGAGCAGCGCCAGCAGCAGCAGCAGCAGCCTCTCAGCGACAGCTCAAAGCTGGCAAAAGCTGGCAAAAGGAAGAGGAAAACTTCCCGGCAAAGCAAAATCTGAACTGCAGTTGGCAACGAGTTTCAAGTGACGGCCACATAAATCGCACGCAAGTTAATTAAATAAGTTCGCTGGGCAAGAGCCCAATGCACATGGCAAGAGAAAATATAAATGCTGAAATCAATTTGTGTGCTGGCAAAGCGGCAGATAAGTTCTGGATGCAGTTGATTGATTGACGATTTGTGTAGATTTTTGTAGCTTAATGCAATAAATCCAATAAAACTCTTTTGCTATTCCCCTTGCCCATTCAACTGCGGAAATTAGAAAGTCATTGCCTTTGCCTAATGGCATTTGCCTGACTGCAAACAAACAGAACAGCACCGAACCCTTCTCAGACCCTTTGGGTTTTTGTCAATCATCGGCACTTGCCTTTTTGCTGATTGCCAAGCAATTTGATTTCATCCGATGATTGTAGCGAGAGAATGTTCTTCGCTCGTCCAAATGTTCGATTGATTGCCAGCTGGCACTGCGATGCCTTTCGAGCCTTTTTGTCTGGCTGTCTGACTGTCTGACTGTCCATCAAAAGAGGTCTAATGACTGCAATTCGAAACGCTTATCAAAGATTCATGTGCGCATTCGCCAATCACCTGCAGAGCGGATCAAATTTCCTTTCTGTGTTTTTTTCGTACTTCGATTCTTTCTTTCTTCCTTTCCTTTGCTCATTTTGCTTTGGTTTTCGCTGCCGCCCACCCTGTCGTGCCGTTGCTCTGCTTGTTTTCTGTGGCAATTGCACTTAACTGACAGTAAGTAGCTGTTGAACTCAAACAAAATGCTTGGCGCACAATCTGAGAACAAAACAAGCTCTGAAGCGGGCTTCAGATAGTCGAGTACTTTGGCAATTGGTTTGGACTGGGACTGAGACAGAGGCTGGGACTGGGACTGAGTCAGAGGCTGGGACTGAGACAGAGGCTGGGACTGAGCCTGGGACTGGGACTAAGACTGCAGAAGGAAGTGGCTGGGCTACCGGCGCTTGGAGTGTTTTAAAATTAAATTTCTTTCTTAGCCAGACACTTGAAAATGGCCAATACTACTGCCGCCGCACTTTCTTCTGCTGCTTGCAGGGCGCGTCAGTTTTTTGCTTTACCAATTAGCCCTGGCCATAAATTCAGCCGCGGGCCTGGAACCACAGACGATACAGGAAGTCCAAGTCGAAGTGGAGCAGGAGCAGGAGCACCAGGAGGAGCTGTTTCAGGAGTGGAGCACGGTCACGGATCCCCACTGGCTGGCCGCAATGGCAAATGAGTATCAGGTAAAGAGCTTCCCATTCCCATTCCCATTCCCATGCCCGTGTCGAAATCGGTAAGCCAGATATCTCCTGCCAACATAAATCACGCTCCAGCTCCCCCTGTTGTTGCTGCTTAACTTCTGGATTCTTCTTCTGCCGTGGCCTCCCTTTTTATTTTATTTTATTTTTTTTTTAACTTTGCCCCGGATATCTGTCAGAGCCTGTCTGGCGTAGGAGGGGCTGTGGGAGGCGTCTCTTTCCGGGCACGTGACCGCTCGGCGGTCACGCTTCAGTGCCACAGGATTTCATTTACAGCCAAGAGGCACGCCACGTCTCGGTCGCAGCATTGAAAACAATCAGGCAGCCGCCGAAGATTTATCAGTGCCCGAACAAGCCAGCGCACACGGCCCTGATAACCGCTTAGGCCGCGAGCCTCGAGCCGCGGTTCATCATTCAAATATGTAGCCGCAAAAATGGATATGAAAGCGCATTACAATTCAATTTGTGGCTTCCAATAAATCACTTATATGGGGTATACATAATAAAGGCATCTGCGGGCAGTCTGTGCATCAAACGATTCGCTTTCTGGGCGCAGTTTTCTTGTGTTTCTCGACCCAAGTCTGCATGGCCATAAATCGATGGAAAGTTCATCGTTATCAGCCATCTTCCAGGTGCAAGAGGCGACACTTTGCACAATGCCAAACCAATTTGGGTGCAGCAGCAAACTCTGCTTTGTGGGGGATGCATGGAAAGTTTCTAATTATCGACAGCATAATCCATGGCTCTCCTATCTCTGGCCAGACATTCCACTTTATTTTCCAAATCATTTTAGGGGTTTCCTTTTTTTTGGGGTGAAAAATTTAAAGCAGGGAATTGTTCCTGAGCTTCGATGGCTGCTCCTCCAGTGGTCTCTGCCTTTTTATGCATTGCATTTTACAATGTTGCTGGGGCTGGTGCTGCTGCTGCTGCTGCTGCTTGTGGCTTGTCCTGCTTAGAGACATCTGCTTTCAATTTCGTAGATTGTCTCTCGCTACAAAAAAATGCAAATTTTATGCAAAACAAACGACACAGATAGCTGGGGCTCTGGACTGGACTGGTATATGGGGAGTGCTACACGGGGAGTGCGTGTCTGACCCCAGGCTGCTTTCGTGCCCCAAAAGCGCTTTTCGTGCTGCTTTTTGAGCATTCAAATATGTATTTCATATTGACAAGGCGCAACCTGCTGGCCCTGGGACAGTAGCCTGTGCTTTAACTTGTTCCACGCTTTGCAACTTCCACTCGTAATTGCTGCCAAAGCAGACCATCGCTTGTGTTGTGGCTCTCTCCGTATCCCTATAAGGTTAAATTTTATATATTTATCCCTAAATCCAAGGAATCTTAGCAAAGTTCCAGGCTTTAAATTCAATATTTCGAGAGTTTCCTTGGGCTGTGCTTGACTTCAGCTCTTAAAGCGGAAAACCGCTGTTCATTAGGCAGCCAGCCAGCCAGTCGTGTGGCATCTGCAAACGGGGCTAAGACGCTCGCCCTCTGCCACTGCACTCGCCGCACGCCGATGCTGCTGTCTGGGCTGGGAAAATGTCCACTTGGGATTACTTTGCTTAATTCAACTGCAAATGAAAATTGTTTGTTCTGTAAATTCAATCTCTTGGTGTCCTTGTTGACGTTGTCATTACGCCGATGTCTGCGCCTGCTGTACGAGGGGGGTGGTGGGGGGGTGGCCTTACCTTCTTCAATTTCTTCTGGCTGTGGCCCTGCCCGACCATTTCCAGGGAGTTCATCAAAGCGTAATCTGCACAAAATGGCGTCACTTCTTCCTTGGCCATGGAGCCAGCAGCACACAGAAAAAACAACAACTTTAAGGCTAACTATGACGGCGGCGAAGGACCCTCTAAGCCCCGTCCCTCCCCATCCTAATGGAGTCATAATTCTTCGGCTCGTTAGCAGCAAATACTCACGAGCACGAGTACATGCAACGTGAATGTAAATGTTGATGTAAATATGCTTGCGCCGAAAAGTATGCCAGGCATTTCGTTCGTCCTTTTCACATTTTTTTTTGTTTGGGCCCACACCCTGGAGGCCTCTGTAGTCATGGACTGTGCCGGCTTTGCGACAGCGAGCGGGTTAGCCTAGTGAAAGTTAATTGATTCGGGAGTGGGTGGCCAAGGCGAGCTGCCAGACGGTTGCCGTTCGGGCTGAGTTATGACTAAAGCTCGGGGCCCGGGCAGTAGAGGGTTACGCTCTCGAACATTATATTTTTTATGGCATCTATAAAGTAAGTTGCTGGGCTCAAATGCTCTGACAAATCAGCTGAAGGCAGCAGTTTGCTGGGGCGTTTGTTTTGCACGGGAAATTCCACGTAGATGTGATCAGAAGAAGTTCAACGGAACTTTAATGTTGTGGCAAGCGAAGAGTGGAATGCACTGCCTGGAGTTTCTTCCATTTAATCCTGGATTATCCCACCTCAACATTAATCTCCTAGAGTTCTCCTTTTGCTTTTGATTTGTTTTATCACAGGGTATTCCTTGGTCCACTTATTTCCCCCATATACTCTGTCCTGTGTCTCCCCTCTTAGCATTGGTGTGTGTGCTTTTCTCGTGCTAAACCTTTTGCCTCTGGGGCATCTGGGTGGGGCGTGACACGCCGCGCCTTAGTCAGGGGCGCCTTGCCACTGGCAGCGGCCGATCCGGGCTGACAAGTTGCTTAATTGAAAAGTGTTTTGCTTGGCATGTTGCAAGGGGCGCCAGCAGCAGCGTCTTTATTCGTTGCCCTGCAGGCCTGCCGCCGCCCCCCTTGGCTGATTTGGCAACTTTTACGTTCAATAATTTGCTGCTTATTTATGCACGTGCTTTAAACACAGCAACAAAGGACTTCCGCTTTCCCATAGGCTGCTTCTTCGTTTCGTCTCTCCTTATCCTGTACCCTCCAGCTTCCTTCTTTCCTTTAGCTTCCGTGATTACGCATAAGAAGCTTTGGGAGAGAGCGGGAGAGAGAGCGCACGCCTCTGGCTGCCCTGTCGCCTATTTATCACTTTTGCCACTTTTTATTGCTTCCTCCTGCGCATATCACGTTCGCCTCCCTTCAGCCTAATGTTTCATAAATAATTATGTTATTTTAGACGCACCTCCAGCGGGTATTCTGTTTTTTTTTATCAGTTCTGTTGGGGGTTTCTCTTAAAACTGAAACTTTGCTGCAAATTTCAGTTATTTATGGCTTGAAATTATTCGTGAAATTTCAGCTAAATAAGACACAAAATAAAGCAAGGGTATCCGCTGCTCGGTTCTGCCTTTTGCTCGTTTCTTTTTTTTTGCTTGCCCGTCGCGTTGACTTGAGATAAATTGTGGCAATAATTATCGCACATTTTTCACAGCGGCATTTTTCAAGGACTCTCAGCATTTTTGATGACAGCTTCCATAATTAAGTCGACGCGGCACTTAATGAGGCTGCTGCCACGCCCCGAGGGCAACCCTCCCCCCACATGTGAGCAGCAGCCTTGCGCATTTTTATGTATTTTTAATTAACTTTGATGTTAATGCGGCTAAAGTACAAATGCAAATGCCAGCAGTGCAGGCAGACATGGCAGGGAGGCTGGAAAATCACGATGGAGGAGCTGATCGATGAATGCAGCGGGGCTGGAACATTGTGCATGATCCGCAGCTGAAGCTCCGAGCGCTCACAGTTCCTTCAATTGTGTAGCTGGGTTGGTTCGCCCAAGGCAACTTTACCTGAGGCACAGCTCAGGCAATGCTTACTGCAAAATTAACCAAATCAAAAGGAACACTTAACGCTGTCTGGCCAGAGCCTGAAGGACTCTCTCGCTTTCAGTCTCACAGCCTGCCTGTGTCTGTCTCTGTCTCTGCCTCTGTCTGAGTCTGCTCCTTTGTGTTGGAACAAGTGTTTGTCTGTCTAATTGGTAAATTTAATTAGCCATTCTACTGCTGGCCTGCTGGCCTGCTGGCCTGGTCACCTGGTCATCGGGGCCCTCGAATGATTGTGTTTATTCTCCCCCACTGCAGTGTGAAATTCCATTTTCTGCTCAAATTTAATAAGCACGTTTCCAGGGCTAGGTAAATTTATAGACTGCCGCTCAGCTCTGGGACTGGCACTTGCCACTGATTTCGGTTCTGTTTGGGCCAAAGCAAACTTGAGTTTACCTTCCGCCTTAGCTCGGACGCCAACGGAAATGCAACACTCTGCAGTCAACGTCCTGCCCCATGCCAGTCAACCGAGGCCACACAGCGAGGGCAGATTGAGTAGTTTAGCCAGCCAGTAACAGATCTCTGGCAGCTCTGCCGAGAATAGTTTTCCCTGCAGCGGCGCTACTCCTCATTGGACCCTCGTTCATTATCAGATGTATGGCATGGCTAAACTGCTTTGCCGTTGTTTACTGCAGTTTTCAATTAAGCTGCCAATGTCCGTGCCGTGCCGCCCCCTCGCTCACCTGTCGCCCCGTTGGCAGCTTCCCTTTTTAATTAGTTGACAAACTTGCACATTTTTATCGCCGCTTGTTTCTCTTACCCCTTTTTTGCTCGGGTTCTCTTATTAATTCCATTTTGCACTTGTAATTGCCGGCGTATATATCGCTGCGCATCGCTCATACGCAGCGTTGCACCGGAAATTAATTTCCGGCAGAGCAGAGCAAAGCAGAGCAAAGCAGGGGAGCTGTTCGAGCAGTTTCCTTGACAATGTCAGGGCCAGAGCAGAGCAGAGCAGAGCATGGACTACAACTTGCCCAGCTACATGCATAATAATCCCCACCCCTTTTCGATTGCAGAATGTGCCGGTATACGAGACTTTTCCGGGCGACTTACAGCACTGGCTGGCGGACAGCTACGGGCTGAGTGCCGTGGATGTGTACCGCAGCTGGAGCATGGCCCGCAGCAGGGGCGCAACGGGGGGCGGCAGTGCCGGCCAAGTGATCTGCTCCGCGGAGGGACAGTGCTATCGAGTGAGCCAAATCGTCAGCGCCTGCTGTCCGTTCTGAGCTCTCAATAAATGCGCTGCAAAACAATCGAAAGGAAATCATAAATTTGTGGGACACACACACGACGCGGCCAGCGATTGCCAGGCAGTTGCGGCATTGTCCGCAATGAGACCATTAAAAGCCGTTGCTCTTGCGGCCGACTGCGACCACGTCCGAGACCCGTTGCTGCTGGCCAGATGTGTGTGTGTGTGTGGGCCATAATCGAAAGCGGAAGCTGACAACTGCATTGACGGCTGGCGCTTAATGCTCTCCATTCGGGCTGTTGGTTATTTAAATGGGTTTGTCACTTTGATTTTTCAGCCACAAATCCTGCAGGGCTCTCCCATTAAGTTGTGGGCTTCAAGTTCGGAATATGTAAAGCTGAGGCGCTGATCCAAGCGAGTGATTCCCCTGCAGAGCATTGCACAGTCGTCGCATTTCTGCCCCACCGATTGCACTGCGTTGCCGCTTTGAGCTCTTTATGCGTGTCCGCAATCAACGGCCACGAATGTTCCCTGCTGCCAAAAGCAAAAAAAACAAAACAAAAAACGAATTTACATACACAGCGAGGCAACCAGCAAGCAGCACGAAAATCAACATGCAACAGCGACAGACGCAGGCAGCCAGAGCAGCACAACAGCAGCAACAAATGTCAGTTATGCTTCCTGTTGCTTTTGGCTTTATCCCCGGCATACCCTGGCAGAGGGTCGCGCAGCTCAGCCGGCAGTTTGCTGCAGAGAGTCAAAGAACATGCGAGAATCCTTCCAGAGGGGCGAGTACAATTTGGCTCCATCAAAGTCTCAATTTTAGATTTTCCTTTAAGTGTATCTGCTGCTTCGATCCGCGCTGCAAGTTCTTCCCTGCTGTGAGTGTGTTTTTTCGCCGTCATCGTGGCGCAATTGTTTCGCTGGTAAACAATGTGATTTCCAGCGTTAAATTTCATTCAATCGGCACGGGCACGGGCACGGGCACGGGTCCCTCTGACTGCCCGCACGGGCTCTGATGGCCCCCGCCCAGCATCCCCTGCTCAATCCCGCGCCATTGCTGGGCAATTTGTGTGCCAGAAAGTGTGTGGCCCGCAAAAAAATATGTCGAGCGGCTGCAGTTTTTTTTGCATTCATCTTTTTTTTTGCTGTATGTATATACATATGTTTTTTTTATTGAATTTTGAGTGAGTAAAATGTTTTTTATCTTGTATGAATTATTTTTCAATCGCCTTTTTTTTGGCTGCTGCAAAATTGCTTTTAATTGATCAAATTGTTTAAATATACGGCATTCATCTATGCAAATGTTTGTGTGTGTGTTTTTCCTGTTTCGTGCAGTTTTTGGCATTTTTGTTTAAATTTAAATTTAAATTTATTTAGTTTTTGCTTTTATATTTCTTTTAAGTTTATTTTCCCCACTAGAAGTGTATTATTGATTCGTTTTGTTTGTTTGTGCAGCTGGTAATTAATACATAAAACTATTAGATAATTGTGCTTTTGTTAATTGGTTTTTTGTTGTTTTTTTTCTGTGTTGCGATCTTTTTTTGGTTGCATTCAAAATGTGCCTGAAAAATGTCTGAGTCTGATAAAGCGATTTCAATTCAGGTACAAATATTAAATAAAAAACGTAATCAAAATAACAGTAACAAAAATAATTAATAGCTGCACGGACTGTAAGCCGAGAGCTCATTTTTCAGTTCAGCCACGAAAAAGTAAGCGAAAATGCACTGCCGGATAAACAAAACTCTCAAATTGCTGCAGAGATTACGCAAAAAAATTGCACAAATAAATGTACGAGTATATATATAAACATACATGAATGTGTATGTATATATGTATGTTTGGTTTTTGTGGTTCATTAAAAGCAACAGCGCCAAAGCGGATCTCTGCTTGTGTTCTCTTTATATTATATTTAATTAAGGAACTACGCGCACCCAAAATGAAAACTGAGCACAGAGACAATCGAAAATGGACAGCGATTTTCGCGGCTTTCATTCGCAGCATCTCTGCCATTCGCCCCTTGTCGCGTTTTTCATATTTAAAGCTAACGAGAGGCTCTGCCATCTCCCATTTCCATTTATGGCAAGCTGTGTGAGTGCCATGCGCCCCCACACACGCACACATATATGTACTATATGTGAGTATAGGTAATTCATGTAAACGATATTGCTTCACTCAACTGTCAGAGGGCATTAAATAATATTTTGGGCCGCTCTGCTGAAGCGAGGGGAGAGCAGCAGCAGCAGCAGCAGCGACAGCATCGCGGCCTGTGACATTTCTGACTGCAGCCTAGCGGGGATGCCCAAAAAAGAAAAGCCGCAGCATGGCAGCCCCACGGAACGAAGGACAGGCAGACAGACAGACAGACAGACAGGCATAGATGTCATGTGCAGGCTTATGTAAGAAGGGGAGGCGGCGCATTTAATTTTTTAAGCAAGCCAAAAATGGCCGCAGTCGGGCCATTGAAAATGTACATAAAATGGTTACCAACTGCCTGTGGCTTGCATAATGCAGCCTAGACCGCGTTCAGTTGGAGCACACCTCTGGCTGATCCCTTGGATACGCTAATGGACGGGTGTTTGCTACCCTCTGCTGTGCCTATTTAATCGTTGCTGCTGCATCCCACTGAGTCTGCCTAATCGGCGCTTCTGCTCCCGCTGCGATTAATATGCCTCACAGCATTCCAAATGAAGTTCCATCAGGCTGCTGCTGCTGCTGCTGGCTCTGCCCTCTGCCATTTGATAGTTTGCTAAATTTGCAAGAAATACATTACCGAAAGCACTTAAATACGAAATTTGAGAAGTTTGTTGGCCCCATCTTCCTGCCGTTGGGCGGCCGAACAATGCCAATGCCAGAAGTCAGAAGTCAGAGGTCGAGCCATGTCCCACTGGGGGGGGCCTTTCACCTGGCGACGACAGGAACGTGTCCAAAATGCGGGCTCCAATAATTTGCGGTGAGTTTATTATGCAGATAAACAAAATGGCCGCCAAGCTCGGCCTGACTCAGCATTAAGTTTTGTCCAAGACACACACACACACACAGAGACACACACACATATGGGTGGGTCTAAGAGCCTCTGGGCCATGGTCAACAATTGCCGGCAATCATCTAGGCAGTTGCCTTATTACAACAACAATGGAGTGGCAGGGCTGCGGCTGGGGGGGGCTAAACTTTGCCATAACGGGAGTTATCTGACTGTAAATACATAATCTGCCGTCCCAGCGCCTCGAACCCGTCGACGTTGCAGCTTTTGGCCCCCTCCGATCCGGCCTGCTGCTGGCTCCCAAAAGATTTCAGCCGCCTCCTGCAGCTTGAATACGGATTTGCTTTTATTGCCACAGCTTCCTGTTGCCGTTGCCTCTGGTCTGCTCTTCCCTGGCCTTTTTCTTTCTCTTCTTTTTTCGGCTGCTGTGGGTTCCGCATTAAGGGTTAAGCAGGTGCTTTATAAACCAAGTGGCGGCGGGGCACGGTAAATAAGGACAAATGCCGTGTAATGGGCAACCTGGTGCGTGGCCCAAAGCCCCCCCGCAGACCCCGCTAAAAGAACTAGCGGCATAGAGTCCCTTTCGACTTTTGTTTGGCCCAGAGAGTTGACTGGAGCGGTGTGCGGTGTGCGGGATAGGCTGTAAAATTTACACCTTTCAATGTGTCCCCAAAGTGCAATCAAAAGATTTTCGTCAGTCACTTTGGCGTTAGTTTTGGCCGCTCCGAAGATGTGAAGACGTCCCACTGAAATTGCTAGCCAGCTCAGCGACATCTCAAATATTTATTAATGTCGTGCGGACTTCAGTGGATACTTTTCCCATAAATTTAATGACATTGTTTTGCATTGGGGGGCGTGGCAGTGTTGCTGCTGTTCAAAGTTCTTGTGTCTCGAGTTTTCTGATAGTTTCAGCGGGGGATTAGCAGCCGCTGGCAGCCGTTGCAAATTCTGGTGCGGGGGCTCCAGACCCTTTGCATGCCATCAAGTATTTTACAGGGACCGCAAGCTTTGTAAGCTATAATTTAAAAATCGCACAATAAAATTTTTTTTTTAGTTTTTGGGTTAATCATTATTGATAATAAATATTTTTATAAATTAAAATTAAAAATAAAACTCAAAAATAATTATTAAAATATAAAAATACAATTTTAACAGCTTTGTTTTTTGCAGTTTTTTTTAATATTTTTTTTAGAAATTAAAAATAAACTCCAAAGTAATGATTAAAATATAAAAATACTATTTTAACAGCTTTGTTTTTTGGAGTTTTTTTTAATATATTTTTCATCAAGTATTTTACATTATAAGCTATAATTTAAAAATTACACAATAAAAATTGTTTTTTTTAGTTTTTGGGGTAATCATTATTGATAATAAATATTTTTATGAATTAAAAATAAAAATAAAACTCAAAAATAATGATTAAAATATAAAAATACTATTTTAACGTTAAATTTTAACATTAAATGATTAAAATATAAAAATACTATTTTAACAGCTTTGTTTTTTCCAGTTTTTTTATATATTTTTTTTTATAAATAAAAAATAAAAATAAAACCCAAAAATAATGATTAAAATATAAAAATATTATTTTAACAGCTGTGTTTTTTTTAGATGCAACTTGCAACTGCTTCGTTCAAGCCGATAAAGTGGAGGTAAATGGTAAAAAATGCCTAGAGCTTTGCTGCTAAATGTAAAATATAAAAATATAAAAGAAAAATAAACCATATTCACGTGGTTATGTGGCTATATATGCCCGCTTGATATATACCCCTCAATCGTTCATTAGATATCTGCACAAAAGCAAATACAAATTGCCTTGCATAAGCGACGGCCACAAAGGAGATGGAGAGCAACGACAAGCACATAATTCATATAGCAGCAAGGCACACAGCCGTGAAAGACAAACAGAAAACAGAGCGTAGAGAGAGGGGTGTGCTGGCAAGGGGCAGACAACTAAAAGGGCAAAGCCTAGCCGGAGTCGACATATTGAAATTCATGCTCGTAACTACACACAGAAACCAATTACAATATCAATTTAAAAGGGATTAAAATGGCCATGGCCCTGGCTTAGCTTCGGCCCCTGGCGGCGGCTGGAGTCGTATTTAAGATTTGTTCCCTTGTAAAATTGTGAAATTGCAAATTGTATTTGCCATCTTTTTTTTTGGGCCGAGAAGCAGCAGCAGGGGCAGCAGGGGCAGCGGCGGCGGCAGTTTTCTAGAGCCGTGAGCGTCAAACTTTTAAATGAAATACTGAGCCAGCAGATTTTCATAATAAATAACGAGTCTTTGCCTGGCATTACACGAGCATAATCAAGCATAATGCCATTGTGCTATAGCATACATATATACGGGTATATATACGGGTATATATGTATCTGTATTGTGTGGCCTCAGACCCGCAGTGAGATCTCAACAAGTGGCAATCCCCCAGTCCCGCACTCTCCCTGTATTTGTGTGTATTTTTACATAACTTATCTTGTTTGCTTGATAAGCCAGAATTTTGTACATAAAAGACCGCAATTTATACGCCAGTATTGACAGCATCCCCTGGCCATAAGCGAGGGGCCTTGCTGTTAGCTGTGGGGGGGCCAGAAGCAACTAATTTTGCTGAGTAAAGATGCAGCTGCAGCCTCAGACTGCAGGCCGTGCAAATAGACTGCCAGCAGTCCTGCGAATAAATCAGATTTAAAATGCTCCACTAGGCAATTTAATTTGTAAGGAACCAAAAACAATACCCATCCCTCATTTGCCTTTGGCCTTCGCTTTGATTTTGCTGCTGTTTATCTTTGCATCGATTGATCCATCCATCATGTCTATCCGTGGCTGGGACTTTGGGCAGGAGACATATAAATCAGTTGGGCATCGTCATGTCAAGTTAACAGGCGATTACAAGGGCTTTACCTGGACCAGTTACGTGGCTTGAGCTCACGAGACAGCTCACTGGGGGGCTGTTCCGCACACTTTCTTGGACTTTTCTGGCACAGGAGCTGGTAGCTCGTACTAGGCCAATTATCGCAGGCAAACTGAGCCAAAGTTAAATTAAAATCAAATTAAATATCCGCAGAGGAGCGCATTGTAAGCGCTTAATGCTGGCCGCTGAGAAATCAATTTAATTTCGAAGATTTTGCTGGCCACAATCGACATCTGTGCACCAAATTAACTGGCGATTACAAGAGGCTTTGGCCAGGGAGCTGGAGCACCCAGCAGACACACACAGAGAGAGGGACAAACCGGACACGAGAAGCAATCGAGTGGAGGCGACGCAACAAGCAAATGACAATTGAAAGGATGACAAGGCGTAGGAACAACAGTCCATTGCCTAGCCCCTAAAGCCCGCCGCTTGTTGGCAAAAGAAATTAAACACACACACAACAAAAGCAGAAGAAGAAGGGAAACACACAGAAATGAAAGAAAGTTAAGCCCCGGAGACAATTGGCAATGGTCGGGCGAAGGCAGGGGGCAGGGCAGGCTGGATCTGTGGCATTTGTCTCGACTGTCGCGTTGACATGACGTTGCGCGAATTGCGGCCTGAATTTGTTCGTGTGTCCGTAATTGTGTCTGTGTCTGCGCCTCGACTGTCGTCTGTCGTCTGCCTCGAAAGTGAGCAACACGCGCTGACAGCGAGGAGGAGCACCGAAGCCAGACAGGGGCGAAGGCAATTGTACATAAATAAATGGTGGCCATCGCTGATATTTTGGATGTATTTATTGGCTTTTGCTTTGAACCTTTCCTCAAGTTTCACGCGAAAGATATTCCCACCCACGACTCCACGTTAAAAGCAGCAGCACAAAGCGAGCTCTGAGGGAACTTTGCTACCAGCTGCAAGCAAATAAAGTCTGAGATCTGCGATCGAGAGTCACAAACATCTGATGGAAATCATAGTACCCCTTGCAACCTGCACAGCAGCAGCAGCAGCAGCAACAGACGCGACTCCGAAAAACCATCAGCTGCCATCAAAGGCAGGACGAAGGCATCTTTCGGACTCGGACTCCGCTTGGCGGCAAACGCCGTGTGGCACGAAGCTTTTCATTGACTAAAAGCGACGCCTGCGCCGCTGGCACGCGGCCACAAGGCGAACTCCGAGTTGGCTGCACTTCTGGCCACGGGTTTCAGTTCGTGTTTGCCACTCGTGCGTTCTGGTCGGCACAAGCGGCGTGTGCTTTACATTCGTGTGGTCCCTGGAGTCTGCCTGTTGGCCCGCTGCTACGTCTGATTCGATTTTTGGCGCAAGTAGTCTGAAAAGCCGGCTCAAGTGTGCCGCGTGCGTGTGTGTTGCCGGAAATACTTGGAGTAATCGAAGGGCCAAAAAGCAGAAAAGAAAAGCAGCAAAAAGAAACGCAACAAATTCGAAGAAAATTAACTTGGGGCATTCGTTAGAAGGCGGCTCTGACTGTGGCTCTGACTGTGGCTCTGGCTCTGTTGCTGCCATTATTATGTTTTGTTTTAGCCCAGTGGCCCCCCTGCTAACTCGAAACTAGGTTAATTGACGTGTGTTGTGGGTGGATCGACAAGGAAAATAGCGCAAAAAAAGATACATATACAAAAGCAAATACCAGAGGCAAGGGCAGAGCCATAGGCAGCCAGCAAGGTGCACTGAGAGCTCCCAAGAGCCTCACCGAAACGAGCAGCACGCGACAACTTCAAGGAGATTACACCAAAGCCAAACTAAAGCCACACTAAAGCCAAACTAAAGCTAATCTAAGGTAAGAGTTTGACTACCCTGAATGTGCCCCACTCATTCATCAATTGAACTGCCAGCGAACCAAACTCTCCTCCACTTGTTTTCACTTCAATTATTGCAACTTTTTAATGGGCATTCTCATAACAATAATTTACGCAGCAATCGAATTAAATTTGCTATTTGTTAAGTAGCTTTTGTTTGTGGTTGAGCGAGTTCGTGGCCGATAATTTTGCTAGTGGCTAAATTTTAATTGGTTTTTTTTGGTTGATGGCAAAAATCAATGAATCAATGCATCAGCTGTGTGCCTGGCTGATTAGGAGCAAGGGCTGCTCGCAGGCACGCAGCTGGATTGCTTTAATTGGCTTTTAGAACATGCAGTTCAAGTGGGTTCAATTTATCTCCGGCCTAAATCAGTTAGCCCTTAAATATACTCTTAAAGCAATTTGTTATCCTTGCATTTGCAGCTCAATATTCCACTGCAAGAGTTGCCTTTTTTTTAGCCACTATCAAATGTCATTCGATCGTTTCATTTCGCCTCTTTGAATGTCCCACAGGGACTCCAGTGTTTGTGCTCTGTTCAACCGAAATGCCTTTGCCACTCGCGGGCGCAAATATATTTGTATGACATTTCCCATTGAGCAGAATGTGTGCCTAAGCAGCCAGCCGCCACTTTGTGCAACTCAATGAAAATGAAAAGCGAAATAAAACATATGCAGAATAAACTTCAAACAAATGTCGTCGCCGCGCAGAGTTTTTGGGGCCATCAAAATCATCTGCAAACAAAACAAAACATAAAAAAAGGACTACACAAAAATTAAAATAAACAAAGTGAGCGGAGGGAGCAGAGTGAAGCAAGGGGAAGCAGTGGGAGCAGAGGGAAGCAGGGGGAAGCAGAGGGAGCAGAGGCAGCGGCTTCATGGGTCGGCGGCGTCTTTCTGGGTGCCTCGAAGGCACGGCGAGCTGCCCGCCATCCCGTTGCACATATTTATTAATTTTTTTTTTTGGTGTTTTTTTGTTGTTGTTGCTCCTGCCCGCCAAGTGGTGCGTGTGCGTGTGTGTGTGTGTTGAACGTGGGTGTGTGTCAAAATTTAAAAGCATTCTGGCCGGGTTGCCCTTTGCACAGGTCCTGGCTGCCAGGCGCTCTCCTTCGCTCTCTCTATCGCTCTCTGGCTGTGTTGGCGCGCTTTGTTTTATTATTTTGCGGAAGCTGCGAACCAACATTTATAAAAAGGTTTTTCTTGCTACGTGAGGCACACACCAACACACACACACAGCGGAGCATTGCTCTCTCGCTCTCTGCATTACCGTTATTTTATGACGGAAGTACATTTAAGCAGATTTTTTTCCCACAGCACTCCCTTCCAGAAAAAAGGGCTGCAGCAAAAAAATGGAAGAAAATTTAAATATTTCCCTTTACGCGCTGTGCTTTTCATTTGTGCCGTCGTCTCGCTAAAATTTATGGCCAACCAAATTGCTCTATGCCCCAGCCAAGCTCCAAAAGGCAGCAGCAATAATACAGACACAGTCCCCCCCTTCGATTGCAGCAACAACAACAGAAAATAAAAGGAATAGCAAATAAAGAACTCTGACGGCGCCTTCAAGGGCAAAGCAAACACTGAACAACACAACGGCAAACAAAATAAAAATACAAAAATAAAAGTAACGAAGTAAAAATACTATATTAAATCTGCCTGAAGCCACAGGGCATATTTCATTAATTGAAATTTAATTCAATTGCCGGGGCGAGAGCGATGAAGCGATGCCAAGTGAAAGTCAGCAGGTAAAATACACATAAATTTCAAGCGCACACATCCTTCGGGTGTGCGCTGTGAGTCGTGTGAGATTCCTTGCCAAGTAAGTGACTCAATAAATAAATTTAGCTGCCAACTTCATGCTGGCAGTCCTGGGGGACGACTGATTGTTGCCTCAGGTTGGATTTGTGCGCTGCTGACAGATCTGGGCAATGCCTGGCGGGGTCTACACGGCTAATGCACAGCTCGAGTTTTCCCTGGAAACCACACCTGTACAGGCGCCATTTGGGGGGCGGGATTAAACGATAAAAAACTCAGCTGTTAATTGCTGACTTGGAAAATAAATAAATTTAAAAATTAAGAAGCATAAAGAAAGGTAATCAAAGGGTCCTGAATGCTCAAACTCCGCTTCCACAGGCTTTGCACTTACTGTTGAGGGCCCAGCTCCGCCTTCAGTGAATTATTGTGTGCCATGTGTAATGATCTTATCTAAGAGGATGAGCTGCAAGGAAGCCCTGAAATGCAAACTTGAATTTACACAGCATTAAAAGCAGTCCGAGAGGAGACACACTTCTGACAGGCGGGACGGGACGGGACAGGACACGGCAAACAGAGCTGTGCAAAAACGTCGCAGAGCTGTGCAACGTTTATTAAGTATAGTAAGTGAGCTATTCAAAATCAAAGCAGCAGAAAAATCCAGTCAGGCGGAGCGAGAGAGAGTGGGACAGAGACAGAGCGCGACACAGTGTGGCAGAGTGGGAAAATGTGTCGCCTGATTGTCAGGCAAATGTCAAGCTCAAGCTGCAACGCGCCTGGGGGTATGCCAAGCCATGTCCCAGCCCCACCTGCAACAATGTGCAGACATTTATGGCACGAGATGCCGCTGGCAGCAGTCGGCAGTCAGCAGGCAAATGCCTTGAGTGGCATCGCAATGGCTGTGGCAGAGCCAGCTGCAGCGGCATCCTAATGCTGCCTCCAAGACATTTCCGTGGCGCGTTTGCCAGAACGTTGAAAGCGCATTAGCTTTGTCATTTATCGTCGCATACTTGCAGCTCCATCGAGCGGTAAAATCTGAATGCAAACTTAAACACAACTTAAAGTCAGTCGCTTTGGCAGTGGCATAGTTGCCCCCGTAGCCTTCCTTCAGCTCTCGGACTGAGTGACACTCGGCACATCTAATTTTACACATTTTTAATATGCACTCCAGGGAGAACTAAGCCACTGCTGCTGCTGCTGCTGCTGGTTGTAGCTGACAGACAGCCAACAGAGAGCCGCCGAGAGTGCTGGATTTGGACCCGGGCAAATGTCAAGGTTCCACACGCCTCGTTAGCTGCATTTTCATAATTCATCAAGGAGCGGGCTCTAGCCGGGCTTTAATGAATGGCTTGAATTTAGAATTTGCCAGTTTTCTAATTTATTTTATATGGCACAAACACAGGCACAAACACAGACAAAGGCACTGACGAGAAGTTCCTTTGTTTCCGCTCCTCATCTTCCTCATCCGCCGCCTCTGCATAAAAAGTGTGAACAATTTTATTGTGTGGAAAATTTGCTTGCTCACATGGGTTCCCAGCTGCCACTGAGCGGAACATACTCGTGCATAATTTAAAAGTGCCCGCATCATTCATACGCAGTGGTGTACGCCTCGCATTGTGCTCGCTGCCTGCTGCTGCTGTGCCAAGCGGCCAAGGTAAAAATGGTAAGGTCGCTGCTTGTCTGCCGCTTTATTTCGTGTTCGTTTTCCTTTTTAGTTTTTCCATTTACCATTTTCCATTGTTTGTTTTAAAGAGTTTTCTGCGGCGTGCCGTGCCTGCTTAGCCCCGCCGGACTCGTGCAGGAATGTTGCATTTTGCGTATTGGCTGCTGCAAAGTTCGACTGTGATTCGACTGTGATTCACATATGTATGTCTGGCAGAGTCTGCTGGCTGGATAATTGGCTTGGCTGCAGCCTTGGGGGCAGTTGCAAATGTGCTGCGTGCGATGCTGCTGCTTCACGAAAGTTTCTCCCTGATTTGTGTACGAACTTTAAGCCTTGCTCTTTGTGTTCCCCTTAACCCAATTCGAGTGCCAACTTTTGACCCACATATGAATCGAATTTGAATGCCTAACAGCTTTAAGCCGATTTCAGTTTCAATTCTTGTTGATAAATCTCTATTGGCGCTGCGTATTATTCGCTGCAGTCGGACCGCCAGTTTGGTTAGCTAATTCCTTGAAAATTCTTAAATTCCCCGCTGAGGACACAGCGAAATCCCTTTCAATTGCCAGCAAGTCCCCGAGTGCAGCCACCGCCTGACCGCCTGACAATTAAAATGCTAAAAAACTACGCAGAAAAAAGCAGCGCAAATAGAGGAGCGCGCAGCGAGCAGCCCACTTGAATGCAGCTAACCATGAAAGCGCGTTAAAAAAGCATTGCCGGCACACGGCTCTGCCCAGCCAGCCGAACCCCCTGGGGTTGGTCCAGGCCCATCAAAAATGCATGCAAAATGCCGCATGGATGGCAGCAGGCAGCAGGCAGCTCAACAATTTTGCCTATGGACACGGTCCAGCTGCAAAATGCTGAAAAAATATATATATAAATCCTAAATGGCCCGACATGTGTTCGCCGAAAAGTTGAGACTTGCAAAAAGAGAAGGAATACCAGAGCTTTGGTGGACAGAAGTGGATCGTACCCTGGCAATGCTCTGGGAGAGAATTTGTGCTCATAGCTTACAAAGAATGGCCAGCCATAAATAAGAGTTTATCCAAGCAGACACTCTCCAGCGAGTACTGGCGATCGCTGCATAATCGGGGGCTACAAATGCAGAATTTGATCGGACTAGAAAGCCGATTTTGAGTTGACTTTTCAATCGTAGTTTTAGCAGGTGCGCAAGCAAAGCAGCCTCCTGTTTTCACGTACTAATGAACTCGTGCAGGAGCACCTCTGGCACCTTTTCGGCACCGAGGAAGTGTTCAACTTCCAGCCCGGAGCACTGTGTTCTCCTCCCTCCGCCCCGTGCACTTTGTGAATTGTCAAACAGCCGAAAAAAGCCTTTGCTCTGCAGGTGGCTGGCGTGGGAGTGGAGTAGCTGCTCGGAGTAGCTGCCTGCAAGTGGGTGGAGTAGCTAGTTGTGTGCTTCGATGGGGTGGAGTAGCTGTTTGGGTGGTGAAGCCGTTCGGCTGGTTCGCCTGGGCGTACTGCTGGTCGTGTGGCTCAGCCCTGCCCTTTGTGTATCGGCGTTGCTTAGCAGCAAATTACTTGGCATGTCAGTTGAACGTTGACGAAGCGTTGACAAATTTTCATAGCCCAAATAGTTGCCAGTCCGCCGCTCACATTTGCCCAGCAGGTAGCATTTTATTCAATAAACAAAATCTACAGCTCCATACGTCTGTGGCAGCAACAATGTTCAGGGGTTTGGAGGTACTTGTATGGGTTTTGTGCGTGTGTGTAATATGTAGATTTTGATGGCAACAAAAAACCGAAGCGGTAAATCAGTAAACATGCAGTCGCAAGGCAGTCCGGGGCTGCTCATGATTTATAAGCAATTGCTCGTGTTGCATGCAAGCGTGCAGCAGGAGGGGGAGGGCTCAAGGCAACTTGGGTTAGAGCTGAGTTCAAGGCTTAGAAATATGCCGAGCAACCGAGGATCCCAGCAGGCAGCCAACTCATCAGGCACCTGGCCAAGAGCTACGCCCAGCTCCCTCTATAAAGTTATTAACTTAAAGCATTTTTCATGATGCCTGAGCCCAAATAGATTCCCAAACTTGGAGCTGGTCCCACAAATTCCAGCAATTAGCTTTATAAACATCGCATCTTAGCTGTCGGCGCTCATCTCTAGCGTTGGCTTTGGTTCTTGAATTTGCAGACACACAAAAACAGAACCCTTGGCATGGGCATGGACACAAAACGAGGCTGGCCCCCGAACACATAGAACCCTGGCCAAAAAAAAAGAAAACATTCTTATATTTTTTATGCGCAAAATAAATTGAACTTGAGGCAAAGTGGATGGATGGGGCGGGATCTGGGACTGGGAATGGGTCGGGGAATGGGTCTGGGGTTCTGGGGCCTTGGGTCTGGGCTCCTGGCTAAAGGCAAATCATTTTGGAGTAGACGAAAAGCGACGAAGCGCATAAATTGTTGGCTCACACACCGACACCGACCAGGAGACACATAGAGCAGCATACAGCATCGCACATACAGCGCCAGCCATACACATAAAGCCAAGCGAAGTTTCAAAAGAGGCGTCCAAAGTGCTTGAGTTGTGTCTGTTGCGCTTTGAGGGATTATACCTGCCCGGAAACAAGGCAGCGGCCAGGGCCCCAGGGAGGCAGACATGCCACAGTCTGCCTGCCCGCTGAAAGCTCATCTCCAGAGATCTCTGCCCCAAAATTATGATTTATACTTACCCCCTTGCAGGCTGCCTCTCTACGTGTTTCTGTCTCTTGTTCTGCAGTTGCTGATGCCGTGATATTTTTGGATTTAAGTTCGAAATTTGTGCGCCACAGCCAGAGGGCTCCCCCAGGGGCAGTCTCTTCTCACTTTAATCGCTGCGTTGCCACGAGTCTTTCGTATATACGAGTCCCGTCTGTGTGCTTGATGTCTCGCCATAATGTGACACAAAGTGGAGCTGCTCCAGCCGCTCCTCCTGCTCCTGCCACTGGTTCCAATGGGCACATTCATTTCCTCACGGCTGTCAAGCGGCAAGGACCCGGCCCAGCCGTGTGCGTTATTCTTGGGGCAAATGTATTTGGTGTGCGGTTGCTGTGAATCGATAAAACACCTCAGCAGCCATTGCTGCAAAATCGAAGCTCTCTCTCTCTCTCTCTCTCTGTTTGGGCAACTATTTTCCAGCACTAAACTAGTTGCCCCTGCCACCTATTCCCCAGTTGCTGTTGTGGCAATGTTTTCACTTTTTCCCAGATGCTGTGTGGGGCTGTGGATGTGCTTGAAAAGATGTCAATGGCTGTGGCCTTGCTCTGTTGATTTTCGGTAACGTTTTGTGGAAATTACTTGGGGCATAAAAATCGATGCCCGATATCGGTAATGATAGCGAACAGCCAACAGCTAACGATGCCTGAGTAGATCCGAACGGGCTCTTGCGGCTGCTCACTTGGCAGCGCGTGAAGCGAAAGGCGAGAGATGTTGAGTGCCCCTCCAGTAAGTGGGAATTCCCCGTCACTGGCGGAGACACACCTGATTCGCCTGGGGACACTCTCCCGCGCTCTCTGCTGGCCAAGCAGAATCGATTTACTCAGCTGTGGGGCTGCACTCTACGATGAGCTTTAAGGCCAGGCCATGCTCCACGCTGGACTCCAGGCAGGGTGCGGCGTGGTGCGGCTTGTGTGTCCCCGTTCTCAGTTTGTTTGCAATGTGTCCAATAATAGTGGCATTACGCCCATTTAACATGCACGAACGCAGCCAAACAACAGCCCCAGATGGCCGCCGACTCTCGATTGTCGATTGTCGCTGTCGCTGTCGCTGTGCGTGGGCATAAAAATGTCCTTAACCCGCTGGCACTGTCCGGTGCTAATATTAGCATAATGTGCGTGTGCCGCACTCCAAAAGTGACTGTGGGAGTGTGTGTGTGCGTGTGTGGATAACAAAACCAGAGCCGCTTTTGGTGAGCAGAGGCGCGTGGCAAGGCAGGAGGCGTCTCAACCGCAACAGCAGCGGGTGGCTAGCCACAGCCCCGCAGTGGCACAGCCCACACGCTGCTGCTGCTGCCGTACACAGACAAGCCACATCAACCCAACCGTAAATACCCTACTCGTATGCTGCGAGCGGATCTGCAGGGCCCGCTGCATGGGTGGCTCTATGGCGATTTATGAGCGCTTGAGATCAGGCAGCGTCATTTCTTTTAAAAATATTAATAATATAAAATATATATAGATATATATAATATTATATATTATATCATATATATTATTATATATATATATTTAATATTACAATTATTAGTTGACACTCCACTGATCAGAGACAGAGCGAAGCACAGACAGATGTTCATTTAATTTATTTTTTATTTTTTCTATGCCACTCTGTTCAATGTTTATTTATTTATTTATTATGTTAATATTTACCAAATCGTATTTCAGTTTCAAGCCCCAGATGCTCTACCTTTCAGGGCGCTATATATGTGCCAGGGTATGCCAGACTTCAGTCTTTCTCTTGCTGTTCACTTGCAGCCAGGCCGTGCCACATTCGTGGCCACACTCGGAGCATCTTCTCGCCATTAGAGAAAATAAATCTCTCTGCCTGTGCCCCTGTTCCCCTGTCTCATTAGCACTCTCCCCTGTGCCCCTGTTCCCCTCCCATTCTCTTCTTTTTCCCAGCTGTATTTATATGCAGTCTGTCGTCGGTTCGTATTTTATGCGCAACGATCGGGCATAAAATGGCCAAAGAGGACATTGATGCAGCCATTTCCGTACGTCATTCCACATTGTTGCTGCGCTCCTCTCTCTTCATCGCTGCTGCCCCTTTGTGTGCGTTTGTGTGGGGAGGGGGAGGCCTGTCCGGTCAAAGATTAAACACATAATGGGCGCGTGCCCCGGCCCTGCTGTGGCTAAGGCTGAGTCGCGTTTTTAATAACATTTTATGCCGTTCTGGCTCTGGCTCTGGTTCTAGATCTCCCCTTTATTCGGGGGCTACGCTCTGCAATAAATGAGCCGTTAAGCGCTTAAAGTTGCCCAGGATCCGCACACACATGTGGGCTGCTGCTGGTGTGTGCCCGTTGCGTGCAAGCCCTTTTATTGCCGCTTTATTGTGGCCAAGTGGCGGGGCTTGGCTGGGCTTGGCTTGGGCCCAAAGAAGCGGCCAAGTTAAGCGTCATAAACGGGTTAATGACTTGGAAGTTGCCTTTAATACGTACAAAAAAATGCTGAGCATTTTCCGCTGCCTGTCCAGGACTGCCACTCGGCTCTCGAGGCCGTCTTTATCGTTGTCCTGGGCCCGCTCACATGGCTCTCCATGCTCGCTGTGCCTGCCCCCCACTTTTATCAATTTAATGTCGCTTGTTTGCTTTGGCACAAGCCGCCGCATGATTATTTTTTTATGGCTAATTTTTAATTTGTTTGCGAACACTTTTGGTGGCTGTAGCAACCCCTTGCCTCTAGCCTCCATCCTCCATCCTTTATCCTTTATCGACTGCTGTCAGTGCCGGGCCTGGCCTCGCCTGGCCTGGCCTGGCAGTTTATTTCAGTTTTTCCGACATGTTTCTACATGCCTGCCTCAATGGACAACCAGTTGCCCAGTTTTACCCTCTTTTCTGCCTCTACCTCTGCCTCTACCTCTACCTCTCTCCCTCTCCCTCTTTCTATTTCTCACTGCCATTTCCTGTTGTGTTCTCAATTGTTATACATTTCCGCTTCCGCTGCCTACAAATGGGCGCCCATTTTTATTTAACACTACGAATGGCTGCTTGCTTTTAGTTTGGGGTGGGTTGACTGCCCCTGCCCCTGCCCCCTGCTCCATGCCCCATGTGTGTATGTGCTGAGGGGCATAAATATTGTATGAAGCTATTTTTTGATTTATGCCGCCATGTGGCTGGCATTTATGTAGGTGTTAATAGTTGCGTGTTTTTTGCTTAATGTCTGCCTCACTCAGTGCCCCACTGCGGGGTGCGGCTGGTGGCACAATTATGCACTGAATTGAGTCCAGTTTTTGCGAGTGCACAGCCACGAAAATTCCTCGTACAAGTGGCTAAAAATTGATTTTCTATTTGATTTGGTTCCCTATAATATTTGTTTGGGTTCTCCTTCGGGCAACCCCGCACAAGAGTAACACGAAAAGTATATTTTTTCCTCCCTTTAGCTGCCTTGCAGTAATCCTTTTACATTGTTCCCCTTTACATATGTTTGTGTGTGCTTCTATAAGCCACAGCTCATGAGGCATCTCCTCCAGCGTTGCGCCCATTAAAAGCTATCAAGCAATTCAAAACACATTCGGCAGCAGAATAAAGTAAAACAAAAATTCATTTTAACGTCTGTTCCATGCCCTGTTCTTCTGCTTCCCTCTCCTTCTGCGTCTCCCTTTTTATATGCTTTGAATGGCTCACTCTTTTTTTGGCTTTCTTTGCCGTGTCTCACGTGCACTTCATTTTGTAATTACCTCGGGCTGCAAAACGCTGGCAACGTTCTAAAAATTTGTCGACTTAATGACAGAATGTTTTAAATTGCCTTTTATAAAGAACAGCAGTGAATAAATTTACAGACACACCTACACACACACCTACACTCACACATGCAGACACACGACTTCCGTGCGACATTTGCATTGAGGCAAGTGCCGCGGCGCAAGGGGCTGGGGGCTGGCAAAGTCACGTCGCAGCATTTTGACGCCGGGTCGCTCGGCCTCCCGGTCTCTCGGTCTCCCGGTCTCTCGGTCTCTGCTGCCTGCCGGCTTGCCTGCCTTTTGTGCGCCTAAAAGTGTGCACAAGTTAATTTGATTTCGCTGTAAGTCAGACACAAAACTAAACCCGCTCCGCGTCGCCCTGCCAGCTCGGGCGAAAAATCAAAAATTTCCGCACATTGCCTATTGCAAGAAGAAGCAAACACAGACACACACACACACACACACACATGTACACACATGTACGAGCATAAAGCGAAAATTTATTTGAAATTTATGCCCATGTGGGGCATATCTGTCGCCGGGTCTGGGTACTCCATTGAATCGCTTCTAAGACGCGGCGGCGGCGGCTCTGTCAATCGAATATATATTCTCATGTGAAAATATGTGACTGGCTGTACGTGTATCTGGATAAGCCAGATACACGGCTTCAATCACGTGCTGCATGGCACTGCTGGCGTTCGGCGCTGTTAAATATTTATAGCAACAAACCGCAGAAAAGAAACCAGCAACATCTACGAAAATGAATCAAAATAGGGCACAAAAACATGCAAATAAAATTAACAGAAACACCAAATGGTAGCAGCACCCATCAGCCAGCAGCCACCCACCCACCAGCTATCCTTCAGTTTCATTGGCGCTTTTTGCTGCGACAAGTTGTCGAAAAGTTCCCGCAAAAGGTGTTCCGGCAATCTCTTTGAGCGCAAAACTTTACAAAAACCAATTGGCAATGAGAGAAAACTTTTGGCAGGAAATTGCAACTGGAATTTCTGTTTTGAAGGCGGAGCTGGCGGAATATATTCAGCCATAAATATAGAAGCTCGTTTGGTATTAGCTAAAAAGTGCATTTAATTGCTGCTGAAATGTGCGCGAAATCGACTCTGGAATAACCCGACACATGCCGCTGCTGATGTGGCAATTGCTGCTGTCCCTGTCTGACTTTCCTCCTGCCCCAGGCCCAGGCCCAGCCCGCCACTTGATTTCCTTTGGCATTGGCGAAACGCTCGCGAATCTGTTGACTTTCTTTGTTGGCATTGAAGATGAAAATCAGTTGAATTTTTCATGCAGGCAGCGGTGGCTAAATAAAATCAATTTGGCCCAGAATATACGCTTACTTATTTATTTATATCTGCTTGCGTTTTGTATTTCATTTCGCGGGAACTGAAGCTCAGAAGAAGAAGCTCAAAGAAATGAATTAAATTATGCCATAAAAGAGCGACAGACACAGGCGCAGACACGGACACGGAACCCAATCGCAGGCCTCGTCGCCTGCCAGTAATCCCATTTAGCTGCATCAAATTGTTATTGATTTATTATTTTGGTAATGCAATTTACTGAATCGGGCCCCCACTCTGAATTATGAGCCGCAAATGGCGCTCAGACCGCGCGTTGCAGGGTGCTGGGTGCAGGGCTGTGGCGAGACCAGAGCAAACGTGACCCAGCGACCAGTCGGCTATCTGGTCACTCAATGAACTGGGCTGCGGCTTCTGGTTCGGTTTGCTGTTGGCTTTCAGCTTTAACTGCTGTCGATCCATTTTTTAATTAATTGCTGGCTGCCACACAAAGTGGGCGCCACGCGGCGTATGAGTGATGTGCACATAATGGAAATCATAATGGAATCATATGCCATATTTAACAAGCATAATACGTTAAGATTGCCTGCAGCCAGGCACAAGGATCAGCCGTGATTTCCCTTCTTGTTTTTTTTTATTTATTTAATGTTTTCATAATTAAGTAAATAAATATTGTAGGCATTTTTCGTTCCACTTGAAAAGTGGATAGTTCCTTCTATCGATTTCCGATTGAATGAATTTCCCAAACAATATTTATGGTTTTCCCCCAAAGAGTAAACAATTTGTCAGTCCCTCTGCTTGGCCTCTGTGGCCTGTGAGTGAGCCACAAATACCTGAGCCACACCGGCATGTAAATAACTAAAACAAAGATTAAATTGTGCAGAAAAATAACTGAAACTCAGCCAACTCGAACGGTTTACACTGCGAGAAAACAACAGCCCCAACCGCAAAAAAAAACTACTCTGGTCAGCCACAAAATCCCCAGAAAGGGCCAAAGCCAACTTCAGGCTCATAATCGTGGACTTGGTCTAGCACTTGATGGGCCAGGCTGGAGGAATGGGTCTGGGCATGGGTCTGGGTCGGGGGCAGCTGTCATTTTGGGACTCCGAGGGACTCCTTCAGCCAGGAGGCAGGGGCCAGCCAGGCAGTAGATGGAGATGGACTTCCACCTATCTGGGAGAGAGGCTTTTCCCTTTGGTTAAATGATGTGTGCATTAATCCTTTCAACATGCTTTTCACATTTTTCTTGTGCGCTTTCCACCCTCCGTGCTCGCTCGCTCAATCACTCAGGGCCGGGCCTCAGCACCTGGTGACAAATGTTCCGGGCATGTGGAGAAATGACAGCAGAAACAACTACGAAAAATGTGCGATACATTCCGACTGCCAGATACCCACTACTCGGCCACTATCAAAGCAAATCCAGTGCGAAAGTGACGAAGAGACGGGCACAGGGACACGCTGCTTTAGCTTCTCGCTTACTTATTCCATTGGGATTATTTCTGGCATACTTTTTGCTTTTATTGTTTGTTTCTTTATGCTGCTTTCCTGGCTTTGGTTGCAAGAGCACAACATGCCTTTGGGCGCCCAAATTTGCAGGTGCACGAACTACTCGGCACAAGGTCATATATTTCCGTGTCGCTTTGTTGCTTTGCATGCTAATGAAAAATTAAAATTTCCACTACAAAAACTGTGATTCATTAGGCCAGAGGAGGCAGTCAGCCAGGCCAGGCAAGGGAGTGTACCAGGCACTCGGAGCCAGTGAGGCATTGTCGGTGAATAATAAATAAAGCCGCTGGCTAATTAAGTGAGGAGGAGCCAGCCAGCCAGTGCTCCGCCTCTGCCTGGGTGCCGTGCCCCCATTTGCATTATAGCCATACTTTTGTGTAATTTGCATAGCACACGTGTCCTGTGAGAACAGTGCCCCATGCGATCGATAGTTGGGCAGGGCAGGGCAGGGCACGAACATGTGAATTAACCATGACCAGCTGTTGCCCAAATGCGAACGAGTGGGGGTACGTGACGTCAGCTGCTGCCGGCCATTTATGAATTATGAATTAAAATTCTAGTTAATTAAATGCACACAATCGCACACGAAAATGCGCAGCATTTTGCTGCATTCATTATTGACCGGCAAGGCAAGGCAAGGCGCGGCGCGGCGCTTAATTTATGTTGCAGGGGCAAGACTCTCTCCCCGAAATCAATGGTGCAGTGTGTGTGTGTGTGTGAGTGCCTTAATTTGCTTTCCATTTCAGTGCGGGCCACACGCATAACAGCATCAATTAGCCATAAATTCTCATTAGCCAAGAGGGCAGGCAATTCCACACAAACTCAACCATAAATAAGCCCCAGATCCAGACGGGGGCTCCAGGGGGGCAGCAAGCAGTTGCAGATGGAAGCCCATCGCTCAGACGGAGGCGGCAAACCGAAATAATATCCAGACACTTCACACCATGCCCCCCAGACCACAACTATTCTGATTAGGGCTAATACACAGCGTGGGGGGATTGGAGCACAGGGTGCGGGGGAGGGGCTGAGAGTAGGGTGTTAGCCGGGTCATACAATTCACAATTACAATTATTTTTGGTAGCTTCCCTGCACTGCTTGGGGACGCATAAAAATCGCAGCTGTCAGTTCAAAAAGCCAAAAACTTCAGCAACAGCATCAATTTTCCACACGCCAGCGAATTTTAGCGCCAGCAATTCAACCACAGACACGCAGACACACACACACACACACACACACAGAGACAAATAGATAGATGGAATAGATGTGCGCACACACACAAACACAATTGGGCAAGACATGTGAACGCAATTTTCACGTGCAAACTTTGCTCTTGCAAAAGGCAACAAACAAGCAGAGCAAATAAACCAAGTGAAATGTGCGCTGGCGAATTGATTTAGACGAACTGTGGATACTCTCTATCGCTCTCTCTCTGGGCAGAGATTTGCACAGAGCCAGAGAGAGGGAGAGCAGCAGCAGCAGCAGCAGCCTCAGCTAAATATTAATAGAAAAAAGGTTAAGCAAAAAAACTTTGGCTGGAATATACAAATAAAAAATACAAAAAAATATTCAATGATTTCAGATAAATCACGTTCACATCATTTCACATTTCTGCACTTCATGCACAGTTTATCCTGAGACTCATAGAGCAAGAGAGAGAGAGTGAGAGACTTAGAGCGATGATCCAGCTGCTGACGATCTCATTACCCGCCCAGCCACAAGAACCCCCCCCCAGGAAGGAAGGGCATCCGTAAAACAAGTGTAGCGCTGTGGCGCGGCATAAGTTGGGGGCAAATAAAGCAAAGTAAGCTGCACAATTTTATTTCGTGCGTTTCTGGGCATGCTCCAGCGTGTGGGGCCTGTCAGCAGGCGGGCGATGAGGTATGAGGAGGCGGCTTGAGGCTTGAGGCTTGAGGGGGCGCCAGCTAATCTCAACAAACAAAGCGTGAAACTAACAATTCTGCAAATACAGACAAAACCGCACCCTCCCACACACACACAGAGACAGAGCGAGAAAGAGACAGAGACAGACAGGCAGACGGAGACAGAGACAGAGACACAACCAGCGGGGGGCGAGCGCAGAAGAAAAACTTTTTCTTGCTCATTCGCGGGGCTAAGATGAAACTTTATTTCAGCAGCGAGTGGCACAGAGTTCGGGCCATCGAATTTATTTTCATGTCAGAGGAGAATTACCCCCCCCACCAGCCCGACAGCCCCACGCTCGTTCTCCCCTCCCACACTTTAGAGAGTCGCATTTGGGATTGGCGTTAAATTGGCAAAAGGCGATGGCTAAGCAAATAATGAACTTGCTAATTCGCCCTGCCAGTGCCCCGGTGCCAGTGCCTGCTGCAACGCGGCGTATGAGTGCTGTTTAAAGCGGCATTAAGCATACGCCATGTTGTGCGCCTTTAAGCTGCTGCCGAGGTGAGCCACATAATGGGGCTCGAGCACAGGAAACGAAAAGAACAAAAAAGAAAAAAAGGCCAACAGGCAGCGCGGCGCGGCGCAACAAGCGGCTGGTGGGTGCTGCCTCCAAGAGGCTAAGCTCTAATTTTCTCACGTACTTGTAAATTTTGCGGAAAACCGCAACAAATTCACTTAGAAAAGTAATCTAGAAAGCGCGTACACAACCGGAAGCACAAGCAACATAAGAAAAAACCCCGAGCAGCAGCAGCAACAGCAACGAACGAGCGGAAACTCAAAAAGCGCACAGAACTCGCGGCGTGTAAGGAATGGCGTTTGTCGCGACACGGCTACACGACAACTTTGGCTACTAAGCATGCCGTGTGGCAGCGAAGAGACAAAGAGAGAGAGAGAGAGAGAGATTTGGAGAGTGGGAGGCGGAACAGCAGCAGCAGCAAGCGAAGGGTCTACTGAGCTTAAAGCGGCCCTCACTTTGTCACAGACTTAAAACGAAATGAATGTAAGCACAGTAAATGACTTGGACTCGGTGGGACTCTTATTAAAGGTTCACAAGGCAGGACTATAGCCGCGGGGCCGGTGCACAGATTGGGTTGGTGGATGGGTCTGTCAGGCAGCCTGAAAAAGTTTCAAATGCAAAGTTAGTTTATGTAGAATACAACGAAAAACAAAAAACAAAAAAGAAAAAAGGATTTAATTGGAGAGCGATTTGTAGACCAGACAAGTTGGTCTTATCATTTTGTTTAATGGCCTCAGACGGCTGAAGTGACTGCTAAATGGGGACAAATTCTTTCTGCAGAGACTCTTCAATGGATAGGAGTTCTCAGCGCACAGATCCCAGCGAGGCAGCCAACTACCAGGTATTTCTTTCAGTTTTACACTCCCAATCGTTCCTGCAGCTACTACACTTTTCTTTGATTTAAGATGCCTTTGCTAGCCCAGGGTTTCCTTTATCGAACATCTCCAAGTGGCCTGGCTAATGTAGTCGTTTCTTTTGGTAAAAGTTGCAACTTTTTAGCAGAAGTTTTGGCCGCTTATCTAAGCCGTTAGCCGAAAGGCCATGCAAAGTCAAGCGATTACATTTGTTGTGGCTGCTTTGTGGGCAAAATGAATATTAAATAACCCGATAAGTCTGCTCAGAAGTGTGGCCTCCAGCTGCCATCTCATTCGGGGAAATTCATTTGCAATTACAAAAATACAAAACATTTATTTTGCTTGCTGGCTTTTCAACATTTGTTACAAGCGTTGAAGGCAGCTCTGAAAAGTCAGTCCAGTGCTCAGCTGCAAGCAAAAAAAAACTACGTTAAATTATCTCAAGCGAAAAGCAGGAAATGCTCGACAGAAATGTGGACAGCAAGGACAAAGGCCGTGACTAGCACAACGGAGACCTTCTCCCATTCTCAGCCCGCAGCTATGTGTCACAATTTCCCAAAGTGGAACCTCCATCATTATTACGGGGCGAAAGTTTCGGCGCTGCTTTTAATAAACTTTTACTTGCCATTTGCCATTTGGCATTTATGCAAATTGCAAAAATAAACACAAACATCGAGGGCCAGAGCCAGAGCCAGGGCCAGGGCCCAAAGCCAATAACAACAAATTTCAATTATGCCATCAAATCTATTTAGGTGTATAAATATTTGGAAATTCTGTGCCGTCTCGGCTCAGTGCTTGTGGCGTGTAATTTACAGATTTTCGTGTTGAGATTGTGGCCAAAGTTTGGCCCCGCCCCCAGCTCCGCATTGTGCGTAGTTTTTGTGGCGCATAATTGGCCCACCGCCAGCCCCAAAAGAGTCAATAAGCGCTGCGAGTGGAGTGCCATTGAAGTGAGTTGCTGCCATTGAATATTTTACAACTCATTGCTGTGTGGCATGGGGCATGGGGCGCCGCTTTAATGGCTGCTTCATTTGATTTCGCTTCAATTAGACTGGCAGTCAGAGCAGCTCTTGCCCTCCAGAGACTGTTTCAAGTTCATTAACGAAGTGAAGGCAGCGCTTCCCGGTTCTCGGGCCTCGTTCCTCGATGGGCGCGCCAAATGTTGCCTACTTTCCAGGCGCCGCATTCAATCAATTATGCTTGCGTGTGTTCGCTGTGTGTGGTGTGTGTGTGTGTGTGTGTATTTGTACTCTTGGTCAATTTGGTTAATTAATAAAAATGTGAACAATGCACAAGGGCCCGCAACTTGAGTTGAATGGAACTTTTGTGGCAAGACTTAGGTCCAAAGTATTCAGCGGAGATTCTTTTACGTTTCCACTTTGCCGAGTGCCAAAGTATTTCTGTTTGGAATGATTGATGCACTGCATAGTCAAAGCTTCCGAATACCCTTCGCAATGCTGAGACAGCAGCTTCAAGGCTGTGGAGCACCTTTGCTTCCCATTAGAGCCACAGCCCAAGAGATCTGGGAACTACATTTGTGGTACACTTGTGGGCACTGCAAAAAGATTGATCTGTGGAATCGTTTAGCTGCAGGCCGCTCCCCAGGGATTACACTTGCAGGACGTAGAGCAGCGCCAACTTGATTAACTAAATAGCCGAGAGTATCGGATTGTGTGTGGCCTTAAGTATTATGTCGCTGCTTCGCAGGGCGCTTTGCTGCATGGAAATCAATCATGGCAACACTTGGCCCATCGTAGCCACTGCCACTTCCACCAGCCTCTTCCCTCCCACACACACACACACACACACACACACACATTTGCCCGGGAATGGTCCTGAAGTGCCTGGCTCATTTACTTTATTGATTACAACTTTTTCCTGTTTCTCCGATTGCCAGCACAGGCGGGGAAAACTAACTAGCACTGGACAATGCTGCCACCACAGGCAGGGGGCAAGCGGCAAGAGGCCGTGGAGGATAGACAGACACAAAAGTGGCCGCAAAAGTTGCCCTGATTAAACCTGATGCGAGGCAGTTGCCTTTGCCTGCACTCGCCTTTTGTTTTGCTGCGCCACTGGCAGGGGGCAGGGGGCAGGGAATTGCATAAATAAATTTTCAATTCGCAGCTGTCTGGCAATCACTACAAAATAAATAAATAAACTGAAGGGCGGCATTCAACTGTCATAATTTATGAAGTTTATCATTTTCCTGGTTTCGTTTCGTTTCGTTTTTTTCGCTCCCTTTTTGCACCCAAAACGCATTTGTGTCAATTTAAATTTATGTAAACATAAAATGGCCAAGCGACAAACCAACAAACCCACAAAAAGAGCCAAAAAGAACTGCCTCCCCACCGCTGCATGAGAAATGTGGTCACTCCACTTGGATATCACATTTTTCAGGCGCCTTGCGTGCTCTTCTTGTGCTTTTATTGGGCATAATGATGGGCTAATAAATTTGGGCAGCCCGCAAGGCTGGGGCCGGATAAAACATATGACAGCTGGGCCCATGGAAAATGAAATCACTGGTAAAATAAATGCGCGAAAGCCATGGAAGGGTATTCGAAGTTCTTGCAAGTGAAGCGCGGAAAATACACGCGCGGATAGCCTCTTGGTTATCCAGCAGCTAGGGTTCCGCTGCTTCATTTTCTTTATGATTTAATGCGCGCGGCACGCCGTGACGTTCACTCTGGGCCAGGCCCATGGACAACACAATAAAACTCCGCCGCAGACCGAGCCAGAATATCAATATGAGATGGGACAGGCAGCAGCAGGATGGGGCCAGAGCAGGGGCCAGAGCAAGGGCAGAACACGACAGGACAGGATAGGACAGGACACGCTTTTCGTTGGCCGCCTGCGCACTTTTGACATTTCATTATCCTGTTAAGTATTCAAAAGTCAAGCAGGCAGCAAGCAAAGCAGACACAGGGCCCCGTTCCATGGCCAAGGCAAACTCCAGGCCAGAGCCAGAGCCATTCCCCTCAGCCTCCCGCTGCTGTCCTGCTGCGTTGCCAGCTTATCATTTATGCCGAGCGCGTACTTTTTGGCTTTTAGTCCGCCTCCTGCTCCAGCCACGACGTTTGTTTTGTCTGCCCGTAATGCCATGCGGAATTGCCTTTGTGTCCTTGCCGTTTATGACATTGTATTTGACTGGCTCTCCTTCTCGCTCTCTCTCTCTCTCTCCCACTCTCTCTCTCTCTTTTCTCTCCCTCTCTCTCTGTGTGTGTATAAATTACATTACATAACAAGCAATATAACAAACGATAACAAACACCTTGCGACAAAGAAATGACAATGAGCAAATATGAGAAGAGAAGAGCAGAAACAGCGAGCGGGCGGGGGGAGTGGCGTTAGGGGGTGGAGTGAACAATTTAATATCCAAATGTTTCATCGATTTCGCTGCTTTACTTTGGCTACCGACTGGGCGAATATCCTTTTGGAATATGACTTTGCTACCCATTAAATTTGAATTATTTCCCTTCGTTCGATTCAGCCCCAAAAAGCAATTAAAATGTGCACCCACCCCCCAGCCGCACCCAACTAAATGTATCTGCAAATCAATTTGTCTAGCGCTTCCTTTGGCGCCCGCTCTGACCCGTAGATACTCGTCGCAGATAAGTCTAGAAGATTTCTATCTCAATAAAGCAATCAGTGGCGCCCGGGCTCAAAACTTTCCTTTTTTTTGCCCCATTTTGCAGGTCACTCGAGAGGCTCGAGCAGCAGCGGAGGCAGGAGGCAGCAGGCAGGCAGCAGGCAGGCGCTGGAGCAGCCAATGCAACCTGCACAGACATCATTAGAAGTGAACGCCAACCACACGTGAGTGACTCGAGGGTGTGCCTACAAGACGAATACGTATACGAATATATTACGTATACGCATGCATGCATGTGGTGGGTGTGGGTGTGGGTGTGGGGGCGGGGACTACACTATATCGACACTATATATCTTGGACATGTGTTGGCCATCAACTTATGCAATCAACGATTTGGCTTTGACCGGGGAAAACTGGCTCCGACTGCCGCTGGGTGCTATGTAAACCAGCCACACAGCAAAGACGGGGGAGACCCAAAGAGAGAGACGTAGCTGGAGATGGAGACCCGTAGACTAGCGTAGGACAAATGTTTATTTAAGCATAAAGCCACGTACGCTCCAACACAGACAGACTCCACATGCACTCCACATGTGTGTGTGTGTCCTGTTCCTGTTCCGCATGTGCTTGGGCACAGCTGTACTTGCAGCTCCGTGCCTTGGTAATTACATACAGACGACACTCCGCACTCAGCAGACTTTGGGATCTGCCAGCCCCAACCATCCGTATCCTAGGGCTGCCTGGCTGGCTGCTGTATAAATATTTGGTTTAACCTTTTTTGCTTTTGTGCGGCTTGGGCTTGGGCTTTGTATTTGCCTTTGGTTTTATGGCAGCGTCTGTGTCACTATTTCATTTCGATTTGAGCCAAAGTTTGCCGCCGCCCTCAGCCGGATTTGTGGCCTTAATTTATTTGTTTGCGATTTTCTGATATTTTATAATTGAGTTTTTGCCCAGTTGCCCCAGCAAAAAGTAGAAAAATGCAAGGCAAACTGTTGATATTTATGGGACAGGACACGTTCACAGGATAGACATTTACATAGATATATTTACATATATACGCAGCCGCTTGGGGAGTGTAAGTGCTCAAGTTTTGTATGAGAATATGTCCCCGGGGAGGCAGACTCTCAGCAGCAGCAGCAGCAGCGTCAGCAGCCTCCTGGCTTGCCCCTAAAATTTATCGTTATGAATGAATCACTTTGCGCCGAGTTTAGGGGGAGCCCAAGGACACGTACCGCCGGCGACAGACTATACTTTTGACTTAATTTGATTTCGCCCCAAATGAATTTCAATTAGCTGCAAAATGAAAGTGTTTCCCGGCCCGCTAAAAGAGTTGGCATGCAGTTTGCTTGCTGCTCTGCTTTCGATTATGTTTGCTATCTCTGGTGGAGTTCAAGAAGTGGTTGCCCCTGGCCAGTTCGAGCTGCCATTCCCCACTGGCCATTGCTGGGCCTAAGCCTTTGTTAAGCACCTCCACTTAACCATGTCAGGCTTCGATTTATAGCCCTCCCAGCACTTCACATCCCCACATTGCTGAGTCCCCCGCTCCAGTTAGTCAGCAGTTCTGGGCTCGACTGTGGCTGCTTTTCAGGCCAGAATTGATTGATTTCTGTTGTAGTGGGCCCCACAGAGCAGGCTACACACACACACACAGTCTCTTCTGGCAGTATATTGACACGCAGTCATAAATAAAAACACTCACTCAGATATTCATGCCAATGATATTCCCATGTTTCATCTTCTGTTTTCTGCTCTCTGCGTCTTCAGACTCGATTGTTCGTCGGGGAGAGCGGCCTGCGGCTAGAATTCCACCCAGAAACAAATTGTATCACTTAATATTTGTACTTCCTGTCCCCCCAATCCTGTTCTTTCCCCACCCCAACCCACCTCAACCCACATTCGTGTTGCATGTTGCCTGTATGACTCTTGGATTGTGAAGCGTTTTGCTGATGATTTGCGTGTTCCTGAATAATTGATGGAACGACAATCTTTCGATGTGTCAGCAGTGTTGTCACGCGTTGTTATCAGCCAGAGAAGTGGCAAGGCAACAACATCTCCAACCCCATCCCCATCGTGAGCAGCATCCACACGAGCATGTGGACTGTCATTGCTGGCAGCGGTCGTTGCTCCCACTCATCCTCTGGCTTGTGTGTGTGTCCTGAATAACAAGACAACGTTGCAATTTACTCTCTGGCACACTCAGGGATCCAAGCTTATGAATGATGAGCAGTCAAACAATCAGCCCTCTGCCCCGCGAGCAATGATCAATGAGCAATGAGGACATCCACTGATTTTACACTGGGATAAATTCCAGGTGCAGCCTGTTCCCTGTTCCCCATTATGGCAGCATTCAAAAATTAAACAAGATTAATTTGTTGGCTCATTTAAAGCGGCTCAACAATATCATTAATTTCATTGGGCCAAGCCAAACATATTCAAAGGGACACACCACCGCTTTGGGGGGCTTACATTTTAGAGAGGGCCATCATTAATCAATTTATGGCTAAAGAGCCGTTTAAAAAGGTCATAAAAGCCTGTCAGCGCCGCCTTCGCTCGGCAGTCGCCTTTTTACAACTTTGTACAAGTTTTGGCCTGATTTTGGGCAGCAGCAAAGATTGTTCCACGTGCTAGTTGCCGTCTCCTCTTCTTTGGGTGTGTTATCTGTTCATTAAACCTAATGATACAGCTCCCTAGAGTTATTGTCCTGTCCGAACTGTTCCGTGCTGTTGTTCTTTGCAATGTTTTGAGATAATCATCCTGCCCCCCCCCCCCAGTGCCTTCTGGTTGGATTTTTAAACGGTTTCAGCTCGCATCCCTGGGCTCTGCTGCAAGTTTTCCTCGTGCTTTGCTCATTTCCGAAGTGACAGGCACACACACAGCATTTTTGCGTTGTACGCCGCGGGGCCAGCAGTCTGAATGGGTTTAGTTTTTGCCTGCTCCAAAGCTCTGAAGGATGCTGCTGCTCTGTGTCCCTTTTCATCATAATTATAAACAAAAACAGACAGCAGGCAGCAGGCAGCAGGATGGATGGGCGGTAGATTGAGGACGAGGTTGGCCCCAGCACTTTTGCATGCAACGCCAGCAACATGTGGCAGCAGAATATGTTGCCCCACATTTGCACTCTGCTTTCTTTTCGCAATTAACAGATCAGAGCCATGGGGGGGCGGGACGCTGCTCGCCTGGCTATCCATTCAAAGGGAACCTTTCAGTTCCTGAAGCAGCAGCTGGCATGTTCCATGTTCGAGGCGAGTCAATGGTGCTGCCTGAGTCCTATGATTCAACATTATTGTTGTCTGCCCCCCCATAACCATAACCATCTCCATCATCATCATCATCGCTCATTGTAATTACGATAATTACAACAAGGACTGGGCGCTGGGCGCTGGGTGGGGTGCTGCTCCTTGGAGCTGCACCTTAATGAAGCAGCATTCAATGCATTCATAGCCGCAGCATTGATGCAGTGCCTCAGTGCTGCTGCTCGTGCCTCTCCCTGAGTCTCCTTCTGGGCCATGTGTGGTGGCGGCTTGAGTGATGGCCACTCATCCGTTAACAGCATCCTGCTGCAGCCTCACGACCCACTCGCTGTCCGCGTACTGTTTATCCACTTAGAGTGCGCGCAGCAGGTCCGTGTCGTTAATTGAAATCTTTCGCATTAAGCCGCATTCCCAGACCCAGACCCAGACCCAGTACCCTGCAGCCCCTGCAGCCCCTGCACTTTGTAGCCGGTGCGCTTATTGTTTGTTTGTTATTAAACTTTAATTAAATACCTTTTTAAAATGTTCCACGCATCGCGCGAAAATATTTTTTAATGAGATTTTGTGCCTTTTATGTGTAAACGGCACGGCACGGCCAGCACGTCGTATGCGTGTTCTTAGCCATTAAAAAGCGCGTAAATTGATTGCACACAAAGGCCCCTTCCCCGCCTACCCCTTGTTCTCTTTCAGGCACATTCATGTAAAATAATTACCACTCCCAGGCGCAAGAGATGCACCCAGGCACACATAAATATATCGCAATTCATTTTCACATTTATTGCAAAAGAACAGAAGCAGTTCTGGGGCAGCAGCAGGAAACCCACACTTTCCATTCGTAAAAGTGTGAAAACGCCGATGACATTGGGGGGCCCTGGGGGGCTGGCGACGAGTGTGCAGCAAGCGGAAATTTAATGTGCTCAGTGGATTCGATTGCAGTTCGGAGCTGCTCCCTGGAGCATCTGCCAGACTTTATTTGTTGAGCCATCAATTAGCATAATCATTCGGCCAGAAACTGTTCAATTTATTGCTTTCAATTATGTGCCAGCGGGCTTCAAATAACTTTTGGACTTTAGTTTGGCTGCCTTTGCGGCTTTTAAATTGCAGCCAGAAAATTGTCAAGCGAATATTCAGACATAAATAATAATAAATAAAATAAAGAGAATAAATAGATTAAAAATAATAAATAATAGAGAATAATTATAGCAAGTTGCTTGCCATTTATGGAAGTACTCGCACGTTCACTTTCTTTCTGGCCAACAACTTTGGCCAATATTTATTTCAAAAACTTTCTAATTTTTTTCAACAAAAAAAATGTACAAAAATCCCATCCCTTCTTAGTTTGTTGTCTTAAATTTTCTTTTATAATTCGTACATTCCAAAGCCCAGCGAATTATTCATGTTTATTCATGTATTCACTTTCGGCAACATTTCCGTTTCCACGGGCCAAACTTCGTCAAGGTCAGGTCGCTGCGCTGGCCATTCAAACAAGTTTATTTCGGCAATTATATTATTATTTTTTCTGTTTCGTTCAACCTTGCTGCAAAGGCTGTAAAGCGAGCAACGACTTTAAAATACCCTGGAGGATAAGAGATAAATGAATGGACTTAAATAATGGCAGAGTCCAGAAGAATATTAAAGGTATCGCTGTGCAGGCGTGAAAACCTCTCGAAAATGGAAGGGAAAACCCCAAGCTGAAATGTAAAACACGGCACAGAAGGGGGGCGGGGCGTGGCGCACAAGGGGCAAACGTAACCATGGACATAGCCATAGCCATAGCCGTTGCCATTGCCGTAACCATTAGCCGTAACCAAAAACCGAGCCAGACATTGAATTGACCTTAATAAAGTCGACTGCGACTGCGACTGCTAGGACCTCTCTTCTTTTTCGTTCTTTTTTAATAGAAGGCATCAAATTTGTAGCCCTCGCTCTCTTGCTCTCTCTCTCTCTCTCTTTCTACATTTATATAATGTGTCTATGTGTGTGTATTTATTTTACAGAAAATGCTGATACTGCTGCCATTGCTGGGGATATTTGGCAATGGGCTCGTTGCTGGAGTCGTCGAGGCGAGCCTGAGTCTGGGCTTTAAGGCCATCAAAGTGAGTTTGAACACGAAACAAAACACAGCAGCAGCGCCGTGAACATTTTTATGAATGCCCTTAATGATATTTTCTTAATTTTACACCCGCCCGCCCATCGTCCGTGTGGAACAGTTGCCCCGCCATCCCAATCCGGGTAAGTTTGCTACGATTTTGATTTCGCTGCCATCTTATAATTTCAATGGCAACGCTAAGCAAACACTCACTGGGTATTTACCATCGATTTGGGGCATGGAAATTTCCGAATTACATTAAGTTTGTGCTTCATTAATCAAAGGCCTGTCGAACCAACATCATCCAGCATCACCAGCAGCGTCAGCGTCAGCCTCCCCGTGCCTGGCACTTCAATGGGCAGCCAAAAAATTACTTTTTAAAGCGCAACAGCCAGCAGAACGCCAAAGCTGAAACATTTTCCCATTTCCCAGGCCAGGCAATCTATTTAAATCTTGTTGCTCCATTTGCTGGTCGTCTATGCCATAGATTTCCCTTTTCAAAAAAGAAAAGGCCAACGAAAACATGCCAAATATCCTGTAATTGAAGTATCTATTTTTTTGCGCACATTTTCTCCTCATGGGAGTCGCTTTAAAAATATCTCTCTTTGTTGCCTCTTGCGTTTAAGTAATTTGGAGAATTTATCTGCAGAATTTTAACCTGGGACTGTGATAATCCTGGCACTTTATAGCTGATCCGAAATTCTTTTCTACTCAAATGGAAATCGAAACGAATGCTCTGTGGAAATGCAGCGCGCGTTTTCCCCATCTCCCAGTAGACTTCCGAAAGGTATTTTGGGCAAACCATTAATTATTTTCATTACTCCAATTGGCTGGCTATACATCGCCCGATGACTGACCCGCTACAGGGTAACAGCGGGCAAAGGGAGCACAAAAGAACCGGACACAGTGGCAGGGCAAAAAATTTCATTAAAACTTGCAGCGGGGAAATGTTCTATTTATTTTCAATTCCGCTCATGCTTTGGCCAAAGTTTTTGGGGGACCCGTTTCCGGCCGCTTCGCTGTGCACCTACACACGGGTATACAGTCGGATCCGTATCCGGATCCTAACTCAGCCAGCGCCCAGGGGGACACTCACCCAGGGCCCCCGCCCAACCAACTAACGAGCAAAGTGATTTTAATGGTTTTATGTTCGATTCCTTTTGCTTTTGTCATATGTACGATTATATGTACGAGTGTGTGTTCAATTCTCTGCGACATGTGGCACTTATGCTGCCTCCCTGCCGCCCTCCCACCCTGTCGTAGAAAGATGTTCAAAATTAAACAGCAGCAGCAGCAGTCCGAACTGTGCCGCACAAACTTTTGCGATTCGAGGGCGTTACAGCAAATATTTTACTAGACATTTCCAATGCATGCCTATATACCTATATACCTATAGAAAATAAAATTTTGTTGTTCGTACCTCATACCCCATTCGTGTCCGCCCATTCAAGTCAAAAGTTTTGAGTCAAATGCCAATACAGTTTGTGTACGACCGAAATAAAAGTTAGCCAGAGCTCTGCCGAGCCCCAGGGCCCCTCGCACGTAGCCCTCCACGGTGTGTTGTGTATGTGCCCCCCCCCCGCCACCCCATATCAATGCTCCACACGTTTGCTGTGCTGCTGCGCTGCTGTGATGCATTGTCCAGCCAGGCAGCACGGAACAAGTTTATTTAAACTGTAGAACTTGTTCTTTATTTCCCGGCAATCCCATACCGACGGCACGCAGAAAGTTATCGAGGCGCTGTGAACTTGGCCAGAACATATTTACGAACACGTGTAGAAATGCAGAGCAGCAGCCAAAGGCCCCCTGTAGTTGTTGGCTGCCAAGATTACTCGCTGGATATCACATGCAGTGCCAGTGCCAGTGCCTAGGGGCCAGAGAGCCGCACAAAAATCTTTAAAAGGAAAACTTTTACCACGAAATTAGATTATTTATTTCTCAGCAAAGAACAGCAGCCTATGCGACTGGCACTTCCCGTTCATGGCAAATAAAATAATTCTTGCTCGTTGCATTTAAGGAAATTACTTCCAGGAACCTCATTGACCTGCCTTCACTCAGTTGACACAAATCGTGTTTTGAGTCTGGCAAAAGAAGCAGAAGAACTCCTGCAGGGTACACAGAAAGTATTTCAAATTTCAGTGGGGGCCTGAAAAGGCTGCTGCCCCAGTCAAGCTGTTAATCCTTTGCAATTTCCTGGCGGCCATCTTAGGCAAGTGGCAGGCAGGCAGGCAGACAGGCACAATCTTTAGTGCAGATTTTAGTTTGTGAAGTGGAATTGGGCCCAGTTTGCAGCACTCAATCACAATCGTGTCCCAAGCAAACACTGGAGCCACAAAAATTGCGCATACGCAGCAGGGAGCTGAACTTTTGGGGGGAACTTGGACTTCTTTTGGCCTGTTATTCGGGCATGGAGCATGGACAGGGGCTACTCAAAACTTGTCGCACACGCTCGAGTGTTGTAAATCTTTGCACAAAATGAAACTTTATTTGGTCAGGGTCATCAACGACTTAAGTAAATCTAAAACTCTAAGTAAAACAAACACTACAACAGCAGCAGCAGCACTGGGGAAGGGCCCCGGGTGGGGAGACACACACAGAGGCCGCATAAAACAAATAAACTGCGCACACGTGACCCCAAACAGAGCCAAGCGACAACGGCGACAACGCTGTGACCCCAACAAAGGGACACTGGGCACAAAAAAATACAGACCTATGCCACAGCAACAGCAACAAAAACGGAAAGCCCGGACAAGGTGTGCAAGGAGTTCATTGCAAGAAAGAAATGTATGAGGCATGACATCGGCTTTAGCTGGGGTTGTGCCATAAGAGCAGAGAAGCAGAGCAGCAGAGCAGCATATGTAGACATCTATGGAGCAGCCCCCAAGCACGCTTCAGCTGAGAGCAAGAGCCTTAAATGTTGACAGCGAACGGTAGATAAAAGTGCTCACATTGCACATTCCGGCACTCGCTTCCGGCTTGCTCTGACATTTATTCTCTCTCTCTCTCTCTCTCTCTATCTCATCCTCGCTTTGAGTTGGCTGGCAGCGCAGCCCTTGTTTAGAAGGAACCTGAATTAATAATGCCTGAACTCCAAACACTAGAATAATTGCAGAATTCGGCTGACTTTAGAGACGAATTTCGTGCCAAAAAGGAGACAACTCCATCGCTGCTATTTTCAATAGCTTTTGTAAAGCTTTCGTCGCAAAGTCAAGAGTAAATATTAATTTTCCACTATAAATTTTGTTAATATAACTCGACTAGTGTTGCTGCTTTTTTGTGGCCAGGGTATAGCAGCTTCGTCTCCCTGGGGGTGCCACGTCTTTGCTCAGCCCGATTCGTTAGGGGTAAGGCGATTGCTTGTAACGAACTCCCCACATCCCCACCCACAGACAGGTGCATGCATGGAAGCCATTGACAGGCAGAGTCGCTCTGCACGAGAAGCTTTTTGCACGCTTCTCTTCGCTTCTCTTCTCTGCTCCGCATGTGTGGCTGCCTGTGGCTGTGGCTTGTCTTTGTGCGCGTGTTCAATGCAGACAGTTTTGTTGTGTGACGGCTGTGTGTGTGCTCGTCTTCTTGTGCCCAAGTACATTAAGCAGATTGCACTTTCGAAAATGACACAATTCCACCTTATCTGTATCGCCTGGCAAAGTGAAAGATGCAGCGGCAAAGCCGGAGCACGCACGCACGCAGATAGATACTTCCGGCATTGTCGTCCGGCGCACTTTCTGTGAGTAATATGCAAAGGCAAATTGCTAATGTCATAAAGATGCGACAACGTGCCCATATTCATTACAATCAGCTCGCTGGCAATGCCAATTTTCACATTAACCATTGATGCCAAATGAATGATGATGCCCCTGCCCGTGCCCCAGCTCCAGCGGAGTCACGTCGCCAGTGAAATCAATTCAAAGTGGAAAAGTACAGAGCACGTGCCCAGGCACCCATTTTCAGGCACACACAAGTGGGTGGATCCTTCCCCCTATGCTTGCCGACTGTCTATGAGGTAACAGCTTCCCGGCATGCGACCCAAGTAATTGTGATTGGCGGCTACACATACGAGTAACAGGGCACAAAGGAGCCGCGAAACAGCCACGCAGCGGGGCCAAAAGCAAACTTTTGCGGCCTAATGGCATGCCATAAAGCAGCTACATTTGTCAATATCAATTTTGATGAGACACGAAATGGGATGGAATAAAATGGAGGGGTGCTGGCTGGCTCTATTGTTTGTCTCGCAAATATGCGTCTCCAGCGAAATGTATAACAAACAGCCGCTGACATTAATTGGGTGCCCATTCATTGACATTGCACATACGACATGTGAGCAGCTCCGCTCCGACATTGCCCATTCGATGACACAAATTAGTGGCAAGCAGCCAAACGAAATGAAGCAAAACGAAACCAAATGAAACGAAATGAAATGAAATGTATCTTAAGCAAAGCAGCCGTTTGTGGCTTGACGCAAAGGCTGTGGGGAACTGTCTGAAGTTGCCTCTGGTCCCAAGTACCCTCGACGGCAGACGGCAGCCACTTTAAAGGAGTCTCTCGGCCAACTTCAATGCAATTTAATTCTATTCGCTTTGACAGTTTTTGCTCCAACATTTTTATGCTCATTTGACTTTTCTCTTTTCCGCCACATGCAACTATTTTTCGGGCTCTGGCGAACGCGACAACAATGGAAACCCCTCAACGACTTCTGTCGGCATCTGCGACTCGATTTGGATATGGATATGGATATGGTCTTGGATGTGTGGATACGGCTACGGACTTTGAACTGTGCAGCCAATTGCAGCGTTGGCAACACAACATTCGCACATGGAGTCACATTTAAATTGGATTGTAAAACCCAATGCGTTTGCGAGGTGAGTCTGGGTCCGGGCAACGGCTGAGAGCTGTATGGGCGCCATGCCCATGCCAACTGGAGTTGGCCACAACAACCACAGACAGCCACAGACAACCACAGAACAGGGACAGAACCAGAACCAGCACCAGGACCGGCACCAGGACCAGGACTATGCCCAGGGCCACAGCTACAGCCATAGGGCCAAGTGCAGTTCCATTAAACGAATCCCGCTTCAGCAGCCCGCTGCTGTTGTTTAACCTGTGCCCGCTTGCCCTTTGGCATTTACTCTTTTTATTCCGTACCCTCATGTATTTTTGGGGGATTAACACTAACCGTCGGTCCATTTGGATGTGAATTGCTTGTGCATGGCAGCGTTTTTAATTAAAATTTAAATAAAGTGTGAACTGCTCTGTAAATAGCATTTGGTGCGCCAGTCGGTAGTTTCCGATGTGAGCCCCAAATTGAAGGGATTAGGACAGGGCTCAGGACGATGTCCACTGTTGCCGTTGTATCCTTATCCCAGCATATTGCAGGATTTCTATGTGAATGTCAAGATTACATAAGTTATTCAGGCTAGTCAAAAGTCAATTCGGTTTTAGTTTTGTGTACTTGAAAGGTGTGAGTAATTTATTGTGCACTCAGCCACTAAAACCAATTCAATAGAGAGAGTTAAATTCGAACGGAAATTCGCTTAGATACATACATCCATGTACATGCATATGTGCATATTTATGTAGGTATGTACATTGTACATATGTATCTAATGCTATTTTTTAAACAATATAATAAATGCAATGTAGCAGAGCAGCGTGGCCATGTAAACTGGCTCTGTAACCACACGTTGGTCTGGCTCTGTTAGCTCGCTGCTAAATTTACATGGCTCTGTAACCACACGTTGGTCTGGCTCTGTTAGCTCGCTGCTAAATTTACATGGGCTCTGTAACCACCCTCTGGTCTGGCTCTGTTAGCTCGCTGCTAAATTTACATGGGCTCTGTAACCACACTTTGGTTTGTCTCTGTTAGCTCGCTGCTAAGTCTGCTGAGATCTTCGATCTTCATTGTCTCGCATTATACTCTGTTTTCTGATCTTACCTACACGAAACAAATAAAGAAAAACTACAAGTCTGCCGGTCACACCGATTAAGATTACAAGAAAAATCCAAATGCAAACAATGGAGACAGCAAATCCTTGACATTGCTTTATGGCCGAGCGTTGATTTCTCCATATCCTGGTCCATGTCTGGTTCGCACCTTGCACCTTGTTAGCAGCTGCGGCGGCAGTTTATCATGTGGCATGCTAGCCACACACGACTGCGGCTGGCGTGGCAATGTATGAAATGCAATTTAGTGACGAAAAAAAAATAAACCTTCATAGTGGTCCGAGGGCCAGAAGTGGATTACAAATAAAGCACACGGACCGGACCCACATGGACAGGAAAAAATGTTAATTTTCACACACACACACACAGAAGCAAAACCATTGGCAGAGAGAGAGAGAGAGACTGGGTGGAGCGGTGGAGGAAACACAAACAAACTTCTTGGCCAAGTCGAGGTCGAGTTGCTTGCCAAGTTCGCCCCACCCTCTCCCTCTTTGGGCCAACTCCTGCCCGTGTTGGCCAATATTTTCTTTACATTATGACTTTATTTTGGGCTGCCCGGCCAAAGCTAAATAAACAGCAACCTCAACGACAACGACAACAACTAGCACGCGAACGAGAACAAGAAAGAGAACGGGAACGAGAAGGAGAACGAGAACGTGTTACTTTGTATATGAGAGTGAATGGGCCCACATTTAATGTATTTTAATGGTGGCATTGCAGAATGGCCGCCACGCCTGCTCCACGCTGTGTCCCAACGAGCAGCTGCCGGCGCCGGAGGACACCATTTCCTGCCGATCGCCGCGTCTCGTCGAGGTGCCCGGCCACTGCTGCAAGATGTGGCTCTGTGAGAATCCAACAGCTGATGGTAAGTCCCCAGTCCCCAGTTCCCACATCCACCACGGCCTTCTTATTGTTTTATAAGTGTGTTTATGGTTGTGGCATCATCCCACTACCCAGTGTCCCCCACTGTCCCCCACTGTCCATCCGCCCTGCTGGTCCGGTCCGCTCGTCCGAGTTAATGGCGCTCAGGGGCGTGCCGTGGCTGTGTTCGAGGCGTAACTTAATGCTTTTTAAGCGTCCCTCCCTCACCGCACACAGTCGAGGGGTACAGTCGAGGCTCCAGTCCGGATTCCAGTGGCGTCTTTAGTCCGGGCTCCAGTCCAAAGTGCAGCGCATATTTATGAAGATGAATTATTCCATCAGCAGCCGGAGAGCCCCCCAGCAGAGCTGCTCCACTGGCAGCAGCATAATTACTTACACAAGGATTAAGTGTTAATTAAACGCGCAGAATGCAATAAATAAACAAGATATTAAGCGCTCCTGCCAGCAGCTGCAGGGCATCGCAGGATACTTGTCCAGGGCCAGCCTCGAAGCAGAACTTTAAGTGCTGGAATCAGGGGGCAGCTGCCCCTTACGGCAGGTAGGGTATTTCGAGTTCGTTGCCCTCTTCTAAGCGTCACACTGTGTGCGGGCTGGTGTCGTCCTCCGGTCGTGTCTGCCATGTGGCCATGATTAATGAGCCAGCGGCACTCGATCATGGGTAGCAGCAGCAGCAGCATCAGCATCAGCATAAGCAGCATAAGCATAACCATTAGCAACTCTTTTCCACTCGACTCGTTGCAGTTTACGCCACCTGCCACAACAGCACCACCAGCGGCAACTGGAGCGCCTGCAGCCGTGGCTGTGGCCTGGGCACGGCCACCAGGCAGACCAGCACCCCCCACGCGGGCTGCCATCAATTGAGCAATTTGCGGCTCTGCGAGAATCGCAGGTGTGACGGCGACCACAACCAGCCGGACAACAATAGGCGGAGGAGCAGCAGCCACTCATTAACAAAGAGAAGGAAACACCATGGGGCTGGGGCTGGGGATGGGCCGCATTCCCACACCCATCATCATCATAACAGCGAGCAGCAGGAGCCAGCCCACAGGATACGAGTGAGTGGCAAACAAATGGAGCACTCTTAAAGGATTGCCCTGTCCCCCTGTCCCCTGTCCCACTAATCCGCATTATTTTCTTGGTTGCTCCGCAGAAGGGCCACGAGTGCCGCAGCATACAGCGCCTGGGGCCGGCCCGGATTCGTTTGGGGGAGTGCGTCTCCCGTAAGCTGTATCGACCGAAGCTGTGCGGACGCTGCCATCGCGCACTCAAGTGCTGTGCCCCGTCGGTGTCCACCACGATACAGGTGATTGCAGCAAAGAACAGAATAAGATTTCCCAACCCAGCAGCCAGCAGCAATCAACGGGGCTAAGAGCGGCTCAACTGAGCATTAAGTCGCAGCCCACCTGACGCCCTCGGCAGCTAAGACCGTTGCAGCGCGTTTCTCTTTTAGCCGGATTGCCATTTCCATTTGCACTTTGCCGCATTTGCATTCGCATTCGCAGCGTTGCTGCTTGTTGCTGGCCATTTGTCTGTTTCAATTAAATAATCGTTAATTTCGATGCAAGCCCAGCGGCCAGCAGCCAAGGCATTGATACCCCTTGAAAGAGAATCCAGCGATGGCTCACCGAATATTTTACGCACATGTTAAACATTATTATTATTGTTTTTTTTTATTTTCCTTTTATTTGCATGCCGCAGCTTTGCTGAGGTTATGTTCACATCATTTAATTTCCTTTTGCTCCTCCGGAGTGATATTCAGGGTCACACGCATCTGCTCCAAGGTCTGGCCCTGAATCCTGACAGCTATCTGCCGGCAGCACAGATCGATCAGCGCGTTGATTTCCAAGTAAATAGCCGCCGAGAATATTTCAATAATCTCCGACATCTGCACGGGCATAAAGGCGGCGTCCCACTCGCTCATCTCGCTGGTTTCGTAATCGATGAGATTGTCGTAGTTCTCCTTGTGGTGCTCGGCCCATTCCAGAACTTTGCGCAAATTACTCGCATCAATGCTGGGCAACGGCACACAGACATCTTTCTCCTCTGAGCCCAGCTCGGCCAGAATGGTGCGGGAGCACCTCACAACACGGCGTTCAGTTTCGAAAATAACACCATCGGCTGTGCGCAGTTTGATCTTCGGCATCGCAATGCAGGCGTGGTGGATTGTCTGTCAATATTGTGGCAAGAAAACAGCAGAAGAGTTATGGATTCCGTGGATAAAAGCAGATTCATTTACTTACTTGTGGGCCGCTGGCGAGTGTTTGGCAGAAACAGGAAGGGACTGAACCGTCGGAAGCGACGGAAGCGGTGCGTGCGTGCAGTCTTTGGTCACACTTGTGCAATGGTCACACCTAACGATAATCAAATAAATATCGATACATCGCTTCATCTATTTTTAGCACAATTTTCACTGAAAATCAAAAATTTACAAACTTTTATTCTGCATTTAGCTGACCCAAATCAGACTTAGACTCTTTCGCTCTCGCTGGGTTTAATTTCGAACAACTAATTGACAGGATATCCCCATGTCGGTTATCCGCATTGGACAACAGACAGATTCTGCTTTCTGTTTTTTGCGTTGTTTATTGGCCTTTGCTTTTGCCTTTTAGCCGCCTTTTAGTTTTAATTAAAAAGCAAATTGCATTAAAACGTCAATTTGCAGCTGCAGTTGCAAATGCCAAATGGCCAATGGCGGCAAAATTAAAAGTCAAATGCTGTGTCGATGTCAGAAACAATTTAGCACCGCCCGCCTCCCTGCCAGGAGAGAGCGAGAGAGAGCCGTTCTGTACGGAAGGAGACGGCCTCTGGACGCTGATTCACAGACTCACATCTTTAATCCTTTTTGTTTCATCCATTCCTTTGTTCTTTCTCCGTTTTTGGTGTCTCAGGTCGAGCTGTTGTGTCCCTTAAATGCTGTCGATCCAATTAACTACGTACAACAGCGGGTCCTGGCCAGACAGAGGCAAAACAAGAAGGACGATGATGATGACGACGACGATGGCGATGGCGAGCATGAGGTTGAGTACGAGCAGGAGGAGCATACGGAGGAGCCCAAGGAGGGGCAGAACTGGACGCAGGAGCAGCAAAGTGCACAGTTATGGGATACCGTGGCACTGGAACCAATCGATCAGGAATTCCTGCAATCACATCAGATACAAATTGAGAATAAATTCATTGCCGTCGAATGGATACTGAAATGTGAATGCAGCAAGAATGTGAGTACCGGGGCGGCAGAGGGATTGTACGGTGTGTGATTGGGTTCAAGGTGGGGGCTCCTGCTGCTCTTCAGGGTGGCAGGTGGCAACTCCCGCTGGGACTTGACTTGGGTGTCCGTATCCTGGCTGGATGCAGCCAGCCCCTTGCCCCTTGCCCCTGTAGGCGGTGTCGTATTACTCTGGGCAGCCATATTCGCATTCCATTTGAGGCAATCATTCGGTCGTGTCCATACCTCGACAGTCATCTCTCTCCTTTTGCCTCTGTATTGTACGTGTCTCCTTTCATCTCCCTGTTGCCCCGTTTCCCTGCTTCCCTCTATCGCTTTAGCAGCAGATGCTTTCGAAAATTGCTTTCACTTGTCATTTTAATCGCATCTTTTGTTGTTGTAAACGTTCTGTAAGCGCTCCTCTCCTGTTATAGCAGATACCCCTTGCAGTGCAGAAAGATGGAGTGTATTAGGCTGAAGGGAAGCTGGCAACATGTCAACTTTGGACGGAGTTTTACAGCCTGTCTGACCAAACTGTTTCTGATTTTAGTTTTAGTTTATTTCTTTGCAAAATCCAAACCAAAATTCTACTCCTGCTGAGGGTATGCCCGCAGTCGTCTACTGCCTGCTCATTGAGCTCAACTCTAGTTATTTTCCCATTCTATGCACAAAAGTGTTTTTGTTTTCCGCAAAAACGAAAAAAAAAAAAAAAAAATTATTGCTGCAATTTTTTGTATTTTCGCAGCGAAGGGAAACAAAGGGCGTGAGGCAGCAGTTGGGGAGGCATGGCTTGGGTGGACCTGTGGGGCATGGCATACACATTCACAGTTAGGTGGTTTGGCGGCACGGCACCCAGCTGTCCGTTGTGTTTTCCCATTATTTCGGCGTATTCATCTTGAATGCGAATGCTTTCGCTGCGAGTGCGCTCCGCAATTGCAATGATTGGATTTTTATGAATACATTCATCAAAGGAGCTCCTTGGCTCCCACGCTCCCTCCCTGCCAGTGGCTGTGGCAGTGGCTTTTGTTGTGGAGCCAGAACAGAACAGAACATTTTGTTGCATACGTTACGTATTCGCAGTCGATTCTTGTGAGTATTGTGAGTATTTGGGGCAGTGAGTGTGTTTTGTCTGTGAGATTGTTTTGGCTTTTGCCCAAAGTGAAGCATTTGTTTTGCATTTGCTCAGCTCTGAATGGGGATTTGGTTGCCATGAAGTTGACTTCAACAATTGTCGATTGACAAAATGCTGCAGTTGAATGGCCTAAATCGATGGGTTTATGGCAATGTGCAGTCAGCAGGTCAATTTGATATTCTAATCGGCAAAAATGCACAAAATTTCACTATTTATGAGCTTACATTTTTGCCAGTAAATAATTCTGAATATTTTCTTTGAATTTATTTTATTTTGTATTTATTTCTGTGTAGAGTGGATTGATTTTTATATAATTACCAAATATTTTTTTTAATGTTCAATCAATTTGAATATTAGTTTATTAAAATACTAAAAATGTTATTGATTTATTAGAAATTTCATAGCATAGCCGCCAGAAAAGGCACAACCGAACACTCGTATGTCAAAACGTAACGGAACTTAGAGCCCGTGTGCTAAGAGCTTGCTCTTGAGTAACTTAAGAGAGCGGGGCGGGCCTGCTCTCTTCTTTATTAGTTTTTGCGCTGCTCCGCCGTTGTTCTTATAGCCGGCTCATATTGCAGGCCGATAAAAACTGCCGATAACGAAATTGCTGCGCGTATTTTATTGCTGAACTGAACACGAACATTCACGGTCGGGAGATATGAAACTTTGCTAATCGGCAAGTATGATCTTGTCGCAGAAGCAGTGCGTAATAAGCAGAGTGCCAGAGAGTGAGCCATAGCGGTGATTCAATAGAGCATGAAGATCAACAGATAGAGGGAGACGGAGAGAGAGAGAGCAGCCTTAGGTTCATACATGTTGGGAGGGAGAGAGCAATTCCACAGAGAGAGCGCATGCTCAGCTAATGTAAAGCTAATGTAACGCTGAGCATGCGCGCTCTCTGTGGAATTGCTCACTCGGTTTGGTTTACTGCCGCCACACGTGTTTCGTGAGAGCGCCTCACCCCATATAAATACACCTTGCGAGAAAGCGAGAGGGCAACTATCCGTCAGCGTGTGAAAGTGAGCAAACTAAATTTAGTCGCCCCCATCGAACGCAAAGAGTTTTTATTAAAGTCGCGCGCATTGAACGACGCAGAAGTGTGCCCGCGTGTGCCTGCCCCCCCTTTGAGATGAGTGCCGCCACCCTTCGCCTGCTCAGCAAAACCAAACAGACCGCCCGCATTGTCATTGTGGGGGCTGGATCGGCGGGCATTGCGGCTGCCACACGACTGCTGGAGCAGGGCTTTCGGAATGTGCTGCTGCTCGAGGCGGAGGATCGCATCGGGGGCCGCATCCACACGATTCCATTCGCGGACAATGTCATCGATCTGGGTGCCCAGTGGTGTCACGGCGAGCAGGGCAACGCGGTGTACCAGCGGGTGAAGGATCAGCAAATGCTGGAGGTGACGGAGCCCCACTACGAAAACTTCAAGTGTGTGCGCTCCAACGGGGAGGTGCTGCCCGAGGCTATTGCTGACCAGCTGAAGAAAATCGCCTTCGACTCCATTCCGGAGCGACAGGCGGATCTGGGCGGCTACGAGGGCTCGCTGGGCGACTACCTGAACATGAAGTACTGGCAGGAGCTGGCCAAGCTGCCGCCCATCGATCGCACCATTGCCGAGGAGTTCCTCGAAGTGTTCCACAAGTTTGAGGCATCTGTGGAGGCGGCAGACCACCTGTACGAAGTGTCTGGCCGCGGACATCTGGAGTACTGGCTGTGCGAGGGCGAACTGCTGCTCAACTGGCGGCTCAAGGGCTACAAGCAGTTCCTCCGCGTCCTGATGGCTGTCCAGGACGATCAGCCAGAGGATCTGGGCGTGCTCCGCGGACACGTGCTGCTGAACAAGCGCATTGCCGAGATCAACTGGCAGGGAGCCGACGAGCTGACGCTCCGCTGCTGGAATGGTGAGCTCATCACAGCGGATCACGTCATCTGCACCGTCTCCCTGGGCGTGCTGCAGGAGCAGCATAAGCAGCTCTTCGTGCCCGCCCTGCCCGCGGCAAAGGTGCGGGCCATCGAGGGCCTGCGATTGGGAACGGTGGACAAGCTATTTCTGGAGTTCGCTGCGCCGCCCCTGCCCGAGGATTGGCCCGGCTTCAACTGTCTCTGGCTGCAGAAGGATCTGGAGGAGCTGCGCGGCTCGGAGCTGTTTTGGCTGGAGAGTGTCTTTGGCTTCTATCCAGTCTCGCACCAGCCCCGCATTCTACAGGGCTGGATCATCGGAGCGCACGCGCGCCACATGGAGACCCTCACAGAGGCGAAAGTGCTCGAGGGCTTGCTCTGGCTGCTCCGCAGGTTCCTGCCGTTCGATGTGCCCCATCCGAAGCGCTTCCTGCGCACCCAGTGGCATGCGAATCCCAACTTTCGCGGCAGCTACACCTTTCGCTCCACCTACACGGAGGAGCTGCGCACCGGTGCCTGGGATCTGGAAGCTCCGCTGCTGGACATTGGCGGCCGGCCACGCCTCCAGTTCGCCGGCGAGTCCACGCACAAGCACTACTACTCCACCGTGCATGGGGCCGTGGAGACGGGCTGGCGCGAGGCGGAGCGTCTGAACGCCTACTACCGGCATCGAACGTCGCAGCTGTGAGCCAGGATGCAGAAGGGCCATAAAGGGGCAAGCAGAATATACAATAAATGTGGGTACGGGTACGAGTACGGTTACGGGTACGGGTCTGATGTCCGAGTCCAGCGCTTTTCAACTTAAATACAGATTTTGATAAGATAAAAGTTGATCGATTTGAGCATTTATTGGACTATGCATGAAGGCAATTCAACATTGCAAGCCAGTGAGAGTTTGGCTTGGATACTTCAAGTAAATAAATAATTGTACTGGCTGAACTAGGGGAGCAGATTTCCGCTTTGAAAATTTCAGGAGTTTCAGTGGAACATTTTTGGCATCACAAAAACATTTGGATTTGGGATTGGGTTTGGGTTTGGGTTGTGGCAAATGGAAAGTAGAATGAAAGCCAAACCATGTTGACCAACTCATTTGCAGCGGGAGGGAGAGACAGAGAGGGAGAGCTCCAAACAACATTGTAATTGCGCCTGTTTTTCGGGGCATTTGCAAACACTCACTCACTAGTTGGCATCCCTGACGATGGGCTGGGGGCGTGCTCACACATGCAAAAGTTCAGATTACGAGAGCAATACTCTCGTACGGAAAGCAGAAATCAGTTTAGCACACACACACACAGATCTGGGTGCAGGCACAAAAAACGCAGGCGAAAGGCCAACAGAAAACAACCAACAGCCAGGCAGGCAGGAGAGGAGGCATGGCCGCAAAAACCACAGCAGCCGTACCAGAAGCAGCAGCAGCAGGAACATTGGCCATGAGATTGTGCTGCAAAATGCTCCAACAATTGCCGGCCCGAGCAGCAGCAGCAGCAGCAGCAGCAGCACTTTGGTTGTCCATGTTGAAAATTCAAATTTATGCCAAAGCGGGGCCAGAGAACATTCCAAATTTCACTGCTCCGATGTGACTCCTGGTGCCCACTTGGGGTCGGCACTCCCTACACCCATTCAAGTGCGATCCTGGCCCTGTCCCTGGCCCGTTGTCTGTCTGTCTTTGTTTGTTTTTTTGCATGTCGCCCTGGTCCAGGTCCTGGTCCTTGTCCTCGTATCTGCTTCTGGCTCCCAGCCGCCGCAGTCCAATTACATATGCGACTTTGTCGCCCTTCCAGCTGGAAGGAAACAACAAAAAAAAGAGAAAAGTCCCTCCTCCTACAAGTTGGCCACATCTGCTGCAGCTTGGTGCCTGCCTCCTGCCTCCAGCCTGGCTAATGCGCTGCAGCGGTTGGGCGACAGTCGTTAGTTCCGTTTGGCATCGGCTTTGGCTTTGGCTTTGGTGTCTAGCCAGCCGGATACGTGGTCTTTAGCCGCCCCACTCTGCCCCTCGCACTCGAGTGACAACGTTAAACAAGTCTCTGTTTGACCAAGGCACAGACACACATTCACCTGGCGGCCCAAAGAGTCCTCGTTGTGCTCCTCCTGTCCGTTCCATCCGCTCTTTCTGCTGTCTTTGGTGTGCTCCAGTTAATGGTTGTTATGACTGGCAAAGTATTTCTGCTCTGTGCTTGCAGATGGCAATAGAAATGGGAATGGCAATGGGAATGGGCATGGCAATGGATATGCAGTCAGCGGTGGGGCTAGCGTGGATCATTCCGATTAATTGTGTCACCAACTCACTGGGTCACAGTTGATGGAGGTTTTATTCGATTAACAAAGTTTCTGTATGGATTCCCAGCATGATTCCCGGCCAAGTTCACGCCCTGGCTGCGTAGAACTCATTCAGGCGATCCGCCTCACGCCAGCCCGTCTCTGTGGCCCCGTGCACCGTGCTGAAGTGCGTCCTGCTGGAAGCCTCGCCCGCGAATTGCAGTCGAGGACGGCCGGAGACATCCGCCAGCGGCGACTCGAGATCCCAGCGACCCGTACGCAGCTCGTCCGCGTACGTGGGCTGGAAGCTGTAGCTGCCGCGGAAGTTGGGATTCGCATGCCACTGGCTGCGCAGGAAGCGCTTCGGATGGGGCACATCGAACGGCAGGAACTTGCGGAAGAGCCAGAGCAGGCCCGCGAGCACTTTCCCCTCTGTGAGGGTCTCCATGTGGCGCGCGTGCGCCCCGATGATCCAGCCCTCGATCAGGCGCGGCTGGTGAGCAACGCGATGGAAGCCGCAGACTCCCTCTAGCCAGAAGTTGTCGGTGCCGCGCAGCTCCTGCAGATCCGCCTCCAGCCAGAGGCAGTGGAAGCTCAGCATTTTCTCGGGCATTGGCTGCTCGCTAAACTCCAGCAAGAACTTGTCCACCGTTCCCAATCTGAGGCCGTCGATGGCCCGCACCTTTGCCGCGGGCAGGGCGGGCACGAAGAGCTGCTTATGCTGCTCCTGCAGCACGCCCAGGGAGACGGTGCAGATGACGTGATCCGCTGCGATGAGCTCACCATTCCAGCAGCGGAGCGTCAGCTCGTCGGCTCCCTGCCAGTTGATCTCCGCAATGCGCCTGTTCAGCAGCACGTGTCCGCGGAGCACGCCCAGATCCTCTGGCTGATCGTCCTGGACAGCCATCAGGACGCGGAGGAACTGCTTGTAGCCCTTGTCCCGCCAGTTGAGGTGCGGATCGCCCGCGCTCTCCGCGAAGCTCAAGTGGTTTTGCGGCGACAGCTCGAAGAGATGATCGCAGGCATCGGAGCTGCAGATCAGTTTCTTGATGCAGTCCAGCGCCTCCTTGGCCACGGTGCGCTCCATGGCTGGGAAGCTCTGCCAGTACTTGTGGGTCAGGTAATCGCCCACAGAGCCAGCGTACTCAGCATCGGTAAGCGTGCCGGAGGAGTCCATGAAGTTCTTGAGGGCCTGCGCTTGGTCCTCCCCAAGCGCTTCCTTGTTTGAGCGCAAAAAGTGCATGGCTGGCTCGGCCGACTTTTCCAGCAGCTCCAAGTGCTGCACCCGCTGGTACACCGCGTTGCCCTGCTCGCCGTGACACCACTGGGCACCCAGATCGATGACATTGTCCGCGAATGGCATCGTGTGGATGCGGCCCCCGATGCGATCCTCCGCCTCCAGCAGCAGCACATTCCCAAAGCCCTGCTCCAGCAGTCGTGTGGCAGTGGCAATGCCCGCAGCTCCGGCTCCGATGATGACAATGCGTGCGCTTGCCTTGTTCCTGCCCCACGTTGCAGTTGCTGTGCAGAGACTCATGTTGCCTGGGAGCTGCAGCGGGCTCAGCTGAGTGCTCAGTGCTGGACAGTGCTGCCTTTTATGCTGTCGATTTTGGTGGGCTTATCTTTTTGTGGTTGTTTTTCTGCTGCCCATTGCTGGGGGGTGCTTTACCGCTTATCGTTTCACATCAGCCACAAATGAATTATATAGCTGCATTAATAGCCAGAAAATACATATATACGGGCACTGCTAGTTCTTATAATTTGGATTCTACTCGAACTCTTTCTGTCTTCTGTCTTCAGTCTTTATCTGGCTCTTTGTCTGCGGTTGTCTTTATTTGCAGTCCGCTTATCTGCAAGCAGCCCCACAAAAGCACAATGCAAATAATCTATAGGCCACTCGTAGCTACACACACACACACATACATACATGCATGTATATGGTGGTATATATGTGCACAAATATTACTAGTTAAATTATCGACAACTGGCAAATATTCATGCAGCAATCCGCAAATTGTTTCGTAATTATATTTTTGTTTAATTAACAAAAAGGCCGGCAAAAAATGTAATAAAATTCCCTTAAATATGCCCTGCCCTCCCCTTAAATATGCATTTTGAATTTTGCACGAATTTATATTAAAATTGAACACATTTTGCCCCCACTCTCGTTTCGCCGCAGCATTGCAACGTTGACAGCAGCAACAGCAGCAGCAGCAGCAGCAACATGCCCCATGACAACATGTCCAACACGAATAAATATGGTTACAGCAATTACAAAAACCGTATTAATGAGGGCCAACAGAAATCGGAGCCCAGGCAGAGGCAGCGGCAGAGGCACAGCCACGAAAATAATGGCGAGCCAAATGAGCAAACCAGCAACAACAACCACAACAACAACGACGACAACGAGGCGGATGTGGATGTGGGCAACATGGACGTAGACCACAACGATATAGACAGCTCGTCCTCGGAACAACAGCCTGATATAATACCCTATCCATTGAGCGTGGGCGAGACCAGTTGGAAGACCGCAAAGCTACGCCAAAAGCAACAGCAGCAACAGCAGCAGCAGCAACACTGGCAACATTTCACATAGCCCAAACATAAATCTCACATGCGATAGAGGAAAAGTGGATCGGGCAGGGCCGGGAAAAGAGCGGCAGGATCAGTGGGAGAAGAGGATAGAGCAGCAGTAGGAATGGGATCGGGATCAGAAGGTGCAGTAGGCTAGTGGAGAGGAGAGTAAAGTAGAGTTTAAGATTTGTACAGCATAGCGATACATAACAAAAAGACCATTCCCAATCCCAATCCCATTCCCATTCCCAGTGGATGGATGGATGGTGATGAATTGTAAAGAGTAGGAATACGCGTGTGGAAAATTCGGAAATGGTGATGCAAGTTACACTTAGGATTTGAACATATCGAGGCCGTAAGTTTAGGTATGTGAATGGATGAGATAGGCTTAAACGACACACCAAAGGGGCACCACAGCATACACATAAAAGGAAAAGAAAAAGAAAACCAAAAGAAGGGCAACAGAAAACAGAAAACCCGCAACTAAAATTCCAATTGCAATTCCAAATATTTTTGCAAGCAACAAAGCAGCAACGGCAAATAAATTCCCCCAATATAATAATAATTATAATAATAATAATAATAATAATAAAAGCGTACTTATACACATGGTAATATTAGTAATATTAATTTAAACAACAAAACGAAACAAACAAAAGAAGCAAAAAATAGTTGTACGTAAAATGGCTTGAATAATTTCGTGAGCCGTGGCCCATGGATACCCTGAAAGGCAGCTGCAACTGCAACTGCAACTGCCACTGCTAATTGGTGTGCCACTCAAGTTATAACTGTGCTATATACTCACTTGTATTCGGATCTATGTACACACGTACACCACATAAATTGTGTAAGCTTAACAATGAATTTAGATGGCTGCCATAAATGAATGTAAATGAAATGTGCATCCCAGGCTAGCAGACATATCCCCCAGACATGCCCCCACCCAGTGGACTTTCAGCCCTGATTTAGGTCACACAAATACACCCCCCACATAGCCATATCAATTGTACGAATATCAATGTAAGTCTCAACCTCTTGGCTCTGGCAGCTGATGGGCTGCAGGCCGAGCAATGCAAAGCCAAAAATACACATCAAATAAAATGCGAAATTTAATGAAAGCTACGCCGAGTTCTTTTGTACCAACTCATCGATCCACTTGTCCCACAGCTTCTGCCACTTGGCGAATGCCTCCGTTTTCTCGGGGCCCTGCAGGGCGCTGTACTTGATCGAGTTGAGGGCCAGGCACTTGAGGAACCGCAGATCGGCCTGCATGGGCGCTATGCCCAGGAAGGCGAAGTAGAAGTCGTGCGAGAGGGGCGCCACGCGCCAAAACGAGGGATCGTCCGACGAGATGACAATGGGCACATTGGCGGCTATCATCAGGGCCGCCGGATGGTTGCGATAGTCGACGCCCAGCTGCAGCACCTGGTTCGAGACGGGGCACACCTCGACGGCGATGTCGAGCAGGCGGCACAGCTGCATGGACAGCGGATGCTTCGTGATGGCGTAGCCGTGCCCAATGCGCTTCGTGCCCAGCAGAATGGCGTCCAGCAGATTGTCATCGATGGGCGACCCGAACCAGTTCGTCTCGCCCGCATGGAAGTAGAAGTTGATGTGCTCGGGCATCTTCAGCAGCGGCTCCACAAACTCAATCAGCGGTCGCCCCAGCTCCTCCTGGCCCACCAGATCGAAGCCGATCATGAAGTCGGGAAACTCCCTCTGCAACGGATAAGTTACAGAGCGCTTGCCAGAGGCTTGCCAGCAGCCGACAACTTACGTTCAGTTCCACGGCCGTCTTGACGTACTGCTCCACCACCTGGGGCTCGACGCCACGCAGCGGCGCGTAGATCAGCTTGGAGCCAATGAAGTCCGGATGCGAGGCCTTGAAGCGCTTCATCTCGGCCTGGTAGATGGCCACCGTGTCCCTGACGGCCAGCAGCTCGCCGCCGATGCAGTAGAGCGGCGGCAGCAGGGATCTCAGCTCCAGGTACTGCACCCCGTCCTCGTAGAACTCCTCGAGGGCGTTGTAGTAGTAGTCGCCCCACACGGGCGCGTAGCAGAGCAGCCCGTCCAGCAGGATGAAGATGCCCATGAAGTGGCTCCACGCCTGGTTGTTCGAGGTGAAGTTCGAGAAGGGATACATGCTGAAGCGCTGCTGCAGGTACCGCCGCACGTTCTCCTCGCCGCGCCGCTGCCGAAACTCCTCCATGGGCTGCCAGCTGCAGGCCTCCATGGCCTTCATGGTGGGCCTTTCGAGCGAGAAGCGGAACGCAATCGCCCGGCAGCCCGCGTCCGTGGTGCAGATCCACAGGTGCTCGCGGTAGGTGAGCGCAATGAGGAACTCCGTGCTGCACAGGGCCGTGTCGTGGGCGTGCAGCACGCCCCCCTTGGGCATCTTCCTGAGCAGCCGGAAGATCGGCGACTTGCGTATGCTGCTGAGCGTCTCAAAGATGTGCTTGCCCGGCGAGAACTTGGACGGATCGAGCAGGCCCCTCTGTATCTCCTTCTGCTTGGCGGCCATGATCAGCGCATTGGCTGCCTGCTCCCTTTCGCTCAGCCGGATGCGGTGGCCCATGCCTATCATCTGCTCCAGCCGGGCCACACTGCTGCGCAGGATCTTGTAGGCCGACGGCGAGGTCTTCCGCAGGCTGCGGCCCATCGACACTGTCGTGTGGGCGATCTTGTCACAGTCGGTCGTGGCATGGCGCACTGCCAGCAGTGCCAGCAGCGATGGCCGCCCTCCCCAGGCTGCCGCCAGGCGTGCCAAGTACTTGGACATCTATCATTCAGTTTCGCATCGAACGAGAAACCCCCTGACTTACTCACTCAATTTATTTACTAAACTCGCACCACAAACTGTCAGTGTCGAATGTGTCAATAGGCCGCACATTTGTTGCGACGCATTTCCGTGATCCCTGCGCGCACACACACGCGGCTTTTATTAGTAATTTATGGAGCTGGAGCTCGAGCTCTGCTCCGGCCTGAGCTGGGGCTGGGGCCCTGCTTTTTTATGCATCCGCGCGCTTACCCTCAGCACCACATTAAATGTGCACGACATCAAATTGATGAGGCTGCCGCGCACACTGGCTGTGGCAGATGATACCCACCCACCCGCTCGCAGCATTCGGCCATCAATTTTATGAGCCCCCTACGAAGCTCGAAGCTTGAACCTGGTGCCGCCGGGCCATAAAACTCCCTGCCAGCTCATTACCAGCGCGAGCCAAATCAAAATCGAACTCGGTTTGGTTGCAGGCTGCCAGAGGCAGCAGCAGCAGCAGCCTTTGCCACTAAAATTGAAACATTCGCAGCATTTGTATGGCTACCATGCAGAGCAGAGCACAGCTCAAAGGGATGTCGGATGGATGGTTGGATGGGTGCAGTGGGGTGCTGCCTCAACGACCATATAGCGCATATTCATTAAAATTCGCATCCACTTTGCAGTGCACTCGGCACAGCAGCCGCACACAGCGAGTGGCAATGAGAGATTTATGCGGGGCTAAAACAGGAAAAACGGAGGCAGCCTTGACTGCTGCAGCGACCATTATGCATGAGGCTGCGCTTAGCGATGGCAGCGTGACTGCAAATGGAGGCGCTGCCGCAACTCACCGAGGGATAGAAGCCAATCTGGACAGGAAGTTGATGCCAGAGATGGAAGATGGAAGTCAGAGATGCCGCGCAGTATAGTCTTTCGAGGTAAGTTAAGATAAACCGAGCACAAATGTGGGTGCAGCTCTCACGCAGCCATCTCCCGCAGCTACTCATTAGGATTATTGCTCAGCCTTTCTGCGTTTGAGCTGGCAGCATAAATCTAGTCGCTGTTGCAGCTTCTCGTTCTAGCAAAAGTTCTTTATTGCTTTGCCTTTGCCGGCGACAAGGCGGAACCCTCACAGCGCACAGGCAATCTCTTTGGTTCGAGCATGTTGGACACAGAGTGGGTTAATGGATACAGAGACAGAGGGGGAGAACGGGCTTAGGTCTAACTAAAGACTAATCCATAACAATTAGCTTACAACAAAACTGGCGAATGGGATATATAGATTGAGTATGGACATGGCGCTCTGATGGGATGCAGATGCAGAGCAAATGGAGATGCGGATGCAGGGGGATGGGACCGACTAGCGTTGCGGGCCAGAGCTCAGCAGGGAGAACGCGGCGAGCAGGAGGAACGCTGTCACCACCCGTGCTAGTCAATCCGAGGGCTGACTGGCTGCAGCACGACTCGGCGACTCCTCGTTGACCTCCGCAATGAACTGGTCCCACTTGGCCTGCCACTTCTCGAGGGCCTCGAACTGCTGCTCCGTCGGCAGCGAGCTGTACTGGATGGAGTTGAGGGCCAGCTTCTTGAGCAGCCGCAGGTCCGCGTGCTGCGAGGCAATGCCCAGGAAGGCGATGTAAAAGTCGTGCGTCAGGGGCGTGGCCTTCCAGAAGGACGGATCGTCCGAGGAGATCACCACGGGATAGCCATCGGCGAAGAAATGCGCACACGGATGATTCCGGAAGTCGGTGATCAGCTGCAGCACCTGATTCGAAATCGGATTCACCTCGATGGCCACGTTCAGCTTCTTGAGCATGTCGAGCACCACCGGATGCTTGACCAGGCCAAAGCCGTGCCCAATGCGCTTCGTGCCCAGCAGAATGGCATCGATGAGGTTCTCATCGACGGAGGAGCCAAACCAGTTCGTCTCGCCCGCATGGAAGTAGAAGTCAATGTCCTCGGGTATCTCCAGCAGCTGATCGATGAACTCGCTGAGCGGACGGCCCAGCTCCTCCTGGCCGACCAGATCGAAGCCGGCTATGAAGTCCGGATACTGGGCCTGCCAATGAAGCACAGATTAGAGCTCGATCCATGCACGGATCCAGCCAAGAGCTCACCTTGATCTGCTTGAGGGTTTCAATGTAGCCGAGCACGCCCTCGGGATTGGTGTTGCGCAGCGGCGCGTAGATCATCCGCGAGCCAATAAAGTCGGGATGGTCCCTCTTGAACTTATCCAGCGTCTCCACGTAGATCCGCACCGTGTCCAGGGGCGTGTAGACAGTGTCCTCCAGATCGTACAGCTGCAAGTAAAGAGCGAGAGATTGGAGGATTATTTTGCGGAATGGATCGGGGAGCAGCACCCACCGTTGGCACCAGCGATCGGAACTCCAGGTACTGCACTCCGTCGTTGTAGAACTCCTCGAGGGCGTTGTAGTAGTAGTCGCCCCAGGCGGGGGCATACATCACCAGGCCGTCGAGCAGGCCGAAGATGTCCATGAAGGTCGCCCAGGCGGCGTTGTTGTCCTCGAACTTCTTGGTGGGGTACAGCGTCAGATGCTCCGCCAGGTACTCGTCCACCTTCTGCGGCCCGTACTTCTGTCGCACATCGGCCAGCAGCGACCAGTCGCAGTTGTCCAGCGCCTGCGGCGTTTCGTTGGCGAATCGCAGCACGGAAAAGTCGAGGTCGTCCCTCTGCAGACAGGCATACAGGCTGTCGTAGTAGGTCAGCTTGATGATGGACTCCGTGCTGCAGAGGGCGGTGTCGTGGGCGTGCAGCACCGCGCCCTTGGGCATCTTCTTGAGCAGGTGGAAGAGCTGCGTGTCGCGGACGCCGTCGAGCACATCGAAGATGTGCTGCGAGGGCTTGAACAGATGCGGCGTGATCAGTCCCTCGGTGTACTCGTGCAGCTTGGCTGCCATGATGGTCTCATTGGCCTGCAGCTCGCGGTCCGTCAGCTCCAGGTCGTAGCCCAGGGAGCGCGACTCCTCGTAGCGGAAGAAGGCGCTGCGCAGCGTCTTGTAGGTGTCCGGCGTGGGTCGACTTCTGCCCAGCAGCGGCTCCACGTGCGGATTGTTCCCGTACAGCGACATCAGCCGCCTCTCGTCCACGTTCTTGTTCCGCGTGCGGCCCTCAACCGCAGCCGGGCAGCAGACGCCCAGCCAGAGGCCCACGGCGAGCACGGCGATAAGAATACATTGGCTTGGACGACGCATTCTGATAGTTGGTCTGATCCCCAGTAGCTCCGTACTTCGACTGATGTCTGGTGGCACTCAAGAAGCTCCGATTTCGGTTTCGATGCCCCCACCGCTATCTGAAACGATTCCGTATTTGGCATTATCTTTGATTTAACACGCGTTCAACCGGATTTCACCAACGATAAGCACACCGATGGAGAGGAAGGCGAGCAGCGGAGCGAGCGAGTGAGACGCCACTTCCCAGCAGGTTGGTAACCGGGGCTCTGCGGCTTAATCTCGACGGCCAATCAGGCAGGCATCTTGATTTACGAGGGACCACAGATAAGATTGCATAACTACTACATGGGCCTATGTGCAACTATGTAGCCCTGGCCCTGGCATTCGAGTGCGAGTCGAGTACTTTGAGTTTATGGAGCAGGAAAACACGCGAGCCTCCTCCAAGTGCAGGGCACCAGTACCACTACATCTGGGGCTCTTAAAACTCTTCTTAGTTCATAGAATTCATTGAAAACACACACAAAAGCAACGTTGTGCAGCACTGGAATTTCGCTTTGCAAAAGAAAAAGCCCGCAGCCCTACTGAAACCAAACAAAAACAAAAGAGAGCAAAGCACAAATCCAGTAATTCGTACTGTAACTGTATTGTTTGAAGCAGCTGCGCCGCCGGCAAAAACATAACCTCAACACAGAGGGTTCGAGACACGTGGCAGACACACGAAAAAAACCAATACCAATACCAAAACCAAAAACCAAACCAGTACGAGAGTACGTCCTGCCAGCAGCATATGTATGATCAAGGCGGCAAAATAGCTGCGATCGAAACCTGGCCATTCATGCTTTAATTTTAACAAAGAACAAAAAAGTAAAATAAAAATTAAAAATTAATGAACGTCTCAACTGAAGCCTGAATGGGGATTGTTCACTGTTAATTGTAGTATAGTACATTATGTATGTATGTAGTATCCGAAAATAGCGAGAGGTAATAGATTCGACCCCCTTGGAACCGATCAATCGACACCCATCGGGAACTATCTAGATGGGTCTCGATTGATCGCTTCCAGACGGGGTTCGATTGAAGACGCGGGCTCTGTTGAAGACTGTGTCGGATTGAAGATCAGATCTACGCTATGCCAGATGTTAGTGCTAGGTCCAGACTGGCTTCAAGGGCAGGCGCGCAGAATGGCCCGTGCCCTAAAACGAGCGAGAGAGCGGCAGATAGAGAGAGCGATGGCACCGGCAGGAAAGACGCGCAATGAAGAGGCGAAAGAGAACGGCTGCATGGGCTGCTGCCGTGCAAGAGCATGAATATGTATGTACATACGTATGTATGGGTGTAGAAGTTAAGCAGTTAAGTTAAGCAGTTAAGTTAAGCAGTGCGCGGTATAACAGATAATAGATATTTGGTCTACTGCGCGCCACTGACTTTGATCTACGGATTGCCAAGCAGGGAGATTTCGGTTAAAATTATTCAGAACTGTGCAGTAGGAAACAGTACAGTTAGAGAGCGCTACTCCTGCTACTCCTCCTCCTACTCCCTTGCTCAAAGTGGAATTTATAATTAAATTTAATTTAAATCAAATTTAATAATCAAGCCAAGCCAAGCCCAAAGCCCACACCCAACACCCAATGTCCCTCCCTCGCCATGGATCACGGGGTATTTTCTTTGTTCACAATGTCTGCGTCTGGTTGACAAACTCCGTGATCCAATTGTTCCAGCTGCAGCTCCACTGGCTAATGGCCGCCGTGCGCTCCGCGCAGCTCAGGGAGCTGTACAGGAAGGAGTTGAGGGCCAGCTGCTTGAGCAGCCGCAGGTTGCCCTCCCCAACGACAATGCCCACAAAGGTCACATAGAAGTCGTCGGTGAGGGGCGCTGCGTGCCAGAAATGTGGATAGTCGGAGCCGAGGACAATGGGATAGCCGGCGGCCAGCAAATACGCAGCCGGATGCTGGCGGAAGTCCTGCACATACTGCAGGTAATGGTTGGAGAGCGGACACACCTCGACGGCCAGCTGCATGTGGCGCATGGTGCGCAGGAGGTCCGGATGCTGGGGCAGATTGAGGGCGTGCCCGATCCGCTTGCTGCCCAGCAGCACGGCGTCGATGAGGTTCGCATGCGGCTTGGCCATGTCCGGGCAGCGGGACTCACCCGCCCGGAAGTAGAAGTCGATATCCTTGCCCAGGTGCAGCAGCTGTGTGGCCTCGCCCAGTCCCGGCAGCTGGCACTCGTCCCCGAAGCTGTTCAGATCGAGGCCCGCGAACAGATCGGGAAAATGGCTCTGATGCGGGGTGCAGGCAGAAGAGACGATTAGAGAGGGCTGACTGACAATCAGCGCGGTGAGGCGCCGCACGCACCTTCAGCAGGCGGGCATTCGCCACGTACTGATCCATGTGGCTGTCGTTGCGGTCCCTGGCCGGCGCGTAGATAACCTTGACGCCAATGAAGCCGCCGTAGGTGGACTTGAACAGCTTCGTAATGGTAACGATCGCATTGACAGTGTCCAGAATGGTGAAGTTGGTGCCCTTCAAGTCGTACAACTGGGGGGGGGGAGAGGGCTGAGGATGAGGGGATGGCTTGCCACGGGCTGCTGCACTCACCAGTGGCAGGGAGGAGCGCAGCTCCACATACTGCACGCCATCCCTGTGGAAATCCTCGAGCATGCGGAACAGGAAGCTCGACCAGAGGCCGTCGAACGTGACCAGGCCGTGCAGGAGGCGCTGGCTGCGCCGCATGTGCCGGGCCAGCTCTGAGGCGTTCCTGTAGCCGCCCTCCCGGATGGTGAAACTGTCGCGCAGCTGCTGCTCGTAGCGGTCGTGCCACTCGAACGTGTGGAAGTTGCTCATCAGCATCCAGATGCAGTCGACGTCGTCCGACGCCGGCGGCGGCACGTGCGGAAAGACGCTGGAGAAGCGAAAGTTCTCGAAGGCGTGATCCATGCCGACGCAGACCCACAGGTCGTCGCGGTACGACAGCTCGATGAGCACGTCCAGCTGCATCATGCCAGCGTCGTGGACGTGCAGCAGACCGCCCTTGGGCATGCTCCTCAGCATCCCGTACAGGTCCGTCTCGCTGATCTTGTGGTGCCTGAGGAACTGCGGCCTGTTCATGGAGGAGTTCTCCCACAGCCGTTGCACCTCCGCCTCCAGCTGCTGCACCAGCCGCGCATTGGCCACCTCCTCGAGCGGGCTCAGATCCAGCTTGCCCCCCAGCCGCAGCCGCTGCTCCTTGGCCACAATGCTGCGGTGCCTGCGCGCCATCAGCTCCGCGGGCGTGGCCTGGAAGTCCCTGAGCGGCGCCAGCCAGAGCATCGCAGCCACCACCATCATGCTGCAGGTGGCGAACAGGGCCAGCGAAATGGCCACGTTCAGGCAGACGGTGTCGTACTTCAAAGTGCTGCGGGCGAGCTGTCGGCTGCCGTTCAGCCGGATCACCCTCGCTGGCGGTGCCCCACGGCCATTGCCTCCTTGGCTCTGCGACAATCCTCCTCTGCTGGCCATTTAAACTTCGAATTTCGGGTTAAATTTTGCTCAAATTTTGTTTCGTTTGCTCCCAAAGAGTAATAATCCAGAACCGAATGACAGATATCTGCTGTGACTCACAGCTCAGCGAGCACTTTACACACGTGACAGGGGGCACAGTGGGTGGTGGGGGGCCTTATCAGTGGGCCCACAAACGACAGCGCAGATAATCGCTGCTGGCCAGCGAGCCAGCGAGATTTGTTTGGCTGCCCTGGAGCCCAACGCCTGTGCCTCCCACGGAGCCAGCTTGGCCTTGGCGTTGCAGCTATCGGGGAGGATATATCAGGGAGATGACTGCCGCTCTCTGGCAGCGACAAGAGACTATCTCAGAGGGAGGGAGAGCCAGAGAGGCAGAAAGTCAGAGAGAGTGTGGACATGTTAAGCCTGGTATCGCTTTCGTCAGCGAGGGGATGCACTTGCGTTCGTATCGGTGTCGGTGTCGCCACCACCGCCAGCAGGAGACAAGGAGCGCAGAGCATGGCACAGTGGTGCGAAATGGGGGAATATAAGAGGAATGCGACTGAAGCTAAAAAATGCACTAAATAAATAAATAATAAATAAAAAAAAAATAAATAATAATAAATAATATTAAAATAAAACTAAATAAATAAAAATAAATAAATAAAAATAAATAAATAAAATACAAATAAAAATAAAACTGAATTAATAATAATAAATAAATAGTAAAACTAAATAAATAAATAATAATAAATAATAATAAATAATAAATAAATAATAATAAATAATTAATAAAATAAATTAAATATAAATAAAACTAAATAAATAAATAATAAATAAAATTAAAATAAAACTAAATAAATAATAATAAAAATTATAAATAAATAAAATACAAAAATAAAACTAAAAAAATAAATGCACTTTGTGGCTGCCTTTTGCACTTAAAGACATAAAAATAGGTACAAAAAAATAAAGAAAAAAACAATAATTCGTTCCACTGTGCACACTGCTTGCCGCAAGATCTGCACAATCACGTGAGGGGAGTGGGAAAAGGCCAGAGAGAAGTGGGAGAAGTGGAGAGTGGATGATTCCCATGTGCGTGTCCATGTGTGTGCGGCATGTTGCTGCTGTTGGTGGTGTCGCCTCGCACGCACTGCAGCCCAAGGGGCGGGCACAGCTGCGATTGCAGGACCGACACTGCAATCACGACAAGGGTGGCAGCGACACAGACGGCAGACACAGACATGGCACGCGTTTCCGCCCGCTCCTCGCAGTGCGGCGAGACGACTCAGCGAGGAAAGTGGCCGCAGAATGCGACTGAGCAGCAGCAGACAGATACTATTCAGAAGCGAAGAGGGAGCCAGAGGAGCCAGAGGAGCCAGCCCAACACTCACAGCACTGAACGACGACTGCCTGCTGCTGATATGCGAGCGGCTGTCGATGGGCGACCAGTGGAGTCTGCTGCAGCTGCAGGAGGAGCGCCTGGCCGCGCTGGTGCTGCGGATCTGGCGGCGCAAGTATGCCCAGCACTTGGACTGGGGCCGGGTGCAGCAGCAGCAGCAATTGGGCAGCCGCCTGAGCGCCAGCGAGCAGAGCCAACTGCTGCAGCTGCTGAGTGCCCGGACGCGGGCGCTGCTCAACCTGAATGGCAGCAGCGATGGCTGTCGGCAGTGGCTGGACCGGCAGCGGCAGCGGCAGTGGGTCCACCGGCACCTGCAGCGGGTGAGCTTCGTGGAGAGCGGCGCCTGGCTGCTGCCTCGCTTGCCGGCTGTCTGCCCCAACTTGGTGCAGCTGCAGCTGGGTCCGGGCGAAGGCATAACGCCGGCGGATCTGCACTTGCTCTTCGGACAGCTGCAGCACCTGCGGCAGTTCGAGCTGCAGCCAGGCTGGAGCTGCCCCCGCACCGGCCCCCGCCACGGTACAGGCATCGAGTATGGAGCAGCCCTGGAGTCCCTGAAGTTGCCGGCGTGCCTGGTGCGTGCCACGGCCACGCAGCTGTTCCAGCTGCCCCGACTGCGCCGCCTGACGGCCTTCCTCTGCCACAGGCACACGGACGCTGACCAAGCAAATGCCGTTGGCAGCGAGGCAGCCGGCGCCACCGTCTCGGCGTGCCTCAAGGCAGTACAGCCCCGGAGAGCCTGCCACATTGTGGGCCTCCGCTTGCAGTGTCAACTCGATGCGAGCCTCTTGCGTGTCCTGGCGGAGGCGGGCCCGGGGGACAGCTTCCGTCTGCAGCGCTTCGCTTGGCACTCGCAGCTGACGGTGCACTTTGATGTGGCGGATGGCAGCGTCAAGTGGCTGCCACAGCAGCCGCGCGTGGCCCACGCCCTGCTGCCCTTCCTCGCCGGCCAGGCGCACAGTCTGCGTGAATTGGATTTCACGCGCAATGTGCATGCCACGCCCACGTTCCTGTCACTGCTCAGGGAGCAGCAGCAGCAGCAGCAGCAGCAGGTTTCCGTTTGGCATGATGCCTGTCCCAGGATGACAGCTACACGGACACCGCACACGGATCTGGATACAGCTACAAGAGCGGATGCTGCTGCGGATGCTGCTGCGGATGCGGATGCAGCGCAGACAAACGATTTGGCCTTTGTCGCGTTGCAGTTGCAGCACTTGTCTAATGAACACCGGAAGCGGCCACCGCTTAGCTGTCGGAGCTGAGGCAGCGGCTGAGGCTGAGGCTGCTGGCCAGGCACAGCCCACCGCCATTCGCTGTGCGTTGAAGTGTTCCACATCCTGCTCAAGTATTTCCAATGTCCATAGCATAAGTAACACTCGCAGCAGTGCCATTGAAACGTCTCTAAACATATAAATAAATGCCCAACAAATGGAATAATCTTTGCAATAATTAAGGTATTATTTATGGGCAGTTTTCTATATGCCAGCAGGTGGCTGCTTTGAGCATTAACCATCGGATCTGGATGAATATAAACTACTTTATTTCGCCACACAAATATCCAACATTTTCGTTCATTTAAGCTTGGACTTTTAAGTCTGAACAGAAAGCATTTGAACAAAAAAAAATCAAATTAAAATTCCCAGTAATTATTGATGAAATAAATAAATTAAATTAATTTAATTTACGCTACACCAAAGCCCCACCTATACCCCCACTATATGCAAAAATATTTGAATATTCCCGCAACGATCAAACTAAATTCGCTCAAGCTGTTCTCTGGAGCAAGCGACGCCATGTAAGTGGAGGATTATTCATGGCTCTGTCTCCTTAAACTCTCCGCAACTCTCAGCAACTCTGTGCTGCTGCCCGATGAGCTGTTCGCGGCATTCAGTCGCAGCCTGGCCAACGAGTTGAAACCGAACGAGCAACAAACGACACGCCCCGAGGCGGACCACCATAGCAACAATACCGAGGAGACGGAGTGCAGGCGCCACTGCCGCCGATCCAGTATGCGGTCCAGCTCCAACATAGAACTGAAGGCTTGCTGCAGTCGCTGTCAGCCGGCCAATCGTGGGCCCCAGAACCCACAGAGCCGCCCCAGGCCCAGAGTGAGTCTCGCTGAGCAGGTGCCTGGACGTGGTCCGGTCTGATCTTTGCCATCCACAGTCCTACAGCAGCAACGTGTTCCCTGCTCCGAGGGCCACTAGGGACGCGTCAGAGCATGCCAATGTCCCTGACAGGCGACTGACCCAACCCCGTTTTCTGCAGGCCGTGCAATCGTTCAGCTTGGACATACAGCGCACAACCAACGCCGCACGGCTGCCCCTCAGCCAGCATAGTCAGAGGCAGCCGTCCATGGAGCGAAGTGTGAGTATCCCTGGGATTAACTACGGCTCCAATTACTCTCCAATAATCGCCTAAAGTGCCCCAGCACCTGCACTGCCTCTGCGATGAGCCAGCCCAGACCCAACCTGAATGAAAGCTCAGGTGTTGGCATGAACTACGGTGAGTGGCAGCAGAGGGAGCAGCAGCAACAGCAGCAACAGCCACAGCAGCAGCAGCCACAGCCAGCAGCAGCAACAGCCTGAGGCAAATTATCCCTTGTTGTTCAACGATGAGTCCCTCAACCGATTTGTGAGTGTGAAACTGCTAAAATTTTGATGAATTGTCGCGAACTATCTGCCGGCAGGAACCCGATCTCAATAGCACGCAGCTGGGCCCTCGGGTTTGCCGGGAACTCTGTTGGGGCGAGTGCAATCGCAGCAACATGAGCCAGTCGCCGCGGGTGCCCCAGTCGCTTGGTTCCCCGCCCAAGCGGCCCAAGCAGCAGCTGCAGGGCAATGTTCCGGACGACGTGTCCTTCGACAGATTTGTGAGTGTTAAGTGCAGCAGCAGCGGCTACAATTTTGATGAATCTGCCGATAGAAACCCGATCTCAATAGCACGAAGATTGGTCCAAAGGATTGCCAGCAAACCTGCCAGGGCCAGTGCAGTCGCAGCAGTCCAGAGTCCTTTGGCACCCCGAAGCAGCAGCAGCAGCAGCAGCAGCAACAGCAGCAACAGTCGACTTATCCCTTGATGCACAACGATGAGGCCAGCGACAGATTTGTGAGTGTGAAACTGTGGAGGCTGCTCAACTTTTGATGAATCACCCAATTCGAACAGGGGCCCGATCCCAATGCCACGAACAGGCGTCCAGTGGATTGCCGGGAGCGCTGCAAGCCACAGTGCAGTTACGCCTCATGTGGCCGACCACAGCAGTCGCAGCAGCCACAGCCAGTGCGTGCTGCAGAGTCCTTTGGAACTCCCCCGCAGCAGCAGCAGCAGCCAAACTATCCCCTGCTGCACAACGATGTGAACAGCGACAGATTTGTAAGTGTAAAGTCCAAAGCGAAGCCTTTTGATGCATCGAAACTTTCCACAGGAATTTGATGTCACCAGCAGGAATATCGGCTCTGACGTTTGCAGGGAATCCTGCCAGGCGACGTGCAATCCAAACACCATGGACCAGTCGGTGCAGTTTCCAGAGTGCATTGGCACTCCGCAGCAACAGCAGCAGCAGCAGCAACAGCAGCAGCAGGCAACTTTTCCTTTGATGCACAACGATGTGCCCAGCGAGAGATTTGTGAGTGTGGAAGGTGCCAAAGTTGTTGATAGATTGACGAATTATGTGCCGATAGGAACCCGATCTCAACAGCACCGAGATTGGCCCAGTGGACTGCCGGGAGCGCTGCAAGCCGCAGTGCAATCGCGCCCTATGCAGTCGCCCGCAGCAGCCAGAGCAGCAGCAGCAGCAGGTAGTTCCTGAGCCCAGCTGCACACAGACTTGCACGGCACAGTGCAGTCAGAACACCATAAACCAGTCGGGCCGGCGTACACCGGGCACACCGGGCACACCGCAGCAGCCGCGTCAACAGCAGACAAATTTCCCCTTGAGAAGCCAGCAGAACAGCGAAAGATTTGTAAGCTTAAAGTGGGCGAGCTGCCGCTGTATTCTGCATTTAAATTGCATTCCGATTCCGATAGCTGCCCGAGGTGAGCAGCACGCCCGTGGCCAGAGAGAATTCCTGGGAAATCTGTGTGCCGACATGCACGGGAAGCTGCAGTCGCCTGCCGCCGTCACGGCCACAGACGCAGTCCACGCGCAGCCCAGTGGTAAGTGCTGCAGCAAGTGGCGTTCCGCCTTGTACTCTCCCCACTGCCCCCCCCAGTCGATGCAAACTTCGGCTCAGATGCCGCGCTGCGAGCAGATAGACTGTGGCACCTCCGTGCAGCATGAGGAGAGCTTCCAGCAGCTGCCAGCTGCGTGCCCGCCTGCCCCCCGCTATGGGGACCGATCTCAGCAGACCAGCCAGCAGGTAAGTGAGCATTTGGGCAACGTTTCGGGAGCTCCTGATCCAAGCATACCACCCAGTACCTGCCGCCACTGCCGCCCCAGAGGTCTCAGGCGCAGCAGAGTCAGAGTCCTTTGCCACCCAGCCAGCCGCCGCAATGTGTGTCGCATTGTCCGTCGCTGCAAAGGTCTCAAACCGCGAGAATACAGCTGCAGCAGAGTCCGCAGGTGAGTGAGGGACTGCTGGTCGAGCTGGGACGCGAGATTCATCCATTAAATACCCGCCCAAAACAGTCGGAGGACATCTTCAAGGACGTCGAACCTTTTGACCAGCCAGCGACGCCAGCACAGAGGCAGGCACAGCAGTCGGATGTTACATTTGGAGGTGTTCAGCGCATGGATCAGTCGTCGCGCTATCAGACGGCTTCGCCCGTGGATCAGCGCAGCTTGAACCAGGCGCCCATGGATCAGCGCAGCCTGAACCAGTCGCCCTTGGATCAGCGCAGCCTGAGCCAGGCGCCACCCTGTTGTAGGAATGAGTTGTGCCCCACGAATCAGGGTTCGTTCTATCGGAGCGTTGCCTCACAGTCCACGCAACAGATGAACGGCGGCCCAGCCAGTGGTCAGGGCAATCTGAGCACGCCACAGGCGCAGAGTACGCCGTATAAAGAGAGTGCGCCACCAGCACAGAATACCAGCCAAGGCGCTGCCCCACCACCATATGCACCCCGAGGCAGTCAGCAGGGCGCTGCCAACGCGAGTATGCCAGCAGCAGAACAGACAACCGGACAACAGTCGTACGGCATCCATGCGGGCAGAGTCAGTGCCGATGCAACAGTCACACTGCGGTACAACAATCAATCGCGCGGTCAGGGCAACAGGTCGTATGCGCGCAGCGCACCGCACCCACAGCCAGTGCCGTATGGCGGCAAGGAGCCGACCATGGACTTTAGCCAGACGATCGACTACACTGCCGGCTCGGACGTAAGATATTTTTCTAGAGTTTTCTCTTTCATTTATGGCGAGCCTTACTACCTTTCGAGCAGACTTGCTTGTGCCCGCCGCCCACTAGTGGCAGCGCAGAGGAAGGGTTTGCCAGGCGCACCCGAGAGCTGTACTTCGAGGTGATGGTCAGGGAGAGCTGCTGCAACGATGTCATACAGCGGACACTCAATGGGCGCGAGAACTTCAACGAGTATGCCCATGAGATCGCCTTCGCCGGTGTGCTGCCGGAGAAGCTGGGCCTCGTCGATCCCATCACCATGCTGGAGGCCATCAAGATGCGCATCGAGTATGAGCGGGAGCAGATTCGCAATAATTATGGCAGCAGCGAACACTTCAGCCAGCCGGAAAGATCGGCACGGGACAGCAATGGGTCCAAGGGTCGGTCCAGCCAGCGGCAGGTGATCTACACGGCAGACATCGACCAGCATTTCAGGGCGAAGAACCAATCTGAAGTCAATCAGAGTTTGTGCGCCTACCTGAAGGCCGAGAACGACTATCGCGGCGGCGCTCATCCGGACTCGGTGAGTTTGCATCATGCAGCAGATTACATGGCACATGTTTGAAGCCAAACTGTGAACTCCCACAGAACGCAACGGACTTCAGTGCGAGTGTCCATTCGTTTGAGTCGAAATTCTTCAACGACAGCATTCGCATGAACATTTATTCGGCCACAACGGACCCGCATCATTGATGCCACTCTGCATTGAGCGGGGGCTCGGCTTAGTCACCCATTCCAGTTTTAACTAATCAATGGAAGCAAATGCCATTGCTGGTAGTGGTGCGAGCATTGCCGCATGGATGAGGTATTTTAATTGGGTGGTGTAAAAAGTGACCCCACCAATCTATCATTTATCGGTTAGAACCATAGAATATGTATGTATCGGGCATATGGCGGCCATAAAACTAGCACGTTTGATCGATCCACATCTACATCTACGAAAGTCACCACATCATCCATCCTCATAGGCCATGCGTCAGAACCTTCGGAAATCGTTTTATCGCCCCCTATTTATGGACCCCCTGACCAATTAAGTAAGCAAATCCAAGTCATAAATAAAATATTTCGTAATTTCGAATTTCATTTGCTACCAAAATGTATAAGAAGTCGAGAAATTTGTGTACCAAAGGGAGCTTTTGGTTTTGGTTTTGGTTTTGGCTTTGCTGATGTTTTAATTTTGGGATTGGCTGTTGAAAGGAAATATTTAGCCAAGTCTATCCATATGGTGTGCTGGCTGCAAATAGAATTCAGTCCAGAATCAGTAAACAAACAAAAATGTTTGTGTTCTGTCTTATTTTCTGTATACCTCGTTTGTTTTTTGGTCAATTAAAGTTCAAGGCTATGTTGCATCTGTGTCAAAAGATCTCAAGAAGTTGGGGTACCATTGGCCTACTTTTATATTTGGCTTTTGTTCGTATTTATGTGCCATTGCGAGTAAAGAAAGTTGGCATATAAGCAATTCATGCTGATAAGAAATAAGAAATATTAATGCCGGAAACGCCTCCCGCCCGCTGGCACCCACTGGAAGGGTGCAACACTGGATCAAGCAGTGGGACAGCATACCGACATATGTATGAAATACTTTTCTTAAGAGACAACAACTGCTGATATTTAAGAGAGCAAAGATACGTGAAATCAGCTGTCGGGTCAGCACTCAATTGTGCAAATAAAGACACCCGCTCACCCGCTCACCCGCTCCCTCTCTTTTCCATTCAACGGGGCGGGGACTCTTAAACCAATTTGCGCACACAAAAAGCTGATTTAAATATGTTTGTTTGCATGCATAGTTAGCTAAATATTATCCATAAATTGGAATGGCAACTACATAGCTCAGCTCTGCTTTTGTTGCTACCATCAATGGGGTCCGGGTCTTAATGGGCTTTGCTCCACACTGGCTGGGGAGGGGGGAATATTCATAAATATTGCTGCTGAATATGCATTAATGAATCAATTATGCGACTTTCAATACCAACTGCGTTTTTGCTTGTTTTCTGTTTATGTTAAATAGCACTTAATGCGTTAAATCAATTTGTTTGTAGTTGTACTTAATTAGCATTATTTAATTGTCTCCTTTTTTCTGGCATTATCCGGTTGAGGGCACAAGTGTGTGTATTTTTTAAGCGGCTCATTCAATGCAGTTGCATTTAATTTGTTATGTTTCCTGAACGAAACGAAACTTTACCACAAACAAAGGCACAGCACAAAGTTCAACAGCTTTTGCTCCGGGACTTTTCGGACCGCGATCGACACGGCAAATGTCAGTTCAGGCCATAGACTGATCCCAAGAACCCGGAGAGGCGGCCACCCTCCCGACTGCATGACCAGGCAGCGGCGTCGACGCCAGCGTCAGACTCCCAATCGGTGGCCTGGCTGTCTCACTCATAGTGGCAGTGAACAGTTAGCATACCCTGTGCATGTGCTGGCCAGGGGTATATTGGGCCGCACACAGATGTGTCGCTGCAATTCACTGCTCAAAATGGGAAGTGGGAAAAATGGGAAATATATTTTATTCATGTTCCCATGGACATTATCCACTTATCTACAAGAAGTCATAGACTAAGCTACAGGCAAGTATTATGGATGTTCACAGCTAGAGGGTATCGCCTAGTCGATATGTTAACTACAGCTGCGCTGTAGTAATTCGTAATTTCGTTCTTCGTGCATTATCAGACGTGAAAGATAAAACGAAGAACGAAAGAAGCAGGCGACAAAAGCCTCAAACTTTACGCACACACACACACACACACATGAACAGACATGTCATGACATGCTCTCATGCTCTCATGCTGCATTGAGACCGGCTACAGTAAGAATAAATGCTAACAGCGGGAGAGAGAGCGGCAGAGAGCAAGAGAGAGAGTGATATTGCCGTTCAGCGTGCGCTCGCTCTCCCAATTTTCGACTGAAGCTTTGACAAATTTGAATGGCACACGCCAGCGAAAACATCCAAAAACGAAATTAGATCAAATAAATAAAGATTTCGCTATACATTATGATTAATTAAACAACTAAGCGTAAAGATAATCCCTTTTAAGTGTATGAATTCTTCGATTCTCTTTATGCGAGAGGAATCCAAACACATTTCCAACACATTTTCTGTGGAAAATCGTAAACTATTTTTACGGCTGTTTTTGCAAAAATTCTTGCCAAAAATACCAGATTATTCAATCAGATAATCGTTCCTATTTTTTCGCGTAAACAATATTCAATTCACGAATGAACGCGAAAAATAATTATAAATAAAGTGGACCACCCACCAAGCTCCAAACAAAAACAATTGAATACGTTTATTTCACAAAAATAACACTGCCAACGAAAAATTGAGTAAAGAATAACATTTTATTGATATATTGTCATAGATAAATAGGAATATTCCTTTGAAAAAGTACCGCAGAATTGCAGAACAAAAATATTCGAATTGATTAAAAGGATCATGGAATACTCGACAAAGAAAACACTTTAAAATCACACGTAAACTCTCTTAGCGGACAATTACAATGGCCAAGATATTTATGTTAACTCCCATGAAGTTCCCATGGTGAATCCCAGCTTTAAGAAAAATATGGTAGTAATTCTAGAGCAAAACATTCCATTTTGGTACACATTTCCAACGGCTATTTTAGACAATATTTTGCTTACAATAAAAGTTCTCTGATTTGCATTGTTTCAAAATTAATGGCCGTGCAATAAAAATGTTGCAGATTGCAGCAGAAGCATACATATATTTGTACATGTATATATGTATATGGATGTCTATTTTTGGGTAGGGAAAGTGTTGTAATATGCATAAAGAGAGCTGGCAAAATGTAGCCAGCAGACAATCAAAGGTAGAGCCACACACAGTGGGCGAGATAAAGATGCAGACAAGCATCGTGCGAATGTCTGGACGCAGGAGGGCGGAACGAGGACAGGGAGGACAGGACTAAGTACCGAGAGAGGATCATAAATAAATTCAAACCTGCATCCTATGCAAATTTCAAGGGCCTGCTGCATATGCAGCAGGGTAAGCGGATCCCGGATCCGTATGCAATGTCTAAGCAAATATATGAGTGCCTTTATGGTTATGTTCCTGTGTGTGTGTGTGTGTGTGTGTGTGGGGGGAGGGGATTAGACAGACTTAAATGAATTTATGGCATGTGCTAATCTAAGCGGGCTTTCATCCGTTCCCATAATTACAGGGCTAAGCCCTTTCACATTGCTCGGCTTTGTGCCGCTTCTGATGTCACACCCTAGGAATCTGTTGACTATGGAAATACATATATGTATATACAATATGAGTACCACTCAGCCGACAGTTTACTATATATGACTAAAAAATCAAGCGAACATCATTCATCAAAGTTCTGCTCTGCCTCAACTAATAGTTAAACAGCAACAAAAAATATTGCACAAATAATTGCCCTGTGGCTGTGATTGATATGAGGAAATTTCACCTCTTTTTGTTTGCAAACTCATTCCATCGCTGCTGCTGAACACATCGCATTGAAGACTGCAACTTGGAGATGATTTAATTGTATAATTTTGTTTTTCGTATACAAATTATATTCCTTATCAAATCTCTGTCCCTCTCACGCTGATGTCCATCAACATAAGATTTGCATTGTTCGCCTTCTATGACGTAAATCGCTGCACACCCACACCAATTGCAGCCAATCAAACACCTGAGCGCAGTCCGGAATTAACCTGGGAAGAACATGTGTCGGAAATCTCAAGCCGTTCGCTAATAAATTCATTTCTTAGCCAGATGCGCAAGGCCAGAAATGGCAGGGCAAATGGAGAGAACATTTTTCATGCTGCATCTACATCTACAGATGATAGTTGAATGGATGGAACTATTGTTGATTAAAAGTAATAGTTAGCTTTAGGTCTTAGAAGTTCTGGCCATTAAGTTTTTATATAATCTTCAGCTTAGTTTAATTGCTTAGTTGCTTAGTTTTTGCCACTGATTGCAGTTCCCAGTCAGAGTCAGGCATTAATTCTCATTGTTTTAATCACATTTGGATGGTTAGCCAAATGTGCAAGAGTTTCGAACACACACTCCATGGCAGATGCCACCCAATCAGGGAAGTGGCAAACCTCCAGTGTTTGCGTAATACACCCAATATTTGATCCAACGAGTATCGTAAATGTTGACGCAACCAATTTGAGCCATGCGACGCGGGAGGGCGGGGCAGATCCGTGCAAAGTTCGGCGAGTCGCATAAACAAAAGTCCCCGTAAAATACAAAATTGTTTAGCTGTGTAATTAGTGCACGCGATGGGTGGGTGGATGTGGCAGTGGCAGTGGCTGCGGCTGTGGGTGGCACTCAGCCTTGTTGCATTGATGATTTGGCGAAATTTCAGTTTGCAACAATCTGCGGTGCTCGGTTGGGCTCTGGTGTGTGATTGGGGGGGGGGCCTGATGTAGTTATACGGAGAGTGCTTCTTACCAGAGAACCCAGCAACCAGCCAGCCTCCGCTACTTTCAAATAAACCACGGCACACACACGCACGCACGCATTCACGCATTTGTGGCATTGTCAAACTATTTGGGTGGGGGATTTGGGGCAGGCAGGGCGGGCAGGGCATGCGGCACAGCAAGTTGATTATGCCTTGTTTTGGCACTTAATATGATGAAATATGCAGAATGCCATTAGACCAGGCAACGGACTGGCAGCACACTCCACACCCCAGCCAGTCAGCCAGCCAGCCAGCCAGCCAGCCAGCCAGCATCGATGTGCCACACGCCGAGTGCCTGCAGTGAAATATGCAACCGGATTCACGACGCTTCCCTTTAGCCTGTAGCTATGTATTTCTGCTGCAAACATTTCGCTCCTCGCCTTCATTTTTTTTAAAGACGCATTTCAAATGTAAATTGCTTTTCTCTGCACATGCCACAAATTCGATTGCTGCATACTTTCGGGGCACAGCTGGAAAATGATTTTGCCACAGCTGCCATTTCAATGGGGGAATATTTTCGATTGTTTCGTTTTATTGTAAGCGAAGCAAACAAATAACATGCAAAGTATTTATTTATATTTATTAATGCACATATTTAAATGGCTGATTTTTTGTGTTTATTTTTATGATTGTGTGCCAGAGAACCTGAGCAACTTCAAATGGAATTCCGTTTACATTTTCGGGCAATCATTTTGGTAATGGAAATAATTTGCTATTTTCGCAATGTTTTTAATACAGCATAATCATGCCAAATGGTTTAATCAACCCCCGTCAAGCAATCATTTTCGCACATAATCAAGTGCATGCAGCCAATTTGCGAGTGGAGCGGATGCTCTCGCTCTCTCCCTGCGTTTGCCCGCGCTCTCTCTCGTGCGCTCGGCAAGGGCAATTAGCATGCAAAACAAGTCACAGCCATGAATGCACATCTTACACACACACACACACACACAGGCGGCAGTGCATTTATGGCAAAACGCATAAATATTACCCAAAACACAGCCCTATGCGTGCAGTGCGTTTCAGCCGCATAGTTGCAGCTATAACGGACACTAAATGAAATGAATGCCAAATGGAGACAGGAGTAAAATTTATAAACAATTTTTAAGTGCCTCCCTTAACTCTCTGCCATTTATTTATATTTATTTATTTATATTCCTCTGATTGTGCAGGCACTGTTGGAGCAGTGCTACACTCTCGTAACGCAGCTTCCTGCATGCATTTGTTTGCATATTTGGCGCTGAGCTTCTCATTTAGAGACAATGCCAGCAACGCCCAACAGTGCACTATGGGGAAAATTCCAATTTTTCGGGTATTAATTAATAACTTTTAAACTAAGCAAGATTTTTCGATGCGGTTTTTTGATTAATGTTATGTACACCCCTAGAAACATTCTTGGAAAAGTGGGCGTGTTTCCGCCCACATTTAAAAAAAAAAAAATTTTTTTTTTTTAATAATATTAAAAATTGGAATATCTTCATTAATATTTATTGACTATAATACTCCTTTGTACATAAAAATAAAGTCTTACTTTTGGAAAAACTTAATTTCGATGAAATTCAGGAGCTAAAGAAACAATAGTTGATATTAATACAAATTTTCTTAATTTTTTCTTAATTCATCTTCGAAATCCTCAAAAGTTTGATATGGGCCTTCAATTTCACATAATAAGAGTATTTAAAAATAGATGGGAAGGGCAAGGCTTTTATGCTTGCTGCTTGAATCAACAAAGAGACATTGCTCTTGAGTTATTCATAGAGCTGATGCTTGTTTTTGTTAGCTCCTACTCCTTTCAACAAGTAAACCAACTTTTGATGACCAATTTGTCGATTATTGTTCCTATTTGAGTAGCTTTTGCATAATTTTTCTGTGCTCATTAACCAATTTTAATGCTTTTTTCAAATTTTTTTTTGTTTTGCATGCTTTTATTTCCATTTTGCATACAAATTTTGGCAAACAATTTGAATTTTGCTCTTTAAATATAACACATGTTTTAAAACATGAATGTTTTTATTTAATCTCCTCTTAAAAAATTCAAGAATTGCATTTTCTTGGTTGCATTCGCCTTTTTCCTTGCGCCATACATCAAACCGATCCGCGTTTGAAAACTCGAAGTCCCTTGCAAAAAACTAATTTGCGCAGTTAGTGCGGAAAAGTGCACATTGAGACAAACTGCCTTTAAATCAAAATTAATAGTTCTACGACATACAATTGGACGTACACTTATGGACCCTTCTGGACGTTTTATATGTCTCCACGAACTTGAAATATATTTCCAAGAAATGTGCTTTAAGAACGTTTTCTACGTTTCCAAAATATTAATAGAACACGCACAACTACATAGTATTATCACAACCATTACATAGTTAAAACCCGTGTGATTGCTATCCTTTTTAAATTTCACAAAAAGAATGTTTCGCGTTTGAATAGTGGCATTTTGAAAATAGGCTGCACAAATATTGTAATCTTAAAGCAAGTGCTTTTCTACAGCAACAGCTGACTTTAACAGCTGTTATACTTAACAGTGTTCTGTTAAATAACATTTTTGGTATGGGACTTTACAGTTTGTAGTTTTCTTAATATGTTACTAAAATAAAACAACCAATTTTAATACTTTGAGAAAATGACTAAATACCCGAAAAATGGGAATTTTCCCCATAGTGCAGTGGCAGCTGCAATATACGCCGTGGCGCCACCACCAGCAACCCAAAATGCATGCTACATTATGCGGCATGCGGCACTAAACAAGTCATGAATTTCAAACAGACACACACTCAGGCGCGCCGGCAGCAATCCCTGCCCCAAACGCCAATACCCAAGCCCCCCCAAGCAGCCCAGCCCAGCCCACTTGGTGCCCGCTGCCTGCTTGGTGCATTCTTTGCATGCGTAATACATGCGAAAGGGGACAAAATGAAGCCACCAAACAGCGTGGCAGGCACTTCCTGCAGCCTCTCGCTCTCTGATGTTTGGCATCGTCAGAAAAGACCGCGAAAATTGTTCGCGGAGCACGCTTGGCACTTCCGCTTTTCCGCTTTTCATTTGCATCATGTTTAATACATCTGCGCAAATGCAAATGGCTGCAGCCGACTGGCTGTGGGTGCATGGATCTGTGTGCCCCAATAAGTATGCTAAGCATGTCCTCCATCTGTGGCACCGCACCCGCAGCGGCTCTGGCCAGAGCTCTGGCTAGACCAGCACACAGCCAGACATCGTCAGACATCGCCAGACATCGTCAGACATCCATCAATTCCACATTGATTTGTCATTCAGCACTTGACAAACGTCTCGGCATTTGCCAACAACTCGCAGAACTTTGATTGACTCCAAAGTGGCATACGAATTGTGGAAAGGCGCGGCACGGCTTAACCTTTTGTCGCCTCAACGCCCGCGCAATCGGAGATATTTTGTGGGGCAGCTGCCACAAGCAAAAGTGCTTCGTTTAATTTGAAAGTTTCACAGTTTCCAGCACATGTTAAGGCTGGATTTCCTTTTATAAAAAATATAAAGAACTAAAGCCAGAGCGTTGCTGCACACGGAAAGCATCTCTGAAGCTTCCTTTTCCTGTGTCTTTTGGTTTTCCCATAATAAACAAATCAGTTCTAATTGATTTTATATGTTTCCTATGTGCTCGTTGTGGCCTCCAACTACGAGGCAAAATCCTGTCTGTGGCTGTGGATATCCGGGTGCATTTTTGATGCTTCAAGTTTCTCTTTGCTGCTGCTCGTGTACAGATTTGATGCTCAAGTTGATTGCTTGTTGGGTGGGGCTGAGGCAGCCCCAACTAAATTTCCATATTCGTGACAAACTATAAAAGTTTCGCTCAGCTCGCGACATAAATGTAAGAGACGAGGGCGAGGAAGGGCATGGAAAAAAGAAAATGAAAATGAAAATAAACTGAGCAACTTCTAATTGCGGGGCTGGCACACCTACTGCACCCGAAACCTGGGCACATAGCTGAGTGCGAGTATATATGACACATAATGTGGGCAAAGCAGGCAAGCGTGGCTGCCTCTGTGTGTGTGTGTGCCGGTTCGTTGCATCCACAACACACACAGCGAGAGAGCGCCACACTCGCGGGTGTACTGAGGCGGCAGCCCAGACAGCGCGTATTTAGTTTAACCGTTTCACATGCAGCGACATGCGACACTGACACTACAAGTGTTAATGCCAGCCACGCCCAGTCGCCCACACACCGAGCCAGTGCAGTGGCTGTGGCACGGCCAGGGGGCACATCAAGTTTTTCAGCTGCAAATAAAATTTTGCTTAAACATTTGCCAAGCCAAACTAACTAGAACTACCCAAGCCCCAAGCAGGCCCCCACCACCCATCCAGCCTCTGCACATATCTCGCATAGCCCCACCCACGGCTACCCCCCCACATTCGTACTTGAAGATCTTCTTGCCGCTGGCATTGCCGCTGCTACAAAAAAAAAAAAAAAAAGAAACTTTTTAATCAAATTTTCAAATTTAGTTTCGTGCATCGTTAATTAAAAACTGTAGCGCCCCACGCCATGCCCCACCCACGCCCTGCCACTCCAGTCTTCGCCCTTCTTCAGCCAGCACATTAGTTTGTTAGTTTGACATTTTGCCGCCGCTTTAATTTAATTTGCTTTTCCAGTTTAAATGTTACGCATACGCAACGCTGGCTCCCCCTGCAATCTGCTGCCAGGCTCTGCCGCTGCGCCTCCCTGCCAATCAGTGCCAGCCACACGTGGCACTCACATGTGGCGCGTTCTACTTTAGCCCAAAACTGGAACTCGATTTTTGACACAGCCATCAAGAAATGTCTGTGGCCCGTTGGTGGTTTTATATAATTAGCTGTACGCTTTCCGCAATTAAACTTTTACAGGGTGTGGGCAGAACGTCCTTGAGTTCACACATTCGAATACTTACTGTCATTTAGCTGCTCCCAGTGAGCGCTGCGAAGTTCTACGAGGGTTTAAGCGAGGGATTTTCGACCATAACTAAGCCTTTCATCAATAACTAATTCCTGGCACAGCAGTTGCTGGATAGTCCGTTCTATCGGCAGCAACTTGAAGCACCAAAAGCAGCAATTAACCCCAGCATTACCGTGTCGTGCCAGACCACGTTTATGGCCAAGTAATCCCATGGATTAATTAACCATAAAGGGGATGCGCAGGAGCTGACACAATGGGCGGAGGGGCAGCAGAAAAATTGTAGAGCAGCATAAAAGGTGCAGCATATGGCCGGGACAGGCGCATTGGCGTGTGAATAAAAGTAATTTGATGCTAATTAAAAGCTCGCAGCAAACAGCTCAACGGCAGCAGTCCTTCGGAGCTTAGAGACTCCGACTCCGATTCCGACTCCGGGGAGTTGCCCGAATTGTTGGTGCCACTTAATTGTGCAACACTTGACTGCGCAGAGCTGATACTCGTATTGGTAATAATTATTTGGGCATGTGGGCAAGGACACACAAGCCAATTATCCAGATGGGAGCGGCACCAAGGGCGGCGGCCACACCTCAAAGCCGGCCACAGTGACTGCAAATGAAGTTAACCAAGCGACAGTTGCAACAGCAGCGCTGAAGCAGGGCCCTCGACAGCAGTCAAGTTTTGCAAGCAGACAGCCAGAGAGACGGACACATGGAAGACCCTGCCCCACAGCTGAGGTCGCTGTTATTTTCGGGGAGTGGCCTGTGCTGGGGGCGCTGCTGGCCAAGTCATAAAAAGCAAGTCAACAAGACAATTGGCAATGAAACAAATTACAACGCGAACAATGCACTGCTCGCCACGGATTGTTGTTGCTGGCTGCCCGGTGTGACGCGTAAATGGAAATGAAAATGCTGAAACTTTTCTTGCTCGTGTTCCTTGTTACACTCGGAATGATGTCACTCTGATGTCAGCGTTGCTACCGCGAATTATTCGTAGTTTCATGCTCTAAATTGCTGTGTTTTCTTTGGTGTCGGCATCATCAATAGGTTTATTCGTTCGCCACTAACTGCTAGCACACATTTCCTCTGTCACGAGTCGATGATGGCTTGGACTGCCCGATTTTTGTGCACTTGTCCCTGGAAAACACTGGCAAGCAGCCCCGAACACGATATTAGCAAAGACAAAAGCAGCCAAAGAGGAAAGTTTCTCTTTTATTACAATGTTCTGTGGGGGGCGGGTGGCAGGTGGCGGGTTGCATGACGAAGGCGTGTCGGAACTCGCCATAAGCCATAAGCAGCAGTTAAAACATGCAAAGTACAGCGACGGCAACAATGGGGGCGAACAACACTATTTAATGAAAATGCACAAGAAACAAAACTTGCAAGGGATCAGGGGCGTAGCAGCCAGGCAGGCAGCGCGCTGGCAAGGACGAAAATAACTTGAGAAAGTGTTGCATACTTTTTAGGTGGCCAAGCGACCATTGTGATGCCTGCCTCAGACTGCTGCCCCAGCCCCAGCCCCAGACGCTATTTATTTAAGCTGCAACTTTTCCGGGGCTTTTCTATTTTCTTTACGCTTTCGGGATTGCCCAAAATATTTGCACAGCAAGCAGCCAGCGAGCCAGCAGCCAGCGAGCAATTGCAGCCGCAGCCGCAGCCACTTGATGAAGTTGTTTATTGTGTTGCGCTCATTTGGATACCCTGCAGTGTGGATCCACTGGCCTGGGCAGCATGCTTGCAGCGTCACAATAGCTAATTCATTTTCATTTATTAACTGCCACTTCAAGCGGGCACCGACCCCCACTTTGTCCGCGAGCTCTTTGCTTTTTGAGCCGCTTACCTTTGATTCTTTTTGTGCCACTCCTTGCTGGACAAGTGACGGGTGCCAGGGTGCCGCACACTTCGTTCGCGGCTCTTTTCTTGGTTGATTCTCCGGCAGCCCTTCCTGTTTTTTGGGTGTGTTGTGGGTGGAAAACTTTTGATGCCGCTTTGGGTTTTTCTCGGTGTTAAGTTGCGTATGGACCAAATGAATTTAGAAGTCTTATTTAACAAGTTTCGCAGCGGGCTGCTCAGCGAGGCAGAGTCTTGCCGTCTTTATCGACAGCTTGGCAAGTGAAGGTTGCAGGCAGCAGGCAGCATGCAGCTGGCTTCTTGTTTTTGTTGCCTGTTCTTGTGCGCTGTTATGCCGTTTTATGCGAAAACTTCCAGGCAAGTAGTTGAAAATTTGCTGGTATTATAAGTCGTCTTGCACCGAGTCCATCTGCCCCCAGTTGAGTGTGGCATGGCTGCAGTGGGGGCGGGGCATAATACATGCATTGTTTGCCCGATGTTTGATGAGCCATTTTGTTCAGTTCACTTGCTCAAGTGTCGCTCAAGGGGCAGCTCCAAGAAATATTCCCGCACCACTGACAGCAAACAATAATCTATCTACCTCTGCCCCAGGGTATAGTTCGCGGGGGTCTAGGCCAGAACTTCCCTCCCAAATGCCAGAGGAGCTGCCACATTTATTGGACCGCACAATACGCGAGTGGCGCACCATGAAAACCCATTAAACGGCGGATGTTGCGGCTGTTGCGGAGGTACCTTACACAAAAGCATAAATACGAGGGGTGTATATATAATATATATTGCTGAATGCTTCCCTGCCCGCTGACTAATTAAAACAAGTCACGTTCATCTGAAATTAAAAGCGGACAACATTGCAGTGACCACAAAATGATTCCAAGAGTGTGGCAGTGGCAGTGGGCACCAAGCCGCTCCACGGCTCAATTTCATTTCACGCAGCTGTGCCTCAATCGCCAATCAAAGCGGCATCACATGGGAAATTGTAATTAAATGGGAAGCAGGGCCAAATTATTAGTTGTCTATGAGGGATAATAATGAAGATGATGCCAATTGACAGCCAAGAAGGGCGGCCAGAACTCATTTAGTTTGAGGTGCGGCTAGCCTGATGAGGTGCGCAGCCGCACCCAGCCGTGCTGTAATTACATCTTAGTTACGGATTTGCATGCCATTCAGCAGGGTCCGACCAATAATGAGCTGTGCAAAGTAACTGCCAAAAGTCAGCACCGCCACTTGGCCCTGTGCCTCCGTGTCCGTGTCTGCTGTTTGGTTTGGTTTTGGGGTTTGGCAACCACAGACTGCCACAATTTTGGGCAGGAAACCGCACCGACACGTGCTGCCACAGCAACAAATGGCAACAGTCTGCGGGCCAGTCCCCGCTCCCATGTTTGCTGGCTAACCGCGCAGCTTTGTCCGCTCCGATTTGGTTAATTGCGCACTCTGCTGCAGCAAAATCATTCGAGATTGTGGCCTTTAACCGATTCGGGATGCTCGATGCCGAATATTCCCATCAAATGAGGCCGCACTTGGCCCGGCTGGCTGCTCATGTAATTTTAGTTTAGAGAACGCTGCAAATAAGTTGGAACTTGACTGGGACTGGGACTGTGACTGGGCAGCAGATTATTTCCATTTAATGCTGGGGCTCAGGCGGCGGCTTGATCAAAGGATCACAAACAGATCGTTGACTTAAGCTGAAAATACTTGTAATAAATCCTCAGACAGCAGCTTCTGCCATGCCCCCATGGATTGGATTTTGATTGGGCGAACTTCTTGTGGCGATTCATTGGATTGGCGGCACTTTCCGCGGCAGGCACTAACCAAATGCTCCGCCGAAACTTGAACTCAATTGGAATATTTCATTCGCCTCTGACTTTTCAACTTTAACTGGAACTCTTTGCTTTTATGTTTTATCTTTAGCTTTGCTGGATATTTATTTGGTGCGACTGCCTGCAAGCAAACAAAGGCTGTGCCAACTATCATTTATTCATTCAATGAATTCTGTGCTTCAATTAAAAAGCCATTAGAATGGCACCAGGGCACACACAGACACAGGAAAACAGTTCGAGGACGAGGACACACTCAAAGGAGGTCTCAAAGTCATGCCGTTGTCCTGGGCAACGCAGAAGGGGACAGGCCAGACGGCAAACATGGAGCCCACCTATCCATACAGACCGATCCCACAATCAATATTGTTATCCTTTGGCTGTCAAAGGCAGGCGGGCGGGCGGGCGGGCGGGCGGTCGGGCGGTCAGCATTTGCATGCAAGGACATTGTACTTGGCTTTTGTTTTGGCCCTGTATTGGCCCTGTTCTTGCCTTGCCTTTGACCTACAACCTCCACGCCCAGCAGGAGCCCCTCTCTAATTTATATTTAATGCTAAAAGGCACAGCAAAGTTCCCCAACGAAGCACAGCAAAAATGCCTGCCACTGACTGACTGACTGTCTGTCTGTCTGTCTGTGTCTGCCTGCACCCCTCGCAGGTGCCAGACGAGTCACTCTGATGTTGTTATTTATATTTAATTTATCCAAGGGACAGCCTGCAAATCAGAGAAAGAGAGATTGAGAAATTTCATTTCATAACTTGAAGCTGTGCGGAGTGACGCAAGGAGCAGCCCCGGCCAGGCTAGGCCTTACGCAGCATTTGCTTTAATTAGATTAGGGTCTGGTTGCTGCTCTTGGCGGCTTACAGCCAATTGTGAGGATTAACCATTCGAACTCCAAGGTTCTAATCGAACGACTGAGTGCCTGTCCCCCTATAATGTTTTATAATTAATGTAAAGTCTCGTCAAAGGTTCCGTGCACAGTTCTATATTTATATTTGAGCGAATGGGTTTCATTTAAAGCAAATGATTGGATAATTGAAGGTCTCTAAATAAACAAACCATCAGCCAATTGTACGCCAGGGATCTGGCGGCCCTGGCCCTCGCTGCTCAACTATTCATGGCGGTCACGGAGTCCTTCCCATGCCCACGGACACCTGGCCTCAATGTCAATGGCACATTTAATAGGCAACCCATTTTGACCCTGGCTGGCGGGGGCGGGGGCGGGGCAGTACGGGCACGCAAGAAATTCGTGTGGTTGAACAAATATGTGCCTGTTTATTGGGTATTTTTCACATCGAGTGCTCATAATGCGCTGCTCTTTAATGGCATTAAATCATCATTCAAATTGCGCATACGCCCTGTGGGTGTCTGTTGCATGGGCAACGTCAGCGTGCCACTTGTTGGATGGCTGCCATTTGCCCTGATTGATGGCCGCATTTCATTTGCAACATTTCCATTGCTGCATGAGTGCTGGGGGGTGTGGCAGGGGGTGGACAATAATCCATGGCCCGGCAATATGCCAAAAATCATTTGCTCCCCCGAAATGCAAACGGCTGACATCAGCATCTGCGATGGCCCCACAATTCCCATGCTCATCAAAGTCAGCTGCTCCTGGGGCCAGCCACCATGTAAGCAGCTCTGCAATTATTCATCTGAACATCAGCTCCAATTGCTGACTAAGCAACTTCCAAATGAATATTGATAAATGAATGAATAAATGACGGAATGTCAAATGGAAGTGCCTCGAGTGCCTCGAGTGCTTACGCATGTCCCGAATGGCATTTCCATGCTCGCAAATCTGCGGATTATAATTCATAATAAAACAAATAAAATTGAACCTGATTCGACTGTGTGTCATGCTGATTTCCGCGGATACTTTGGCTGCTTGCCACACGCTGAAAAGTCGTTGAATCTAAATTCAAACTCATGGACATTATCTGCATTTAATTGTGGATTAATTGAGCCAAAGATTAGCTGCTGCATGGCCAACAATTCAAATTAACGTAATAAGAGTATTTTGTGTTTGGGTTAATTAAATTGGCAGGGAAATTCTGCTCATTTATTTGCCCACTTGGGCAACCAAATTAAATTGGAAAAACTAATTTCGCCCCTTGGCCTAACTCTGGAGAGCGAGAGAGAACTCAGACAAGCCGCTTGAACATAACCAGAAGCAGAACCAGAGCCAGAACCAGAGCCGGCAACAGAAAGTTTCTTATTAATTAAGTAAATGGCGTTAAGTAAATATAATATGTACTTGTTTAAAATTATATCTGGGGCTATAGCCGGCAGGGAGCGGAGCATGGAGTCATGTGCGCCAAAGAGTAGACGCCAAGAACTTTGGCAAAAAAAAAAGTTTGCTTGGGGCTGTGGGGGGATTGTGGGGGGTTGTTGTGCCATGTTTATGTCCATTCATTATGCAAAAAGCCAGCCACTGGAGCGGAGATACTCAAAGCAGGGGGGTGCGGGCGGACGGGCGGGCGGGCGGTGTACATGGTTATGAGGAGCATAAAGTAAAGGCAAGCACACGCCACTTTATGCTCGGCCATTCGCTTGCCTTGCTGGTGCTAGTATTACCCACAGGTCTAGGTCTGGCCAGGTGGCAGTCAGTCGGCCTGTGGCTGCTTCATTACCCTAATGAACTTGAAAAAAGTATCGGGTGTACACAAAGTCAAAGTGTTTGTCGGGCAGAATATCGCTGGGGTGGGGCGGGGGGTAGCCACAACAACTCGGAGACAATCACCTGGTGACCAGCAGCCTTGCCTTTGTTTCACCTTCCTTTTTCCCCCACTCTCACGCTCTCTCCCGCTGGCACTCGTGCAAAGTTACTTCTCCGGCAGATTTGCCCATAATGAGGTCGTAGTCACGAGTGTTGACTTTAATTAGTGAGTTTTCAGGCGCCCCTCCACCGCGGCAGTGAACTGGCAACCAAATGAGCTTGTCCCGGGCCATGCCATGTGAGCCACAAATTATCCGTTAATTACGGACAATGGCCGAAGTTTTGAGCCTGGCCATGTGCTGGGGGCATCAATACGATTCGCCAGGACATGCGAGTACTTTCCCAGCTCCCATTTCCCATTAACCCGGCTACCATGGCAGATTTTTCTCTTGAAGCGGAAGTGCTTAAAGGCGTTTGTGCAGTGCTTTCTTTTTCGGGATTTCTTTTTAATATTAAATGCGTATATGGGAAGTACGCGGAGACAATTAACTCTAGTAATTACAATTGGTAACACGAATCAAAAATCCTGTGACAGCTACTACAATCTCCTTGTCAACCTATTACTTTTTGGGCATATCCGCGCTGCAGGTTCTGCGTAAAAATTATGAAAATGCAAACAGTCATCGAAGTGCGGTTTTTGAATTTTTAAAAGAGATTTTGGGCGTATATTGCAAATTCTAAGTATGAGGCAGGGATCTACTCAGCACGGCCCACAGCCTAAATTTTGTCTCGTGCAAAGTCCATTCAAAAGTGGCTCATTTGTCGCACAGTGTTATTGAAACAAAAAGCCAATGAAATAATTAAATAAATAAAAAGATTCGCTCGTCGCTTGTGGTTATTTTTTCAATGTTCTTCAATGGCAATTAAATTACAACAAAAGGTGACCAAATAAATACGCGTATTCCAGGAATTGTACAGCCAAAAACCGAAATGATAATTTGAACTGAGACGTTGCCAAGATCTTAAGCGACTTACCGCTGGCTTATGGGGCCCAGCCAGCTGCCAGACTTGGCATTTGGCCAGAGCATCAAACATTTCCGCTTTGGGGTGGTGCTTTAAGATGCTGGAAAATTCCCCAGCCGCAGCCATAAAGAGCATGCTGGAAAATGCTTATTTGAATGCAAAGAAAAGAAAAGAGAAAGGAAGGAAAAGCAGGAAGTGGGTAGTGGGTAGCAGGGAGAAGGACATGGGCAGGGGCGCTGGATCGGGGGATCGGGCCAAGTAGATACCAATAAACCGGCAGCGACATTTGTTGATTTTATTGACATGTCTCGCTGGCTTCTATCTCTCTCTGTCTCTGTCTCTCTCCGAGTCACAGGACCTCTATCTCTGTGCGCCTGTGACTGGCAGTCAAATTTCCTCCTTGGCATGTCCTTTTCGTGCTTTTTTTTTGCTGGCTTTCCTGCCCGAAGGCTCTGTCAAGCGATATATGCGTTGTCTGCGCCGCTTCGCTGGTCTGTGCGTGTCCTTAAAATGCGCCATAAAATTGATAAAATCAGTTGATTGTAAAAATTGATAAATTGAAATTGATTGAGGCAGCGACACACACGACAGGGGCTGGGGCGGGCACTTTGCATACGGAATGGCCATTCGAACACGAGCAGCCACTCCTCAGCCCACATGCTGCACAGTGAGTTCTGTGGCCCACCAACAACATTAGCGGTCCCCCAGGCAGTTGGCAAATGGAGAAAAAAAGAGCACACAGGCACCCAAGACGCAAGCCAGGCGGCATTTAATTAACCAACCAGCGACGGGGAACCTCATGCGGCGAGTCTTTCTTTTAAATGGATCCCAGGAAAACAGGCACAGGCAATGGGATTGGAAAAGTCACAGAAAATTCACGAAACAAATTCAATTTTAGGCAGAAAAGTCTTGACACTCAAATGGATTGCTGCAAAATATTATCCAATATCTGGCGATTGTTGCCGAGTCAGGAATTTCAATTAAAGTTATTTCGTGATTTGGCCATGCTGTAGCTTAGGAATACATGTTGTTCCAGATACATTTGGCTTCAAATTAATTTCAGATTTTGTTGCAGCAGACAGGCAGGCCAGAGCTCAGGTGTTTCTTTCTGCATGTGGCACGCAAAGCATTGTGGCATATCCGTGCAATATCTCTGGGCATTTGTGAATAATTGATTGAATTTGTGCATTTGAGAGATTGAATGCTTGATGGGCAGTTGCTTGGCTGCTTGGCGCTGCTTTAAAGCATCGTTGGGCAGGCAGTTGAATGCCTGCAAAGGCGTCTCCCATTCCAGCAATAATTAACCGCATTTAAGCAGCGCTGAAGTGCTCGTTTAAGCACTCACCTCTCTCGTTCTCTGGCGCTTTTAATGTGCAATGAAATTACTTTTTATTGACGCCAGCCAAACACGATTGACATGCACTTACACGCTCGTCGAGTGTCAGTTTGCCACTTGCGGTGCCATTGCCCGCATCCGCAGACGCGTATCACATCGCCATTTTCCAGTGGCATGTCATGTGTGTGTGTGTGTGTGTGCTATCAGTGTGTGCGTTGATATATTGGAAATTGATATGTACGCGTTTCAAGCCCATTTATTTCACATTCTAGAATGCAATTTCCCTGCAAATTCCCCAAAGTTTTTGATTTTAATTTAATTTTTATTTTTGTTTATTTTTAATTTATTTCTACATACAAAAGCGAGTCATCTGCATTTAGCTGGATTAATTTCATGCATTTTGGACTTTAAATACTGCCAAAGTTGCTTTCCGGAACAGCTTTGCGCTACAACCCCAAGCCCCCGGATCCGTGGAGCTATATCAAAAATTGCCACCGATAATCGGTGACAGTTAACAAGTCAATCGTCGCACATCGCAGCGCAGCGCTCGTTCAGCCCCATTAAAAATATATTACATGCCCGAACATACCCGAGTCTGTATGTATGTATGTGTGTGTGTGTGTGTGTGTACGGGTCTGTGTGTGACATTATCTTAATGCTCATTAAGAGCGCTTTTATATTAAAGCAATACTTAATTGCGAGTATCGAGGCAATTGGTTTGCCAGTCGCTCGGAGCAGGGGAAACTCCGCTGGGGTTGGGTCTGTCTGGCTCTGCTGCTGGTCTCCTGGCAAAGTTTTTAATTACCAAAGTTTGCTGCAAAGTGAAACTGGCAGTGGCAGGCAACTGCGCTTTCAGCTGCAAAAACACTTCAATATTTGGCCCGATTATTTGATAAATTCGCCAGCAGCCTTGCCGCTCATTAAAGCAGCCCCTTTGTTGGCTAAGCGATCGCGTTAATATGTCAAGTTTAGCTGCTAAGCTTCCACACCTTGTCATGTCTGGCTGGCTGCCTCTTGGCCTGCCTCTCTGCAGCAGTTTGGGGCACAAATGAGCAAAAGTTAACAAGAAGCTGTCTTATTACAGCTGCTGCTGCTGCTGCTTTTGCTGCTGCTGCTGCCTGTTCCTGATGTTAATGCCACTTTGCTGCCACTCGAGCTCGCACCAGCCCCCCGCCTCGCCTCTGCTGATGGATGCTTCTTCTGCGGTCCTTTCTGGCACGCCTTCCGCCTTAAGCGCTGAGCATGTGGCAGCTGCAGCTGCTGCTCGATTTTTAAGTGCCTCCGCATCCCATCCTGAGGCTGTCCGAGTCTGCTCAACCGCTGCTCCAATTATTACTTGCAACAAATGGCAGCAGCAGCAGCAGCAGCAGCGCAGCTTGGGAAACTTTCCAGCAGAAACAACACGCTTTAAGGGCAAGGCAGTGCTGCTGCAGCTGGGCTCTAATATCATAAACATCGATAAAGTCCATTGTTGGGGCCACAACGAGGCGCACCACAGCAACCGTAGAACAGCCGTGGAGCCGTAGGAAGCGGCAAACGTTTGTCCAGCCCCGGAACAATGACATTGCGAAGCGAAACATGCAACGAGGAGACGGCCAACAAAGCAGGCATATACCCGTAGCCGTAGCCGTACCCCTACCCGTACTCATGGCTCACAAAAGCCGAGACCCGCATCCGGTTCCGCAATTGCAATTGCAGCGGCAACAGAAGCTGACGCAAATACAAATGTGCGAGTGCCCCATGCGCTCGGTAAACGATGCCCGGGACACAATCAAGGAATGGCCAGGCGACTGCAGAGGGGAGAGAGGTTAGAGGTAGGGCAATAATTCCCCCACGCTCCCTGTGCCCCATGCATGGTTTATATATCTGCGACATGCGGGGACTTCTGCCGCCTCCACCTTCGGCAGAGCAATACGGCCTCCCAGTTATCAAATTGCAAATGATGGGACACTTGCCAGCAAAAGATGTGTTATGGCAGGCACAGCCGCCACTAAGGGAGAGAGAGGGGGAAACAATAGCAGAGTTTACCACTGCACATCGCACTTATCAAACAACACCGAACACAGCCAGCCCCGTGCGCTCAGCTCTTCGCTCGCATTGCGATGCTGAACATTGTCCACAGTGGAAAAGTTTCGTGGCTTTCTGTCGCAAGGAACAAGCCCCCCCAGCAGCCATAATAATAGTAATAATAATAATCAGAATAATTGCAACAACAGCAACACCAACAATAACTTATTACCCGCTGCTTTTAGTGGCTTTTTATAAGTTTTACGACTTTTTAATAAAGTTGCAATGCATTTGCTTGTTGCACGTTGCAGACGTTGCTGCAACTTCAGAGACACTCAGGACAAAGTTTGCTCCTGAGGCCCCCCAGGCCCCAGGTATCCATGCTCCAGTTGTAATTTACGCCCCCAGAATGAGCCCAGACCCAGCCCCAGACCCATAGCCATACCCAGAGCAGTGCTCCGCCTCCCCTGGAGCTCTTCTCCTGCTTCTGATTCGACAAAGTGAGTTATGCAATGTCACGCATCCGCCATGTGGTCTGGGCTTTGTGTCTTGGCTCTCGCTCTCGCTCTGGCTCTGGCTCCGGCTCGACTGTGCCTGTGCCTGTGCGTTTTGCAGGCTTTAAACTGCAGCTCGCTGACAGCATAAGCCCCGGACCGAGGCACCCCGGCACCCGGCACTGGGCCTGAGAGTCGACTACAAAGACAAACAGCCAACAATGGCAGACAGAGGAGACAGTGAGGCATGCAACACAAACAACCAAAAACTATACAGACGAACACTTGAGTTTTGTGGTGGCAAGAATGCTAATTTGCCATACACATGCCACCAGCAGCAGCAGCAGCAGCAGCAGCAGCAGCTGCCACTGATAGCAATCAGGAATGGAGTCAGGGGAGAGAGAGAGACTGGGAGGGGGAGTGGAGTGGGAGAGAGAGAGTGAGTGAGGGCAGGACAAAGAGTGTGTGGCAAGCTGGCCAAAGTTTTCACTGTGGCAAGCGGCAGCAAGCAGCGGCATAATGCATTTAGCCATTGCTCTCGCTTTGGCTCCTACGTAACTTCTCATTCACTTTGCCACAGGCACACACGCACACACACACACACACACACATTAAAATCTAACCACAAAATGTCAAACCGAAAACCAAAAGTTATGCATTCATGGGTGTATGGGTGTGTGAGTGCATGGGTGTCTGTGTGAGTGCGGCTGACAGGTTGCGCTCAAAAGAATTGCTGCATAAACTTTAATGTTTATTGCTGGGGTTCGCAGCATTTGGACCCTGCACAAGAAGCTGACGCTGCTGCTGCTGCCTCTGCTGCCCGTCTAATGGCATTAATGAAATGTTGACACTTCAGTGGTGGCTGCATCATTAATAGCAGCGCTGCTCAATTTATTGCAACGCACCGAGCACTCAATTCAGCTGTCGGGGATCGCACACACATCGCACTGATGCCGTATGAATTATTATGCCAGTGCACACAGTTATTACCCATGAAGAAACGCACCTCCCCCCCATTTGCTGTCAAAATTCCAGAGCAAACAATTTGCCGACTCGCTCGATTAACACCGAATGCTGCTGCCCAGCGGGGGGACAGGGACTGGGACAGTGACTGCGGCTGGGCTGCATGCATAATGCATTTGTCCAAAATTAATGCAATTTGTTGACACAACTAAATGTGGGGCAGTGCTGATTACATGCGCCCTGCCCCAGCCCCAGTCGCAGTCGCCGCAAAATTAATTAGGCAACACAAAAAAAAAGAGCAGAAAAACGGAGCTGAGACAACAACAGGCTTGACGTGTGTGCACGACAGTGATGGAGCGCATTATGCACTCCTAATTGAGGTCTTTGTTGCATGCTGCTGCTGCTGCTGCTGCTGCTTGTGTGGCATAATTATAATTGCGTTTATTGTGCGCATGCCAGCCAATGATTAGCATTGAATTAATTTCCAAATTGAAAACCAATTAGCCGAGCACCTTCAGCGCTGCTGTGGCCCCCAAAGCCTCAGCATCGTCTGGCAGCAGCTGCAGCTTCAGCATAATTCCATTGCAATTCGATTAGCATCTGTCGCCCCCTGAATCCCTCAATCAAACACTCAAACAAACGCCAGGCCCCTGGCAATTACGCGTTGCAGCTTGCCAAATGAACTGGCGGCTCATTTGCGTGTGAGTCCGGCTTGACTAAGGGCTTCTAGCGGGCCAGTCTAAGCGCAGGTTTAAACAGCCAGCCAGCTGATCTGATTCGTTGCTTAGCACCAGCCAAGGGGCCGTGGATTATGATATGGCAAGTGCCGGAAAAGTGCAGCTGCATTTGAGCAGCTTGTGTTATTGGGAGCTGGACCGATAGCAGCGAAGATTTACGAGCTGTGAGCACAGCCAGAGGCCAATGGCCGTGCCAGCAACTTGAACATAAAATGCGTAGCCGAGAGGCGTACAAAAGAGTTTCCCCCCCAGCCAGGACAAAGTGCAAACGCAGCGCCCCAAAGCCAAGTATTTCTCATGGACAAACACAACAGACTGGACATAAAGCAGCGCACACAGAGGAGACAGCGGAGCACAATGGATTGCATTTGAAATACACAGACGACGTGCCCAGATAAATTTTGGCCAGTCCCCCCGGTCGGCAGTGCCCAGCCCAAAAGACGACGACGCTGCAAAACTTGCAAGACAGTCGAGGCAAGCTCCTGCTCCTGCTCCTGCTGCCAGTGCTTCTTCCATGCTGACTTTGAAACTTATGCGCCAGCCGTTAAGCTCGGCTCAATGTGTGTTGTTTTGCGCCACCCCCACCCCCAGCCCAGCCCAGCAAAGTCTCCAACGAGCTGCTCTCCATTCTCCGTGCACAAGCAGCTTAAGCATGCACATTCGCATAGGGAAACGGATGAAGAAGTTGCAGAATAAGTAAGCTGCTGCAGCTCATACGAATTTCATGTGCGAGTTTACTCGCAAGCAGGCAGCAGCCGGACAGGCAGTTCTGGGCTGGCGACTGCAGAGATACCCTCGATTATATTTAATACAATCGACTAAGCAAACAAACGGTGTGTAAGCAGCTCAGTGACTGTCTGGCAAAGGCCCCTGCCTTACAGCCCACTGAAATGAAACTTCCCGCTGCCTGTTAGGCCTTTGCTCTCACCGATTGCTGGGTATAAATGCTCATAAATATTCCTCACCATAACAAACAACACAAAAAAAAAATGTATAAAAAAAACAGAAAGCTAACAAAAACAAAATGGAGAATGGAGAATGCAGAATTGCAGAAGAGATTCCTGTGCTGTGTGCTGTGTGCCCAAGTCGTTGTGGTGGCCAGCAATTTTCGAGTGTCGCCCGAAAGTATTGCCAGGATTTTTGACTTGAAGCCGCAGCTTAAGGGGCACACGATTACCTGGGACAAGTACTCAATGCTCGAACAGCAGCAGACATTATTCAAATAAATACTAAACTTTTAAGCACAGTGCGAAGGCAGAGCTGACATTGAAAATGCATAAGCAAAAATTGATTTTTCTTGGAATAATTCCTTGAGATATAGAACCGAAGTGGGAATGTGTACCACAAGCAAATTAGCTAATTTAAACATTCATTTATTTAATGGAAACAAATATATATAGCACATAAATAACTCAACTGATGGAAAAAATGTCCACTTCATTAGCTCTGTAAGTCGGCCAAGTCGCAAGTGCTCCTCCGCGCGAGCCGCGCTTAAGCGACCAAAGCATTTTTATAACTTAATTAAACACTGATTTTCCGTTCACATTTTATGGACATTTTCACACTGCCCCTCGACAGACACGACCCCATTTTGGCAAGAATAGAAGCAAAACAGAAAAAAAGAAAACAGAAAAAACGAAAACAGAAAAACTGTTGGAGAAAATGAAGTTCTATTCGATTTGTTTTATTGTCCATTGCTTTGGTTGGGTTTGGGGTGGGTTGGGGTTTCTGGTGGCGGGTTTTTCTTTCGGCTGGTCTCTGGTTCGGATGGGTTGTCGGGTTGGCTCTGTGGTCAGCTGCCAACGGAGAGTATTAGTTATATATGCTGTGTCGGCTATTTTGGGACCACTGGCAGCGGCAACAAAGTTATTTTGTGAAACTGCCAATTGCCGGACTTACTTTTTGTTCAGTGCCAGTGCCAGGGCCAGTGCCACTGGTGCCACATGCCACACGGCCATGTTCTAGTTCTGTTTCGAGTCTCTCCCCTCGTTTGACAGACAGCCAGAGCTGCACAGCATTAAGTTTGGGCTCCTTTTTTGTCCTGGCTGGCTTACCGCTCTCCGCTTATTTCGTTTCTCGTTTCCGGCTGCGAGTTATGAGGCGGCGGCAACCTTTTGGCCAGTGCCGCACTTTAATTAGAGCCTCGAGGTGTCAATGGCCATGGAGTAATCAGCTTAATAGCTCTCTGTGTGGGCATATTTCAGCGGAATAAAGTCATTAAAATGCAATTAAAAATCGTGCAAAATGTTGAACAACTTTCTCTGGCAGCCAGCGTTTGTGCATTTTCTTAGCTCAATTTAATTAATTTATTAGAGAGCACAAGCAGCAGCCACAAAGCGAGGCGACTGACGATAAGCAGCAGGCTGGCTGGCTGGCTGCCTGGCTGGCTGTGGCATGTATATACAGTTTACAGTGCGCTGCAAGGTTCCTGCGGCTGTGAGGCACTAAACTTATTAGACTCGGGGTAATGGAACGCATTTGCTTAGACAGGTTCAGTTTTTGGCTTGCCTTTGCGCAAGTTTTAAGGGGCGAGGGAGCCAACAAAGAGTCGTAGTTTATTGTTTAAATATTTGTGGCTGGGCTGCAGATATCTTCAGGTAACTTGTATCCGTTCTTTGCTTGGTCTAAAAGGGAATTAATGTTTATTTTTTCACTGATAAATGCAGTTCATTTAATCAATTAGTTGGTGCAATGAAGTCCAAGGCGAAGTTTCAGTCTGATATTAACTCTTGAAAATAAGTAAATAAATAAAATAAATCTTGTTCAGATAAGCACGAGTGTAGGGACTGAAGGGGCCGGCTCCCTGCAATCCATCGAACCATCCGCTCCCAAATTGAGTGCCGGAGAATGAAGCCAAAGTGGTTAGCCATTAGTTTCACTCGCTTGGGATGCTGCTGCTGCTCCTGCTGCTGCCCTTCTCCTCACAGCAGATGCAGCCACGTCGAGGCCATGACAAATGTATTGTAAATAACGCGTATCAAGGCGATGTGACAACGTGGCGTATGGGCGATGGAAACAACTCAACCAGCGGCAAGACAAATAAAATATGTGGCACACTCTGGCACGCACAGTTGCACCTGGGACCGAGATAGAGATGGCGAACGAGAACGAGTGGCAAACAGCAATGGAGAGAGCCAAGAAAAATGACTCTGCTCGGGCCAAGGGAGCTGAAATTTACGGGCCCAGTGCCGAGCCACAGACTGCAACAAGTACGAGAGGATAAACCCAAATAATGATAGTTCCCTTTGCTGATCAGCGCAATTAAAATACAAACAAATAAATAAAATCAAAATTTGATTGAGAAATGGGCCCCGCCCCTTCGGGGTATCATTCCCACACTGCGCACTCGAGAGAGGAGAGGAACAGCTTGCCACATTCCCAGTGAGCCGGAAACGGTGCACGGAAATGCGAGTAAACACGGAAAGCGATTCGCCTTGACAGTGGATGGCCATCGATACGAGCTGGCAATGGCAATGCTGACAGCAGGTCCAAGGGGGTCAGTGGCCCCACCCCACTCTCCCCTCACAGAATACAGCATAACAGAGGCAAAGTACCGACTTGCTGCTGGATATTTTCCCTCTTTTGTCCACTGACAGCAATTGCTCGCCGCTGTCAATGTCCGCTTGTTGATGCTCCGTGCGTATAATGATGCCAGAAAGCAGTGTCCGCCCGGGCAGGCTATATGTAGGTCCACTGAAGGTCGATTTGGTGCGGTGCACCAGCCACGAGGATGTGGATATATTTGTGTATTATTGTGGGACTATTGTCCGCTTGTTTGTGAGTGCATTTGTGGCCGCTTGATCTGGAAATGTGGAGAATATTCGTGCCACCTTCGGAAAGAGTTCAGCGGCTCCATAGAATTCTAATCAATCTCGCGTTTGAACACACTCGCTTATGCATACATATAACTTGTCGACTCGTCCCCTTTGACCCCTTTTGGGCTGCCACCACCGACCGCTGACATATCCATCCATGTCCGAAGGGTCAAAAGCTGACAAAAACTGAAACAGAGTGGCAGAAATTCATCATCGCAGCGACTGCAGCGGACAATGGAGCGGGAGCAACACGAGTGCCATTGCAGGGAGCAGAGCACGCCTAACAGCTGTCCAGTGGAATGAACATAAAGTTGTGCGGCACAAAACTGTAATCTATTTGATGGCTCACGTGGCGTCCGCGGGGCTTCAACAATGTCAACGCGCTGCACTACAAGCGAGAGGAGCCATGGCAGTCCCGCTCGCACGCCACGACGAAAGGGGTGTAGTAAGGGGATAGGTGCACCCCCGGATAGGTGCAGGTGGAGCTCAAACACCTTTGACCTCTGGCCAACCCACATGCGGTGTGCCCTGCCCTCTGCCGCAGCAATGTTGGCCACAGAAATAAATTATTCAATGCCCCGTGAACGCTCCAGTGGATCGGCGCGAACAGTTATACATATACACCATAGGTACGGGTATTTCCACGTGCCTCTGGTCACAGAATGGACATCTATCCGTCAAATGTGTTTGCCAGCAAGGAAAACTTTGTGGGCAGCGGTGGAAAAGACCAGCGAAAGGGCATGGCTAGAGGTGAACAGGATGTGGCAGCGACAATGCGATCACAGGGGATTAGCCATCTATATATAGAGCTTTGACTTTCATTTCTGGAACACAATAATAATACAATTAATAACTGAACCCGTGTGCTTGCCCCTTGCGGAACCATGGCAACATATGCCCGGAAGTGCCCATCCCTAGAACATTGGCTGTGCGACGATGTGGGCCGGGGGTAGGTGCTGATTATAACAATCAAACTAACTCAATTATACGCATACGTAAGCACGCACAGGGCCAGGGAAGGGATATATGGGAGGCGTGGCCGCAGGACATGATGGCATATGAGCAACTTCCGGCTGAGAAGCAAAGCTATGCGGTAAGCCGCAGAAAAGGCATGGCTTGTGGATGGGGTTGAGCAGTGGGATAGGGGGGCCCCGAAGCCCCTTTCGTGGCGAGACATTTTGACATTATTTTAATGAAAATCGACTCTTGATTCAGGGAAGGGGAAGCGCACTCTCAATCCACAACCAGCCCGCATGATTGGGCCCATAATATGGGCACCAAGTGCGGCCGCTGCGGTCAAAATGCGATACGATTGCCCGTTACGAGTACCAAACACAAGAGCTACAATATAATAACCCCCCAAACATCATTCAGTGGCACCCACCCGCAGAGCCAGAGGAACAGAGCGAAACTGGGTAAGGGTAAGGCGAAGCAGAGAACCCTTTGGAGGCAGCTGCGCGGCTGGCATTGGCAAACCCAAAATGGAAACAGCAACAGCGAACACTCGGCACAAAGTGCCAGAGGTGCAAACACGTACAGTAATACAAATAAAGGAAACAATAATAGAAAATGGACTCGCAGCCAGAGACATGAAAAGCCAAAGGGCCAGGAGCCAGCAGAGAAAAGCGCAAACAGCAGCGAGCCAGAGAGCCAGGGAGCCAGCGAGCGCTAAGGGCATACAGCTGGGCCAACTGGAGACTGTCGGGAGAAATTTTTAGCTTAAAGACTAGTAAATACCCTTCGCGCGATGGTTAGGGCAATATATTCCCAATTGTTAGCTGGTTTACTGGTTTTTAACTCTGCATTGGGGGGATATCTTTGTGGGCTTCCGACACAGAACACAATCAAAGTCGTTGCTCAGTTCATAGTTAAAGTGCCATCAAGACCTGTCCGTTTGCCTGTCTGCTATGCTCAGTCGAATATTAAAATCCAAGACGGAGACTCCAGATATTTACCGCTCCCACGACAAGAGTATTTTCTTGGCAAACTGCTACAAGCTCCTGGAACGTCTGGGCGAAATGTTTGTATTTCGTTTTTGGCTTTCAGTATACCCATTTTCCACGCCCACACAGCCCACACAGCCCACACCTGCCACCCATCCAGCCATCAGCGAGCGCTGCTCACGTTGCACTCTTTATTGTTGCTGCTGCAGCTGGAATTGCACTTATCAATATTGATGATGGGACGCCACAAAAGATACGAATATGGGAGGAGTAAGTACGAGCATATTTAACGCTTCATTGATTAAGAGGCAAGTGGCAAGTAAATGCAGCTCCTTAATCAAGATACCCAATGGGAGTGGAGGTTCGCTGCACGTGTGCACTATATAGAATGGAAAATGGACAACAATGGATTGAGCACTGCATTTGAAATGCCAGTCAATGCCGAGATTATGCTCCGCCCTTTGACTGCAAAGCGAAAGAGTTATCAGACATCGGCCCCGGAGACCACACCTCAACTTTTACGCTTCAGTGCTCAGGGCTCAGATCTAATTAGACGTCGTGGCAATCGAATATGTAAACGCATCAGCAGTCAGGGCCAACATTTAGCCATATAAAAGACGTGTGTCGCTGCTGCTACGCATTCAGTTTGGGGCAAGAATTCGCTTTAAAGCCAACGTTGAACGTCCAACGATGTCGTTCAATGGCAGCACGAAAATTGGTTTCCCCGGCATTGGCAGCTATCCGTATCCATTTGCGGAGCTGGCGGATGAGCGCACACGGACGTGGCCGCTGGTGGAGTCGCCCTGGAATGCAGCCATCCTGCTGGCCTTGTATTTGCTGATGGTGCGCTATGCACCCACATGGATGGGCAGGTGAGGCAACGGCAACGGCCCCACGGCCCCATGGTCCCATTCCTTATGCGACGTACAATGCCTCATGACAGCTTGAACACAGGTACAAACCGTTGCAGCTGCGTGGCCCATTGTTCTGCCACAACCTGGCCATGGCCCTGCTGAATGCCCACATATGCCTGGAGCTTTTTACGGCGTCGCGTGCCCTCAACTATAGCATCAGCTGTCAGCCGTGTCGGGTGAGCCATAGCCCCCATGAAATGCGTGTAAGTTTTTGTGAGCTCCAAAGTTGAGTGGGGCTGGGTCTCTGACCCGCAGCAGGCGAATCAAATTGAATGAATCTTTTGTGAGATGCAGATTGCCGCGGCCTTTTGGTGGTTCTACATCTCGAAAATTCTTGAATTCGCCGACACGGCCTTTTTCATCCTGCGCCAGAAGTGGTCACAGTTGAGCTTCCTGCATGTCTACCACCACAGCACCATGTTTGCCATCTGCTGGATCGTTGTCAAGTGGATACCGACCGGCTCGAGTGAGTCTCACCTCTCATAGCCTCATAGCCTCATCCCCGCGCTGTCTGTATCGCCTCGCCTCTTCCTTCCACAGCCTTTCTGCCAGCGATGATGAACTCCTTCGTGCACATCATTATGTACGGCTATTACGCGCTGAGTGTGCTGGGGCCCCGCATTCAGCCGTATCTGTGGTGGAAGCGCCACTTGACCGGCCTGCAGCTGTTGCAGTTTGCCATTGGCCTGGCCTGGGGCTCGCAGGCCATCATCCAGCGATGCGAATACCACACCTGGGTTAGTCTCACTGGCGTCGCCTACATGCTAACGTTTCTCTACCTCTTTGGCCGCTTCTATGCCCAAAAATACAGGGCTGCAGCGGCCGTAAAGCATCTCAAGTACACGAAATAAAGTTCTGAGCCACAGATTGTATTACAGCTTCAACGTGACACTTTCGGTGCTTACAGCATTGTAAATAAAAGTATTATCAATGGGCCTGTATTGTCTGGTAACAATCTTGATGACCTCCTGGGCAGCACAGCCACCTGCAACAGAGATGTCAAATGTTAGCTGGGGTTCTTCCCTCTAAGGAGCATCTGCTGCCTCACCAATGAATGCGGAGACGGCATGCAGCTCGGCGCCGCCGTAGCGACAGATCTCGTGCAGTACATCATCGCTGATGGTCGCATGCGTGCCCAAATCGCTGAGCATTTTGCCAGCGATTGTCTTCAGGCGTCCAATGTCCTGTTCGGCAGTGCACTCGCCGGGAATGTGGCCGCATTCGCTGAGGAAACGCTCATAGGCGCGCAGGGCAAAGTTGTAGGCCGTAAGATTGTCCTGGACCTCATTTTCCTCCACTTAAAGAATACAAAATGAATCAGACTCAAGCACTATGCAGACTAGTAGGCGCCTGAGAACTCACTCAATGGCAACAGGCGACTGTTTCGCTCGTACTCTTCGGCAATGCAGGTACCACGCATAACCGTCAGGCCGGCGGCCTCACGGCAAAACAACTTCACGCTTCGCTCGTCAATGGTGTCTGGGGGCAGAGACAGCTGCTTGAGGTAGTCCTGGCACTTGTGGTACACCTGATCGGCATCCTGCAGCGCCTGCTGGCGATAGATGTTCTGCAGGGCAATGTACGAGTCCGTGTTGGCCGTCATGTCGGGCAGGACGCCAGGCAAGGGCAGACGTCCGTTATTATCGTGCACTAGAAAGCTCTTTAGCGCCTTGGCCATGATCCAGAAGACGTTGCTCTGTGCGTAGAACGATAATCAGTTACCTTCCTACAAATATCTAGAACGAAAGTTACCTTCTTGGTCAGAAGCTCGCAGGCTTCATCATCGAATATGGCTTTGAGAGCTGGCGGCACTGTGCCTGCACCAAATGCTGTGTTGACCGCCTTGATGGCCTCCTCGTAGTTCTCCTCATCTGCCTTCATCTCTGCTCTGATTACTTCACGCAATTGGTTCTTCTCCTTGTAGTTTTTGGGCGTCTCGTGACCATCCGGCTGCTCCTTCTGCCAGAGTCTGAGATATTTGTAGAGCACCAGCAGCCAGGGCACCTTGCTGGTTACCTCTGTGCGCTCCAGATGCTCGCGCAGTGCCTTGAACGGTTGGTCCAGACGCAAGTCGAACTGAGGATTGTCCGGATGGGCCTCCACAATGCAATGTTCACGTATCTGGAGGCGTATGGTGCCCATCATGCCCAGCGAACGGCAATACAGCAGCGGCACATTCGACTCCCACAGGCGGTGCGAAAGCAACAGCAAGGCTTTCTCATTCAGGTTCGAGGCAATGACCAGGTCAAAGCTGTCGAAGAAATTCGGACGATTGTCCAGCAGGTAGTCTACACTTTCATCCACATAGTCGCCGTTGACGTCGGGATTGAGCTCCTGCAGCAGCTGCTTGCATGCCAACGCCTTTGATTTGCCAATGTAGCTGGCGTCCAGGAAAAAGCTGAAGAATGAGACGCGTTAGGCAGCATTCTGGCCAATATGTTGCACTCACTTGTTGCCCAGATCCTCCTCCTTGACGGTGCTGCCGTCGGCCACCGTAAATCCCCCGATGCCCGGCAGCACAAGCCCCTTGGCTGTCTCACAGCCAACGGCGGTCACGTTCACCAGGCAAATGGTCGCCGCCTCCAGCAGCGTCTGTCCATGTTCGCCCCAAAGCCTGCACAACGTAGATTAAATGAGTGTCAGTTGGGTTTGCTTCAATGACTATACTGTTACCTGATTTGTCTATCATATTTCTTGCTTTTATCGGACAATTCCGGCGACTTTGGTGCTGGCGAAGACATTTTTGGCAAGTTAAAATGCAAAATACACCGGGTTGCAAATAAATCAGTCTAGTGCTGGTAAACGTGCGCAGACTAGCCGTGCCGATGATTGTTATCACACAACGTTAAGCCGATGTTTAATTATAATTGAAAATCTTGCTTAAAACATTTATTAACTATTACGTATTACATTTTGTTTAGTTTTAATTGCATTAGACGCTTGATCTTACGCAGCTACATACAAGAAATCAGTCTTTACAAATAAATTGTATTAACATTTAATAAATAATAAGGCTACAAATTCTGAGCAAACGGAAATCTTTGCGGGCATTGTGTGGGTGTTGGAGGGTTGAGGCTACGCTGTTTAAATTGTGGTATATTGTTGCTAATTAAATTGATTTAATTTTATAATACCGTAAACTTATTGTCCGATGGGCAATATTGCGACTGCGCATTTTCCAACACTCGCTCAAGAGCAACCATCTGTTTTCCGTCTCCTCTTTGGTAACATGGTTCGCGCTGTAATTTCACAACAACACGCTCCGCTGATTGTTGAAGCTACATTGTATTGTCCAGCCCCAGCAGCTCGCACACGACTCGAATTGAACTAAATACAAATTAAAATAATTACGGAGAGTATGCCAGCCAGAAGGAGAACTGCGGCGTCGGCAGCGTCGAGCAGCAAAGATGATGGGGAGAGTCCGCAGAGTCCGCAATCCGATGATCCCGCATACAAAATGAAAAGAAAAAAGAACAATGAGGTAAGTGGCATGTAAAGATACGAGTGGTGGGCTCGCTTGCGGAGGGAAACATGTTGCTAGCCTAGATCTCCCAAAAATAGCCACACACTATAACTTATTGATTTATCATGTTTGCTTGTTTCATTTCTGCAGGCAGTGCAGCGTACCCGCGAGAAGTCAAAGAAGTCGGCTGAGGAGCGCAAGCTGCGCATCGATAAGTTGAAACGGGAGAACGAACAGCTCAAGACGAAGATCAAGTCGGGAAAGGAGCACATTGCCACGCTGCGGGAACTGATCATACAGGGCGAGAAGACCGAGGATCATCATCGCATCATACAGGAGATTTTGGGTACCCCGGACTCTGCCGATGACGACGATGATTCCAGCAGTTAGATCGTAGCGTAGCAACATGACCAACGAGCAATTGCTTTTAATTTACTTTATACTATTCACCTACTTCTAAGCATGATCTGTGTATGTGTGTACTAACCGTCATAGACGTCCAGCTTTTCCATGTGCAGGCTGAAGACTTCGTCCATTTTCGTTATCGCGATTTAGTCGCCAAATAAATCCCCGTAAAATGTAGAATATGTTTGTTTTTCCCGTGTACCGTTACAGCGCCAGTGCCGTTAAGTCTTGCTCTCTTTGTTGCTATCGCTGCTTCCGTTTTTCCAGTGCTGCTGCTGCTGCTGCTTCCGCCTGTTCCATTGATTTATTGCACTTTTATTTTGAACATTACTTCCAACTGTTGACTGCGTATCGGATTGAATTTTGATTTTGTGATAGGTTGAAATGGGGATTTTTCTGCTTGTATGTAATTAATTGAATTGAACTCTTCCGCCAATTAGCACCCCCGCACGGATCGAAACGATTCTGATGGAAGATTTTTGGGGCCCTGTAGCGTATAAATGTCACATGGCAGGCAGTCGAAACTGTATTAAACGACAGCTAGAACAGAGCCAGCGGGACTGTTGAACGTTTGGGGATACTGTCGCTTATGGTTGGGCCACGGCTAAACGTTTATTTCCTTATTTTTTATTTATAATTTCACGTAACTTATTTTAGTTGTTTTGGTGGTCTCTCTCTCCTCTCTCTCTCTCTCTCTCTCTCGTTTGCTGTACGCTCTCGTTGGTGGTGTTGAACAACGCCCCAGACTGACAGCTGATCAGGGCTGCATTGTGTTGTATGTAGCAAATATTTAAAAATTACAATAGCCAAAATTCAACATTACATTTTCATTTAAAGAATGTCAGAAAACTAAGTAAATTCAAGTTATAATGCTCTTACCTTTGAAGACTTTTGAGCCCGAACAACCCGCCAGTTCCAACACGTACCTGCTGCAGCGCCAGATAGCGAAGCATGGAACGAAAACACAAGAGATGCTGTTTCAAGCGTTCCGATTCAATTTGCAGGATGAGAGAAATGCGAGCGATGTCGACGTCCAGCACAAGCGCCGAGAACCGCAGCCAACACACTGAGTTGGGAAACTCCATGCCAGCCACTGGCAAAGCCTCGTCCAGCTCCGTTTCCCAGATGACCAAAGATGGCCCCAAGAAACGCTTCCTGTCGTTTCTCTGGCGGAGAAAAGGGTCCAAGGAGCTGCGCAAGCAGCGCAAATCCCCAATGCAGACCAAGATTAAGCGACTTAAAACCGACCCCAACATTCCCCTGGAGGAGCAGGACATTCGCAAGCTCATCCGGCTCTACTGCAAGCACGACAATCTCTACAATCCGAAGAACTCGTACTACGGCAACAAGGAGATCGACGAGGACTGCTACATCGACATGACCCGCTCCTTTCCCGGCCACACCAGCGACGACCTGCGCGGCTATCTGGAGGAGCTGAAGAACCTCTTTGAGCGCGAGTACACCATCATCGAGAGCGCCTGCCGCAACTACGGAGATATCATGACCCCGTCCATCCAGTACTACAACGAGTTCCTCTTCCTGGTGCCCTATCTGTGCATCAACTTTGACAAGAACCGGCCGCGCAGCTCCAGCGACATGGGGCTGCCCAAAAGCTCCTCACCGCACATGTCCAGATCCTCCTCCAGCATGATATCGCACAAGAAGCCATCTACGACGGATCTGAAGAATACGCTGGCCGCCAACGAGATGCTGCGCAGCAAGATGGCCAATCTTGCGGCCAACCCCTTCTCGCCGTGTAGTTGTTTTCCAAAGTGCAAGAGGCGCAAACCCGAAAAGAAACCCAGCGAGAGGTCCCTCAAGAAAGAGAAGGAGAAGAAGCAAAGGGAGCGGGAGCAGCAGGAGGATGCCAAGAAAAAGGAGCAGCAGCAGGCCCCGGACGATTCGGTAGTGGATGCGGATGGGCAAGTTACCTTCTCTCCCTCCACACAGAAACGGAATTCTCCGCCGAAACCACTACAAGTCGCTCAGACCCAGCCCCAGAAAGTGCCAGAATCTAGAATGTCCTTTGAATCCTCATACTACTCCACCGAAAATGAGAAGGAGGTCACAGACCTATCCCGTCGCTCCAGCACGACCCAACCTGCCCCGCCCGTCCAAGACGTACGGCAGGAGGGGAGACCTGCTGGACCGCGGGTCTGTCCACGTGAAGTTGCATGCCCTTTGGCCGCGCCTCAGGCCCAGAACAGCAGCCCACCCACAGAACCAGCGTGTGGGAATGCCCAACAGGTGCAGATGCTCTGCGACATGATTCGCACAGAGCTGACATCTGCGCCGGATTTCATTTACTTCGATGCCAAGTGGCGCATCATCGAAATACTGCGGGAGGTGCACAAGCGCCAGCTGGTCCACCTGAAGGGCACACCGATCAGCAGCGGACCACGCTCTTCGCAGGCACCGCCACCGCCGCCGCCGCAGAAGAAGTGCCCGGCCAGTCAAAGTGCCCCGCGAAGAGCATCGGCAGTGCCGGGACAGAAGGGCGGAGCAGCACGCACGTGCGACTGTCAGTTCTGCCGTCGGCCCGCAAACTGATCTCACTCATCCATCGCCATTCGGCGCTATCAGCAAGAACCCTGACCCACTTACGGCAGATAAGCGTCTGCTTTCTCACCAGCGAGCGTGCGGCAGATACAAATTCGCTCGAGATGGAAGTGGAGGCATTTCTGAACAGCTCCAAGCTGCTGCAGCACTGGCCAAGTTGTCTGCTATGTCTTCTCCTCGTTTTGGTCGTCAAATACGTCTTTCACAAGCGAAAGGAATGCTCCCAGCAACAAAGTATTGCCAGGGATGAGGATGTAGAAAGTATTTTCTAGTTAAATTGTTCATTATTTATTCTTTATTCAACTTATTTGGCTTGCAGCTGAATTCGAAGCGGAAGCTGACGACGACCTGATGCCCGCGCTGGAGGAGAAGCCGCATGTGCAGTTCGTTCCTGGGCAGACACTCAACCCCAATGGCGCCCAACGCTTCCACGAACTGGTGCGTGGACGTCGCAGCATCCGTTCGTTCAGTGCCTGGCCCAAGCCCAGCCTCAGCGTCATCGAGGACTGCATAAGGGCGGCGGGAACAGCTCCGAGTGGTGCCCACACAGAGCCCTGGACATTTTGTGTGGTGGAGGAGGCTGCAGTTAAGCAATCCGTGCGTGACATTGTGGAGCACGAGGAGCAGATCAATTACAAGAAGCGCATGCACCCCCAGTGGGTCACGGACTTGCGACCGCTGCAAACAAACCATGTGAAGCCGTATCTGACGGATGCACCCTATCTGATCCTGATCTTTAAGCAGACCTACGGCACCACCAAGGAGGGGCGACGGAAAACGCACTATTACAATGAAATCTCCACGTCCATTTCTGCCGGGATCCTGCTGTGCGCTCTCCAGGCGGCGGGCCTATCCTCGCTGGTCACAACTCCCCTGAACTGTGGCCCAGCCCTGAGAGAGCTGCTGCAGCGACCTGGCAACGAAAAACTACTCATACTCCTGGCTGTGGGCTATCCGACAGACGATTGCAAGGTGCCCGACTTGGAGCGCAAGCGTCTGGACGAGATTATGGTCAAATATTAACATGTTCATTTCAAATTAAACATTACTAAAAGTGTTTGTTTTCTTTATTATTCTCTGCAATAGGGATGGCACTACCAAAAATATCGATACTATGGTACTGAGCCGTGCTAGTGCTGTGTAATTCCAGCAGTACTAACATTTGACATTTGGCAGCACTCTTTGCCGCAGTTTGACGTTTTCCCACACACGTATGACACAAACGCAAAAGGAAAATTTCTGCAGTCGGTCGCGCCGTGGTCTGAAAAAAAATAAGTGGGAATATTCCACTAAATAATAGCAGTTTGTGCGCGGTTTTTGGGGGCCACTAGTGGGTATTAGAGTGCTTGAAGAGCCCACTAATCCGTGGACTAATTGTGTTCTGTGGCAGCGCTCAAGGTGGCTGTAGCTAATAAGTGTCCCACGAATGAGAGCGTAAAGCAGATGGCGGAGAGCGTCCCGCGCGTCAGTGTGTGTGTGTGTGCGCGTGAATGAGAAGTAGAAAGCGGCGGTAAAAACCTTGTTCGCGTGTAAAAAAAACTACACATCTATTTAATAAATAATAATTTCGTTGGTGTATCTCGAGTTGAAAAACAGTGGACATATCCTTGAGCGTCCCAGCCATCGGCCAGCAGCAGCGCAGCAAGCGATCGGAGATAGCAGACGAAAACAAAACGCGTCCCCTGGAACCGCCGATACCGAGGAATGCCAGCGTGTGAGTGTGAAAAGTAAAATGTGGAAACTGAAGAGGTGGTGGGGGGAGGCAACTTTAGCAGTGCGTTAGCACTCCGCTAAAGATTTTGATTCTAGCAAACGCAGCATTAAATTGTTGAATAATATTTAAGCCCCCACCAGTGCTGCAAAAATTGCCCTGCAATATCATCAGTGTTGCATATTGCCCAGCCCCACGCATAATCCAACACTCCCCTCCCAGCCCCACAGTTCTGTCAAGTGTCTCCCTGTCCCATCCGTCTACAAATATTATTTTAGATTCCTATTGTTCTCGTGTGGTGAGTGAGTGTCGGAGCTGGGGGGCTTCTTTTTCGTTATACTGCCATTAACTCTGTCTCCAATTGTAATTATTTAGCAGAGAACCGTGCAAGTGTGCTGAAACTGTACCATATTGTGGGATGCGGAAGGGGAATGGTCTTGGGCATGGGCATGGCATGTGGGGGCCTACGGTGAATACCACTTAAATGCGGCGCAAATAGATTCTAGGAAAGTGTCTACTGTACACCACCGAATATTTTGGATTTCCCCACACTCGACGACTAAAACTCTTATTTTGTATTTTCTCTCATCTTGCAGACAAACAATGCGACATGATAGTCGGCTACTGGACGTCTTAAGTTGTTGTTACTGTTAGAATTGTTCAATTGTTTACAACTTGTTGCCTACGTAAGGGACCACGTAGAGAAAACGCACCAAGTAGAACGCAACGCCAGCATCCCAGATCCCAGTCAAGCCGTGGACATGAGTAGTCGCCTGCAGAAGCAGCCGGCTGAGATGGTGGGCAACTTAAAGCCCGGCGGCCGAGAGTCGCGTCGCAAGGCGGCCGTGGTGGCGGCGGCGTTGATTACTGCCTCAGAAGATGCCAATGAGGAGCATCGCACGAATGGCCATGCCACAAATGGTGGCGGCAAGCGCAGGCGGGCCAGCAAGGCTGGCAAGTCGCCCGTCCTGACCAACGGCGACAGCAAGAGGCCCAAACTGAAGCAACAGAATCCGGTGAGCGCGACCGAGAAGGCCGTCTCCACCACGAGGACCAACAACAAAAGGTACATTGCCTGCAGCAACAACAACAATAATAATAACAGCAACAGCAAAAACATAAATGTGACGAATGGTCAACACAACAACAACAAGAAGGCCACCAGCGCCAATAACACCCCATCGCCATCGCCCCCAAAAGCGTCAGCGGCAGCAGCAGTAGCAACAGCGAAAAAACAAGACTACAATTACCGTGACACCATGTCGCCACCCACACCGCCCTCGCCGCAGTCACCCGTACCCAATGAGTCGGAGGTGGTGTGCATTTCCGATGCAGAGAGCGAGGAGAACGAGCCGGCAGACTACTTTGACAGGGACACTGAGGAGGAGGAAGAGGAGCCGGACGTTGTGGAAGTGGAGGATGAGGTTCTGGTGAACGACACAGCCTCTACACCAACGACAAAGCTGCAGCTAAAGAACATTAATCCGAAGAACATAGCTGCAGCAGCGGCAGCAGCAGCGGCGGCAGCAGAAGCGGCAGCCGCAGCAGCGGAAGCGGCAGCAGCAGCAGCAGCCGCATCACCCAACTTTGGCATCCCCACCAGCAACAGCACACCGCTGGATCTTAACAACGAGGCGCATCAAAGGGACCTGGAATCCGTGACAGATCTGCGGTCCTACGGTGAGTCGGGGGAAATTTCATTTAAGTTTGATTCCAACAGCCAGTTTACCCATCTCTGGGCAGGAAAAGCTACAGTGAAGGTTGCCAAAGTTCAATTCGTTTGAAATCTCACTAAATCAAACTCATAAAATGTCCAAACTCGTTATCAGAATGAAGAAATAATACAAGTTCTAAGCCAAATTATTTTATTATTAATTTTTGTTGGCAAGGTCACAATTTAAGATTAAACGTAGGGAACTTTTACTGTATTCATATTTCATTCATCGGAGGAAAACAAAGGGTTAGTTAGCCAAAGAAGCTCTGTGAGTGTAAAGGGCGGGTGTGGGTGGCTGCGCTTCCGTTGCAACTTGGTCAATGCCGAGCGGCCTTTGGTGTCCTTTTGCAAGTGGAGCACATGCATTTAACCTTGACACAATTACCTACTAACCGTCGACCCTGTCCGTACAGCTCCTCCGCCCCCTTGCCTTCGGAGGCGGTGCATGCGAATGCCATTTTGGGCTTTCGGTGTTAATTCCACTCGCCGAAATCTCTCCCGCCTGTTCTCTCCTCTATTCACCTCTCCACAACAACATACACGTACGTGGAGAGGGGCACAGTGGAATCGATTGATGCGATGGCATGTACATAGCTGGTTGACCAATTCATTATTCGTTCCCAGGTGTTCTTCGCACCAATTTCTATCGTAGTATGTGTCTCTAGCTTTTGGAAGTTTGAATTTCTCAGAGATTGAGAAAGCGAAAGTTTCCATCCCACTGTGGTTCGCTTTTCGACATCGACATGCACAAGGCGCATTTATTAAGCGGTGAGGCATACCCAGAGAGAGAGAGCTCTCCCATGCAATGGTAGAGAGTAGTAGTGGCAATCATAGAGAGAGCAAAAGATGGAGCGGCATTCCGGTAGTGCCTCACTCTATATTCGTACATCTTGGGCATGCACTCGTGGCTGTGCGTGTTCTCGTGCGTTTATGTTTGTGTATGTGTGTGTGTGTGTGTGTGTATTCATGCTTGTTTGCATAAACGTGTGATTGGGAAGGGGTTGGGAGGAGGAGGGTTGCAGGGTGCAGTAGTAGCCAATTTATTTACTTGAACTTGACAATCCAGCTCCTCGAATATCAGCTATGGAACCCGTTAGCCTCTGTGGATAATTGCCTGTAATCGTTATTTGAGTTGTTTCATGTTTAAACATTCCCATCTAATGCTTATCTCTGCACCCCCACCCCACTCCTTCCGGCAGTTCGATACAAAAATAATGCTCTCTTCACTCACCCCTACGTGATCAGCAGAGAATGCTATCGCTGCTCTCTGCCGCTCAGTGGTGCTCTGTACAGCACCGCACCCGTTCTGTTAACATGCGTATACAGCTGTCTAACAGAAGTGCATTATGTACAGAATTTTGGACAAATATTTGCTGGTGGGTGGGGGAAGGGGAAAAGCATCCGAACGAACATTCCTACTTGTTGCTCGATTGTCATTGTCTTTTCTTTTTTCGGCTTTGCGTTCATTAAACTTTGCCTAGAACACGATGAGAGAAAAACATTCTGTGCGGTTATACAGTTTAAGAACCCTGCTATGCACATACATACATATGTACATATATTTTGCATATCAAGGCCAGTTGCGGTTAAACATCGCGGTTTCAAGATACATACATACATACATATGTAGATGCACAAAAAAATACTTTCATAATTCTTTAAATGAGTGTTCCCAAATTTAAGATTATAATTCTGTGGGAAATAAACTACAGATTCGAAGTATAATACGTTGAATCCATAAATTCTTATCGCGAATATACATTCACGTTTGAAGAATGATTAGCATTGATCTTTTATTCCGTGGAATCATTTTGACATTGAAATTTGCTTATACAAATATTAGTTATCGCAAGAGGTGTATGGTACCAGTACTGGCCACATATTGTTTACATGCAGTTTCAAGTTCTTGCCTCAGCTTTGTGGGAGTCCTCAAGTTTTCCTTAGGTTTCTGGATGCCATCTCATATTTTCACACGTTTTTTTTGCCCAGTTCTTGTTGAATCAATAATTCCGTTGAATAAGTTGCTTATCGCAATTCGCCCTCCCACTCAGGCTCTCGGGTGTTTTTAGGTTATTGTACCCTTACGGAATTCAGAGTGCTGTGTTTTGCTTGTGTTTCGTGTAAATTACCTTTATTCGTTGTTAGCAACTTGTATTTTCAAATAAAACAACTGGTTTGTTCCAGCGCAAGGCGGTTCCATTAACCTCTTACGAAGTTTGTGTCAATGTGACGCAGATTTCACAATTCGAAATTTTGGTAGAACATTTATAACACAAGGGAAGGGTTGAATGGACGCGGCGACGGCTGAGATCTATTCAATGCTCCTACACTCCACCGTTGTGAAAAAGCATTCACTCGAAGGTCAACTAGGTTCAAGGACAAGTTACCACATTTAATAGGAGACTGGGAGATGGCTGCATACATATATAGAAGAGCAGGGCTTAGACCTATGTACATGGACTAGAGAGCTTTTGTACATAAAATACTCTCTTGGCGGCATTTTGTGAAATAAGTGTAATCTCACGACATCAAAAAGAAGGCATGGTTCTGGGCCACGAAGTAATCGTAAATTCTACCCATTTTGGCCAGACGGCGGACAGGCCAATGAACCGTTATTGCCTCAGCCAGCCTACATGTACATACATATTGAAAGTGTCTGGACGAGGAGAATATTGAGAGAAAGAGAGAGAACATTCGAAAGGCGAGAGCGATGGTGAACTGCTTTGCTTGGCATTGGGGTTCGGCTGTTGCGCAGGCTTTGGTCATCTTTCATTTCGTATCCCCCTCCCCTCAACAGCCAGCCAGCCACCTGCTGCTTATCCTGATGAAATTGCCAGTTTCATTCGGAACCGTACAAACGCAGAGACGAGACCACAAAAGCACTGAATCTATTTCTATTGCCTGCTTTCGTCTCTCTTTCGCATCATTCGCACATGTTTACTGTTAGGTGTCGTATTCTACACTAAAATCAAGTGTCACGCACGTGCGGCTGCCCTGTAGGTAAAACTAAAATGCGATACACTGCTCGCTGAGAGATTAGAACCCCTTTTGTTTTAGAACTGATTCCCATATAAACATGGAACTTCAGGAAATGGGTTTTTTTTGTATATGCTAAGAAGTTTAAAGAAGAAAAATATAAATATAAATATTCCGCACCCTTCAACTCGATTTAGATCTTTCGGCACATGTCATGTTCGGAAATTGATATGCTTTGAATTGTTTATGAATCTAATTATATCCAAATATTTATCCATATTGTATTTCCCACAAACAGTAAAATTATACAGTGAAGAGGCAGTGAGTCTAGTCGACTTTAAAATAATACGTGTTCTGGGTACAGGCGGTAAGTTTATCTTTTTCTATATGTAAACTCTAAGGTTAGTCAAACTTTTCCATTTCTTTCTACAGCGTATGGACGAGTTTTCCTTGTACGAAAGCTGACCCGTCACGATGCGGGCCAGTTGTATGCAATGAAGGTCCTGAACAAGATAACTGTAGTTCAGAAGCGTAAAACGGCCGAACACACCAAAACAGAGCGTGTGGTAAGTACTTAACGATGGGCGGGGCGAGGAAGAGGCATATGAGGGGAAAGTAAAACCCTTTTAATCACAGCAAACAAAGTGAAGAGCGGGTTGGGGGGGTACGTGTGCAATCGCAGTGATTCTTTCCGATTGTTTTTATTTTGGTTTATTTGTACCGTTGCCTTTTTACCGTTGCCCCTGACGGCGAGCTGTTTTGCAATCACTGCTGCAGAACTTATTTTCTTCAATAAAAGTGCAGCACTATGAAGAGAGAGCAGAGACAACCTTCAAGCTGCACACGTACAGTTTCCAGTAGCAAATCAAGAAAGAAGAGAGGAGTAGAGAAAGAGTAAACGAGGAAGCACAACAAGGAGGAGAAGACACGAATCGACGTGAATCTTCTTGTGACCCACATTCCGACTTGTTCTTGTTGCACCGGCACAAAGCTAACGGAGTAATGCAGGAAGAGAGAGAGAGAGAGAAAGAGAAGATATGTAGCTAGGGAGCGAACATAAGAGGCAAGGTAAATTAAGTAGAAGGTGAGGCACCCAAACCTGTTTCAGGTACTCTCCAGAGTAGGGAGAGCTTCAGATAGGAAGAGAGTAAGAGAGAGAGAGCTTCGATCAGTAGTGGAAGTTGCTGCCTGGCTACGGCTACTGCAACCGGTTTTGTTGGCGACATTGAGAGAGTCGTAGTAAATCAATGAAAATAGAAACCGAAAAGAAAGAAAATAACAAAAATTCGTTAAATAACTGCAAACAGGTGTAGCGCGGGAGAGGGAGGAAGCGGGCGAGCGAGCGAGCGAGTGAGTGAGTGAGAGCACGAGCAGCCGAGATAAGCAGCGCATTGTATGACAGATAAATTGAACAAATTTACAATTGGGCAGGCAACTGCCCTGCTTTGCTGTCGCCTGCCTGGTTTTCTGTGCTATTTACGTTTATCCCTCCCACTGATGGCCGACAGACGCTCGACGCCGTGGGGGGTGTAGGCGGGAGCACTCGTTTTTTCAAGGTAGCAATGCCTCTGTGCCACTAACCCAGTTATAGCCCATGGCCCGGCAACCAGATAGCCGGCTATCTACAATTTGGCCAAAATAGAAAGGAACAAAACCTGAAATGTGAAAGTTTTGGTTCGCTTCCCTACAATTGAAAATGGAAAGAGAAAGACAATGCCAAAAATGAAAACGAAAATCATTTATAACTGAAATGATTTCGTGCTAAAGTAACTGTTAACTGTTTTAGTTATCCATCTGCCACCCACACACACACACACATGCCGATGCACACTCTTTCTCTCTCTTGCTATAAACTTAAGCACTGTCTAAACGTGAGCGCAGCTGCAATGGAGTGCTCACGGCGTACTCACACGCACACACAGCAGCTGCCGTTTGGGAAGTACCCAAATAAAGCAGCGAAATATGAGGCACAAAAGAGAAGCGAAAACAAATTTTCGCCAAGATTGTCGTTCTCGATGGACTGATCTCATGTTTACTGTAACCCCCCTACCTCTTGCCACCGTTTTCAGGTACTGGAAGCCGTACAGCGCAGCCCCTTCCTGGTTGGCCTCCACTATGCCTTCCAGTCAACCTCGAAGCTGTATCTGGTTCTCGGTAAGATCAAGGCGATCACTGCTTTATGCTGACCAAATTACCATAATGCCAATGTTTTTGCAGACTTTGCCAAGGGCGGGGAACTGTTTACACATTTGTACCATGCCGAGCACTTCGATGAGCCGCGTGTGCGCGTCTATATTGCCGAGGTGGTGCTGGCTCTGGAGCAACTGCATCAGCTGGGCATCATCTATCGCGACATAAAGCTCGAGAATATCCTGCTGGATGGAGACGGACACATTGTCCTGTCCGACTTTGGGCTATCGAAGATACTATCGGAGGAGAATGAGCACCGGGCGCACAGCTTCTGTGGCACCCTGGAGTACATGGCGCCGGAGATCATACGCACTGGGCCGCCGGGTCACGACAGTGCCGTCGATTGGTGGTCTGTGGGTGTTCTGACCTTTGAACTGCTCACCGGAGGATCACCCTTTGCCACCTCTGATGGCCAGAGTCAACAGTCGGAGATCTCAAGGCGCATACAAAGGGATCAGCCGCAGATCCCGTCATCGTTCAGCGCGGCTGCCAAAGACTTTGTGTTGAAAATGCTGGAGAAGAACCCCAAGCTGCGCCTGGGCAAGAACGAACGCGATGCCAAAGAGATCAAGCAGCATCCGTTCTTCCATGGCATCAACTGGCACGATCTGCGCGCCAAGCGTCGCAAGGCACCCTACAAGCCCGTCCTCACATCCGAGGATGACGTCCAGAACTTCAGCAACGAGTTCACCGACCAGCTGCCGGAGGACATCGAATGCGATGCACCCCCCAGTCGCATTCGCCTCTTCCGGGGATACACCTATGTGGCCCCCGAGCATTTGGAACAGATGCGCAGGGACAACAACTGTCACATTGAGTACTGCAATAAAGGATTACTGGTCGGTTGAAAGTCTCCCTCTCCCACATAAAGCTATTGCTAATCTCTTGTTTTTTTCCCTTCACCAGAATATGCCATCAAGACCGCAGGATCTCGATCTGGGCAGTCGCACTGCGGGTGGATCCTACGGTACCTGCTACTTTGCCGTGGACAACACCAACGATATGATATTCATGGTCAAGGTGGTCCCACTCTCAAAGTTTCGTGCATCGGAGGTGGACGCCCTGACATCCTGTGCCATGGACGATGATGCCCACCAGAATATTGTCCAGTATCTGGGCACGTTCCGGGACAAATGCGATACATGGATACTCACGGAGTTCCTTGTCGGCGAGGAGCTTTCGGCGCCCATCAAACGCAATGCCCTCAACGAGCGCACCTGCCGTGAGCTCTTCCGTCAGATTCTGGAGGCGGTGCGCTTCATCCACTCGAAGAAGTTCATACACGGTGACGTTAAGCCCGAGAACATTGTCTTTGAGAGTCGCGATGATATGGTGGTGAAGCTGGTCGACTTTGGCAGTGCCTGGTGAGTGCCTCACTCTTGCGTCTTGCCTTTATTTATTCCAATTTCATCATAAACTTATCTTTTCCTTCCGGGTGTCCACAGTTACAGCAGCAGCTTCACGAGCTGGCAGGACAAGCCGCGCTACACTCTGGACTATGCACCGCCAGAGATGCTGCAGGATCCCAATATGGTCACATACACGCCGGCCGTCGATGTCTACGGGCTTGGCGCGACGCTGTACACGATGCGGGTGGGCCATCCGCCCTATCGCCAGGACCAGGAGGACAAGGAACACAGTCCGGAGATCCATCACCAGTTGCGTAGACGCATGCAGAGCGAGACGTTCAATCATGAGTCCAAGCTCTGGGTAAGTGCCAGCCCGGAATTCCGCGAGCTGGTCGAGTGGTGCATGCAGCCCGATCCCGCCGACCGTCCGCAACTGGATGATATATTGGCGAGCGACTGGGTGCAGTCGGGTGGAGGTGGAGACTTGGACGTTGACATCATTGTACCACCCCCACCACAGCAGGAGGAGCATGAGCAGCAGCCTGAGCTGGAGCATGGGGAAGAGCCTGAGGAGGAGGTGGTTAATGAGGACGACGATACCTTGGAGAAGTCGACACCAGGTATGTTGCCCGCAGATGCGACTGAGGCTGTGGATGAGGACGAGGACATCACCCTGCTCCACGAGCCCGTGCAGGCTATAGCAGCGTCGAGCGAATCGTTCCTGATCCGCCCCACAGCATCACCGCCGCTCTCCGACGACGAAGACTTTAGGGAACGCATTGAAATCAACTCGGAAAGTGATTTCTTGGGCTTCGATGAGAATCTGCCGCCCCTACACCTGCCCTCCCAATATTATGGTGAGCTGCCACTGCCAGTGCCCTTGGAGGAGACGTCCCACGCAATGTTGCCGCCGCCGCCGCTTGCTCCAGTTGCCCTTGCACCGAAAACAGAAGCCGAAGAGCTAACAATGCGACGGCCAAGAACACGCCAGCAACGGCGAACCGAGACCCATTTACTTACGCCTGTTGTAATGAATGAAGCCATCACAGACGCGGAGGACAGCAAGGTCGGTCTCTACCTGCTGATGCAACAACTGCCGCCACCGGCAGACGTACCGATACCCCCCACAACTAGCACCACAGAGCCCGCCACGAAAGCCCCCAAAATGGGCCGCAAGAAGCGTGGCGATGAGAATCTCTATGGCTTTGGTAAGACGAAAGTTTCACGGCAAAAAACGCGGGGCAGCTGGCGCCACTTCTGCCTCCTCATCAACGGTGTCCAGCAGGTGCTAAAGAATCGCTTCAAGGAACATCGTCGCGTATACTGTTTGCCGCGCATTAAATCCGAGATCCTTGACGAGGATGAAATCGTGCTGCCTCAGATATATCCCCGACCGAAGGCGCGAAAGCAGCAGCGACCGCCCAAGGTGCCGCGACCCCCAACGCGCGTCCAGCCAGAGAGGGCGCGTGCGCTGCGCCAGCGGTACGTGTTCGAATGACGTCGCGCCATCGGCCGGTGGTTTGGCATAGGAGAGGCGACGGGTAGTGTCGTGGAGGTGCTGGATGACGATGACGATGCGGATGCGGAGGAGCGCCAACTGCAAGCGGTGCTGGCGGCGACCATGCAGTGGGCGTCTGGCTCCAGGAGGCAACTGAACAGCTGACGACAGATGAGGACAGGTAGCAGAACAACGAGGACAACTAGGGCTAGGCCGCAGCGTGTAGCAACTGTCTAACTGCCACACAACGACCCACACACACCAACACACGGACTAACACTGAAAGCAAGAGTCGAAGGATCCGCAAGGAGCACCAAAGATCCTTTCATGATTTGTTATATACTATAATAGATAATAGAAAACCTTAGGACATAAGTTGGGACACCTCTTTGCCAACTATTTGTGCGGATAAGGGCTAACGCAAACCGCAAAATGGTAGGGAGAGGAGATGAGAGTTAAACCGGGGCAACTATCCTTATACAAATATATTCTATATGCGATATGTTGTGCTAGTTAATTTTTAAATAGCCTAATTGTAATTACAAAATTCAATAATAAACCGGGAATCGTACGCTAGGCCGCTTCTTGTTCAAGCGGGGATCCTAAGATCAATTTAGATGCGATACCAGAGCCTGTAACAATCACTAAAAGCATTAATCAGTTAATCAGTTATATAGTTATTCGTTAAGGTCAACAAACATTGATAACGACACAACCACACCACACAGACATCATCCAACGACCTCCCAAGCTACGACTACATAAATCTGCATGCTAAATTTCACCTAAGTTCGTTAACCATATTCCTAATTCAGATACAGTAGAACCACACACTATCATCATCAATACATCAATAACCATCATCATTATAGGTATCATCATCATCATCGTACATACATATATGTTTCAACGTTGCCAATGATAATCAGAATAAGGACTTGTACTGCTCTTGATTTGCTAACATTTTTAGTGTGCTGTCCTCTTCGTGTTTGCAATATCTGCGACCTTTACTTGTCCTCCTCCTGATGGATTTGGCAACAGTTGGTGTACTAATATAATAATTGTCGTTTGCAATACTAATTTCAGTGAATGGATGGAATCTGTGCCTTCGTCCACGAAATCGGTGCTATCGATTTGAAGCGTATGCAAAACAGAGTGGTCACACCGCCCCTTCTCGATTTTAATTGTTCTTTGTTTTTGTTAATAATTGTGAATGTTCATTTTATTAGCTTTGTTTTTGTTTTAATTAATTTATCATCGTAAAAGGATTGATTAGCTGCAAATAAATCTAATAAAATAACACTTTTCCGGTGGTTTGGGACGAAGCAGTAGAACAATTCCCGCATCCCCACTAGATGGGGGCCTCTGATCTAAAGCCGCCTCAGTAATAACAACTTCTGGGAACACTTACATACATACATATGTATGCATTTTTATCTACACAGCAATCCGTATTTATATTAACGATCTAATGCTCTTTTAATGCCCGATACTCCAAGAGTATGCGGGTAGGGTATATTAAATTGGCTATTCAAATTTGTTTTTTTTTAGATTTTTTTAATTGGTTTTTTTTGTATATTTTTTGTACATTGATTTTAACAACCTCACATGCACCTGCACTTTCACACCACCCACACACACACAACCCTCCGCTGAAACATAAACAAAATAAACAAACTAATACACATATCGAACTTTTGTAAATTTGCTATAGAGTCGATTAAATTAAAGATTCATGTTGATAAAGCTCATGGTGTAAATTTTAGTATAAACGAAGTAACAATTTATATTAAAGTTGCCTTTAAACCAGTTGCCTTAGAATGAACACACACACACACAAATGTAAAACCAAAACTCCAAGAAGACGTCGCAATATAACGGTGTATAAATGTGTAAGAAACACAACCTGAAAAATCAAGTGGAAGCTGTTTCGCAAGAGTTTTTCCTATATGGAGAAACGAAACGAACGAGCAAACGAAGGAGCCACAGCAAAAGGAAAAGCAATTCGTCGTAGATTAAGGACACATATGTACAATAAGCGTTAGATCTACCTACATATATTATATACAAAATATTATACAAACAAAACAAAACCACAACAACAAACAAAAAATGGGATGCAACTAGTTTAGTTAAGAATAAAGCAATCAAATCGTTTTGAGATCGATTTTGTTAGTTCGGCCAAAGCGTTATATGGATAATTAGCTTAACATAGCGTCCACAGCGATATCGTTTCCGAGCGTTTGTTTATGTGTAAAGATCGAGGATTTGAATGAATTATATATATATATATATATACATATATATATGTATGAATATGAATCAAGTTGCTAGCGAGTAAGTCACCAAAGTTTGTACATAAAAACTATATCAAAATGCAGTTAAAATAAAGAAAGCATTTCAAATGATCTCTCTTTTGCTGTCTCTCCAAATCAGTTGGACCCGTATGGCTGCACCTCCTGCGGTAATAGTAACGCGATTTCTATTCCTACAGTCCTACTAATCAGAGCCCCACAATACGAAAATCTTGACAGGTCGGAAATTATTTTTGGTCATTAATTCAAAACCGATATGTACGATAGAGAAAATCAAGTCCCTGGGTGGGAAAATACTCGATGTCGGACAGGTATCGCTAGTTCTATTGATTGTTTTGCAACACTGGCAGCCGAATCACAACAGCTGCCATTTATTATATACTTTATGCGCTATTTTCATATCGAAATCAACCGAAAATCAAAATCGAGGAATATCAATGCATCCGTCAGTATATATACGGTATATTTTGATAATGACAAGGTATAGTATCGGGCTCAAATAATTATTAATTATTTTTTTGTTGATATTTACTGGCTACAAACCTGATTAAATAGAGCGGGGGTAAGCTATTGTTTTTGTCGGTTTCTGAGGTTCCAGTTCTAGTAATATTAAACGGAATATCAAAATCGAAGAATATCAATGTATCCGTCAGTATATATACGGTATATTTTGATAATGACAAGGTATATTTCGGTATATACTTCTGAGGGCTTATCGATAAGCGCGCGGTCATACTGAGCGGCACGATTTTACGATTTCACGATTTTAGGAAAAAACAATTAAAATAGCTTAATTTAAGCAATAAAAACATAAGTGAAACGATAAACAGTCATGGCGGATGCCGCAGCACGTCAATTGCAGTACGAGTACAAGGCGGTAAGTGCCAAACGGACAACTTACACAATTTTCACACATCCATGCGGCGTCTGTAGCAAGCGTTTGCATGAAGTTTTTGCAATAATTTAATACATTTTTGGTGTGTGTTTTTCAGAACTCTAATCTTGTGCTGCAAGCCGATGTACGACTCATAGAGCGTCCACGTCGCGATGAGGCCACTGGCGAGGTGTGCTCCCTGGTGGGAAAGTTGGATGGTACGCGGATGGGGGACCGGTACCAGCGCACTAAGCCGGAAAAGACAGAGGAGCGGAAGGTGAAACGACAGAAGCGTGACGAGGCCCAGTACGATTTCGAGCGCATGAAGGGTGCTACTCTGCTGTCCGAGGGCATTGACGAGATGGTCGGTATTGTGTACCGCCCAAAGACCCAGGAGACGCGTCAGACCTACGAGGTGCTGCTGAGTTTCATCCAAGAGGCCTTGGGCGATCAGCCCAGGGACATCCTGTGCGGTGCGGCCGATGAGATCTTGGCTGTGCTGAAGAATGATCGGCTCAAGGATCGCGAACGCAAACGGGAAACGGACAGCCTGTTGGGCTCGGTGACAGATGAACGATTCGCGCTGCTGGTCAACCTGGGCAAGAAGATCACAGACTTTGGCAACGATGCCATAAACGCCCTGACAGCCACCACCAACAATGAGGAGCAGATTGACGAGCAGTACGGCATCAATGTGCAGTTCGAGGAGTCCGAGGAGGAGAGCGACAACGATATGTATGGCGAGATACGGGACGATGATGTGCCCGATGAGGGTGAGGAGGCGCGCATTGATCACACCCTGCACGCAGAGAATGTGAGTATATATTCAGCGGATTTTAGCATCGATATTGAATTTACAAATAATCCTCTGTGTTTGTTTTCTTCCGCAACAGCTGGCCAATGAGGAGGCTGCCAGCAATGTGAAGAAAGATCGCATTCTGCATCCCCTGGACATCGATGCCTACTGGCTGCAGCGTTGCCTGAGCAAGTTCTACAAGGATGCCATGGTGTCGCAAAGCAAGTCGGCGGATGTGCTCAAGATCCTCAAGGATGCCGCCGACGAGCGGGACTGCGAGAACCAGCTGGTGCTGCTGCTGGGCTACGATTGCTTTGACTTCATCAAGCAGCTGAAGCTGAACCGCCAGATGATCCTCTACTGCACCATGCTGGCCTCGGCCCAGACGGACAGCGAGCGCCAGCGGATACGCGAAAAGATGCGCGGCAACACGGCACTCGCGAAGATCCTGCGCCAGCTGGACACCGGCAAGTCGGAGGAGCAGGAAGAGGGCGAGACGCGAGGCAATAAGCGGGGCAAGGGCGATGCCGAAGATGGTGGCACAGCGGCAGCCGGGCAGGTGGCTGGCGTGCGTCAACTGCTGGAACTGGATGAGCTGGCCTTCACCCACGGCTCCCATTTCATGGCGAATAAACGCTGCCAACTGCCCGACGGCTCCTACAGGAAGCAGCGCAAGGGCTACGAGGAGGTGCATGTCCCGGCCCTCAAGGCCGTACCCTTCGACGACAACGAGGAACTGCAGCCCATCGATAAGCTGCCCAAGTACTGTCAGCCCGTCTTCGAGGGCTTCAAGACGCTAAATCGCATCCAGAGTCGCCTGTACAAGGCCGCCTTGGACAGCGACGAGAATATGCTGCTGTGCGCCCCCACCGGAGCGGGTAAAACGAATGTGGCGCTGCTCACGATGATGCGGGAGATCGGCAAGCACATCAACGAGGATGGCACCATCAATACCCAGGACTTCAAGATCATCTACGTGGCCCCAATGAAGTCTTTGGTGCAGGAAATGGTCGGCAACTTTGGACGACGACTCGCTTGCTATAATCTGGTCGTGTCCGAGCTGACGGGCGACCATCAGCTGACCAGAGAGCAGATAGCCGCCACCCAGGTGATCGTGTGCACGCCGGAGAAGTGGGACATCATCACCCGGAAGGGGGGCGAGCGCACATTTGTCAGTCTGGTGCGCCTGGTGATCATTGACGAGATCCATCTGCTGCACGATGAGCGTGGTCCGGTGCTGGAGGCACTGGTGGCTCGTACCATTCGAAACATTGAGACGACGCAGGAGGATGTACGGCTGGTGGGGCTATCCGCCACGCTGCCCAACTACCAGGATGTGGCCACGTTCCTGCGCGTGAAACCGGACAAGGGCCTCTTCTACTTCGACAATAGCTATCGTCCCGTGTCCCTGGAGCAGCAGTACATTGGTGTGACGGAGAAGAAGGCGCTCAAGCGCTTCCAGGTGATGAACGAGATCGTCTACGAGAAGACCATGGAGCATGCGGGACGCAATCAAGTGCTCGTGTTTGTGCACTCGCGCAAGGAGACGGGCAAGACGGCGCGAGCGGTGAGGGACATGTGCCTGGAGCAGGACACCTTGGGCAGCTTCCTGCGAGAGGGTTCGGCCAGCATGGAGGTGCTCCGCACGGAGGCCGAACAGGTGAAGAACTCGGAACTGAAGGAGCTCCTGCCCTACGGCTTTGCCATCCATCATGCCGGAATGACGCGCGTCGATCGTACCCTGGTGGAGGATCTCTTTGCGGATCGTCACATCCAGGTGCTCGTCTCCACGGCCACACTGGCCTGGGGTGTGAATCTGCCCGCACACACGGTGATCATCAAGGGCACGCAGGTCTACAATCCGGAGAAGGGACGCTGGGTAGAGCTGAGCGCATTGGACGTCCTCCAGATGTTGGGTCGTGCCGGCCGACCCCAGTACGACACCAAGGGCGAGGGCATCCTCATCACCAATCACAGCGAGCTGCAGTTCTACCTGTCGCTGCTCAACCAACAGCTGCCCATCGAATCGCAGTTCATCTCGAAGCTGCCGGACATGCTCAACGCAGAGATTGTCCTCGGCACAGTGCAGCATCTGCAGGATGCCGTCAACTGGCTGGGCTACACGTACCTCTACATCCGCATGCTGCGGAATCCCACGCTCTATGGCGTCTCGCACGACGCCATCAAGGCGGATCCCCTGCTGGAGCAGCATCGAGCGGATCTGCTGCACACGGCCGCCTGTTGCCTGGAGCGGAGCGGCTTGGTCAAGTACGAGCGCAAGACGGGACACTTTCAGGTCACCGATCTAGGACGCATTGCATCCCACTACTATCTCACGCACGAAACGATGCTCACGTACAACCAGCTGCTGAAGCAGACGCTCAGCGAGATTGAGCTGTTTCGCGTGTTCTCGCTGTCCTCGGAGTTCCGGCACATCTCGGTGCGGGAGGAGGAGAAGCTGGAGCTGCAGAAGCTGATGGAGCGCGTGCCCATACCCATCAAGGAGTCCATCGAGGAGCACAGTGCCAAGGTGAATGTCCTGCTGCAGGCATACATTTCCCAACTGAAGCTGGAGGGCTTTGCCCTGATGTCGGACATGGTCTTCATCACACAGTCGGCCGCTCGCCTCATGCGAGCCATCTTCGAGATTGTGCTGACGCGTGGCTGGGCCCAGTTGGCGGACAAAACGCTGACGCTGTGCAAGATGATTGACCGGAGGATGTGGCAATCGATGACACCGCTGCGCCAGTTCAAGAAAATGCCCGACGAGATAGCCAAGAAGCTGGAGAAGAAGCACTTCCCCTGGTCGCGGCTGTACGACCTGGAGCCGCACGAGCTGGGCGAGCTGATACGCGTGCCGAAGCTGGGCAAGACCATACACAAGTTTGTGCACCAATTCCCCAAGCTGGAGCTGTCCACGCACATCCAGCCCATCACGCGGGGCACCCTTCGCGTGGAGCTGACCATTACGCCGGACTTCCAATGGGATGAGAAGGTGCATGGCGCCTCGGAGGGCTTCTGGGTGCTCATCGAAGATGTCGACTCGGAACTGATACTGCACCACGAGTTCTTTCTGCTGAAGCAGAAGTACGCCCAGGACGAGCATCAGCTGAAGTTCTTTGTGCCCGTGTTTGAGCCCCTGCCGCCGCAGTACTTTCTGCGCATCGTCTCCGATCGCTGGATTGGCGCCGAGACCCAGCTGCCCGTCTCATTCAGGCACTTGATACTGCCCGAGAAGAATCTGCCGCCCACGGAGCTGCTGGATCTGCAACCGCTGCCCATCAGCGCCCTGCGTCAGCCGAAATTCGAATCGTTCTACGCGCAGCGCTTCCCCCAGTTCAATCCCATCCAGACGCAGGTCTTCAATGCCGTCTACAACAGCGACGAGAATGTGTTTGTGGGCGCCCCAACGGGTTCCGGCAAGATGACCATCGCCGAGTTTGCCATCATGCGACTGTTCACCACCCAAACGGAGGCCCGCTGCGTCTACTTGGTGTCCGAGGAGGCGCTCGCTGACCTGGTCTTTGCCGACTGGCATCTCAAGTTCGGGGCACTGGACATCAAGGTGGTGAAGCTGACGGGCGAAACTGGAACGGATCTGAAGCTGATAGCCAAGGGCCAGCTGGTGATTACGACGGCGGACAAGTGGGATGTGCTGTCGCGACGCTGGAAGCAGCGCAAGAACGTCCAGCTGGTGAATCTGTTCATTGTCGACGAACTGCAGCTGGTGGGCGGCGAAGAGGGTCCCGTGCTGGAGATCGTGTGCTCCCGGATGCGGTATATAAGCTCGCAAATCGAGAAGCAGATCCGTATTGTGGCCCTGTCCGCCTCCCTGACCGATGCTCGGGACGTGGCCCAGTGGCTGGGCTGCAATCCGAATGCCACCTTCAATTTCCATCCCAGTGTGCGACCCATTCCCCTGGAGCTGCACATACAGGGATTCAATGTGACGCACAATGCCACGAGGATCGCCACCATGTCGAAGCCGGTGTACAATGCCATCCTCAAGTACAGTGCCCACAAGCCGGTGATTGTGTTTGTCTCCTCCAGGAAGCAGGCGCGGCTCACGGCCATCGATATCCTGACGTATGCTGCCTCCGATCTGCAACCGAATCGTTTCTTCCATGCCGAGGAGGAGGACATCAAACCGTTCCTGGAGCGAATGACGGACAAGACCCTGAAGGAGACCCTGGCCCAAGGTGTGGCCTACCTGCACGAGGGCCTGTCCTCGTCGGATCATCGCCTGGTCGAGCAACTCTTCGATTCGGGCGCTGTGCAGCTGGCCGTCGTCTCGCGCGATCTCTGCTGGGGCATGAGCATCTCCGCCCATCTAATCATCATCATGGACACGCAGTTCTACAACGGCAAGAATCACTCGTACGAGGACTACCCCATCACGGATGTGCTGCAGATGGTGGGGCGGGCCAATCGGCCCAACGAGGATGCCGATGCCAAGTGCGTGCTCATGTGCCAGAGCAGCAAGAAGGATTTCTTCAAGAAGTTCATCAACGAGCCGCTGCCCATCGAAAGCCATCTCGATCATCGCATGCACGACCACTTCAATGCCGAGGTGGTGACCAAAACGATTGAGAACAAGCAGGATGCCGTGGACTATCTCACCTGGACATTCCTCTACAGGCGACTGACCCAGAATCCCAACTACTACAATCTGCAGGGCGTCACGCATCGCCATCTGTCCGATCATCTGTCGGAGCTGGTGGAGAATACACTCAGTGATCTGGAGCAGTCCAAGTGCATCAGTGTCGAGGACGATATGGATACCCTGCCGCTCAATCTGGGCATGATTGCGGCCTATTATTACATCAACTATACGACAATTGGTAAGATGGAAAACTGAAACTGAAAACTGTCTGGGAAATGCACCTAAAATGTCTCCTCTCTCTCACACAGAACTCTTCAGTTTGTCTTTGAACAGCAAGACCAAAGTGCGTGGCCTGCTGGAGATCATCTCGTCGGCAGCGGAATACGAGGATGTGGTGGTCAGGCATCACGAGGAGCAGGTCCTGCGCACTCTGTCCCAGCGACTGCCCAACAAGCTGACCGGGCCAAATGAGACGGCACCCAAGTAAGTTTCTCCTCCCCCTCCCCTATCCGTTTTGATGCCTAACAAATCTCCTTTCGCCCAGATTTAATGATCCGCACATCAAGACCAACTTGCTGCTCCAGGCACATCTGTCGCGACTGCAGTTGGGACCCGAACTGCAGGGCGATACGGAACAGATATTGAGCCGGGCCATTCGTCTGATACAGGCCTGTGTGGACGTTTTGAGCTCGAATGGCTGGCTCTCGCCGGCTGTGGCTGCCATGGAACTGGCTCAAAATGTCACCCAGGCCATGTGGAGCAAGGATTCGTATTTGCGGCAATTGCCGCACTTTACTGCGGATATTGTCAAGCGATGCACTGAGAAGGTAAGCTTCAGCAGCCATTCCAGGAGCCATTCCCGCTTTATACCTACATTCGTTTTGTTTTCTTTTCAGAAAATCGAGACCGTATTCGACATCATGGAGCTGGAGGATGAGGATCGCACGCGTCTGCTGCAGCTCTCCGATACACAGATGGCCGATGTGGCCCGATTCTGCAATCGGTATCCCAACATTGAGCTCAACTATGAGGTGGTCGACAAGGACCGCATCAATTCGGGATCCACAATCAATGTGGTGGTGCAGCTGGAGCGCGAAGATGAGGTCACCGGCCCCGTCATTGCACCCTTCTTCCCGCAGAAGCGCGAGGAGGGCTGGTGGGTCGTTATTGGTGATCCCAAGACCAATTCCCTGCTCTCCATCAAACGGCTCACGCTCCAGCAGAAGGCCAAGGTCAAGCTGGACTTTGTGGCCCCCAGTCCGGGCAAGCATGACTATACCTTGTACTACATGAGCGACTCCTACTTGGGCTGCGATCAAGAGTACACGTTCTCCATCGAGGTGGGCGATTTCCAATCTGAGAGTGAAAGTGAGTCGGATTAGGGTGCAGGTTAAGATTAAGGAAACATAGATGTGCCTAGGCACAACATAAATATCCATTTTGTCAACCATATTCATTACTTTAAGTTTTATTAAATAATTAAAACTCTTGTATTGTAAATAAATGCACGTCATGGCAGATCGGTTCCACATCCGATCCGTAAAGTTGCGATTCCTCATGGAATCTATTGACAGATCTGCGTTTATTTTACGCTGCTCAGAATTTCCTGCAGTCATTTTTACAGGCCAAAATATATAACTTTAAAATAATAAAAAAAAAAAATAATCAATATAATAATTTAAATTTGGCGCCGAACAGCTGGAATCCAAAACTTCACTTCAAAGTCGCTAGTGGCGCCTTTTCTTTCATTTTTTACAAATAAAGTAATTTTACACGGCATCTACATGGCCACAGCGCCCCGTTACACACCACGATGTACAAGTGATGTTAGGCGCAATTACAGCCACACTTAGCAGTGCCTTAACATAGTGCGGTTTAGTTCGAATTTAAAAGTGATCTGCTTTAAAATGTTAATTGCATTCGAAAAATAATTATTTATTTGCACACAGAAAAATTAAATAATCTGTCGACTGTCGCTTAGCGGCTCACAGACACCGCTGCGCCGTGACTGTTTCCCTGGTTGGCCCCGTTGTTGGCAAAGCTATTGGTGGAGCTGAAATTGATCGTCTGGCCATTGGGCAGCTTGTACACCTGACTCAGCGATGCTCCAGCGGCATTGTTGCTGCCGAATGGACTGATGTTCTGCGACTGGGTGGCCGTGCTGGCGGAGGAGGCGCCAAAGGAACCATTAGCAGTCTGCGACTGGAATCCCTGGGCCTGGGCATTGGCCGCCGAGGAGCCGGCATTGTGTCCGTGGTTGTATTGGCTGTGGGCAGCGCCATTGGAGACGGCCTGTTCCTGGTTGTAGCCGCTGGGTCCGAGTGGACCGAGTGGATTCAGCTGGACATTGGCATCGGCATTGCCGCCATTGGGTCCGGCGCCAACATCAACACCGGCATTAGTTCCTCCAGCTCCTGCTGAGCTGCCGACCTGTGAGTTACTGCCGCCAAATCCTTGGTTGCCGCCAAAGCCTTGATTGCCGCCAAAGCCTTGATTGCCGCCAAATCCTTGGTTGCCGCCGAAGCCGCCACCAAAACCAGGATTTCCTGCGTATTGGTCACCAGGACCTCGGCCTCCCCGGCCACGCTTCACCCGCTTGTGTGTCGCATAAATGCCTTGAAGAAGGGAATCTACCGAATCTGCCGATCGCACGCGTCTAATCTGCTGTGTAGCCTTGGGCTTGATGTACAGGGCAGACTCCACCACCACTTCCTCAATGGTGGCCCCCTTGTATGCTGCGGTTAGATGAGATTAGATTATCATGATTAAATAATAGACATTTTACACTTACGGAACTCATCCTCGACCGTCTGGACCTGCTTCTCGTTGCGCTGTCTCAACTGAGGCGCTGCTGACGCTGCTCCCAGGCAGACGGCACTCACAACAAGCAACAAAATTGACAAATTCATTTTGGCTCTGGTTCTCTGGACACGTCCGCTAGCTTCGAAGCTTCAATAAAAACTGTTTGAAAATATCTATCTCCGCCTTTCTGCGATCAACTCTCACTTTTCAATCGCCACGGGGGGCGAAACGATCTCACTAATGGTTTCTATCAATAATCCAAATATGTTTCAGCAAATATATATACATACACATATGTGTGTGTAGATTTTGGCACATGTAACAGGCAGAAAGATTTAATAATGTTGTATCATATAGGAAAAAAATTAAACGATACGAAACGGGTGTACAAAAAGCCGAAACCGGTTTTCCAAATTGACTTTTTTCTTTTAAGAGTAAAGCTCGTGTAGGAACTAGTTTGGATTTCTTTTGTTTATTTTTTCGCCTCTGCTGTGCGCTTGATTTCCTTTTCTGGAAACAGATGTTGCTCCACCTCCGCTCTCAGAACTTTTCTGAGGGCTGGATGCCGTGCGTATGTGTGTGTGTGTGCGTGTTTGTGTGCGTAGGGGGCAGCATCCCAGTGAACTTATTGATTTTGGGCATTTCTCAATCCAAGATCCAAGCGATTGATTGTTTTTCTTTTCCACTTGAGTCGAGTCGAGTGGACTGGAGTGGCGTGTGCAGCATTATAATTTGAATAAATCTTTTATTTAATATTACGTTTTTGTTTGTTTAAAGTTTAAACTACTCTAAGTATTGATAATAATTTCAAAACTTTCAAGTAAAATGTGCTCTATAGGAATCGAAACACAAATTAAGACACTCACATGGTCCGAAAAGGGAAGGTGAACAGAGAACAATAACAAATCGGCCTTTTCTTATGTTTTCTTCGTTGAGATCGCTTAATTAGACAAATAAAATGTTGTTGTTGTTGTTGGCTGTGTGTATAAATGGGAGGAATAATTTGTTACAAACTAAATAGAATAGAATAGAAAAGAGATACAACGATTCGAAATGTTTAAATGTTTGTACAACTTGAAAGTCGTCATGAGGCGCTTGAATGGTATGGTATGGTCTTTCCTTTGAGTGAGATTATTCTGCGAGTGGTTTTCTTAGTTCTAAGGCTGCACAAATCAAAACCGATGCGACGATTTCAATGCTTAAACTTAATTGTTAAGGAATCAACAAAACTGAGCACTGTTGGGGTGGGGCTGGGAGGGGTATTGTAAGAACTTGACCTAGGATAAGTAGTGGTAGCGGGGGGCCTATTCAATGCCATGGGCAAAGATCATAACCAGGCCCGGATCGATCATCACGTCCTCAGTCATGTGTAGGTTATCGCAGCTCAGCACGAGCACAGCTTGTTTGCCTGGTGGATAGCAAGGTGTCAAAGGGCATGTTTGTTTGGAGGCGAATTTGCATACACTCACCTGGAATGCGCCGACAGATATAGTTATCATAGATTCTGCGGTTATTCTGGCGCGTTTCTAGCGAGCTAAGGCCCCGCGGCCAGCGTCTCTCGTGGCAGAACTCCATTAAACTATCCAGAATGTGTGGCGGACAGCCCGACTCGGACAGAGCGCGCTTGATCATGAGCTGCAATGAATCGGAGACGTCTCAGTTGTGCACACACATGGACACAATCTGTGGAAAAGACTCACCTGCAGTGCATCATCGGGCGTAGAGATCATTCCTCCCCAGCGCGTGACCCTGGCCCGGGGCAGGGCGCTACTCCAGCGAATTACCTCGTCACGCTCCATCTGGTCGGCTATCGCGCGCATTGCCGGATTGGAGACGCGCATGGCACGCATAAAGTCCTTGAACAGTTGCAGCTCCCGTTTCAGTTCATTGATGGTCAGCTGCTGGTCAGTTAGCTCCGATTTGAGCTCTACCATTTTCTCCGTTTGCTTGACGATCAGTGTGCGCAGCTCCCGCACGCAATTGTGATCCTTTAGCTCGTCCTTGGGTATGTCGAAGCCACAGCCTTTTTCACAGGGAAAGGGTCGCTTCGGATTGTGGATGCAGTCCTCTAAATGTGAATTATATACGTCTAGTTTGAGCACAGCGGTGCAGCCATACGGTGCATTGTCACAGGTAATTGATAGTCTGAATGTGTGCGTGAATAGATTATTAGTTTAGAGGTTCAAGCTGTCGAATGCAGTGGGTGGTCGGTCGGTCTCACCTGGACAGTAGGTTGCGCAATATACGAGGCACGGCACGTAGATTGGCTGTCGTCAGAGCGTTGCGATCCACGGGACATGTGGGCTGCCGTGTTAGCCATTCGTTGATGCACCCGCGACAGAAGGCGTGCTCGCACATGACCGCCTGCAATAGAAAAATTATAAGTTGCACTCGAGATCTCGTTCGTGGGGCACAACAAACCTGGAGCGGATCCTCCAAAACTCCAGAGCATATGGGGCATGTTAGCTCCTCGTCCACTTCTCCCTGAAATCGATTGACATCGTAGCCCATCTTAGCCTTTTGTCACTTAACATAACATGACTATAAATACATATATACGATTTTAAGAAAATTGAATTTCAGCGATAAATTTTTTTGCTGCAGTTTGCAAAAGTGTGACCGCAGATTTATCGACAAAATATACCGCTTAACCCACAATTTCGGCGTCAAAATAATCCGAAAAGTATGAAATATATACCGTAAATGGTATATTTGCTGCACTTGTGTCGTTTAAGTGTTGTACAGTGTGAAAAGTACTGGTTGACTATCGGTGGGCAGCCGATTTAAATTTCGAATGGATTGTTTTGATTTTTTTTCATTGGCAATAATATCCATATATTTATTGGAGAGGGGAGATACTTTCTTTGGTGTATAAATATAAAAATTCAGATTCGTCAGATAAAGAGCCGATTTCCATTATTGGCAGGAAATCGGCTCCACCTATAGACTAACATGAAACAAAGTTTAACGACAACATTTAACACATACTTAATTATAGGTCTATCCTCTTGTAGGCCCATGCATTAGCCATGTGCTATATCTCATTGCGATCCTTCCAGCCAAACTTCTGGCGCTGCTGCTTCTCCTTGCTGTTTGCATACTTGTTGCCATTATAGGAGGTCGGTTTAGCTGGGGCACAGTAGCAGGAGCGCTTCTGTGAGTCCAGAAACGACCGGCAGCCGAGCGTTAGAGTGCCAGTGAACAGCATCTTGGCGGCTGCCTTGCATCCCTTTGTCATCAGGTCACTGGTTAGGGATTTCTCATAGCTCTCGCAGTACTTGTACAGGCAACGCTTAAAGTCCAGATCACACAGCTCCTTGTCGCTGTTGCACGTGTCGTAGCAGATGTCGTGGTCGTTGCAGCAAGTTTCCATCTCCACAGCCGGCAGGTAGTCCGTACTTATCCGCAGTCCCAATGAGCCGCAGCCATCTGCGGTCGGTGTGTAGAACTTATTTTGAACTGCTCGAGGCGCTGCAAAACCACAAAACACACGTCAGTATTGAGAATTTACATAATTCGAACGCAATTTGCGTCACAGTACCTGGGCCCCCTCCGTCTGGCGGTGGACACTGAAACACGCAGTTTTCCTCCACGGCAGCGTCAAACACCTCGTGGACGGTGCGAAACTTGCGCACAACCGTGATGAGATTCTTGAACACGTCACCAAAGATTGCCTCGGCGGCAATGATGGCATCCCTTAGCTGTCCGGAGAGTGGATGGAAACACCTGGGCATTAAGTAAGGGCGAAGAAGTGCATTCCCAGGGAGAAGCTCACTTACATGGACAATTGTGCTTGATCCGTAGCCGGAATAGGCGTATGTGAGAAATGTCAACAGGTATATGGCCACTTTCATCCACGAGAACTGCATTTTGGGTTCTAAATCACCGTAAAACTATTATTTTATTGCGACAGAGATGTGGACCGTAGCGTTGATTTGTTGATTTTTTTTAAACAGCTGTTGGCCATTTATAACAGAAACTTAACTATCTGGCAACGTGTGTCTACACAACAATCGATATATCGGAGGGAAAATTCAAATTGTTTTGTAAATTGTCTGTATTTTTTTTTGTAATTGAATGAAATGATGGAAAAGTTCAACACGATCGAGCTTATTGTGAATTGGTGGTTTCTTGACGTTCTGATGGTACTTTAAAAAACTAATAGCCGCCTGTCTAGCAGCCTGTCCGGACCATGGCAGGCCGTCCAGTCGGAGGAAACAGCGCGTCTATGCCACATTGCACACTCAAGCAGGTGAGTGCCAGCGCTGGCTGTCCTTGCCCTTGACAGCAGGACTGCAGCAGCCCATAAGAACACACACTCTTGCAACACACACACACATGCATAGGAGCATGTGGCAGAGCAAGCGCTAACATCTCGTGCCTGCTTTCGCTTAATTATAACATCAAATTGAAATGCATAAAACAATTGTACTGTGTGCCACCTGAAATGTGGCTCTGGCACGCAGGCGTCTGGTCTGAACCGACTAACTGCTGCCGCCTGACCTTGTCAAGCTTGATTACAACAGCCAACAAAATCAACATAAACATGCAAGCCGAGCCGAGCCAAGCCAAAAACCCAAGTATCCAAAATATTCAAAATCATCCAAAATGTTGAAGAGCCATTCGCTGTTTGCTTACACTTGGGAGGGCTCGTAAATATACATATACGACGAGTATGTACATATTTCCCAGATTTCTCTTCGCTGCTGTGCTGCCATGATGTCTACTAAAAACAAACAGAACATTTACCGACGTCTGTATACTATATATGTATATATGTACGTATTAGAGGTGCACACAGTGTAAATTAGCCAGACGACACACAATGGGCTGCCTTATCACGGACAACTTGTACTTCCACTGATCCTGTTGGCCACTTTGTGCCGCCAAACCGTTTAAGACCATACGAGGAACACTCCACCAGCAACAGCAGCAGCAACAGCACAGACATGGGCGGCGGCAGTGGTACTGCCACACACATGGAGAGCAAACACAAACATCGAATGAAGCTCCACAGCATCTCCGACAGCCCCCCGGCATCATCATCATCATCATCAATGTTCGTTGGCTGTTGCTGCTGCTGCTACTGCTGCTGCCCCTGCCACACTGCCACACCATCACCATTGCCATCAAGTGAGTGGGGGCCGACCGACGCCACCGACAACGAGAGCTCTGGCAAACGATTCGCAGATTTTACGTTTCAGTTTCGTGCAAAACGTGGAAGCGGCTGGTCAACAATACAAAACAAATCCCACAATAGAACAGAAGAACGATATGAAAATCTGAATAATACTGAAAAATCGGCATTGGAAAATCTCAGAAAAATTCAAATTGTCCGAACGTTGTGGCAACTTTTTTGATTAATTACACATAATTCGGTTAATTTGCATATTGCAATTGTTACAACTTTGCAAAAGGTAGAAACAAAACAAAACAAACGGCAACAGGGTAAAAAAAACTGCAAGCTGCAAAACCGGAAATTCTAGATCTTTTGGATCTCACGATCCCCAAGAAGGCATACACCAAAAACAAAACAAAACAAAACAAACAAACAAAAAACACTTGAAGTTGTTGTAAACCAAAGCGGTACTTTGTCTTCTTGAGCAAAGCGCGACAAACCGAACCGAATCGCAAGAAACAAACTAAAGCTAAAGCTAAAAACAAAAACAAAAAAACACAAACCCACAAAAAAGTGACACAAATAAAGCAAAGTATCGCCGCCGTCTGTACCGGGGGGGTCCAGTGTGTCCAGTCGATCTGGTGTACCTATAGCCCATGAGAAAACGCTGAGTGTTGAGTTTATTTCTGATTTCTGTTTCTGTGTCGGTCGGTTTCTGCGGGTTTCGCTTTTTGTTGTTGCCAATACTGTGGCCTGGCCAACAGAAGAAAGAGGGAAAAATCGAGACGGCCAGACGGCCAGACGGCTGCCAGAAGGAAAATCGTGCGCTCGCAAAGTAACATATTTATTTTTAACAATTTCGCAAGCGTTCAAATTTTGCTCCAGCAAAAAATTAGAACTCAAAGCCAGACAGACAAAACGGACAGATAAGAAAATAGATCGCCAGCCATCGTTAAGAAAAACCAAAACTGCCGGCGTTTGTGGCCTCTTAACATTTAGCTGGGTGAGTAATCATAAAGACTCGTACGAAATGGTGTAAAAAGTGGCCAGCACACAGCAGCAATAATCTGATCATGTTTGGCTTTCCAAAATAGAAAAGAGTAAAGACCAATTCGCTTGAGCACTAAAATTAGCCGTGCTTATTTAATTATTGTAATTAGCCAATTGGGAACAATAGCAAAAGATTTATTTTCATATTTAGAGTGGAAAAGCTATGTACGAGTGTGTACTCGTATTTCTAGTTTCCTATATGAGAGGAGAGTAGTAATCTTTTTGGCCATCCATTGGATTGCAATAATGGTCAACAGATTTCCACTTAGTCCCACTTATTTTCTTCGCATAAAATAGCAGTTGCTACCTTGAATTTCAATCTATTGGATCGCACCTTTATACCATATATCCCAGCATTTCGACTTCTCTCTTCGTACTTCAAGTGCACGCACAATTTCCATGTAGTTGACCCCATTTAAATAGCCTTTCTTCACGCCTCCCTTCAATAACTCTCTCGCCTTAGACCCGGTCAAGGACAACACGTCAATCTTTTTTCGCAACTTCCTCATACGCATAAAAGTTTTATGTATTTTCATCACCAAACACAATGCTACAGAACTAGAACAAGGACAACGGAAAGGAAATACTTCTAGCTCTATAAAAACAAATCCATAAATCTCTTTCGCCCTTATATGAGTTCGAGAAACCCCTCCCGAAGAGTACACAGGGGCAGGGTTTTTGTCGTGTTATTATTACATTTTGCCGGCATTATTTTTGATGATTATTGCCATTTGGGGTTTATTGCCCATTGTGAGAGAGAGAGAGAGAGAGAAAGAGTGAGAGAGAGAGAGGGGGGCAAAATCTGTATTTTGTCAACTTGAAATGGGCAATGAATTTTCGTTTTTGGTAACACCCAGATCGTTAATACGAACGCATGCACTTATTCATAATTACATTTCTTGATACTTGGTTTCCTGGTGGACGCAAATTAATAATATTCCCACAACGCCTACAACAAATTCTCTTTCTCTGTTCAAAAATACACCGATGACGAGGATAAAAATATGAGAAGCCTCTTGCTGTTTTTCTATCCATATATCACACCCATACATGTGCGTATATATCGGAACAAATCGCTTCACGTTTCTTTTAATTAATTAATAGCATAATTTATACGCTGGCTGGGCCAACGAATTAATAAACGTTGCAAAACATTGAACGTAAATTTAATTCTCGGATTCAGAGTTCAAGTGGCCTGCAGTCACCAAATTGTGCAATCTCATCATATAATTCGAATATTCTATATAAATCACAGCGCCTTAATGTGAGGTGTGCCAAGACCCCCCCATGGGAAGAGTTTCATAATTTTTGGAGAGTGGAAATTTCTCAAAAAATAAACTGAAATGAAATCTTAAAAAATACAGACAGATTTTAGCAATAAATTAGCTGGGGGCGAAAATAAAAACACAAAACGTTAAAAATAGGAAAGAAAAGAGAGGAAAATTATGAAGTGATATCGAAAGTTCCCCGAGGGAGGAGAATCCACAATTATTTATTTATATTTGTTTTTATGCAAAATAATCAAACTAGAAACTGCATCTAAAAGTGCATTGACCGGTTAAGTTGCAGATGTATTTTGGAACAGGAACTGCCATTTATTTTTAGCACTTCTAAATCTTCTCCCGATTTATGTTTAATCCAAACATCTTTACGATTTTCACTTTCATTCACCTGATTTTTTCGACAAACTTTTCGAACATTTATATACGTATGTACATATGTATGTATGTTATATAGTATACAATTTTCGATGGGCTTTTTCCATTCACGAAAGCAGCCTGAAGGCAGAGTGCTGGCCACCGGAAGATTAAGCAACAATTTAACATTTTGGCTCTCTGGCAACGACGACTACGACGACCCCAATTTCCATTTCCATTTCCATTTTCAATTTTTGGCAGCCACCAAGGTGAATGGGGGGGAAGGCGCTGCTCAGAGTGGGCTATATAGATCCAAGATCCGAGATCCGACCGTGTGTCTGACTGTTTGTACTTGTTGTAGCTCTAGCCTGTGCCTGTGCCTGTGCCTGTGGGTCTGTGGCTAATTTACAGCCCCCCGACTGATTGTCTACAATAATTTTTTTGAGATATTATTATTCTGAAAACAATCCCCTGCACTCTGCCTCGGGCAACTTTAAGTTATATTTCCGCAATTTAAATGCGTTGGCGTTTCACTTGTGTCCGAAAATGTGCAAAAAGGTTAAAGTCGCACATAAATAATTCTGAGTGACAGACCGTTCATAAAATGTATACCTACTCGCATGGTTTGTGTAATAATAATAATCCAAATATATACATATGTACATATGTATAAAACAAAGTCAAAAATTCAAATCAAATGTTGAAGATTTTTGTTTGCGAATAGCAAAAATAACAAAAAAAATTCCATTATGACAAGGTTTCTCCAATAATAAAATATTGTAAATATTATTAGTAATGTTTTTTTTTTTAGTTGATGCGCAGTAACATATTTATGTATATTTAAATATATATATATTATACAGAGCGCTAGGGATTTGCCATGTCATTAGAGCGTGAGGCGTGTGAAGTGAATTATATTTTGTTGCTTCTGTTTCTGTTTCTGCTTCGATGTGAGAGAGACAATTGACGTATGACTGAGACATTTTAGAAGTAGAAAGGCGAGAGTGAATTTTGTAGGATTTACTGGGAATGGAACTGTAGAAAGTCCCCTCGAAATGAATTCATTCTGTCAAATCTCTTTTCACATTTCTCTTTCTATGAACTTTCCTCATATTTCCCATTTTAATCCCTACTTGTTAATATCAGCTGGCACAAGCCTGACTAATCCATTGTCATATTCTTGGCCTTTGGGGCAGCCAATAGCTGCAGCTGGCTAATGATTTACTCATCAATCCTTTCCTCTTTCCGAGGCCCCATTTTGGCGGTTGCTTTTTGTGCAATCTTTGAATCAATTGAATGCTCTTCTACTCGTATTGCCGGGCTGGCTGGCGCTGGCTGGCCTAGATTCATCCGGCACTCGCTTAAACAATAAAAGCCACTCAGGCCATAAGTACTCGAACTCGTAGATGATTATTGATTTTTATATATGTACGTACACCTATATAGATAGATAGATAGATAGATAGATGCCTCATAAGTTTTCATATTCAGGGCATTTCCTTTATATTTTGCATCGTTAAATTAAATGCATCAGTGCATTAAGGCGACACGGGCACGGCTGCTGACTGGGACGCCACAAGACCTCAAGTCCCCAAGTCAAGTCGAGAGTTCTTGGCGCTTTGTGTCTCGGCTATTAAGTTACACGTCTGGGGGGACACACTCTCAGTGTTTCTTTTGTTGTGGGACTTGGAGCAAGGCAGCCAGCCAGCCAGTCAGCCAGCCAGCCAGTCAGCCATCAAATTGAATCACGAATGCATTCATTGTTATTAATAATATTAGTATGTAATATTAACTGGAGCCTCCATTGTGTCGGGAAGATAGAAGAAAAGACAAACCCTTTCGCATATACATATATTGTAGCACTCAATTTTCCCATCCCGACAATCAATGACAATGCCCTTGTCTGTCAGCCTGCATGTCCTCTGATAAGACCCGAGACAGACATGGGACTAGCCCACTTGTTGCTGGATGCCGATGGCCAGCATTTGACCAGCGGCCATGCCATTTCACTTTCAATTTATGCGCACGACAAAAGCTCACTCTCTCTCTCTCTCCCTTTCTCTCAGTGTGTCAGGCCTAAATACAAAGGGAACCATCCACTCACCCATCACCTGCCTCAGTTGGTTAATTAAACGAGGCTTTGGGAATGGGAATGGGTCTGGATAGGGTCTCAGGGCAATTATTTAGAACAAAAAGACGGCCAGCGAGAGCTGCGTTGAATAAGTAAAATCTAAAATATCTATCCAGGATTGCAGGAAGCGTTAAACGTCCAGCAACAGCCCATCGATATTTGAATTGAAAACCCGTCAAGATATGGGCACCTATCACAAGTTATTGCCCACAAAAAGAAACCCATTTCAATGGGAAAAATCCCACAAAAAGCTTTTCATTTGCATTGAATTCTAACCCGTTTTTTGTGTGCAATCTATGCAATTGCAGGAAGAACAACAAGAGGACTGGGCCAGCGAAAGCGAGAGCCAAAAATAAACGCAGGACAATTGAGGAGGAGAGGCGAGGGATTGGCAGAGACATGTCAGCAGCCGCTTGCGCCCGCTTCTGTACGCCGTTGACAGCTGGAGGCGGTGGCGGCTCCAACAAAGCCAAGTCCAACACATCAGGCGCAGGATCCTCATCAAAATTGACAGCAGGAACAGGAAACAGCAGCATGACGTCATCATACAAGAAGAAAATTCCAGCGAGTGACACCAACACAGAGGCGACATTCACATTCAAATTGGGCCGTGCAAATGGCAGCAGCGGCGTGGGTGGCGGCGGCGGCGGCGGTGGCGGTCACAGCGTAGCCTCAAGTGAGTCATCAGATCCTTTGGAATCAGATTACAGCGAGGAGGAGGAGGAGGAGCCAGAGCCGGAGCAGAGCCAGAACCAGAACCACGCAAGCAGCCGGAGCAGCAGCAGTGCCACCACCACAACAAGCTCCGCTGACCATGACAATGCGGTGGACGAGGAGGAGGACGATGACGATGAGAACGATGGCAATGGTCGCGACGGCGATGATGTTACCAATGATTCCAACGAGAGCATCGAAGATGACGGCAATGAGACCGACGACGAGGACGATGAGGATGACTCCGATGAGAGCAGCAGCGTCCAGACGGCCAAGGGAGTTCGCAAATATCACTTGGACGACTACCAAATAATCAAAACTGTGGGTAAGTCATCCGCACATCCCAACGACAGTTGTTTACATTAGTTTGGTGCCAGGCATCGAGTGATTGATGTTGAGGTCTCGTCTCCTTCGGTTACCTTCAACTTGTCTCCCCCGGAGATTTACATTTGTTTTGTTTGCGTGTGTGCGCGGGGGTGCGCGGGGGAAACTGTTTAGAGTGAAGCTATCAAAACACATTACGAGTGGTTCTAGGTCGGTCCAAGAGCCAAGGTTTGGATGAGATCATAAGGAAGGATCGAATAAGTTGCACCAAGAGACTAAAACACATTTCATGCTGGAACACGAACACCCCCCAGAGGTTCTGTTCTCTGCTTCTTCGAATATTCTATTGCCTTAAGAGTTTTCTCACCTGTTCAATCAACTTGAATCGTTTGCATCTTCACCTATTTCATCTGGATCCAATTGATTCACATATACTCGCATTTGTGTCCCTCCCTCTCGCTGGGCTTTGATTTTGTTTGCTATTCTTTTGATTTCGTTTCGCGATTTAATTTCAAATATTTATTAGCTCATTTTGTATGCCTCTGCCTTAATGCCTGCTCCAGCTTAACGCTAGCTTCAGTTTTTCTATCGCTTTTTATGCGTTTTATACGTAAATAAATTCTTATTGATTACGCAAATTGAATGGGGCTCGGCGATGGTCCATGTTCTTCTTATAATTATTATGAGCATCTCGGCACCGCAGAGGCCAAGGCGAATTGTTCCCATGGCTTGCGTAGAAATTCATTTAGAAAATATTTAAAGTGTAGTTCGCACTCATACATATACATATGTATGTACGCATGTATGTATGTACTATATTTGTAGTCTGTTTAGGATCATGAATGGGGGGTCTTACGTACTCGCATGGACGCTCAACCCATTAATGCCCATAATATTTTGATTTGTTTTCCCATTTGACGTCTACGGTGGCAAAAAATATAGCAAAGAAAAACATTTAAGCAATGTTTTAAGTTTAGTATAGCATCGGTTGGGATTTCCAAAATCCAAAATCTCATTAAGCGTTTGCGGCATAAATATTTACTCGGTCTGAGGCTAAATCGGGACGTTTTCAAGATTTATTACTGCTCCTACACGTGTGGAGCGGTTTTCCCTCTTGCTCCTCCATGCGGTGGTATGAAAGTAATTTGCAAACATTTATTTATCGATCGTTTTTCGCTCAGTACAACAATTGGCATCCATTGAAAGTTCTTTCAAATCAATGTGGGAGTAAGATCATTTAATTCGTCGACTTTTCAGACACAATTAGCAATTAGGTATAATTATACTGCGTTTGAAATGGCTGTGGGTGTACTTAATAGTCTTTCAAAGAACTTTAATCTACCACATAGAAACTACAAAACTCATCAAGTCGTGCGGCAGACTGGCCTGCACATTCTGTTTAGTCCGTTTCCTCTTCCAGGCATGCCCTATGCCAAGAATGGGATGTTCGAATGCCTTTCCGGTGGCTCTGAATTCATTCCGTAAAATTCCTCAATCAGCAACTTTCACGGCGAGTGAGTGAGTAATTCCGGGCGATTGCCTTTCAGCATCCAGTGTTATAGCACACCACACGACGTATGAGTAATCTAGCATTAATTTCAGACAATTGCCAGTCAAACAGGGAATCGGGCAAAGGTATTGAGTACGAATTTCAACGAAAATTCAAGTAAAAAGTAAATAAACCAGAGCGGATATCATGCTATGCACAGGCACATGGCACAGCCAGGGGAGTACGAATGGAAATGGGGATTCGTATTGGGACTGGGAGACTTGGGAGACTGGGGAGAGCAAACAAATGCTAGTGAGTCACGCTTCTATTAGGGCATACGAGGAATAATCAGCCTTCGCACTGCCCCTGCGGCTATTCATTTTGCTAATAACAATAACCATAAGAACAATGGCCAGGAGATGCGGGCATCATCATCGCATGCAGTAGCCATAATTGAGGAAAACCCAGCCCAGGGGATGTTGAGAGCTATATTGAATGGGTGGAAGGAACCAAATGCATTGAACTAAAAGCAAAACAACGCACTTTCCATAAATATTGATAGTTAGCTCGATGCTTGTATGAAATTCCATTGATTAATTGAAAGTTTACCCCAAGTCTCCGTCTCCGTCTGCGTCTGCGTCTCTCCCTTGCAGACTCGTGTCTGATTCAGTCAGAGCAGATGATGGAATTTAACAACAAAAAAAAAACAGCAACGGGGATTTCCTTCAGGGTACATTTCCCAAGAAATGTTTTGCCAATTTTCGAATAACAACAACAGATCTTTTGTTTTTCCCGCGGGCAAACAAATTAAACATGGTTCTGTTTTGTGCATGTTCTGGCTGCATGCCTTGCGATGGATCCACAATCATGCCCAAGAAAAGGCCATAAAACTATGGCTATGGTTCGAGCTGTCAAATCAATGGTGCGGGCTGCCATTCACACCGACGTGGAACGGACTCTGCTCGAAAAGGAAATGTTTGTCTCGCGGGAAACTGGATGCGAAGCGGACAGAGTTGTGCGAGTGAAAGTTCGTGGCATGTGGGCATCATTGAAGTATCCGGGAGAAAAGTAAGGAGATTGACTTTATTCTATGAAATATTCTCCAAAGATCAATGATCTCTCAAAGAAGTTTGGCCAATGGAAAGGATGGCCCCATCTGACCATTTGGTGGCCTACTTTTCTCACTTTCGGGGAGACATCTTGACAAATGGCATGCGGAAATCTGTGACAATCTTGACACCGCTGACCTTCCACAGCCAATAAATCAAGTTGACAAATTGTACCCGTGTGGGGGGTTTACTCTGCATGAATGGATCGCACATAGCGGATCACCGAACTGGACAGAAAGACAACCCTTTTAGACGGCCGCATCTGCTGTGGGCTGCCGTTGGACTGCTACTTGTGGGCGCATTGACTGATAGATTTCTGCCACAAGATAAATATTTACGCACGATTCTCGGAAATACCATTTCAGCTGGGACATAAAGCTGTTGCCCGAAACAAGGCCCCAAAGTTTGTTGCCATTTTCCAATTGAAATCAATACAGAGAGTGAGAGAGAGAGTGTCGCTGCTTGCTGGTGGGTTGGGGAGTTGCTTTTTATTTTTTTTGCGCTTTTCAAATAAATTGATTTTTAAATAATAAAAAGCAATCAAATCTCAAGCAGCTAAATGTATCTGTCGGATAGCAAACACATGTCCCACTGGCTGTTCCGTGTGTAGAACAACCAAAATATAACTCATACATAGTTCAAAATGGAAAATGCAAAATGGAAAATGGATTACCTCTTTCAACCCTCATCCTGCTCCATATTTTTTTTTGTTTGTCTGCTAAGTGCCTGGCGGCCCATATCTAACCATATATCTGCGCCTCTATGCGAGTGTACATATGTGTCTGTGTATCTATTATAATAATTTCATTCGCTGCTCTCGCCGCATGAAAAGACAAAATCAGTCAACAAGAAATTTATGATACCATGGAAAATTTGAATCAGCCGCACAGCACTGCACCCGCACCCGCACCCCCCGCCGCGCTGCGCTGCGCTGACCGATCTCTGTAAACTTTTTGAAGCCAGAATATATCCGAAATTTTATTTCAACAAAATCGGACAAACGTATAAGCAAATATTATAGAAATTATTATTTGGCACTATGCCCAGATCGAATGTGCGCCCCCACCCCACCCTCCTGCTGCTGCTCCACCTCCTGCTGCTGCCAAAAGAAACCAGAAAAAAGAAAACTCGCCGAAAATTGCCTGCTGTATGGGACACCCCAGACTTGACGCGGGCAATCGTCCGATGGGTTGCCCATGGCTTGGCTTTATTTTCGCATGCATGTCGCGGCGTTTTCCCAAACATTAAATGAGCATATAAAATTGCGTTATAAACAGCATTTTTTTTTTTTTTTCGCCGGCCGTCTGCTCTCCTCTGGTCTGCTCTGTTTTTGTCTTATTAATAAAAGTGACCTAAAAATGCAATGCATTTGTGCATCTGGCAATGCGAACTGCAGCCATACCCTACACTTTCCATATTTCCGAATTGATGTTCGATCTGCACCTCCCCCACTGCTGCTGCCCCTGCTGCTGCTGCTGCTGCTGTCACAATTTTTGTGACTTGTAAATTGCGGTGTAAAATCTTGTCAACAACAACAGCAGCAGCAGCAGCACGAACAGGCACAGGCAGGTGGGTTGTTGGCGTTGGCCAACGGACGAACATGTGCTTTGTAAATGTCATAAATCGCTTAAGTTATGGCCAGGCGGGGGGGGATGTCATGTCGCATGGAAATGGGATTGGGCAAGGTGTGTGCTGTGGGTCAGTGGGCGACTTCCGTGTTGCAGTTCTTTTGAATTTGTTGTCTAAAATAATCAAATTGTAGACGCAGATGATCTAAGAACTGAAATCTGAATTCTGAATTCTGGCAATGGTTCTGTTTGTGTGCTGAGGGATTGTCAGTGTGCATTAAGTGGCAAATATAATTTAGACAGCCTCCATTAGTGGTCTCCTTGTTGTTAATTAACTTGCTCATTCAGCACTTATCAAGTGACCTGAAAAGCACATTTACCAGACAACAGCTTTACGGACGATCAGTTCTCAATGTTGACTTGATATTGTTTAAACTTAAGCAGCTTGCTAGTACGTCTGTACGTGTAGATTATTTTTAGCCTGGCCTCCGTGGCTTGCAGTGCAGCTCCCATGATTGCATCTCTCATTCGCTCAGTCGGGGTTCCTTTATTTATGCATCTTTAAACAAACTTTGCTCGAATGAACTGTATGAAACGCAATTAACTTTATTTAACTTGCAATGGCCGCAGCTGCTGCAAAACATTGCCAAAAGTGTGCCAAGTTTATACGAGCATTGCATCGCCCGGGTCGTTTATTCACTGCCATTTACATGCCTCGCAATTTACAGTATTTTAACGGTTTTTTTTTGGTTTTTTTTGTTTTTTTGGCACAGATATTTCACGAAAGATTGAAATGATTTTTGAAATGATCTTTTTGGGCAAACGAAAGGCAGGGCATCCATATCCATCCATCAGACAGAGACTGCATCCATGAACGCTGTCGCGCCATAAGAAAACTGTCTCTGGCCTGGTCTGGTCTGGCCTGGTCAGTTGCTGGCATCGCATCGTTAAATAGAAAGTTTTATGTATTATGTAAAATATGTTTCTTCGCCTTTTTTCACGCACTTTTTTCAGTTGCATCTTTTGGCGGTGCTGCTGCTGCTGCAACTTTTATGCAGGAGTCTGCAACAGGTTTGGCCACAACTCAGCCAGACTTTAATTGTTGTCGACTGGCTTTGCTCTCCAGTGTCTGTGTCTGTGTCTGGCTCTGGATCCGTGGCATCCACATTCACATCCACATCGGCTTGTGCGTCTGCGCCGCTTGTTGGTTGCTTGTCTGCTCTGCAGCTGTCACAATTTCACTTTGGCCAGAGACGTTTAGCAGCCGCTGCCGCTGCCACTGCGTCAGGTGCGCGCGGTGCTGCCGGAGGGCAGTGCGAGTAGCAGCGCTAGTTGCAGTAGTTAAACTGTCGGTAAAAGCACTTTCCTTTATGTTAGACGTTGCTGCACTTGAGGTGGCTCGCGTATGAGGTGCTAAAAGATCGTTTCGAGTGTTGGCCAAGCTGCCACTGGAGTCTGAAGATGCCACTTACACGGCCGAGTGTGTGGCAAATAGTGGGAAACAGAAAGTAGGGATCCGTTTTTATGATTATTTGCCAAGTCAATGTACCAAAAAAGTACACAAAAAAGTAAAAGTAAAAGCCAAGACCTGCATATCTAGGCCACCAGAAGCCTCCCAAGCGGAATGCCTAATCGTCAATTATTCTCAATAGAATTTTACACCATTCAAATGTGTTAATATTTAACAAATAAAAAAACTAATCTCTTCCAAAACCCAAAAATTCCTTTGTAAATCTTTTCCTTTGCTGTTATTGTTTCATGATGGCCCAGGCCATGTGCCATACATGACTGCAGATCTGCTGCCTGGCCGAAATATTTTTTCAAACATTGCGGACGGGAAATACTTTCCATAGTTTGCAGCCCCCATCCCTTTTCTACTGTTTGCTTCGCGCCCTCCCACAGACTGAATGCCCCACAGTGTCTGCAGTACGATTTCAGTACAGTTCCCAGTCGAGCGGGGAATTCTTGCTCCGCTGCTCCGCTCCGCTGCTGCTGATACGATTTTCAATCATACTCGTAAAAGCATCCCTCATTGGATGTAGTTATATCTGGATGATTTATATCGTCTGGAATATTTCGCATATTTATTCATCGTTTATCCAAATATAGAATGGCAATCTGAAGCAATTGCTAAACAACATTTCCATCTTGTTCGGATCGAGTGAGCGATTCGAGCCCAAAAATACAAAAGATTGTATATATTTTATTATTATTATTAGCTGATTATTTTTGATCGTTTTTATGTGGCCAGCACCGTTCAAAGTTCGATACGGACGGGGGCTTTCTATTGTTTAATTCTTTATTGAAAATTGGGCAAACAAAAGTGCAGGAATTTGTGAAATATTTGGGGTACAATCATAGAATGGAAATGTGAAAAACTTTCAACTCATTGACTCGTTACGTCTCTGGCAAACATCAGCAATAATCTAATACACATTCCCTATCCTATCCTATCCCCTCGTGCAGTAACTCTTGTGTAATCCCACTTCCATTGCTGATTCATGCTGAATACGTAATCGAGAAACCAATTTGTGTAGCACAAAAGGCACACAAAATTCATTAATTACAACTTCTGAGATTCATATTTGATTTGCACGTGTAATGCCCACACCGCACTCCGCACACCGCCGCCCAAAACAGGTGCACTCAGATGGGGGCCACAGAGCATGGGCACACCCACTAGCTGGGTCAAATTTTGTTTAATTTAATGGGCAGGATGACGGGGGGACGCACGTGGCGCGTCTAATGATTGTGGCTCTGCCGATATTCGGTGGCCGAGTTCAATAATCTGCTCACTTTTGCTTTATTACATTGAAAATCATGGCTAATTATTGCCGGCCCGAATGGGCACATCGACACACACACAGCATCAGCATCAGCACCAGCATCCAACAGCATCCAACAGCAAACGTGCTGAAAAACTAAAAGCATCTGCAGAAAGGAAAACTTTTCCCGCACTCTCATTGGGAAATGATTGCGTTTCGGCATTTGATTTATAAGACAAATCAATTTGTAGCAGTTTTGTTGCCATCCCCCCCCCAACCGCCCTGCCATTCAAACAACAAAACGAAACAACAGAGAAAATGAATAGAAATTTTCCTCTTGGTCTTGGCCTTTGGGTGCGCGCGAGGTAATGCGAGATGCTCGCACGTTCCACGTTTCCTTTTCTGTCAGTTACTTGCTCTCCTCGCAGTCAGTCTTAGTCACACTCGTTCGCCGGCCCGTAAGTCGGACGTTAGCCCAATTAAAAATTCAAGGTTGAGAAAATCTAATGGGCGTTGGTAAGCCAACACCCCAGCAAATAGTCGGGCAAAGCAAAGCAAAGCAAAGCCAAGCCAAGACAAGAGCTTGGTTTTGTAACCTCAAAACGTGCTCAAAAGTGAAAAAAAAGTAATTATGCACCGCGTTCCCCCTGCCCACATATGTACGTCTGTACATATGTATGTGTTGCACCGACCAGACCATTTGCCGTATCATTTACAAACACTTTAATGGGGCATGCCCCGATATTTAAGAATGTCGTTTGCGGTTATTTGCTTGAATACATTCGGGAAGGAAAACATATGCACATTTGATACCCCACTCATGATTTTTCACCCTTGTTTCTCGCCCTTTCAGGCACGGGCACCTTTGGACGCGTCTGCCTATGTCGCGATCGCATTTCGGAGAAGTATTGTGCCATGAAGATTTTGGCCATGACCGAAGTCATTCGTCTCAAGCAGATTGAGCACGTCAAGAATGAGCGGAATATATTGCGCGAAATACGACATCCGTTTGTCATCAGTTTGTAAGTACCGAATCCAAGAAAAAAAAATATACGTATCATAAGTGTGCAAAGAATACGAGAGAATACTCTTCCAAAGAAGAGTGAGGCACTGCAGCCAGCTGGCAATGTTCTTTGCATATATTGTAAAAAGATCTGTGATTCCATTAACGTCCTATATTTTGTATCCCCTAGGGAATGGTCCACAAAGGATGACTCAAACCTATATATGATCTTCGATTATGTCTGCGGCGGCGAGCTGTTCACATATCTGCGCAATGCAGGCAAATTTACTAGTCAAACTTGTGAGTAATCTAACTAATCTAATCTAATCTAATCTAATCTAACACACTAATTGCATATGCATTTAGCCAACTTCTTTGCGGCTGAGATTGTCAGCGCCCTGGAGTACCTGCACTCACTACAAATCGTCTACCGCGATCTGAAGCCAGAGAATCTGCTGATCAATCGCGATGGCCATTTGAAGATCACAGATTTTGGTTTTGCCAAAAAGCTAAGGGACCGCACCTGGACCCTGTGCGGCACGCCCGAGTATATTGCACCTGAGATAATACAATCCAAGGGTCACAACAAGGCCGTCGATTGGTGGGCATTGGGTAAGCCACATAAAAAGGGTGACTTAAAGTCTATCCAACTAATGTCTGATGCGTTTGTTTCAGGTGTTCTCATTTATGAAATGCTTGTGGGCTATCCACCGTTCTACGATGAGCAGCCCTTTGGCATATATGAAAAGATATTGAGTGGAAAAATCGAATGGGAACGTCACATGGATCCCATTGCTAAAGACTTGATCAAGAAGCTGCTGGTGAATGATAGAACCAAGCGACTGGGCAACATGAAGGTGAGAACAAATGGCCAGAGAATGGCAACTTCTTGCAGATCTAACATAGGAATTGAATTGAATAAATAAACGATTGTTGCACGATCAATTAATTATGTTTGCCAGGCAGAGGAAAGTTTTTTCAGTTGCTCTTTCTTAACATTCCTTTTATAGATTACTCTTAATAATTTTTAGACATTTTCAAAGCTGTCATAATTTGTATTTGATTGTTTCTGGTTTCACCTGTTCGATTGTGAAACACTTACGACCCTCTCTCCCCCTACTCCAACCCATCCAACGGATAGAGCATAATTTGGCAACAAAATTGTCGAAATTTTCTGGCTTATTTAATTCGGTTATTTATAGAGAATTATTGTTTGCACTTGTCACTTGTTTTGGACTTTGTTGCTGGCTGGCATTATAAATTGCAGTGCATATATCAACCATTAATTGTTGGACATCGCAGATAGATCTGCACATGCTCGTTGTCAGTTAGCTAAACAGCTAATAAATGCTGTCGAAATAATTTTTCTTTTTCCTCGAGTTTGTTTCCTTCTACTCTGTTTTGTTTTGCTGTTTTTGCCCAATAGATTTGTCGCGCGTTTCGCAACACGAGCTACGAAAATGCAAAACGTTATTTACGTCTAATATTTGGTTCTTTTTCTTTCCTTCCTTCCATGCTTTCTTTCCCCTTCCCTGTTGTTGGCTCTCCCCCAGAACGGTGCCGATGACGTGAAGAGGCATCGCTGGTTCAAGCACTTGAATTGGAATGACGTCTACAACAAGAAACTAAAGGTGAGTTCTGTTCCCAGAGATTCCCTACACAATCGTACTCGTATTTCGTAATTATTATAATAACCATTTTATGTTGATTTTCGCGACACACGCTTGGCCCATTTGGATTGAGGAGAGGCTTTTCTGAATTGGCGAATGTATTTTTATACATTTTCGTAATTAAAAGCAAATAAACAAAACAGTTTTGAAAATTAGCTCTATGCCTTTAGTTAATGACCGCAGCGTCTATTTCGGCTGTCTGCCTGGCTGTTTGGCTGTTTGGCTGCTTGGCTGCTTGGGTGGGTGGGTGTTGGCCCCCATAAATCTACCGATTCATTCGCAGCCAAACGGTTCCAAAGGCGAGTGCGAGTGAAATGTAACAAAAGGGGGGCCCATAAGGAGGCGTTAATTGCCCAAATGCACAGCCAAACATACATACGCATACATACGCCTCCAGCCAGGCGAGAGACACTGCAAGATGCGTCACAAATTGATTATTACAAATTGTGCAGATCTTTGCACTTTAACGAGAGATTTTTCACAGCAAAAATCCTTATATGGGATAACAGATGCGCAGGCCATAGAATTCCATAGATATTCCATTATTATCCCGTAACCCCTTTAATATGTAGTACCAATTCACAAGCCCATAAATACGCGATCATTAAAAGAATATATAAATCAAAATAATAATTATTTACCCTTGAATTTGTCTCGTTTATTAGCCACCAATTTTGCCCGATGTACATCATGATGGGGATACCAAAAATTTTGATGATTATCCCGAGCAGGATTGGAAGCCGGCCAAGGCAGTAGACCAAAGAGATTTGCAGTACTTTAATGATTTCTAAGAGAAGAAATAAATTGTCGTTGATTTCTTGAACATTTTTTTTTTTGTTTGTTTTTGTTTTCTGTTGAAAATTTGTTATAATTTTTTTGCAATGGCAAGAACATTCATTATTTATACTGGCAATTAAGTGTTTAAAGTGCTGTGCTAAAGCAATGATATCTAACGGTACGATACATCTACATATACATACATAAACCTACAACTATAATATAATATATATATATAAATATAAACAGATACATATACATATACATACTATATGTACAATAAGCCTAAGTTTATACCCGTAATGTTATTTCTAGCGTGTGACGTCTATTATTATTATATTTAATTGTTTAAATGTTCAAATTTCGAGCAATCCCGCCCCCTAAACAACAAACACACACACACACAACACACCCACCCATAAAAGTATAGCTACATACTTACGGTAGAAACTGTACGATTAAACAACAACCATGAAAATATTAACGTAAAACGTTGAATAAAGTGATAGAAATTGAATATTTGTCGTGTATTTAACTCATTCGTTCCTTTTACTTGCCAGTTAAGGATCACCGATTATAGGGCATTCAAGACCGAAATACATGATATATGATGTAATATAATACTATACTATAGTATATAATATATAATTATTATTATTATTATAATAATGATAATCATGGCTGCCAGCGCTAGCCTCTCTTGCTTTGTATTCATCTCGTTCTATATCTGTTCGTTTCATTCTATACTTTTAGGGGGGATTAGTTTTCGTTCAGTAAATCTGTCAGTTGGTGGAACACGAGTCCGTCTAGTGCAAGTGTTGATGAGCCTGATCTTTGTTTGACGTTTCGGTTTATTTCGGGAAAATTTTTTATTTATGATGAAAACATCTTGGTAACATGTCTATATTTATATTTATTTTATTTCGCTACATATTAAATGTTTTATACAGGCGACTTGAGAGGCAGAAAACGAATTCCCAGAACATGTATTGTTCCTATTAGTTATTATTATTATGGGTACTTTTAAATATAAAATTCTTATTTATTCACCATAGCCACCACAGCTTTTGCCAAGACATCAACCAAAAAGCTAACGCATGCGCCGCACGTGTCCAAAAACGGTAATTGTTTTTGGGGTTGTTTTTGCGACGCTCTCTCCTCTTCTCTCTGTATTTTTGCATGCTTTCAAGAGGATTTCAGTAGCAGAGTGTGTTAGGAGTAGGGTAATCGGGGTAAATAAATGTTAAATATATTCCTTAAAATTAAGTTTTAGAGTTTCTTCATTATTCGGGTTTAGTTATTGCCATGCGCTACTCGCTACCTTCTTCTATCTAAAGTTTACATTGCAACGTCTCTCGTTAACGGGACTCTGCAGCATTGGATAGCTGTATTTATTTTGTGATTTGTTTACAATTCGTGTACCGTTCTACGCAGGGTACGACACGTTTGGACACGTTTAATCACGTTTGGGGCGCTGAGAGCCCGAGAGAGAGAGAATGACAGAGAGACCAGCAGGAAGAGAGAGAGAGAGTGGGTGGCGCTGAGAGAGGAGGGTGGAATCCATCCAACTAAGGCCAGGCACACCAAAGAGCGCGGCGTTTTTTCCAAGCTTTGACGGTGACGGCGCACAGTTTTATTGACGACGTTTGCCGTGTGGCTCTTGGCCAACAGAGAGCGGACAAAAATCAGTTAAAATAGTGGCTTACACTAGTCCCAACCAAGTTCCACTGTAAGCGGCAACGCAACGCGACGCGAATGAGCAGCCCCCGGAATATAATAAGCAGAAAGTTCTATTGTAAATGCCTCTCTGTCTCTGTGTGTCTCTGTGTGCGTGTGCGTACGTCACGGACCGCGCGCGTATTGGTGTACATATGTGTGTTGCGTGTGTGTGTGTATGTGTGCAGGGGAAAAATCAGTAAAATGTTTATGCAAATCATGCGACAAATGTGCGCCAATTGCGTCCAAATCGTAAAGTGCATTAAGTGAAACAAAATTATATAATTATCCAGGGAGCGGCAACCACAAAGGTTGCACGGTGCACAGTGTCCCAGCAGCTGCCTCCACGACAAAAGAAATAGGCGAAAAAAAAGGCAAAGCTACAAAGGCAAAGCAAAGGCTGCTCAGCACTCCTCCAGGAGCTCCTGCTCCTGCTCCTCTCTTCTCCATCAACATCTTTCTCCCACACACGCCAGTGCCAGTGGCTGTGTCTGTGTGTGGTGTAGTTGTAGGTGTAGCTCCCCCACGTGCAAGTGTATTAGTGTCTCGTGGCATTCCCCGTTCGCTGGTGTGTGTGCCATCGACAGTGGGTGCAACAACGTGAACGTTTCATCCATCCCGGAAGTGATTTGTATAAGGCCGAATGCCTCCTGATATTTTACACCCAAGCGGAAATAGTCGGTAGGTCGAGCAATACATATTCGTTTATCCCTATCCCGTTATTCCCCTGTACGTACATACATATATCTCTATTCCTGTTCCCTTTGTCGGCTGGCTGGCTGGCTACTCTTTCGTTTTTATGGATTTTTTGTGTGTACATATCGATTTTCAACCAAAAACAACTAGGAAGCAACATGGAACACACCGAACCGAACCATCCAGCCGTACGTCCAGGTTTATACACACACACACACACACACACACACACACCCACACAAGCACACACCCACACAATTATTTCAAGCGGGGGGAACCACAAGCAACCGCAGTTACACTGCAAGAAAATCTACACACTGATAAATATGATGGATTAAATTTGGGAAATATCATTGCAATGGTTTAAAATGTTTCGTTTGGGCAATGAAATATTACTTTTAGTGAGTAATATTATAATTGTGCGAAACTGATGTTATGTACCTAAGGAACGGAACAGCTGTTCCACTCTTCTTCCACTATTCCACTTTTAAGTACCTGTGGATTATTCGTTTGATTTGAGGCTTAATTTTTTTCCCACAGTGTACCGTCCAACAAACACTCACACACGCACAGGCACAGACACAGGACGCAGAACTCAGGCAGGACTCCTCACTCATTTAACAGTATTTATAGACAGTTTTTCGTTGTTGCTGCTTTCTCGTTGTTTGCACGAAAAACGAAGTTGAATTGCAGAATTTAATATGGCGGTGCGGATGTGGCTTTTGAGTTTTACGAGTGCTGCTCACCTGCTGCTCCTCGCTGCCAAGGTGCCTCGCTCTCGATAGGCACTCGAGGTGTTTGGCCTGACGGTGAGGGCATTAATCAAGAGGCCTAAGGAGCAGAAGGAGACACAGCCAGAGCTGCTAGCAGAGTCAAAGCAGGCACTTGTGCGGCTGAAGTTGGCCCAGCAAATGGCTAAAACGTCTTCGTTATCATGTTGTCTGACGTCCAACAAAATATTGATACTCGTCTACACAGATAAAGGGACAGAGAAGCCAAGTCAATGCGAAGAGGAAATGTAAAAAATTGATTGATGTCTTGCTCTACCAATAATAAATAAATTGCAATCATATTTCTGTGGCCATGACGTCATGGCAGGCCTATTATGAATTTCAACCCCAAGACCAAGCCCAAGTCCAAGCCCAAGCCGATGATCCCCCTCTGGTTCTGGTTCTGTGTCTGTCTGTTCTTTTCCTTAGTTGCTTGTGGGTAGAGCGCGAAGCATTATATAGTTTCTCGTATTTATGGCCGCATTCAACCCTCGAAATGTTGTCAACAACATTGCAGTGTCCCAATGAACTACTCTCAGACCTAAAGAAATCGTCAAGCAAATATACAAAAAGAAGAACTAAGGCAAAAGTCGATATACCAAATGGAATTCGAATTTTATTTGGGGTTCGGATTAAAGGAGCTGCTAAAGGTAATTTTAAACCAAATTATGAAAGCTTTATTTGGGCCATATTTAGCCCTTCTAGGTCTGCTTTTAACTGCAATGGTTCCCACAACCAATTGCAGTTCGAGGAACAATTTTTGAAAGTCAGTATTAAGGTTCTGTGATACCTTTGACTTTTGCAGAGCTGCCAAGGGCCCCCCCAGGAGTAACGTTTGTGGATAAATACTATGTAACTTTCTTGCGACATTTCTGCCACCCCCACCCACTGAAGTTTGCAACTGTCGAAAGTTTTCATCGCGCATTTGTAATGCGAAACTTTTTTATCAATCATACTCGGGGCCATGGAAGTTTCATATTTTTTTCATATCTCACGGATACCAAGTTACTTATCAATAAATGCCAAAATGTTTAGCTTCGTTAAGCTCAACTTTCCTTGAACTCCACGCAACCCAAACCCACCCCAGCCAACCCTTTTCTCTGTCTCCAGCTCTAGTTCTCCGTGGGACAATCGCTCTGCTCGCATCTCAATGTCAGGCCAGGGCTCACTCACGTCTCAGGAATCGCTTGCATTTCCAGCATTTTCTATGCCCCCACTCTGCCGCCTGCCGCCTGCCGCCTGGCCTGTGGAAAACCCACGTCAATCTACCAACGAGAGTGGGAAACAATTAAGGTGTCCTCTGTCTTTGACTCGAGTCCTAGCTGGCTGGCTGGCTGCCTGTCGCTGTCTTGGGCAATAAAAAACACTGTCGCGTCAGATCAAAAATGCAACATCTTAAAATATGAGAGACATTTCAGCTTCCGGCATTACGAGAACATATTATTCTGGTACTCTGTGCTCTGTGTCCTTTATCCTGTGCGCTGTGCTCTGTGCTCGGTATTCGGTATTCAGTTTGTTGTTGTTCCGGTTGTTCAATATTTACAACCTGATGAGAGCGATGAGGAGAACGATGTCGCTGTAGCTGAATAAAACATGCGACAATCGGCAGGCGACAATGTCTGCTGGACGGGATAGGGATAGGCAACATGAAAGCATCCTGATGTGGCTGCTGATGTTGCAGACACGTAGACGCCTTAATGACCCAGGGGATTACACCACGGCGGTAGACTAGCAGCAGCGGGGGGGAGTTCCTCCCTCTGGAGGGGCTCTCGAACCCAGAGAAATGGTGGCCATAACGATCAGGTATGCACTGGCAGCGCCCCTCATCCAATTAGTTCGGTAAACGCAAACAAAAATGCTAACAATTTCTATTTGTAATTAAAAAGCTATAAGCGGCAACTAAGAAAGTGCCCCCTGCCCCCCCTTTTTACGCTCTCAGAGAGCAGGAAAGAGAGGACTCTCGTGGAGCGTGCAAGATTACGAGCAGCAGGGCAGAGAGGAGAGGAGAGCACCAGTCTTACAGTGGGGCACATGGCAAGCGGAGTGCGAAAAGCAACCCTGCGATGAAAACAACAACCACCCACCCACCACCCACCCATTGGGGCGTGGAGAGAGAAAGACAGCGAGAGTCGAGTGTCGGCAGGCACACACTCTCCTTTAGCTTGCGCTCTCTCTCGCTCTCTTTTAGCCCCTGCGCCTGCGCTGGTTGGTCGTGGGGGGGGGCACTGCATGTGGACACAATCACAAATGTCCATTCCCAAGCCCGGCCGAGCAGCAGCAGCGCTACCCGCATGGCTTTGTCAACAGAGTTCCGTTTCGGGCGAAAGAAACCCTGCGCGCTCTCCCTCTCCGGTCACCCCGCTACCCCCCACCGAGTGCCGAGTGCAGCACTGCTTCCTCTTGGCTACGTTTTTAAGAATGAACCACATTCCCGTACGTCATTGCCTTTGATTAAAGCATATGCAAACGCTTTTGCCTGCTGCTTTTGCCTGCTGCTTCTTCTACTGTTTCTACGTTTCCACGTTTCCACGTTTCTGCGTTCTTTCATGCTCGAACATGTGCCGCCCCGTCTCTCTATCCCCGTCTCACACATGCCCAATCCTCGGGGGATTTACATTGCAAAATGCTAAAATCGAATTGGTTTTTTGTGGGTCCTGCTACTCTCTGCCCAAAAGCAGAGCCATGCCCCCATATCCATAGCCAAAGATAAAGTAAAAGCTTGACTTGCAATTTTTGTTTGTCTTGTTTTAAAGTTGAAATGTATTTATGCAAAGACCGCATACATTTTTGCATATGGAATGCCTTTGGACTCCTTGTCCTTGTGCCTTGGGAATGTGTTTGTCCATTGTCCCTACCCCCCCCATGCTACGTTTTGGGGTTTGGGTTAAGCCAGTGACAGGGACAGGACCAGCCGTTTGTTTCGGGCAAATATTGTGGGTGCTGAGAATGCTTTATTGGCTGCACGAGCGAAAACAGGTGGAGAGTGGCCATGGAAATCCTTTGACACTGGCTTCACAATTGATTTTGGAACATTTACAAGCTGACCAAATTAAATAACATATTTAATGGGAATGCCGTTCCTAATGCTACATAGAAGCTGCCATCAAATGGAAAATTGAATGGCTGCTGTCAGAATTTCTATTGCCAACATTTAAGGTCGAACTTTCAATGCACAAGCAAAAGAGTTGTGCAATCTTTGGGCTACACACGAGCATAGTCAGAGATTCAATCGCACTGTGTGCTGCAGTAGTCCTTGGAGCGGTCTATCACCTTGTCTTGGCCTGCCTTGGCCTCCATTTGTAGTTCCTTTTGATGTCATCAATTATACAAAACTCGGCTTACATCAGAGAGACACACAGAGGGAGAGACTCGACTCGACTCCATTCCATCAGTGGCGCTTGGTTGCAGCCATCGGAGAGCCATCTGCTTAGTCCTAATACTGGGGCTTAGCAAAGATATATTCCTAGGAGCGACACAAGAGCCATCATCAAAATGTAAAATCCTCGACAGCCAAAGAACGAAATACATTTGCAGTTTAAGGTGGAAACAACCCCCCCACAGCACCCAATTGCGATGGATGGTGGCTCAAATTTCCATGTTTTCATTTTGGTTTTCTCTTTTCTATTTTTTGTGCGTGTTTGCTTGCAACGGCTGCTGGTCCAAAAGTGTGCAACACGAGCAACGTATTTCACAGCTTGCACTTTGTGCCTCGAGGAATTTCGAGTCATAAATTTAATTTGCATATTTCAGTTGTCTGTCAGCAGAGTTTCCGACCCCAGGGGCAGTACTCCCCTCTACATTTTCACCCACTGCCCGCCCACTGGCAACCCCACTGCAATGTGGAAAAATTGCAGTTGTAATTGGCAAAATAATTTCCACCAACCGCTTCAGGATACAATAAAAAAAAGGGCAATGGGAAATGCAAGTTTTCCCCCGTCCTGTCCGCTTGGCCCTGGCTCATCCTGCCCGCGGCGGTCTGTCGCTGTCCCTAACATCATTAATTCTAATTGAAAAGTTTTGTCGACTGTCGGTTGGCAATTAAGCCATATCTGAAGTGCAATGCCAGGCCCCACAACGAACCAGAACGGACCACAGCGCAGAGCCTGCTCAGACAACGTCGATGCTGGGCCAAGAAATTGCATTAAAAGGCAAAGGCAAAGTGAAAATGAATTAAAACGTGCATAAAGTCAGGTAAGAGGCGTGTCAAGGCAACAACAAAATAACAAGAGGCAGGCAATAACAAATTGGCCATCATCCAACAGCCAGCAGACAGCAGCCTTCTCCTCCTCTTCAATTGAAGTGTGAAACAGAAGGCAGCGGCAGCGGCAACACGCATGCATAACAGAGTAAATGAAAATTGAATCAGGAGTGCGGTTGCAAAACCACAAAATATACGCGATGTGAGCAATCATTCTCGTCCATTCCCATTCCCATCCCCATCCCGCACTCCCTAATTGAATTCTAAGCGAAATGGAGCATCAGGAGCAGGACCAGTCCACAGTCAGCAGGTGGAGCTGCTGCTGATGCTGATGGCTGGCTAAGAGCCTCTGGCTTCGTTTTTTTCTTTTTTGGCAAACAAATGCGGGCTTTGCCAAGTCCCATGTCCAGGTCCCAAGATCTCCTGCTTCATCTTCACTGAGGGCGCAGACCCTGCTGGGGAAAATTGAAAAATTCCCCGCTTGTTTTTGTGTTGTTTGTATTTCCTTTTGCTGCTGCTGCTGCTGCTCTCTTTTTTTTATGTTTTGTTGTTTTGTGTTTTTCTGGATTTGATTTCCATATCCCTGAAGGGAGCCACCAGTTCGTGGCGGGGTGGTGGATGGATGGCACTTTAAATGTGTTTGAAACAAGGGAGCACAGGCAAAGGCTTTGCAACTTCAATATTATTGTTGGAGTATAGAAATATCCAAGCGATAAGTGGGGAAAACGAAACTGGAATATATTTGGAAATGGTTTCATATGCATTTATCCTTCTTGGCTGCTCGCAATCCCATAATTCCGATTGAATTTAACCATCTAGTGTATGAGTGGATGTTCCCCATCCCCATCCCTCCATTCTCCTCCTCTACTCTTCAATTTTAATTGAGTTTTTCCTCATAGTTTGCCCCGCACTTTCCCCAGCTAGTCCGCCCATTCGCTATTCTCTTTTATGCCGCTGCCAATTTTCACTTTGCCTTTGCCTTTGCATTCGTTCGTTTCTCTTTTTTCGAGAGAAATAATTGAATTTTTTCTCGCGTTCGACACGCCCCCAGGGGTTGGGGGGGCAGGACACAAGTTCAGTTTCGGTGCTCGATGTTCGGTTGCACCACTCGGATGTTTGCCATCTAATTGCAAGCTTAATCATTTCATTTCTTTAGCTTCCGGCCAGGTTAGTCAGTCAGTGCTCTCCCTTTCCTGCCTCTTCCTGTCTCTCTGCCTGCTGAATGTGTGTGTGTGTGGTAATCGAAATCCCCATCCTCTTCTTTGGTACATACTGCCAAATGGCAATGGCAAATAAACTGCCAACTGTTTTCCGCTTGCAAATTTTTGGTCTGTAACCAAACCAAAAAGTAGCCCCCAAATGGCGGGCCATGGAGAACCAGGGAGAACCAGGCAGAACCCAACCGGTGGGCCATGGTGGACACTGGCCCGTGGGCAAACAAGACTTGATTTGATGCTGGTTTTTGGCCGAGCAAAAAAGATGAGCAAAAATCGCCATGAACCGAGTTCCCACCCGTCCTGGTCCTGGTCGGTCGCTTCTGGTGTAGCTGTTGCTGTTGTTTGTTCCTGTTCCTGTTCCTGGGAAGCGGTGCAGCTGGCTGAAGCTTCTGGCTTTTTGGCCATATCGAATCGAGTTAATTTGCGCCCTGGCTTTGGAACCTGGCTGATAGAGGCCTTTGGCTTTGGCTTTGGCCTCCTTCGTCTCCTCCCCCTCCCCTGGCTGTAAGTTTTTCGGTTGGTTTTAATCGAATTTTGTGTTGCTGCGCCAGCTGTGCCAGCTGCGTCTCTTTCGAGTGGTAGTCAAAGTTGGTTAGGAGACAGGCTAAAGGTTCCCTTCTGCCTGGGCATTTTGCGTGTTGATCTAAGCGGTTTATTAGCCCCGATTCGCCAGTAAGCTGCTTAGCAGGCGCCCATCCACATCCATCCCGCATTCTGGCCATTATTTAATAATGAGCCAAGCAGGGTCCCGTCGCCTGATGCTGCCCCCAAGGAGGCTCGGAGCGTAAACCTGGCATATCCCGCTGGCTCCGCGTGTCTGTCTGTTTGATTTGGTTTTCTGCCAGCAGTTTAATGTGTGGACAGCTCTAAAAGTTTTCTTGGTTTTGGCATTTTGGGAGGCTGTTTTGGAGGTGTTTAACTTTACCATGTTTGGCCGGGTTTTTGTTGGTCGCAATTCCAATTAATTTGCTGATTGATTTTCCCACTTGATAATTAATTGCGAATACCTTGTTGAAGGACTTTCCGTAGAGCAGAGCGCTTAGAGAGGAGCACAGCAATTTTCTTGATTATTTATTATTTTAAATTGTTTCCCATGAGAAATGGCAGCTTAAACATTAAAATTATTCAACCCAAAAGCAATCAGCAGCACACACCAAACTGAATGTGCCACTGCCACTGCAGCTGACACAAAACTCGTACAAAATGAACTCGAATCAAATTGAAATCAATGTTAAATGGCAAATGACAATGGCAGCCAGAGGGAAACAGGGGCGAGCGAGGCGCTGCACAGCATGGGGAGCACAGCAGGGAGCCAAGCACAGCAGAATGTTAGTTAAATATTGATTTTAATTTTCCACATAATTGCAATTAGTTGATGAATATTGAGGCAGCTGTTGCTGGCGTACGCCTCTGTGCCACTGTATCCTGCAGCCTGCATCCTGCATCCGGCTGCCAGCTGCCTGACGCTGTCTGATTCTGATTGAGCAGCGTGTACATCGTGGAAGCAACATCGTCAACAGACACAGAAACAGCAACAGAAACGAGGGACAATCAGGGGATTTAACAACAGCTCTCGACAAGGAATTGCGCTGGAGCAGGCAACGATCCAGAAGTACGAGTCGTTGCAAGTGGCACAATGGTGTCAGAAAGTGGCAAATAGATATACATAGATATACATAGATACCAGAGATGGCTGGGAACAATCCGTGCCTCCAAGTATTCACAATGCCTAAAAATAAATTAAATTCCTGCAAATTCTGATATTTCTCACATTTTTCCATTTCAATTTCGTGTTCTTTTGGACAGGAATTACCCCTTTTCTTTCCACTGTGCAGTCATTTAGTCTTGTAAGCAGCAACGCCCTTTTGCTGTTCCCCTTTTGGTTTGTCTGTTGCCTCGACTGCCATTATGGGGGCTTGGAGCTGAGGCCTGATGAAAAGCCACTTACGCATAATTTTCCCAACTCAAAAGCATTTTATTGATTGCACTTTAAAAACGCCACTCCGCATGGAGGGCGCTTCCATGGGCAACAAACCGAAACACTCATACGCCACGTTGCTCTCCACACCGTCCACACAATCTTTGGCCTTCCTTCCAGCTCCTTTTTGGCTTGGGGTTTGGGGTCTTGGTATGGGTGCGTTTATTGACTGTCGTTTTGGAAATTGAGTTTTTCTGGCTTTTAGATTGCCCCGAAAACCTTAGCCTCCCCAAAAAACTTGCTTAAACTTGGGCTCTCTCCAGGATGATGCTGCTGCAAAGCCAATTTAGCCCTCAAGGTTTTACCCAGACCAGATGTACGAGCATGTAAATGCAAATGTGCCGGAGCGCTGCTGCAGAGACTCGCCTGAGAAATCAAAGTCACTTTTGCTCATTTTTTGTTGTTGTTGTTGTTGGTTAGATAACACATTGGCCAAGGCGGAGTTTTCCCCATTTTGCTGGGATGTGCTTGGGCTTGTGCTTGGGCCCTCGAGGTTAATTGTGCGAGAGGGCTAATGAACACTGCTGTGCACGGAGTTCACGGACTGGTTAATTGTTTTTGGAAATCCTTGAGTGAACATTAAAGAGATGTAAATGTGGGCCAAAACTAGAAGAACTCCGCTGCGTGCGCGTATGCGGATGTACCTGGGGGCTTCTTAATTGCCATCTGGGGTGCGATTCAGTTTTTCAGCTGCCGCGAATATGAATGATGAGCGAAAGTGAGCAAAGGGAAAGCAAAAGGCAGCCCAATTACTTCGCCCCCATTTGGATGGTTAATTCATATGTTAATGGAGATTTATTTGAAGGGGGGGTGGGAGCTATGATACGCGACGTGGAAGAGGAAAAACCTGGGGGGTTATCTTTTCTTTAAAAAGTAAAGAAAAAAGGTGATAGAGAGAAGAAAGATGCTGTGGCCTGTCCCGAATATTCAAGCGGCTGTGAGGGCTCTTTGCCCGCAAATTACTTGCCACACAATCTGGGCAGCTTTTCCTTCTTCGATCTTTCCGAGCTCTTTTCGTGCCCTTTATATGGTCCCACGCATTGTTTGCAAATCGCTTAATTATTGTTGATGGCAGGCATTTTATTGGGGCATCGGCAGCGGGCCATAAAAGGCGTTCGGTCACATCCCATAGGCCTAGGCGCAGGGCCGACATCAATAGCCGCTTCCGCTTCCACGGATCCACTTTCGCCCATTCCGGTGCCACTTTCCCGGGTGACATTTTCTCCGTTTTCCACGACCCAAAAGCATAAATTTCCCGTGGCTAGGCCAGAATCAACGCCAAATACTCTAAACGTTTTTGCTTATGATTTTTATTGCACGCACACAACCGGCATCACACAAACACACACACGCACACACACAGAGACATAGGTATATATGTATATTTGGGAGGCACCCTGTGACGGCATTTTGCCGCAGCCTTAAGTGCGAAAAGCTGCAAAGAGGCGCCTGGAGACCGACCCATGACGATGACTTGTTTATGGTAGGCTCCGGCCACGCCCCTTTACATATTTCCCAGTGCATATATGTATGTATGAGACGAGCACTTGCTTTATGTCATTACTTTTTCTTTTGATGAAATGCTCCACATGCTCGTACTCCTTCTCGTACATTTTCCATAAATTAAAGCGAAATTTTCGAGTTGCAGAAAGCATAGCATACATTTCAGAGCAAATTACGAAAATATGAAAAAAGGGTTTCCCCTTTTCGCCCTGCCTTCGTTTCGTTTTACGGGGTATCTTCTAGTCGTTGCCCTAATTGTGACCTTATCTGGCTGCTTTTGCTGTTGGCACTTGCCAAACATTGTCAGTTCTCGACTTTTAGCGCATTTTTCAAATTAGGTTAACAGAACGGCGCGGCGGCGGGTTGCTGTTGGCCTTTCAAGCGAAAGTTTTCTTATTGTTTTCGGTGATAGGAAGGGATGGGAAGGGATACGGGTCCTGCGTTGTGGGCTTGCTGGCATCTTGCCTTTCTGTCAGCTGCGCCTCCCGTTTAACCTTAATGCTCGCACCCTTCATTTCCCGCCCTACATTTACATTTACATTTACCCATTTGCGTGGCGCTTCATTTTGATGCGCACTTATTTTTCAATTTGTGTGCGTTGCCGTGGCCCGGAGGGGCATCCATCTGCTTGTCAGCTTCCATCTGCCGTCATCTTTTACCCACTCAGACACACACACGCACAGAGAATGAAACCCCATTGTGAATGCTGCGCGTCATCTCCGAGAATAATCACTGACAGGCGCTGCTGCCTAGATCTGCGTCAGCATCTAAATTTACTACTTACCTGCTGCACCCCCCTCTCTCCGCTCCACGTGCACTGCTCTTCTGCTCTCGATCTATCTGTGGGTTGCCCTTTGTTTTGGGCCATTCTGTAGCTGGCCAAGTTAGACGCTGGCCTTTTTATGCCACCCACCCACGCACTGTTAAGCTTTTGCCTTTGCTCTTCCTTTAGTGCTCTCCAAATGAACATTTTTAAATGGTTTCGTTCTTTTTTTAATGGCCAACAGCAGTTTGAAGTGGCGCGCTGTCTGCTCTGGTCTGGTCTGGGTTTCTGTTCTCTTCTGTTCTATGATAATTTCTAACTTTGTATAAAATATTCATTCAGAGCTGGCGCTGGCGCTGAGCTGTTATCCTTGAAGAGTTATCTTGAACTGTCGAGTGGCAATAAGTTTTGCATTTGATTGATGGTGGAAAATCAGTAAGAAACTGTGGCTCGAGGCTCTTTTAATCGGGTGTTTAGTTATGCCACTTTTACTCATCGAAGCGCTTTCCCTTTAATAAATATTTATATTTTTTGCCTGGCATAAAACTTAATGGCCAAATAATGGCAAACATCAAAACGTTAAAGAGCAGAGATTGTGGCAAGCCGCAAAAACTAAAACAAATACATACATATGCACACACACACACAGGAATGTTCTTCTTTGAAAAGCTGCTGCGCTCGTAAATTTACTCTTAAAATGGGCAGCAGAAGCACAGAATGCACACTGGCATAGCTGCAGGTGTTTTTAATTAGAACACCTGACTAACCAACACACACACACACACACAGTAGGCACTCTCTTGCATACATAGCTACATTTTTACGTATCAAATTTCCCTATTTATCTAGTTATATAGTTAGTTGCCATTTATTTCAATTAAAAATTCCATTTGGCAGGCCAAAAGGGAACATAAATATGCAATGCTAATCACATTGGCCTCTCTCTCTCTCTTACACACACACACTCACTTATTCTCTGTTTCTCACTCTGCCTGGCTCTTTTTCTAATTGCAGCCGTTGCTGTGTGTGATGAAGTCAGGTGGAAATAGCAACGAGAGCAACAACATCAGGAACAGCAACAATTATTGCCCTGAGGCGAAGACCAATACAATTATAGGCAAAAGTTAATTAAATGCTGCATCATTTGCAAACTGCAAAAAGGAATCCTCAACAATTGCAATAAAACTTTTGCCAAACAAAAGTAATTAAAGGACCTCTCACACGGACCCCACACGGACCCCACACGGCTACAGCTACCAATACAGCTACGGAGCAGAGGCTCTGTGACTGGGGCCGGGACAGGGACAGGGACACACACAGACAAGTTCCATTGACGCTATGCGACAAACAAGTTGCTCGTAGAAGCCGTACGGCATCGGCATCGGCATTGGGACCGGGACAGGGACCGGAGGAGCCGGCCGTGGTGCTAGGAGTCCTGTGCATGGCCAGACGCCAGCTGACGCTGCCAGCCGCAAACAGCTAACAGCCACAGCCATAGCCACCATCGGGGCAACGGTGAAAGCAACGGAGGAGCAGCAGAGGCAGCAGCAGCAGCAGCCGCCACGGAGGGGCACAGGCACGGGCACGGCCAGCAAAATGCAGAAGGAGAACAATGTCACGGCGGAGAATTGCCAATTTGTGGGGCCCTATCGCCTGGAGAAAACTCTCGGCAAGGGTCAAACGGGTAAGTGCAAGAACACCATTTTGTACGGGTGCGAGTACGAGTACGAGCTACTGTAGCTATTCAATAAAACAAACCTTTATTTGCAAATGTAAAATCAGTGCTATGGAAAGTGGGGCTGGCTCTTACTTAGAGGGCAAACTTTTCCCGATGTACGCAAGAATATTCACCACATAAGATGCTTCTGTAGCATGTCAAGTATTGTGCATTATTATTCGATTAAAGCCATGGCCTGACAGTCATGTTTCTGTACAAGCAAGTGGTCCGGAAGGTCAGCCCTTGCGTGACTGGCATGCCATGCAATACTGCAGTATAATGTTCTTAGATTGGAACCTAAGTCCGTGTCCGATACCCGCCAGGGGAGCTATTCTGTGGGAAATCTCTATTAAAATCTTTGTCACTTAGTGGGGACATTATGTACCTTTTGTGGGAGTTCCTCTACAGTCAATATCTACCGTGCTAAATCCGCTTTGCCATTGCTACAATTACGATTCAATTTCCTTACCCACCCATTTTTTTGTAACAATTTGTTTCCATTCGCAGGTCTCGTCAAGTTGGGCGTGCATTGTGTGATTGGCAAAAAGGTCGCGATTAAAATAATCAATCGCGAAAAGCTCAGCGAATCGGTGCTAATGAAGGTGAGTGCCTGCACGGATGCGGTGTGGGGGCGGTGCGGGGTCGAAGGTCAGCACTTGATGGAAAGTTTTACCCGTCGATTGTTGCCTTACATTTTATTTCTATTTTTTGTGCTTTCTTTCCTTTCTTTTCTTCTTTTCTTTTTATTACTTAGCTCTCTTTATGATTTTGTTATTTTGTTTTTTTGTTTTTCGTTCTCCCGCATTTTGTTTCGTTCGTTTTGTCGTGTTGTTTGTCTTCTGCCTGGCGTACAGGTCATAAAAAATTGTGACAATAAAATTTGTTTTGTGGCTCGTTGTTTTATTTTATTTACTTGCGCTCCTTGAACGAGTAGTGTGGCTGGGGGAGGGTTGTTTGGGGCGTAAGGAGCGGGCGCACGAGGGCATTGCAGTCAAACTTAAAGCCTTTACAGCCCACAGCTCGCTTTGCGGGTGGGGAGCAGGGAAATGTTATTTTTTGGGGATTTGTTTTCGGTTTTTTGAGGGTTTTTCCTTGGCTTTGTTTTCTCACCGAGCAGTGGGAAAGCCAAGGAAATATTTTACTGGCAGCAAGACCTTTAGTTTGAATTAATTTTAAGTGGTTTGGCCATAAACTTTGGCAAGTATTAAGCACTGCCAAGTGGCTCACAAATTAAGTTCTTTGAGAGAGATTTAAACCCTTGAAAAGGCGACTATATATATTTTTTGGAACTAGATTTCCATCAGATTTACTTACACTAAAGTTAAATGATGTGTGCTGTGATCGTATCGATAGATCTGTGCTCTTTCCGCACTTATCGATGAATTCCATTTCCAACTGAAGTCCCACGCGAATTATCCTCCAATCTACAATATATGCGGTACATAATCGATTTTGTGCCACAATCGTTAATATATTAGGTCTATTATAATGAGCGGCAGGCACTCGACAATGGATTTCATTTCATTCACTCACTCAGTCCGTCATTCATTCCGACGCCCATAAAAGCCAAAGTAGAGCTCAACTGTTTATCTTTTTGTGGCTGTCATAATAGAAACCACGCACGCTCTACCCCAGCCCCCCAGCCACCCCAAAAATGTGCTGCACTTTTTGTTTGTAGGACACTGAAAGGACATGGGACGAATTAGTGCGTGTGGCAACAAAGTAAAACGGGCTGGGTGGGGGGTGCTCTTTGGGGTGACAAAAGCTCCGACATATAGGACAATCGAAATGCAAGGTGGTGGGAGCGGGAGAGGGTGGTGTGGAGGTGTAGGGCTGTTTTAGGGGGCTGCAAATGAGTAGAAAGAACCAACGACGACGATTGCGTGTGCTGTCCATGTGGGACTACAGCCAGGACGAGGACGAGGAGCAGGCCAGGCCAGGCCAGGACACGCAATGAGAACAGAACCTGGACGCCAGTTGGAGGACAACAATGGGTCATTATGGCCAAAGCACTTTAAATGCATTGTACACGTAAAGAGAGCGGTGGGGCGAGGGGTCAAGGAAGGGAGACTGGTGCTGGGTGGGGGCGGGCTTAAACTTGGCTTGAAGCTACATTGTCGATAAGTCGATTAAAAACTCTCGACGTCTTCTCTTTTTCCTGTCTCCCGTTTATCGTGCGGCCAAGGTTGAACGTGAAATTGCCATAATGAAACTAATCGATCATCCGCACGTCCTTGGCCTGAGCGATGTCTACGAGAATAAAAAGTATTTGTATCTAACATTGGAGCATGTCTCGGGCGGCGAGCTCTTCGACTATCTGGTGAAGAAGGGCCGCCTCACGCCCAAGGAGGCGCGCAAATTCTTCAGGCAAATCATCTCCGCCTTGGACTTTTGTCACTCGCATTCGATTTGGTAAGCCACACAATCCACGAGCCACTTAAAGCGCAATCCATCTAGGGTCTACCATCCATTGCAGCCACCGCGACTTGAAGCCCGAGAATCTGCTGCTGGATGAGAAGAACAACATTAAGATAGCGGACTTTGGCATGGCATCGCTGCAGCCAGCCGGCAGCATGCTGGAAACCTCCTGCGGCAGCCCACACTACGCGTGTCCGGAGGTCATACGGGTAAGTACAACTTTGAATAATGTGAATACGATAGAATTGGGAAATGCTTAAGCCCCGCAGAGCCACAGAGCCGCAGGGCCACACGTCCACAGTTTTTCCCTCTCTCTCTCGCTCTCCCTCTCTATCTGCCTCTGCTTATCTGGTCGCTGGTTGGTGTTGTGGTTAGCCAACGCATAAACGTCAATCAAGGCGAACTTTTTAGCACATTTTCAGATGCAGAAGCAGCAGGAGCAGCAGCAGTATCAGTGTCTGTGGCAGTATCTGTGGCAGCATCCTGGAGTCGCTTTCCTATGCAAATCCTGGCCAGACTCCACCTCCTCCGACTCGCTCACCGTCTATGCAAATGCCATGTACCGCATGTGCGCATATGATTTTCCATCTCTGCTCCTGTTCTTCCTCTCATTTCATTCACGCAGGACCTGCTGCTGCTCCTGCTGCTCCTGCTGCTGTTATAAATTCATAAGGGGAATTTTAAAATATTTTCTTCTGCAGCTTTTTATCATATATTTGGGCTGTGTTATAAATCTGGCTGGCTACGTGATATTCTTCCCCCCATCTGCACACATATACAGACATACATACACGTGCACGTGTACGTGTGTATATATTTTTATAAATATTCAAGAGTCAAAGCTCTGGCGAGGATTTTGTAGTTTCTCAACCGCATAATTGATGTCTGTGTGTGGTGCCTTGTAGCGGGGGCAGGTGGGGATGGAAACCACTGGCAATTTGTAGGGAAAAATTGCGTGGAAAGCCCATACACTCAATCACTTAAGTGGTCGTTTATCAATCCCCCGGCAACGCTTGAGCCAAAAACGTTCGGAAGGGGTTCATGTTCATGCCCCCCCCAAAGCTGGGTATAGTGTTACCAGTTGCCAGTTAACTCCCCCCACCCCCCACCGACAAAGAGGAAAAAATTGCTCAGTTTAATCGAGCTTACCTAAGGGACACGAGTATTCGCATAGATTTAACAATGGCAGTTGGCAGTTTATTTAGTGGCAAAACATGTCTCGCAATTGAGGGAAGATCTGGCCAGAGTTCCGTGTAAAAGTTTTAGCTTGCCTCAAGAGAGATGATCAGAGAGGCGCTTCGAGAGATGATTGCCATCGATTAATATTACGCGGTGAAAGGGAAAGGAATGATCCAGTGGCCAGAGCTTCTTAGTAGCTGTAGATTTTTTTAGCAGCTTTGAGAGCAGCTGGGAAACGTAAAGATATCCTATAGGATAGATCTGCATTTTCCATCAGATAAGGGATTTATTGCTTGAGATTTAAGGCTAGAAGAGGTCACTGGTGGAAGGTGAAAGAATGGTTATGAGAGCAGTAGAAGCTGTAGGGCTTAGGTTGCTCTCAGGACACATTTTCTGTTGGAAGAGAAAACCGAATATTTCAATGCCCTTTTTTACCCCATGCTTTTGTGCAGCTTTAAGTTCGTGGAATCGCACAGTTGTTGCAGTCACTACTGCATGCACAATCGTGCCACAATTATATATTGTAGTGGACAACAAACTGCAAGTCATTGTGCCACTTACCTGCCAAGTCAATAACCGTCCGCCAGTCCCCCAGGTAGACAGACGACGGAGACGGAGGCGGAGACAGAGTGGCAGAGTGAGAAAGCAGGCAGAGTGAGACGACGGGAGAGAGAGAGAACTTGGCATTTGATGGACACGTCAATGGTCGTCAACGAGTTGAACGGACCTACCCCATGCAACCACCCACCCCCCCGTTCCATGTCCCACTGGACAACCATCATTCCCCTTTCTGAATGAAAGAAAAGCAGAGAACTTTGCAAGTTAGCCCAAGCAACATTCAGTTTTGGGTGTTATCCATACACCGAGCGACTCCAAGTAGTTCGATAAAAGGGTGGAAAGATCCGATCCAAACGATTGGATGCCACGCACCCACAAGTTTGGGGGGGCCCTGCTCCTGTCCTCCCATCGAATTTGAAAATAATCAAACTGAAAGCAAACAAACAAACAAACAGACAGAAATATCAAAGCAAACACAAAACGTTCAACGAAAATGTCTCAATTTCTGATTTCTCTCCCATTACCTCCCATGTCCCATTTCCCTTCTTCTGCTTGGGCGTGGTGTTTTCATCGTTATCATTCCAGGGGGAGAAGTACGACGGACGGAAGGCGGACGTCTGGTCGTGTGGTGTCATCTTGTATGCCCTGCTGGTGGGTGCGTTGCCCTTCGACGATGACAATTTGCGCCAACTGCTGGAGAAAGTTAAGCGCGGCGTCTTTCACATACCACACTTTGTGCCGCCCGATTGCCAGAGTCTGTTGCGCGGCATGATTGAAGTGAATCCGGATAGGCGTCTGACGGTGAGTCATATGGATCTGCCATATCCCCATATCCCCATATCCCATTATCCCCATATGCAACAATACCTGACCCACGAACCCTAACAACCGAATGCCGCTGCTCCTGTCTGACAGCTGGCTGGCTGGCTGGCTGGCTGGCTGGGGTCGCCACGTCGGTGGGTGAGTCATTTAAAGCCAACCCCCGCCGCAACGATTGTTGGTTTTTGGGTCACCAACCCACCACCGCCCCGGGGGACTTGGTTAACCCTCTCTCTACCTTTTCTCACTATGGTTTTTGGGTTTCCCTGTTCATTGCATGTCCAGCTGGCCGAAATCAATCGACATCCCTGGGTCACAGCTGGTGGCAAAGGTGAACTGGAGCTGGAGCTGCCCATGATGGAGGTGGTGCAGACACATGTTATACCCACGGCCACGGCCGTCGATCCGGATGTGCTGAATGCCATTTGCTCGCTGGGCTGCTTCAAGGAGAAGGAGAAGCTCATCCAAGAGCTGCTCAGCTCGAGGTGTGTACACACGACCCGGGCGGAGGAGAGTGGGTGATGCCAATTAATGCTCCTTCCTTTCCCCGACAGTCACAACACGGAAAAGGTCATCTATTTCCTGTTGCTGGAGCGCAAGCGAAGGCGTCCCGCCCTGGAGGATGACGATGAGATTGCGCAAAAGTCACGCAGCGAACTGGATGCAGTGGACCCGCCACGCAAACGGCTGGACACCTGTCGCATCAACGGCACCAATGTGCCCAGCTATGGACAGATCTCCGAGGGCTCACCGCTCACGCCGCGACGACAGGCCTTCAAGTGAGTAGAAGCAGCCCCAGGCGCCGAGTTCTATCTTACTTATCTGTGGTCCCCCCCCCTTTTAGCTTCCGTTCGTACAGCAGCACCCGCAACCATCAACGCCGCTCACCCACAACAGTATCCTCGTCGGTGCGGAGCTCCTCATATCACAGTCCGACGCGTTGCAACTCGCCGATGACCTCCGCCCAGCAGCAGGCGAACGCCATATCGCGCCCCTCATCGCCGGCGGCGGGCACGCGACACTCCACCTACGGCGATCGCGGCGATCGGTCCGGTTCCGGGCACCATTCCTCGGTCAGTCGGACGCCCTCGCACAGCTCCCAGAAGAGCATCGAGGGCGATGTGCTGGTGGTGCGGGAGCCACGACTGGAGCGCCGCGATTCGTTGCGCCAGGAGCGGGGCGGCGGTTCGGCGAGGGACCGCAGCGAGTGCGGCCATCCGCCGGGCAGTCCCGGCGGCAACTCCGTCAGTGGAGCGGCCTCGCCATCGGTGCACCATCGCGCCAACTCAGGTCCGACCATTAACATTAGTATGTTCCACGATCCAGAGTCGAATAGTGGTGTGTGCATGCCCCGTAGACCCCCCTTTCCCCAGCCCCAGAAGCACAGCAAATCACTAATCGACTTCTACCTCCCCTGTTTGATCCATTTCCGATACAGTTGTGAATCCTAATGCCTCGCCCATGTTGAACAACAGCAGCAGCCCTGGGATGCCTGGCTCGCCCTGCAACAATCCCGGCGGTCAGCTGTGGAAGACACGGCTCACCAACATCAAGAACAGTTTCCTCGGCAGTCCGCGTTTCCATCGCAGAAAAATGCAGGGTAAATTTGCAGGACTCCATCCGCCATAGAAGAACCCCCAAGTCTCATTTTGAATCTCTGGTTGTAGTTTCTGCGGATGAGGTGCATTTGACGCCCGAATCATCGCCGGAGCTAACGAAACGCTCCTGGTTTGGCAATTTGATAACCACAGAGAAGGATGAAACGTTCACCATTCTGGTGAAGGGCAAGCCCATTGCCACCGTCAAGGCGCATTTGATACACGCCTTTCTATCTGTAGGCAGACAATCTCTCCCATATTTAATAGTTTATGTTTACTCATGAATAAATCCCCCCCTTTTGTAGATGGCTGAACTATCGCATAGTGTGGTTTCGCCCACATCATTTCGAGTGGAGTACAAACGGAACGGCAATGGACCTGTGATGTTCCAGCGCCATGTAAAGTTTCAGGTGAGTTGCAGTTGGCATCAGAGTCTCTTCCAAGCTAATGCTACTTCTTTACTACCAATCTAGGTGGACATTAGTGCCATTTGCAAGCAGGGCGACATAGCAGATATGCTGTTTGCCCTAACATTTACGCTGCTGTCGGGTAAGCAATGCAATCCAGCCCACACATCACACTCGAAACAAGACTGTAAATGGCTCGTGTTTCATGCAGGTAACATTCGACGTTTTCGTCGCATTTGCGAGCACATCCAGTCCCAGGTGTGCTCAAAACGTTTCCCGGGTCCCAGCAGTCCGCCCACAGTGACCTCAGTGACGCAGGCCGTTTCGGAGAGCTCGTCGTGCGGCTCGGTGTCCAGCGAACGATTGTCCTATAAGCGACAGGTGGTAAGTCATCAGACATCACATCACATCCCATTCCATTCCATTCCTGTTCTGTTGCTGATCGTAAACCATTTATCCAGATCGAGAACGATATGGAGAACGATTCAATATTCTCGTACAAGTCGGGCAATGGCCGCAGAGCATCGACCACAAACAACAATAATGCCAATCCTGTGGATATACCCGGCAGTCCCATAGCCGTGCGTTCCAAGTAAGCAACCCATCGAATACCAATTGAATCGCTTAAAAAACTTATTCAGATTTCTGATCGAATCGTCCATCAGCTCGGAGACCGCTGAGCACGAACGCAACCGGGAGCTGCAGAGTGAGCGTCAGGCGACAACGATGTCCGGTAGTGCAATCGCATGAGAATTATTTCTCTGATTTAGTTACATTTTTCTCACGGATCTTTGTTTGCATATAAACGCACTTCTGCGTATGATAAAACCCAAAAATTGTACTGCTCGTGTGTGAAACGATTCAGCAGCAACTCAAACAGTATTTTTTCCAAGTCCCCCCCCCACTCCCAACAAACCCTCATCGCCAAGAGATCTTCAAAATAACTGCAAGAAAAGTCCCCAAAAAAAAAAACAAAAAACAAACAAACCAACACAAAAGCAATAATAGTGGAATTTACATAGAAATAATAATGTTTATGAGCCATCGAATACCGATACCGATTTAACAGAACTTTTGCCAGCAGCTAGCTCTCTAGCTTTTAAACAATTTGACTTTGTTTTCAAATTCGTTTTCTTTCTTTATTTAATGTGAATTTTGAATTTTTAATGTCTGTTCGTTTTTGATGGACATTGTTGCCGCCGCGCCTAAAAAGCTTGCAAATAAAATACACCGTGTAAAAAATACTAAATATACATACATACCAAACAACAAAATGAATACACAATTTTATGCACTAGCTTAGATCTCGAACTGGAGTTAATCTAGCGACATTTTCTTTACCTAGAATAGGGCCTCGTAATATTTAGCTATGCAATGGATAAATGCTAACCAGAACAGAGAAGAAAGTACGCCGATAATTTGTATGTAAATGGAGTGTAAAAAAAAGCAAAAAATGCACTGATCTTTGACTACTAAATAAAATATACCAGATATGTACCAAAACCAAAAACAAAACAAAAACAAAACAAAAATGGTGGGCGAAAACCGAATGAAACTTTTGCATTAACTTAGCCGTTGCTGTTTTTCTAAGCCCAAACATATTGATATAACTATTTTGCTAGCCACTAAAAATACATGTGAATCGATGAGAGAGGAATACAAAAACAAACAAACAAAAAACGCAAACTATTTTTCCTAAAAACAAACAAAAAAATACTAAAGAAAACGCGTCAGGCCTTCGAGAACTTCTGACATGCATGCGCATGACGATCAAAAAAGAGTGTTGTGTGGGTAGCTGGATGACTGGACTTAATCAGTAGAGAATCCATAATCCATAAGGTGTATAATGTACATAGGAAATACCATAGGCACAGCGTAGTGATGGACACAAATGGCACATAACAAATACGAAAAACAATACGAATACCAGAAAATATATACATACATATATATTTTGCATGGGCATGAAGAGAAAAAAAGCTTTCTAAACGATAATTAAATGTAAAAACCAAAAAAAAAAAATCAACTGGTATGATATTTATACATAGCTATACATAGTACTATATATGGTAGTGTGTGGAACAACAACAAGGATTGTACAAATTGCTGAGTTGCATCAGCGACAATGAATATGAATGCAAAAAAAAAAATACCTAAGAGAGAGAATTCCATTGAAATTTGTATATTTTTTGTATTGGATGAAACACACACACACACAACACACTTTGGGCTGGGACTAGACCAAGATAGAGATGAAGATCCAAGCTGTCCAGGAATGCACAAATGGCAATGCTATCAATAACTTAGGATAGTTTTTCTCTCAGTGTAAGAGGCAGCGTTTCGCATGACAACCAACCAACAACACCAACCAACAACCCCACAAAAAAACAATCACATTGAATCTATCCTATATCTAGCTTACTTTTGAGTGGTTTTCATAGCTTATAGTTTTAGTTGTGTGGAATCAGAGTTCTTTTCTATAAAGCATACGATACGATAATTTGAAACTAAAAGACTTAAGCAAAAATTGACATAAAAGCAAATGAAATCCAAACAAAACAAAAAAAAAACCGTCCATTTATCCACTTAAAGCTAACCAACCAAGTAGAGGCAACTCAGCAATTTGTGGGATCTACTGGGAAAACTGTGTGTGTGTAAAGTGGAGTTTTACGGACGAGTGGGAGTGTATGGGTGCGTGTAAAAATATTTACTTGTACGGAAAACTGTGTATGACAGCAATATCAAAATAAAAAGGGAAGGCAGAGCGTAAGCGTAAGAATGGCAGAAAAAGCGAAGAACGGAAATGGAAATGGAAATGGTACGATACTAAAAAAAGGTGATTAGAAAAGATACTACACGAAAGATTATAAAAGAGTTAATAAATGCTTAAAGATACTAAAAAATAAAATCGCATAAAATATACACACAAACAAAAATATTTAAACGTATTTAAAGCAGATAGATTGTACTTGAGAGGAAAAACAAAAAACAAAAACAAAAAACTGCAACAAAACAAATCATGCAATAATATTGAAATGGAATTACTTTCTAGCATTAACTACAGTACAGTACAGTACAGTACAGTACAGTACATCATATAAATTGATCGCTCATCAAATTAAATTTACTCGAATAAGCAGAACAAACATACATTCAAAATTAAGCTCACCGAAACATATATTTATACATGCATACATATATCATATACAACACATCTTTATACACATATTACATACATATGTATATCCCTGTATTTACCTTCATATTATGTACAAGAACAAAGTCCTCCTTCCCCCTTGGCATTACCCAACATATACATACGAAATGCGTACACATTTACTACATACATACATTTACAGTTACAGTTACATTTATCTATATACATCATCCACACATTCATACCTATATACATGCATCTATATATTTACATGAAAGCATTTAAATAGCAATGAAATGTGAAATGATTTCAATACCAGACAAGATTGATTGGATTGTTCATTTTGTATCATATGGAAGTGTAAAAATCATATTTTTGACATGAAGATAATCATAGAAAAAGAAACGACTAAGAACGAAAATAAATACCCAACTAAACAAACAAAAAAAAAAACGCTCTGCTCTGCTCTGCATACTAAAGAAAATGCTCTGCACACGCAACGCAGATGAAAAATGATGCAAAAATTAATACTAATAATGATAATTGCTTTATATAAGGAAATACCAAAACCATGGAGAAAACGAACCACTAATACTCATTGCTGCATTATGCCACGCCTACCTTTTTACCTTAACGGAAGCCTCTAAACTACGAGTAGAATCAACCAGATTTTCGCGCTCTCTTTCAAATGCATAATCAACCACCAAGCCCAAAGAACTAACTCATTTTAACTGCTTCTTCACATTGTGCATGAGCAGCGAATATAAATTTTGCGCCTAAATAATTTTATATGCAGCGTATACATATTTCTATATTGTATAGTATATATATACACCCCCTCTATATATATTAACACACACACAAACAGACACACACACATTATACACCAAAGCAAGCGCTTAACTTCAAATGCAAATTGAATAAATGCAGAATGAAGAGAGGAAGATGGAAGAAGTTTATTACGAGTAACAACAAAAATTATGCGATAAACGACGATTCGAATACTTATTAAACATAAATTTAGAGCGTAATGTTGTGTATTGTATTGTACCGCCTGCTTCATATGTTTCCTTTTCCGTTTCAGAATATTATTGTCATATTGTAATAATTGTAATTAGTTCTGCGAGTGATTAAGGTTTAAGTTGGATAATGCATTGTGCGCTTTGTTTTGTATTTGTATCTTCGTAACTAAGTTGGAATGATTGTATTTTGTAATTTAATTTTAAGCTTGAGCAAATCTGAGTCTGAGTCTGAGTCAGGCCAGGGATGAACCATAAAGAAATCAAGAAAATATAAAAAATACAAAAACAAAAACAACACTAAGAAACCCAAAACAAGTGTAAAAGGAACAACAACAACAAAAATAATAATAAAAAAAACCAAGAAAAAGTGCATCTGTTATTAGGTTAAAAGAATTATTGATATTGTTTGCAACAAAATGTGTGAAATATATATATATATATAAATATATATAAAAACAAATACAATTTAGCATAAAAAAAACAACCAAAGTGGAGGGAAAGGCGAACAACAACAAATTGTAATTGCAATTTAAAAATAAAATTAATATTTCAAATAACATTTAACGATGTCATCAATTTACTTGCCTCAATTCGAGCGACTGGCCCCACTGTAGTGAGAGGCACCTGCAAAAGCATTGCGTCATTTGCCACACGGAGAGAGAGGCCATCAGCTGTTCCGGTCGGCGTGAGTGGGCGGAGAAAGGAGGAAAACAAACACCGCATGCATTTTGCGGCAATCAGCTGTGGAGCTTTGCCCAAGAGCTTCCTGCGCAGCTTTGGCGAGAGAGCAGCAAGAGAAAGCTTTCACTCCGAATAAAGCTACCAGCAAATGCAAGCGAAAAGCAAGCGGCGCACCAGAGTCTTTTCGGTGCTCCCTTCGTTCCGTCATCCTGCTTGGGTCCGAGAGTCCGCGGCAGAGTACGAGTACGAGTCACGAGCGCAAGGCACGAGTGGGAAGTCCGAAAAAAGAAAATGCGTGCCAACTCAACCAAACTGCATGAAAAGGAAAACTTGGTCATTTGCGTTCTCAGTTCGGGTCGGGTTTGCAATTCAACAGCACAGCGAAATCGGAGCAAAATTTCACGTTCTAAATAGAAATAGTTCAAACACTTACCAGCCTAGCAGCCAACCAGCCAGCCAGCCCCAATACTTAAACTGGCAAAACAATTGGCCAGCGTAGTAATATCGACTACAGCCATACTATATCCACATCTACTATATAGTATCTCTGTGCATATAGCAAGCGCCGTAGGAGCAGAGTAAGGAAACGTAGCAGTGAATATACAAAAAGTGCCTTGCATCTAAAATGCATACGACAAACGGGCTGCAAGTTCCACAGTTTCGAGTTTCGAGTGCCCGTGTGTCCGTGTGCCCCATGTGCCCCCCCAACAAAGTGCTAAGAAATGATTGAAAAACGCATGGAAAACGGCATTGTGTGTGCGGGAATTAAATGTGCATTTGTGTTTTGAATTTTTAACGTATTCGCCTGAATTTTTGTTTGGTGTGTTTCGCTTCGGCTTCTCGACGGAGGCTAACTTCAGGCTCGTCTGCTCCTGTGTGAGAGTGCAGTGAGTGAGCGGCTAGTGAGTTATGTAAAGCTCTGGTGTTGGTCTCTTTTGGTGTACGCTGGATTGTGCATACGGGCGGGAGGAGGTAGGCGCAATGGAATGGGTTTGGCGGAATTACAACCAACCAACCAACCAGTCCTACCAATACCACTGCGCGGTGTGGTGGTGGAGCCACAATAAGCGATGCAACATCGAGTGGCTTTGAAAAATACCGTTATTAACAATTAGATGTGCGAACAAGGTCCAAGATATAAACATAAAAATAAACATTCAAGAATAAACAAATATTCATTGTGAGAAATAGAAAATTTAATTAAATTTCTAAAAAAAAAATACTTGCAATAAAGTAAATCCAAAATGCAAAATATCCATCCAATAAATCCCCGAAGAATCAATTGCAGACGTCTATATCATATCACACGCAGTCAATCAATCAACCAATCAGTCAGTCAGTCGGGCATCAATTACCAATTATAACTTTTAAATGACAATAAAATCGCCAAGTGTCCGCGCTAAGTGGTGGAAGTGAGAGATCCGTAGCAGTAGCCCGTACCCGTAGTAGCCGTACCCGTACCTGCACCCGAAACCCAAATCAATTTGCCTTTAGCGGTCTCTCTCTGACTATTTTTAGTTGCACTTGCTCTCCTTCTGTCTCTCCGTTGCTCAATATTAGTGTCAAGGTGCAGTGCCAGTGCCAGCGCAGCATAGAGACAGAAACAAGACGGCGGCACCAGAAGACAAGAACCAGGCAGAACCAGAGGTACAACAAGAACAAGAACCATACCACAAAACAAAAAAAGGGTAGGGGCGTAGGAGCGTAGGAGCAGCAGCAGAAGGCAGCGACGACATCGCGAGAAAGCAACACGAACGATGGCAACGTACCCCAAATAATAGCAACAAGAACACATGGCAGTGGAAGCGCAGCACAGTACAGTTGAAAAGAGAGAGGTATGGATGGCAGGGACAGGGGCAGCGACAGTGGCAGCGGCAGCGGCAGGGGCTCCTTCCTTCACGACTTGTCACATCGAACCGAAAGAAATTGAATTTATGTCTTAGGTGGGCCGCCTTCAATGACAATTAGGCTGCTAGAACCACACAAGTTGAGGGAGCTACTCTTACTCGTACTGCTCGCATACAAATGTATGTAGGATTTATGTGTGTGGTATGATATGGTGGAGCCTTGGCGCGTGTTGTGCTCAAAAGTAAATCGCGTTAGCAACAACAAGGATACGCGCAGTGGCTCAGCTTTCCACCATGTCGACCCACATTACTTAAATTACGAACTACACGCAAAGTCAGAGCCCAAAAGCCGAGCCAGAAAACAGAGAACAGAAAACAGAACGGCGCACCGAACTGGGAAAAGTCACACACGTTAGTTAGTTAGTTTGTTAGTCATTCTGTCAGTTAGTCAGTCAGTCATTCAGTCAGTCAATCGTTAGACAGAATGCCTTATGAGTCAGCCCAACAGTCACAGTCACAGCCACAGCCACAGCCAAGAAAATACCAGTATGTGACCCACAGTCGTGTGGGTCTAACATTGCGTGCACTTGGGTGGAGTCACATTGAAGGGGGGGTGGGATACCGCACCGCACCAGGCCCCTGCAGGGGCAGGCAGGACGTGTTGCATATTTCTGGGCGTGTTTGGCCGCTAGACAAAAATGTCGTTTCTAGCAAAAATTCCCAGCATTCCAATGCTGTGTTAAGGACAGACATTGAACATTGAAACACACACAACACAAGCATTTGTCTGCCACTGCCAGCTCGAAGTAATGATATGGCAAACAGTCCCCCCTACAATATGTGGTATTCAAACAGTGGCGGTCAAAATCTAATAATCAATTCGTTAAATAAAAATTAAATAATAAATAAATAATTATATGTGATACCCCAAGCAGTTGGATGTATATAAGTTATATAGTTATTTTGGGTCTACTATTATTGTGAACACTGCTGTGGATCTGCCACGGTGCAGACCAATTCGTTGTTACAATTTACAAATAAATTAAATTCGGTGTGAAGATTCGTTGGGGGTTCCTATTGTTTTTTTTTTTGTTTTTTTTTTTTTTTTGGCTTGTTGAATATGCGACGCGACGTACACTTTTATGCATTTCTTTTGTTGTTCCTTCTCTGTCGCTGTCTCCTCTCACGTATTCCGTTTTGCTTTGGTCTGGTACTTCGCATTTTTGCAGTTGCTTTTGCTTTGCTTTGGTTTATTTTTAACATATTTCGTGCACACCAAAAGATTCTGCACACAGAGAGAATTTGTCCGTTTTTTCGTGCTTCTTCTACTTTACATTGTCTGCTTGGAAAATAGATAATAGATAAGGAAAGAGTGCAGACAAATTATTAGCCTGCCCCACTGCCTGACAACTGCACCACCACCTTTGGCGGGGGTGTGCAACCTTATGGCATTTCTTATGGCATTCCTTATGGCATTCTTGATAATAAATTTCCAAAAATTGCAACGCGTTGCAGCGTATAAAATAATGTTTAGTGCCGCAAAACATTTTCGGGTAATTACTGGGAGATGTGTGCTGCAAATTGAATGCAAAAACCCGAACGAACGCAGGCAATATGAAAAAGTTATTTTTGTTTTATTTAATTTTTAATTTATTTTTCACGGGCATTTTGTCTGGCAATAATCTAGTGCATAAATAAATAAAAATAGTTCATTCAGGCAAAAGACAAACACGATTTTTAGCGCATACTCGCACATACATATGTACGTGTGTATGTACATGTGTGTATATGTATATGTATGGGATGTAGTGCATTTGAGAGCCATGTAAAAATGTGCCAGTGCACTGGCAGAGGTGGAAGTACAAGAAATGATTTATTAATGAATTTGCTGCGAATATGTGAATGTGCAACGAACGGTGACTATGCGAGGGCGAGGGCGAGTGGGTGGGTGGGGGTCGTGGATCGTGGCTCAGCCTGGTGGAAATGTATGAAATATTAATACCAAGTATTTCCTCAGAATCAGAGACATATTTGATTACGAATATATTACATTTTGCATTCATGAAACTTTCAACGCGTTTTCTATTCAAACACTTTTTCTTTTTCAACTTTCCCTTCCAGCCTTCCACTCACACAACTTTATTGCCATTAAGCTCAGTCTTGTTCTGGTTTCGCACATTTAACTTTCAACTTTCTTCGAGTCTTCTGCAAGTCTCCACCTGTCACGCTCGAAGACTTTTATCCTGGCCGAGCTTTACATCACTTTACATAAGTGTCCGCCTGGAGGAAGAGCCAGAGCCAGAGGCAGAGCCAGAGCCATGCCCAGACCCTCTTCTCTTCCCTGTCAGTTTTTGGTACTCAACAACTAACTGTTTGGCAAATTGCTGCCACTTACATAAGCAGCTTGCTGCCCATCACTTGCTTGTCTGGTCCCGAAAAAACGAAACCAAACGAACAGAAAAAACACCAAAGAAAAGAATACAAAAGTTGAGGGCCCAGTAGTGGCACCAAAAGACCATCGACTGCGAGTGCCAGTTCCCGTGTCAGTTGCCGTGCCAGTGCGAATCAAAGTCAAAGCCAGAGTAAAGAAAACCAGGAGAAACTTTGGGTATAGCATACATCGCAGGGCAGTTAAAACTTCAAAGTGAGCGGGGCGACAAACGCAGAGGGGGCCAACAAAACAATCATAAAAAATAAGTACGAAGAACCATAACAAATATAGAAATAAACCTGAAAGAAACACAACAAAGCGCGAAAAGCATAAAACCAAAGAATGCCCCAAAAAGGAGCAGAAAGAGCAGAAGATGTGCAGAGGGGAAACACGGGAGGAGTAAAGCAAAGCAAAGCACAGCGTCAAAAGTTGGCTAAATAAAGGCAAAAGAAAGAAGTAAAATAAAATAAAGCTCGAGGGGGTCGCCCCCCAGCACCATGACACACACCATGCCCCAACGCCCAGTGTTTTTTTTTTGTAGCTTGTGGGGCTGCTGGGGTGGCGGTGGGGGGGTTAATTTCCAGCAAAAACATTTCAAAGTGTCGTACGTCGCGTCGCCGCCGCGCACTCTCTCGCTCGCTCGCTCGCAAAAGTCCTGTGTGTGTCGTTCGTCAGGCAATGCGTGTCCTTGCAACTTTTGGTTAAACCCACCGCCCGCCCGCTCCACTCACTCACTCACTCCACAGCCCCTGCCGCGCCACTCACTCTCTCTCTCTCTCTCCGTGTCCGTGCAGCCAGAGGCAATTGCACATAAGTTGCAACAAGCTGTGTAAGCAACAAACGCAACAACAAAACATTGTAAGCGAGGCGAAAGGCGTTGCCAGATTGTTGGCTAACAACAAAAACAGCAACAACAACTACAATTACAATTACAACAACAAATGCTAACAACAAAAAAAAAACTACAAGCACAGGACCACCCACAAACAATAGCCCAAAGGGCCAAATGAACGTTGGTTAGGTCCGTCCGTCAGTCAGCCTGTGTGTGTGGCAGTTTGTCGACGCGCGCGGCATGCCCCAGTGTCTGGGCAGCAGCAGCAGCAGCAACAGTAACTACAGCAGAAGAAGAACCTACTTTGTGCTGCCTCGAAATCCTGTCACTAATTAGGTAAGTTCCGACCAGAGTGTGCTCAGCATCATGTTATTTCATTTACGGGGACGGGTACGGGTAGGGGCACCTTAATTATGGCAATTTACCTGAGCTGCAGCTCAAGTGCAACGAATCTTACACGTACATATGTACATACATACTAGCATAAATGTATGTAAATACACTGGGAGTGTCCCACGATTAAGAGCTGCAAATATTAACCCATGTACAATGTACATGGCGTCTGTCCCACGATCAAGTACTAGTACTAACAAATGTTAAGCACATGTCGGGATGCTGCACGAATACATATGCATATTACGCATACGTCATGGTGTACCGCGCTAAAAAGTTTCGAGAATGTTTTAGCAAACTTTTGGCCGAATGAAACCAATAAACGAATGATGCTGGCGCGCAAAAGGAAACAGCAAATAAGCCGATTTCTCCTCATTTCAGATAAACCGCGTTGCGCTAAATTGAATTTCCTGGCTAAATTACATGGGGGGGGGACTGGGCCAGGGGTTCATGCACACAGGTGAAATGACGCTGCAATGTTTGGCTTTCAGTTTGCATTCAACATTACTTTCCCCTTGCATTATGGCTGCAGCCCTGCATGATAAATTGCGTCGGATGATTGTCGACTTTTATCTCCCATCCGCAGTGTGCGAGTAAATATATTTTCTCTCTATATATACACCTTCCCTATGTGTTGGGGATGTAATGGGATCTATGCATAAAAGAGTTAAATATCGGCTATTACTTGTGATCCATTTAGTGCTGTCAGAGAGAATATCTGATAGTCGTATACTCTGTCACTGCTCACTGGGGATATTTGTGTTTGTTTTTGTTTTTTTTTTCCCAGCGGCTGCTGCATAAATTGTGGTTGCGATTCCTTTTGCTGCCCAGCCTGCCTGTGAAATTGTTTTTGCAATTTCTTTTTAATGTACAGCGGTGGCAGTGGTTCCTGTCCCCAGCAAACTGTATCCGAATTGCGTACAGCATTCCCCGCTTCCATTTTGCACTGTGTGTTTTGGCCATTGTTTTGTGTGCTGGCACTTTAAATTTGTTGTAACAAAAATACACCCCCCCACCTGTCCGAGGTGACGTGTGCGTAGTATTTCTGGGCAGCAGAAAAACACACACAAAAATGTGGCATGCAGCGCATTCTGACCTACATGGCCGCACAGGTAACCGAAAACCGAAAAACTGAATGCCGAGAAACGTTAAACACCGAGCAGGATGCAGCCCCTTGATGGAACCCAAATGGAAAATCAACAGCAAAGAGAATGAAACGAAATGGCCAGCGGGGCAAACAAGAAGAGGTTCAAAAGCGGTGGGGGGACTGGCGAGGGGCAACTCCTTGCCGGAGATCAAGCGGACAATTGAATAGCCCAAAGCCCATCCAGTTCCAGTTCCAGTTTTGGCCCTCCCGTACTTTGGCTGTCCACACAGCATGGAGCAGGGGTATTTGGGATTGCGCCTTGGGCTTCTCACTGACTCTGCATCCTTTTTGGGATTTTGTGTTGGCTCATCCTTTTGTGTTGTCATAACCAGGGCGACCAGGGCGACCAGGACGAGCAGGCCAGCACAGCCCGAGGGCATGGGAAAGAAAACTGTTCATCCTGTTGCCGGGGACTACTATCTTATTGGCTCTTTCTTCTGCTGGGGCCCGCTCCATGTGTTATGCTTTTTATGTTTGACCAGCAGGAAAGCTGCTACAACAGGAAAACTGCACTTGTGCAGCAACTATCTCTCGCTGCTCTCCCCCTTCCCAACCCAACCCATCCCATTCCTCTCCTTCCTTCCTGCCCCATCCCTTGGTTTTGTGTGCACTCAATTTAGCCATTTCTTGCCATTCTGCAGTTTCTTTTTGGGTTTTTCGGGGCGGTCTGGTTGGAAGCTGCTGCGGTGAATTTCCCCCTTCCTCTGCACCATCGTCAAGAACAAATTTAATCTATTTTGAAAGTTTTCTATGGGCGCCCAGGGAGCTGAAGCTGCTGCAGAGTGCTGTGCTGGTTTCGTGGGTTTTACGGATTGCTCGTCCTGCCAGCAAGTGTGACAGCAACTAATTAAGTACGGTGGAAAAGTGCAGCCGACAAGGGGCGCGATGTGTGGGAAAATTGCAAATGCAAGGTGACAGGGGCACAGTCTCTGTGCGTGTGTTTCTTCAACCCTTACAAGATACTCTCACATCACATGACAGGCACAGGTCCACGTTCTCTTAAATCCAATGATTGGTGCCCGTTGCTGCCCCTGTGGCTTAGTGTCAAATTATCAGCTACTTAATACTATTACGGTTATTAGATCTCCGCTGCCTGCATGCACACCACCGCCCCTTGTGTCATAACCCCAATCAATGTCAGCTGCTGGCATTTTATTTGCCTTTCCTGGTGGGTTTTCCTCACTGGGCTGGCTGGCTGGCTGGCTGGTGTGTGTTTTGTTGTTGTTCATTGTCTGCTTATGTAAGCCTTGAAGCGCAGACAAAAGCCTGCCAAATAGCGCAAAATGTGCGCCAATTTAGTTGTCGTTTAATTTGATGGCACAGACGATTTGGCAGGCAAAGCGGCAATCGAGGATTACGCTGGAGCAACGTCATGAATGACTGCCCAGCAAAAATGCCAGGCGGCGAAAATTGCTGAGGAAAGCAGCAGCTCAGCAACAAAAAAAAAAAATGGAAACGGAAAGAAAAGTTCGCCATTGAACGAGCGCAAATAAGTGACCAGCAATAAAAGGCTAAAAGCACAGGCAAAATACTCGACGGACAAGGACGAGGGCAGGCGATGGATCAGCTGGCTGGTCCAGAGCTGCTTCAGCCATGGAGCCACTCTGCTCTGCCATGGAAGGGGCATGCAGCGTCGTGTCTTGCGTGTCATTTGCAAATGTGTGCTAGGGGTCAAGTCGCCAAAGAGAGATACGAGTCCTAAACCTCCAAATGTAGTCAAATAATGCAGACCATTACATTAATGACTGCGGCAAAAAGTCGAAAAAGCGCCAAAAACGTCTACCTAGAACGCAGAAAAACAATAAAACCAAAAAAAAATAAATAAATACAGAAAAAACAAACAGAAGAACCAGAAAAAGCGAGAAAAAATCGAAACATTATGAGGTCATTTTAATTATTTATGTGTGCGTGCGGCTGGCCATCCAGCCAAGAAGTAGGCCTGTGGGATGTCAAGGTTACGATAAGAGAGGAGGAGGCAGGCAGGAGCCACAAAAATTGCATTTTGTTCATTTTGTTCAATGATGTTTGCCAAACTCTTTAAGCCGCTGCGAATCCTCATAATTCAGACTTAACCAACTGACCCAGATATTATTTGGGAATGCCATCTTATTGAGTGCCAGTAACAGTAACAGTGCCAGCGCCGGGGCGTGGCGTGGGTTCAACTATGACTAAGTTATGTCCAGCCCCTCTGCGCTTTTCTTTCCACTGAAACATCGGAAAAAGAAAACCCCATTGTGCGTGCTTGGAAAATATGATTTCTTTGGCAGCCAAATTTGGATTTATGTGTTGTGTCTTTGGTCTAGATTTATGTGGTCCAATGTGGGAGCCATCCCAATTGGCACTCCAGACAGTTGGCAGCACATCAATGTGGAACGGAAGTGGACTGCACCCATCCACAGCTTCATTTCGTTCCATAAATAAATTTTAGAAAATTTCTTTACACTCTTTTTATATATTGTGACACTTTATAGTGGCTTTATACACATGCATATATATACATATATCTGATCCGAGCAGTTTTTGGCGTTAAGCAGAGTGGAAAATAACGTATACGTCACTGGTGGCAAACGACTTTCGGCAGCTCCATGCTCCATGCAGCTTAACGACTTGAAAAATGCCACAGAATATGTCTCAATTTTTCTATGCAAAAACGAATTGCCATCAAAAATATACTCCTCCAACTCGTGCTCTCGTATATCGTATATTCAAAAGCAATTTCCTCGCTTTATCTGGAACTTATTTTAATGCAGACAAAATCCGTTTTGTGTGTGTGTGTGCGGGGGACACAAGAGCAGACAACAACAGAGAATGTTACCACCAACTTTTTGGGCATGCCAAGCCCTCTCGCTGGCACCTTTTCTCTCTCTCTCTCTGTCTCTTCTGTGTGTGTACATTAGTCGATTTTGGCTGCCTTTCAGCCACATTTTGCGCCGTTGTTGGCCATAAAATGAGTATGTGCAAACTGTGCTTATGGCCATAATGCTTTGGCAATAAATTCAGGTTCATTAGCTTGGGCAAAAACAAGACCAAAAGCAGAAAACATCGTCAACTGGAGTTTCTAATGATTTTTAGGACAAAGCACAAATTGTGGCACGAATCGATTGCCACCAGGACATTGTGGAGAAAGAGTTCGGAATCAGCCGAATGTGGCAGTTGAATGGTTTGGTGGAACTACTGTAACCAATCTGTGCAGAAAATCTAACAGCAATGAATTAAATTTTATAAAAATGTTCCTTGTGCCATTGGGTAAAGGGAGAACTTCATCTAGATGCCTTATGGCTGAAGTCCCCAGTCCCCCTTCCCTTCAACATCACGTACGTCTAAGCAGAACTGAGTGCAGAGCCTTTGGGCAATGTTATATCCGTTGCTAACATCATAATAGCGCCATTTGTGGTTCGTTTCCTGATCCATTCATCTTGCCAGAAGCATGCCAGCAGAATCATGAAAAATTATATGAAATTAACCCAAATACAGAGTTAACGGTTAACCCAGTTCAGGATTTTGGTTGGGCGCGTGCAAAGTGGACATCATTAATGAAAATCTACGTAGGAAAATCCCACACAAATGGAACCGTGTCAAAGTCAGGGAGAGAGCCAAGGAATTGTTTTATTCCTATGTGTGTGTGTGTGTGTTTGTGTGTTTGTTGATTATGTAACATAATTGACGACAATATTTCCCCACAGAGCTGCAAGGAAAATGCTAATGAAAAAATAAGAAAACTGCGAGAAAGCACAAGGCACAAGGCACAAGGCAGAAGGCAAACATGAGAGAGACGGCCGCCCCAAACAATGGCTGACTCATGGCGACTCGGTATTAGCAGGGCGGAAATGCCAGGACATCCGGTGCGGTGGCCAAGCCTACAAAGGGCGCAGGCAGCACCCCACAAGCACCGAGAGGCACCAGCACCAGCAGCAGCACCAGAGCCCAACCAACGACTCGCTGCTTTCTTTTATGTCTGAGCTCCCGTTACCCGTTAAGTTGCAACGAGTGCTGCTTCTTGCTCTCTGCTCCTTGCTGCCTGCTGCTTGCTCTGAAAGTGGCGAGTGCAAGTGAATAATGGCCGTCTTGACTGCAGTCAAGTAAGGCATATGCCTCACAGGCAATCAGTGTCAGTGGCAGGTCCACTGCCAGTGCCAGTGCCACAGCCAGTGCCAGGGCCAAAGGCAAGATGAGCGTAAACGAAACCCGGCAACGAGTCAAGTTTATTTGCAGGTATGAAAAAGGCATAAACCAAAGCACAAGGGGGTGGCAGGGGGCGTGGTGTGGGGTTTGTTTTGGGCACTGGACTGCACTGGAGTGGAGTTGGTTGACTGTTCAGCTCAGTGGAGCGTTTGGTCAAACAGAAATTGATTTGTTGTACCTAGCCAATGCAAATACATACATACATACATACATACATATGTACATATATGTATGTATACGAGTACAATATTTGTTCGCAGTCTTCTTGGCACCAGCAAATGGAAATCAATACATAAAAACTAGACTATAAACATAGAAGTACGCGACTTCCAATAACTATATATATATATGTAGGTATTTTTCTATAACGCCCTGAGGCAGCTGCTCCACTTGGAGCTCTACAGCCAGATAATGTATATAGATCACACGATTCCCTTGAACTTTACCTACCAAATCAATCGCCCGCCCAGCTGTAAACATGTTTTTCCTGCTCCATAACAACTTTAATTAATGCTGCAGCTGCAGCTGAAAAAAGAAACACGAACTGAACTTTGCAACGTGCCAAAGCCAGAGTCATTTGCCCTTCAGCCTGACACCAATCATCCGAAGGGAAATGGCGGAAGGATGAGCTGGGGGATGCGAAAACTTTCACATTTCGCGCTCAACGTGAATTATGCACAACTTTCACCCTTGGCCATCACCTAACCAGGCAGCCAGCAGAGGCAGTGGCAGTGGCAGTGGCAGAGGAGCAGTGTGGCAGTGTGGCAATGTGGCACTGGAGCAGGCGTAGGGGGGGAGGAAGCATCACATGTCACAACTTAAATGAGTTACCCTCTCTCGTTCTCTGTCTCACTTTTCAGTGTTTTTTTTGTTTTTATGTTGATATAAAGGAAATTTGCGTTGCGAAAAAAAAAAAGAAACTTTGGAGTGCAGGGAAAATATGCGAGAAAAATGGTGAAAAGTGTGCTCTGATGCTGCGAGGAACATGAGAAGGAGTTGCATTTTACAGGCACTTTGGCAGGCGACACGCGAACAAAGTTGAATGACGGCGTTTATTGGAATATGGCATAAACCATATTGACTCAAACATGATATATGGCTCTTTAATCTGCCTCCCCCAAACACATGCAAACCATACATATGGTATATGGTACATATGGAAAACCGAAACCAAAACCAAACAGGCAGCAACAATCTCCCGTCTCCAGCAGGTAAAAGCCAAACTCATTGAAAATGCAGGCAAAGAGTGGAAGTGGAAGTGGAAGAGTGAAGATGTGGCAGGCAGGCAGCCAGGCAGCCAGGCAGCAGTGTCATCTGCCATGTGCAGGACGGACGGAAATCCTAGCCGTGCTTTCAATACAACAAAATTTCGGTTACATTCCGCCTTCATCATGTACACAGGATACACTACACACACACACACACACACACACCCACACACCCACACGTAACTATATCAGTGTATGGCTGTAAAATTATTATGCAGAGCTTCAACTCAAATATGCTCTCTGCTCTGCTCTGCTCTTCTCTGCTCTGTAAAAGAGAAACAGAGATCTTAGCTATGGTGCTTTGAGCTGCCCCCGCCCCACCCCTCCACTATCAACACATGCCACATGCTGTGCAACAATTGTAGCTGCGCGTGTGAGGAGAAAAAAAATACAAAAAATTGTTATATGGTAATCATTTACTTATGTATGTATACATGTACATTTACATTGTATACACTTACAGTGTACCATGTGTGCATGAGAATATCTTTAAGATTCTCCCCACTTGATTTTTTGTTCTGCACTTTGATGTCGCAATTTCCGAGCTGAATAAAAAATTTGCTTGGGTTTATTGGTTGATAGTTTTTCACATTTCAGTAATTTAAATATTTTCATTCGGATAACTTCCCCCCTACACCATCGATCGCATTTCCACTTGTCATTTAATTCAACACAATTATTTTTAATTATTCTGCTATGTAAACATTTTGGGGACACCCGTGGCAGAGGGAGAGAAGCGAAGCGAAGCCCATTTAATTGATATAAACATTGTAATGTAATTGCCTTAAATGGCAAATGAACCGGTTGACTTTATTACCAAACAGTTTGACGGCCCCCAAACGACAACGACCAACGTGTTTCGGTTTGGTTCGCGAATGTTTTTATTTAATTAAAATTCAATCAGAACGAGACCTGCATGGCAAGAGAGGGACCTATAATGAAATGTTTACCCAGAGTGAACTGATGTGCTGTTGTGGTTAGTTTTGGCTCTGCTTTGGGGTAGTTGATTAAACAGATATCCGTTAAAGATATGGGCAAAATAATCAATGTTTAAAATCAGTCAAAGGATTAAATTGTTAGAAGCCGCTCCGAACTGATACTGATACTGATACTGATACTTGTACTGATCCTGATGCCTTGTTTGTACTCGTACAGAGATTCTGTTGGAGATAGGGTGTTCGTCCACAACACGTACGAACATGCGGATTAGAGGTGACCTACATCCAGAGACTGGGTCCCCTTTGACCCATACATTCTATTGGAAAAGCCGCGCATGCATTAGGCCAAATCGTGCGTCATTTTGAGCATTAGAATTAATCCATGGACACGCAAGGATAATCGCTTGGATGACACGTTTTTTTATGGCCACCACCACCTGCCCGCAGCAGGCGACCGGCGTTTGGATTTTTGTTGGAGATGCCAACGCGTGACTAAGAGGTGGTCTCTGGTGAGGCCCTTTTGTGGGGCTTACGTTACGTATACGTAACAGAGGCCAGAGCCTAGATGCAGATCCCGCCTCAGCCACATTGTTGCGGTGGGAAGCAGAAAATTGAGTGCGCTGCAGTCGCTGCAAATTTCAATTTTCAACGCCATAATTGGCCATCTAATTATAGTTGCATTGCCACTACGCGGCACGGAGGCCTGCCTGGGCATTAAAAGTAATTGCATTTTATGAATAATATCCTTGGCAGCAGCGCCCCACAGCTCAGCACTGAAAAAACACCAAGCAACCAACCAATTTCCCCCACCATTGAAATGCTAATCATAGCAATGTCCTTTGTAAACGGATATACCGTGCATACGTACACATATCCTGTAGCAGTTATATGTATTATTTTGCCGCTCGCTTTCTTAATTTCTCAAACCTCGTGCAAGTTTGTTTGCCGCCACAGTCTTGGCCCCGAAAAAAAGGAATAGAACCAAAAGGGAAATAATTACATATATGTATGCTCTATATGTGTGAGAAAGTGGCAAGTGTGAAAGCCGAGAGTTGCCACGGAGGGGTCACCCGACGACGTCACGCATGTCCTTGCACGGAAATGTGAAAACTTTCTACTGATTTCCCCTCGCTTATTTTTTTCTGCATTTTCTTTAGTTTTTTCTCTTATTTTTTTTGGTATGTTTCTTTTGGCGCAAACAAAGGTTGTGCATAAAACTAATTAACTCTGTTATTTGTCGAATGTGCAGAGCGGGGGGGTTGGAGTTTCTCTACTCTTTCCGAATTAATAATCTGCTCAAATTAATCCAGTTAGAATGTGGCTTTGGCAGCCATTGAATCCCCCCACTATGTACAAGGAGACTTGTGAAATTTAAGTGAAATTAAAACTCAATTTATTTGAAATTTTTGGCTGCTGATTTTCATCGAGTTTTCTATTAGTTTGCACTGGTTTGCAGTCCCGCATCTACGGCTGTTTCCCAGCAGGCAATTAGCGGAAATTATCTCTTCCGTAGCCAAATCACAGCGGAATCAAATGCTGAATAAATATTTTTGCCACACAATGGGCACAAACATTTGGCAACTGACAAAAAAGAGAAAAAAACAATATAAAAGTTGGCCATTAAAAATGGTCAAAACTTCCATGGGAAAATCGATACAGGACCCCGGCGCTTGACGCCACTCCGCCGCGTACTGGTGTGGCAGGCATTCCGCCGATGCGATTTAGCCAAATAAAATGGTGGACAAACAAATTCCAACAGTTACAAAGCCAATTTAGATGCTCTGCCCCAGCACCTGCCCCTGGCCAGCATCCATATGCACAGCTATTTGTGTACCCTGATTGAGCCATGTCCGCTGGCGTTACGAATATCCGCAATATCCGCATGGGGGGTGTGGGGCTGTGCGACTCTAATCAAGCACGTGTTTGAGAGCTTTTCTGCCTTCTGGCACCACGAACACCCCATAAATAACCATCAATATGAGAGCAGGCAGCCATCAGCAGGCTCTAGCAGCCCCAAATTTCATTTGAAAATCTTTAAAAAATAAACACAAAACACTTACCGCGTACATGGCGGAAACTGCGTCGGCACATATGTATGTACATATGTATATTGCAGGCTCCACATAGGGGTTATTATCAATTGAGTGAATAAAAGTTTGTTTAATTTTTTAGCTGAATTTTAAAACTTTAAATAATTTATTTAAATTTAATTTAAATAATTTATAATATAATTTATTTTAAATTAAATTTAAATAAATTATTTAAGTTTTTAGCTTATTTTCAAAGTTTACATAATTTATTTAAATTTAATTTAAATAATTTATAATATAATTTATTATAAATAAATTAAATAAATTATTTAAACTTTTGAAAATAAGCTAAAAAATTAAACAAACTTTAATTCACTCAACTGATAATTTAAATTAAATTTAAATAATTTAAATATAATTTAAATATATAATGCTCTGACCGATCCGGGGTATTTTTTATTTTTAGTTAGTTAGCTTTGCCTGACATAGATGCTCATTAAAAAATAGTGTGGCTGGAGCTGCTTCCTCCTTTGCCATGCAGAACATTTGTGGAAAAATGCAATCTGCAAAGGCCTACAAATCTCCCCAAAAGTTTTCATTACCTTTGCATTCATATCTACTTATTTTTTCGTTTTTTTTTCTTTCTGCTCCCCCATGAAACCCGTTGGCTTGTCTTAGCTGCATCCTGCTCCCATACTTAACCCTATTTCGTGAGCCTGCAGTTCAAACAGCCCCTGGGATGCCAGCGCAGAAACAGAAAAAAACACACAAACAGAAAAATGTAAAAGCAAACACAGAGAATGTTAAAAAAGGAAGGAAACAAAAATTGTTAACAAACTGAGTATAAATAATTAATGAAGTCTCCCGCTCCTTTTCGCTCTCTCGCTGCACTCGTCTGGGCCGTGTTTGTCTGTGCCAAATGTTTTATGAAATGAAAATGCAACTGGAAATGTGCTGCCTCTGCCGGGGGTAGAAATGTATATATACGCTGGCATTTGATATAAGTTTTATTTATATGCATGCAAATCGGACTCTTGTAGAGGAGAGCGACTAATTGTTAAATCAATATATGGTCATAAATATTGCAAAGAGCCCTCCAGACACACACAGGCATCCAGCAGAGATATGTACTCGTATATTCCCATTCCCATGTGTGGCCCCAATTGGTTCAATTAGTGAAAGTAAAGCAAAAGTTTAAGTTCCCACACACAAGACACAGGGCTCCGGCTGCACATCGACCAGTGCGAGTATGGGTATACATGTATGTGTGTACATTGGCTATAGAGAAGGATACCTATAATTACTATCAAACACTATAATTAAAGGTAAACAGTCCAGCAGACAGCTGCTGAAAGCACCAGGCTTTAAAGGGAAACACAAGTGTTTTGCAGACTTTACGAATTGAGAAGAAAACTTTCCTGTTTTGCCCCATTCCGCTCTGGGTAACAAAGTCCATGATTCATCGATACTAAAATCCATATTTAAATACAGTTTGACTTGGAGCTCACCACTCTGTCTGCCCTTCTTCGGAGCATGGAGAGGCTCCATGGGGAAAGACTATCAGCATAGCCTCAATCTTGGGCTTGGGCATTAGTTGGGCGGGCGATGTCGATGCTCGTGGCAACTTTGTAAACAGCTTTTGCTGGTGTAAGCCTTTTACTATCTCTACACAATTATAACAAAAGCGCGACCTTTATACACATGTGTCTCCCAGTCTCCCAGTCACCCAACTCGAACTCTGCGACTGGAAAATGTTTCGAGGCAAAAGTTGGGGCACTAAAAATGCGTGCGTGCCAGGGCTTTCCTTTTTTTTTTATCGATTTGAATATCTAAATTTAGTCGGGCGACATACTTTAATGCCACATGCCATGGATCCCCCTGCATGTACATATGTATACGAGTATTATGTACATGTGGGCTGGACAGGGGTTGGGGGGAGGGAGCCACACGCACTAATAAATATTGCATTGTGATGCGAGCACTGGGAAAGGAGTCGGTGGCACCTTAATTAAAGTTCTCCCTATGCCTAGGGGCCACAATTAGATTTTGGTGTTGGCTATACATATGTACATCTATATAAAACACCAACACACACACACATACTCGTATACACGACCTCAGATTGGCCGGCAAATGCCTTGGTCACCTTGAACCGCAGCCGGAGGGCGACAAGAGCGGACAGGACAGGACAGGACAGACAGGCTAGGACAGAACAGAAGAGTAGAGTAGAGTACAGGACAGGACAGGACAGGACAGGACGGTAGCCATGATAAATGAGCCACGTTAACTCATGTGGCAAATGTGACATGTGCTCCGGCATTTTTATTCCATGTGCACCTGAGCTGTCCTCGTGATTGTTGTGTGTGTGTGTGTCCGTGGAGAGACAAGCGCTAAAATTACCATACACATATTACCCGACACATTCCCAACGGTAGCGGTGGCGTAGCCCCCCCAAGTCGCCTTGTCCCGCCATTCAAGCGCATAACCTGTGACCCCACCCATCAGAGCTTGGCCAGAGTGAGCCAGAGAGGCCAGAGGCTAATGGGTCAGTTTAGTTGGGCTGCAGACCGAGAGTTATGGTTAATTTTGACTGCCACATTGCGGAAGTTATTAACTCGTTTGATTGAACTTTGCCCAAAGTGATTTTGCGGCTGGATCGGTTGCACAACAGCAAAGTTTCCGCCAACAAGTGTGGGCAAGTTCATGGGCAGAACATTAAAGACTTCAACCTGATACACGAAACATTCTTTGGGTAAGAAACATTCCCATATTTAGCTTAAATTCGCAGCCAATTCCTCTTGGTATATTCTTTCATTAGTTGGGAAACTAGGCATTAATAACCAAGGGACTTTGAGCCTCCTGGCTGCCCTGCCTGACTCTGGCCTGACTGGCTGTCAAATATTTGAACAAAGCAGCCCAAGACGCAAAAGTCGTGTGTCTCCAGTGCACAGCACAGAACAGCACAGCACAGCGCTGAAAAGTATGCAGCAGACAAAAGCTCATTAAGAACTCAGACACACAAGTTCCACTCACTCACTCACACCAGCAGACAGGCTCTACAGCAACAGCAACAACAGCAACAAGCTCACTCTCCTGTCATATAAGCCGCGTTGTCGTTGTTGTTCGTTGCCATCGTCATCGTCATCCACTTTCCCACTCTCTTTGTTAAGTGATTTCCATCATTTGCGCCAAAAGGAACATGCTGGGGAATACCAACGACATTCCCCACCCCCCACTCCACACGAGACCGGGCCGTAGCCCTTCCTTTCCACATTATCATCATATGTTCAATTTCGTCTAAAAGCCGCCCCACACTTTCAGCTGGGGCATGGGGAATTAACATCTAGACGGAGCCTCATCTCCCAATCTTCACGTGCTCTGGCTTGTGATATTTCATTTAATAATTGCTTCTTTTAATTGGCTCATCTTTTGCAGCTGGCACTTGTCTGGCGCGTCCGAGGATTCCATTGAACTGGCTGCGGAGTTAAATTTGGTGAGTGGAGAGGAAAACTCAGTCGGAAAAACCTTTTGTGCGCGTATCAATCACTGCAGAAGCTTCAACACAGACATTTCTGTTGAATGCGTTTCGTTTTACATTTCGAGCGCCAAAAAGAAAATCAGACAGAGCTCTTTGGGGCGAGGAGTTCTGGTAGGGGCAGGGAACACCCCATACAAGTAGAAGATGCAAAAGCAGCTAACAAGCAGAATATGAGACCTATGCATGTACTCCTACTTGTGTATCTGTGCGAAGGTGCGGCCCGGCCAGGCCAGGGCCCTGCAGGGTCTTGGATAACTTTTTGTGTGTTTAATTTCCGGTTGCTTTAATACAAGTTCAGTCGGGCGTACAGTCGAGGCTGAGACGAAGCTTGTAAGCCCTACCAAGCAGCTGCGTGTCGTGTGCCGTGTGCCCTGTGCCTGGCCGCGCGTCCTTGCGGCTTATGACCCGCAGATTTGTGGTCTAAGGCAAAATATTTATATAGAAATTAAATAGCCTCAAAACGGGTATTACCCAGGGTAAAGGTCAGTCAAGTGTGCGCGCCTCTGACCTCTGGCAACTCGACGATCTATTCAACTGCTCAAGGCAGTGGCGGGGCCAAAGGTTGTGCACGGGCCATAAGTTTCAGGTATTCAATTCATGTTCTTAGCTACCAACTAACAGGCAGATTAGGGGGTCATTTGGGGGGTGAGCGGACAACAGTTCAATAGCAATCGGGTTGAGGTCTTTCAAGGTTTCAGCTGAGGCACTTAAAGACGTGTAAATGTATAATAAAGATAAAGATAAAGATGCATATTTATGTGGTTTTTGGCTCTGCCAAATATTCGATAAATCTTGTGTGAAAACTGTCCGCAAAGTTAGTCCGTTTCTTCCAGGAATGTATCTTTTCCACACCTCGTTGGCTTTGTATAATTTTGATAGATATTTGTTGTTGCCCCTTAAAAGCATACACACACACACACACACAGAAAGAGAGTCACCCCTCCTGCCCCCCCTGTGCATTCAATACGTTCATAGATCTCACCTGTCTCTGGCTTTTGTTGGATGCTCCCCCTTTCGTGTTTGTTTGCTCCCCTTTTTTATGGCTTACCTGAGCATGTACATTGTACAGTGTGCACCTACGAGTGCATAAGCAGGGAGGAGCACATTGTTAGGACAAACGACCCTCGAGATATATATAAATAAACTGCCTCAAGATTAGTTTAAATGGTTGGGCCGACGTGCCTTTGCCCTCGTTTGGCTCGCCTGATCCCATCCCACTGCATCCCAGTGTTCCAGCATCTTCGCAGCTGCAACTGCATCCCCCTAGCCTTACCCTTAGCCAATCTCTCTCTCTCTCCCTCTCTCTTGCTCTGAGTGTGCGTGTGTGTGCGTGTGTTTGCCCATGTTTGTCTATGTGTATGTTTGCATGTAAAGTGGAGCTTATTCTAGGCACTGAGAGGGGAAACCAACACAAAAAGCTCTTTGGCACTCGTCTCGTATGATAAGGGTAGGGGTAGGGGTACGGCATGGATGGGGTATGTGTATGTGTGTGTGTGTGTGTGCCCCTACAACTCGTACAAGACCTCCCACTCAACACGCCCATTATGCTCATTATGTGCTTGGGTACTTGGCTTTGTTTCTGTCTCGTTTTTGTCTTTGCTCGGTTGTTTTGTTGTTTCCCTCCCATCCCATCCCATCCCTCTCCATTTCTCCTCCACCCATGTTTGTTTGTTCGTTTATCTTGTTTATTTGCCTTTGTGCCAAATTATTTGTCGCTGCTTCTTCGCGTCTCTCTTTTGTCGCTTTTTATTTGAATGCTTATTGCTTTTTCCTGTTATTTCCCCCACACCACACACCACACACCCAACCCGCAAATGCCCAGCATTTTCGTTTCTCCAGATTTCGTTGGGCAATTCCCACACGGAAATCATTTTCAATATTAGCTGGGCTGGCAGTGGGAGAGATTACTTTGGAGCTGACCAGTGAAACTCTTGACGAAAAATCTCTCCATAAGCCGCTTGCCCTCAACAACCAACAACCGAAAACCGACAACCGACAGCCGACAACCGACAACCGAAAAAAAAAGAAGCATTGAGGAAAAGCTTAAATGACGGACAGCTCCCACAGCGCCAAGCGCCGAGCACCCATTTTCCATTTCACAGAGCTGAAGAGCCTGGGAGAAGCTCAAGAGAAATGTCCGAAAAATGTCAATTTATTATAGCGAAATCAGAGGGAAAACACGCGTGACCATCAGCATAAGCCCCACCCAACCTCCCACACCACACAGGAGCAGGAGCAGAAGTTGGAGCTGGAGCTGGAGCAGCCCCCCTGTGTCAGTGTCATGTGTATAAATACTTTTTAATCTGAATTATTACAGTCTGCGAGGGTCTCTGATCGTCTCTTTTCGTTGACTATAATTTATGCACATAAATATCCATGATGCATGGTGGCATTTATGTAAGTGGCTGTGACAGCACTACTACCCTTCCCCTCCCTTAGGCATTTTAGACAGCCCCTCCCCCCCGCTGAATATATATATGCACATTTAAAGAGCGTCCCGGCCGCAATGGCACCGAAAATTGGATCACGGGCCGAATTTCTTCTGTCGATTGTTTAATTACTCAAAAACAAATCGATGAAAGGGCCATGATGCCTATCAAATATTTATTTATTTGTGGTTCGTGTCCATATTTGTGGGCGTGACACCGATATCCGTTTTTCATTTGAAGCTGATGCATCTGCGGTCAGCCATTAAAAGCAACCGCAATTTATTCATTAAAATTGAATTATGAATACAAATACGTAGTCGAGAGAGTGAAAATCGAGTGGGAAAAAAAGACGAGCGATATTTCATAAATGTTAAATTAAATAAAAGGTATGCGCCCCAAGAGCATCCAGTGAACATCCAACCACACCACTCTCAAATTAGGCTCCACAAGGTAAACTTTAACTTTAATGAATTGCGAATTTTGTTGAATAATTGCTTAATGCTCTTCCCATACCATATACAAAAAGCACAAATTCCTTCATGGACTTTTGGCTTTGCTCTCGGATTCGACTTCTTCCATGTTCCTCATCAAGTGAGGGCCGAGGACTGAGTGCAGAGTGCAGTGGAGAGCTGGCCCCAGCTTAGTGTAAACAGAATGTGATAGCACCATACACACACACACATACTGCCCCACCTGCAGCCTGCAGCTCTGCATCCTCTCTCCCAGTTGGCCCCAGTTATTGCCAACCCCCAAGCTCAACCGCAATTCCTGGTCTATCTCCACGCGAGCGTTGCCACATTTGCACTTTGTCATTTTGCTGCGTTAACTTTGTGCAAACGTTGGCACCGCAAACTGTCCAAATGTGCAATTAGCCGGGCCATGACTGGCCCACCTCAGCCATGAATCACATAAATATATATTAAACGTATATATCAGATGGCTGCAGTTATGAGAGACTTATAATGAGTATTAAAATGAGTTTCAAAATCAAATTAGCGCCGAAAAGGTGCAAAACATTTCTTGTTTGGCATTAATTAAAGTTGTATGTAGGTTCGATTATTGGAAAATTCTACCACCAACAGGTCGTCGTCGTCGTCGTCGTCGATGGCTTTGGCTTTGGCGTTCTCGTTGGCGTATGTCAACTATGTCGTCGCGTGTCCCACTTTTCCGAGCAATAAGCTGACTTAAGCCTAAACGACTTAGCGTCCCTCTGAGTGGTTTGCCATTTGTTGAGTGTGTGTCTGTGTCTGTGTCTATGTCTGTGGCTGTGCACCTGTGTATCTGTGGTCTCTGCTGTTCTCCATTTTAATTGAAATGCGAATGAACTCCACTCGAATCGGCTCCATTGCACTTTGCCTCACCTGCATACCAATGCCCTTAGTTATCGAGTTATTTAATTAGGCATGGCATCGGCATCGCCATCAGGCGTATAGAATGTGACTCGCATCCCCATCAACCTCCCCCTCCCTACTGGCGATTGCTCTTACTGCCCTGCCTGTCCCTGCCTGTCGCTGCATCCCAATTGCCAGCAGTCGCGTCCACACAGCTCGAGCACACATCTGGGTCAAGTGCCGCACTGCAATTACCACATTTGGCTGGCCATAAATTCCTGGTCTATATGCTATGACATTTTAATCAGTTTTAATGCAACAGATTATGGTCCATAATGGATAACGATTTTGGGCTGCCAGCCGACAGCGAGTCCCCTCTGAACCGAACTCATTTATTATGGATTTAATTTCTGGCGGAAATTTGATTGAAACGCAGCGAGGGCCCTGCGACTCTGGCTACCCTTAAGCATATAATAGCAACCCATAGACTCACAAATATATGTGCTCGTATGTGCTCCTGCCTTAACCGAATATGCCGAATGATGCATACATATATTCCATTGTTGAGTTGCTGAGTTGCCTACCAAATAATTCATAATCTGTCCTCTCCCCAATCTTCTTCGTACATACATATGTACCTATATACATATATAGAAATGAAGAACATTTCAATGGGTTTAATCAACATTTTTTAGTGTATTCTTTTTCTTTTTATTTTATTTTGGTTTTGTCTTTTTCGTCGCGTGGAAAGTTCGTGACTTCGAACAATGGCGCCGCCATGACAAACACAACACAAACAAAACAAAAATAACGAGAAGGAACGTGTGAGTCGCTTCTGGGGACGCGACTCTACTTATACCCGTACTCAGTCAGTATATACATTTTTGAGCATGATTTTTTATAATTAAAGAAAAAAAAAAAAATTTTACATTTTACATTTTTTTGCTACATCTGTTATCTACATCTACATCTACAATGTATATTTTACATCTAACATGTAGATTATAGATGTACCATTTAAATTCTGCATCACATCCGCTAGGGGTTGCTCGCGCACTGAACGCAGCAGAGTGTGCGAGCGAGAAGGAGATAGAGTAACGTTTCTCTTGCAGGAGGAGGCGGGGGAACCAACAGAAAATTAATTTCGTCATTCTGGCTATAATTATGATCCGATCTGATTCAGATTCGGCAATCTGGTAGATATGGGCATTCTCTATGATACTGCGTTTTTAGTTTTATCGTATCTTTAAAAATGTGTCTGCCACAGATTTTCGTCCTTTGTGGGGGCGGAAGGGGGCGGGGCGAAATTTTGAAATACACTTGTAGCAGTGTGATATCACATGAGTCTGGAAACCAAATTTGGTTTCCCTAGCTCTTATAGTCTCTGAGATCCAGGCGCTCATGAAGACGGACAGACGGACAGACGGACGGACAGACGGACATGGCTTAATCGACTCGGCTATTGATGCTGATCAAGAATATATATACTTTATGGGGTCGGAAACGTTTCCTTCTCTGCGTTGCACACATCCACTTTTACCACAAATCTAATATACCCCTTAACTCTTTTTTGAGTACGGGTATAAAAATCGATTGCAAGTTGTTTGTAATTGTTGCTTATTGCTCCTGTTTTTCTCTTTTTGTTGGCAAAAGTTGCCTTTTATTGTTATTGTTCGTTCGGCAGAGGTTAGCCCGCTTCACTTGGCCGTTTAATGGCAAATTAAAATATTTTCCTTGAAAGGTTCTTTAAAGCCAGGTAGGGCAGGGCACGGCAGGCAGGGCAGGTTGGAGGTCATAGTATAAAATAAACCAAAGGTCAGTGCTTTTGGCATTGGAAAAGCGAAAGGTCTCAACTGGCTGCAAGTCGGAGTCATCGATAATTAAGATGGGATTTCAGCAAATAATCGAAAATTGGTTTAACAACAGAACCTTCAAGCCGCTCAGTTCTAGTTTAATTTAGTTAAAGACAGAGAGAGAGAGAGAGAGAGAGAGAGAGAGAGAAAGACCTCCCCAGCTAGCCTGGTAAATATTAATTATTCATTCATTCGCCTTGACTTACATCCCAATTTAATAAAGGATTTTCAATTAATTTGTGGCCTGCCTGGCTATACTCTAGTCCTGCCTGCACTTATGGGGTCGCACATCTGTGTAATTGGATTGCCGCTTGAATTGGCTAAAGTTATAAATTAGGCCATTAAAGCTGGCTGATCCCGCTTCAATAGAAAAAACGTGGCCGAAATGTGTGTGTCTGCAGAGTGTATTAAGTATCCGACATGTGTGGCTAACCGCAGCGACGGCAACACAAAAACTATGCAAATAATTTTGTTTGGGTTTCAAATGCCCCACAGTGTCAACTAATTTGAGGGACAGGCAGAGCGGAGCTGGAGCAGGGCTTACAACTAGTAACAAATTATTAAATTGACTGAACAACTCGCACAAACAAAAAGCATAAAAAAGCATAAAAAATAAAATAAAAAGAGTGGGGTGGGGGGACTGCTGTACAAAGTTTTCACAGTAAAAATATGAACAAGTTGAGAGCATAAAATTAAATGCACAACTGCAACTGGACAAGGAAACCAACCCAAAAGAGGGGGCAGACCGGGCCAAATGGATGAGGATTGGTTGTGTTTCGGTTTAGGTTGCTGGCGGTGGCTGTGGCCTGTCAGTTGGTGCCGTTTCCGGTCGCCAGACGATGCAAGGATTAGCCCGGAACAAGTTTCAGTCGCCATCGCCGCAGTGGACGACGAGTCTCGGGCAGGGCGGGAGGGTTCTGTGCAAATTTATGGCCCGGAAGGCGCAAAGGATATCAGCGGGGAGTGCTGCCCAGGAATGAAACAAAGAACGAAGCCGGGCATGAACTGATCTATGGTCTGCTATATTTCTCTGTTTCGTTTTCTGTGCTGGTCCACTCTATAATCAGCCGGAAAAAGTTTGCATTTTGATATGGGTTTTCCCCCGTCTGTCTATTTGTAGTCCACGAATTGACAGTTTATAAAAAAGGCAAAGCAGCGGGGCACAGTGCACTGTGCCACTGCAGTGGTACAAGCGTTTAAACTGGATTGAGGTCGATAATTGTCCGGGCGCAGGAGACAAGACATGTGGATGGAGGACACGTTTAGGCCATATCGGTACCAATTTGTATATGAACACCATTTACATGCCTACTCCTTAGACCTTCTCCCTGCTGCCTGCTGCTATTACTTTTCGTATCTGTTGTCTCCTACGAGCAACGTATTCGGGCTTTATTTTCGTGCTTTATGGCCAAAGTCACGTAAAAATCGAATAAATGTATAATGAAGCCGCCTCCCCCCTTCTCTTCCTCCTGCGACAGTTGACGGTGAAAACCAAGCGATGGATGGCAATGGAGAGAGGCAATTCCAGAGCCACTGAGTGCCTGCTTGACTCGGCTTGGCTTGGGTTTTGGTCGGCACTGCTGTGTGTGGAGACCATATCCGTTCATACTCATCTGTGTCTGTGTGTGTGTGTGTGTGTGTGTGTGTGTGTGTGTGTGTGTGTGTGTTTTGTGGTTACCATTGGTGTGCGTGCGGGGGACTTGGCCATATCGAAGTTTTTTCAGTGGCTTTTCCATATGTGGGCTGCTACTCGTCAGAAGCTGTTGGGGCCATCAACTTGGGATTGCCTGTGGTGTGGCTGCTGTTCCATAATTTCAACAGCCGAAATCACTGAAAAGCAACTCCATAAGCAGCTTAAACTGTTTCGGCAAATAGCTAGTTTAGTCCCTAGAAATCCTGTTTAAACAAAATTTCATTCCATTTAAAGTCGATTAAATATACATTTGTTCCGGCACACACACAAACACACGCACACCTAATCGTACATGCACACATGAATACATATGTCTATAATCAGACCCATATCACTGGACGGACACACACATCAGTGTTCGGTTTTATTTTGAGCTAAAAAGGAAATTGAATTTTTTGCGGTTCGAATTGATTTTGCTTTGGTGCAATGGCCGCAGTCGGACTCTGCCTCTGCATGTTGAAATAAATGTCAAAAGAGAGCCGAAACTTGTATCGACTTCAACAGAATACATATGTATGTATGCACATACATACATATATCCCCGTATGTATTTGTCAGTCCGTATATCTCTGTCTAAATTGAAAATTGCATTCCTCTTTGGCTTGGCCACAGACCGCAACAGCAGCAGCAAGAACTAACAGCAGCAACAGCCAACAGCCCAGTAAGAAGACACGGCAAAGACAGCTGGCTTTGACATGCAACAATAAAATTTGGCTGGGCCCATTGACTGACTGACTGACTGACAATCGGGTTTTGTGTCTGAAACACTCAGTAGCTAATTTTGGAGATCCTTTGCATTAACATTCACTCTATCCCTGTAGCTGCAGTTTACCTTTAGCTTACACGGGTACGGCTAGACGATATTCCGAAAATTAACAAGCACATTTAACGTTATACCCTGCACCTACATAAGTGGAACAAGGGTAAGTCCTGGCATTCGGTGGGAATAAAATATTTGGAAAAATAATAAAAATCAAGTATAAAGTGTAGGAATCACAGCTGAATGATGAGTATCCTTCGGTCGGTGTACAAGTGATCTGTGATGTCATGTCCCAAAATGTTTCCTTGAGCACTTCAGGTATAAATCAGTTTCAGGAATCATGCTAACTTGCAACTGACACTGACAGTTAGTTGCGGCACGCAGCTGGGCGTGGTGCCCTCCGATATTACCACATCCATCAAAAAGCTGCTATATGTATGCATCTGTGTGTGTGTGTGTGTGTGGGTGTGAGTCTGCTGATGGGAAAGACAAGTGTCAAGTGGGTGTCGGTGCTTCGGTTTTTCGGTGTGGCCATAATAGATTCTTATTTTAGATTTTGTTGCAGTGGTAATGGCTTTTGCGGTGGGCTGTCTTCCTAATTAGTTTTAGCCCTGATTGAGAATTGATTTGTGTATTTTAATGGCTCTCTTTGCAGTTGTCATAACATGGGCTGCGTCTTTGAAGCAGCCAAAGAGCAGCCCAACAGAAAACAGCACACCAGAACACCAGCAACCAGCAAGCAACTGAGAAGGAATCAATGCGGTGCCAGGAGAGGAGGCGACGGAGCTGCAACGACAACTGGAGCAGGCAGTGCTGCGGCGGCCACAGTCAGAGTCGCACAAGGAGCTGGCGACGGAACAACAACGACCACCACATTGCGACCAGCTGAGGACATCAAAATCAAGGATAACTATCAACAAAATCATAAAACGCAATCGCAAACGCAAACGCATACCGAAATAACAGCGACAACAGAAATTGTAGTCGAAACAGAAACACAAACAGAAACAGAAACAGCAAACGGCAAACATCTAAAAGCGGGAACTCGAGTGCTTTTAACGATACAAAAACAACAGCAGCAACAGCAGCAGCAGCCCCAGAAGAACCCCAGTCAAGTGGCGCACAAGGACAAAGACGAGGACGAGAACGAGAACGACGAGTTGGCGACGACACGCGGGACGACAATTGTCGTTGATAGAGCAGCAGCAGCAGCAGCAGGAATCGATATTGAGGCAACAACGAAGCAAACACAAACACTCTGCCCCAATTGCTTAGGCCACAGCCCAGAGATAAGCAGAGAACGAGATCGGGATCGCGATCGCGATGAGCAGCAGCTGCTGCGTCAGCATCGTCGACGGCGACGGCTACATACGGATGCGGCTGCGGCGGCGATTTGGGGCAGGATTAGGCCCGGCCTTGGCTCCACAGCAGTGGTTGCTGCCACCCTGGCTGGCATTTCAACGCTCTCCCTGCACGAGATGCTGCTGCATGCGAGAGCTGCCCTAGCGACCTCACTCCAATGGCAGGTGGAACAGGAGCAGCAGCATCAGCAGCAGCAGCAGGATGACCACGAGGAGCAGGAGAAGGATCCACGTAAGCAACCACTAGCCTATCAGCCGTGGCAGGACACATTTGCCGCCGGCATTCTGCCCGCCACAATGTCAGCCGCAATCATAGCCAATGTCAGTGCAACGGCCGCCGCCACCTCGGCGGCCGCCTACCAGTATCTGGGGCAGCACTACAAGCACTATAGCCAATCGTTCAGCTTCTATGCCGCCTCCAGTGTCATCCTGATGCTCTGCTATCTGACCAGCACATCCACGGCCGCTGCCACACAGTCGGAGACGGGTGCCCTCGACAAGCATCCCATGTAAGTGCATGGCAGTGCCCAACCCAACCCAGCAGCCCCAATCCAACAACCCAAAATCCCAACATATCCAATGCATACCCGGGACACTCGAAACTTTATTACACATTTTTTTGTTTTGGTTGAGGAAACCTCAAACACACGTATCCCTCTATCTCCCCTGACTATCTATCTATCCATCTATCGTTCTATCTATCTGTCTCTCCAACACTCTCTATACATACATACATACATACATTCATACATATGTACCTCTGTATCGCCTGGTAACCCTTAAAACAACACGAAAAAATTTTCTATTTATTTTTCTTTTGAAATTCTTTCAGTCATGGCATCGATTGGTCGAAGTAAGTTATTGCACACCTCTTCCTCACTCTCCCCTCTCTCTCTCTCTCTATCTCTATCTCTGTCTCTCTCCAACAACGACACAAAAAAAACGAAACAAGAAAATGTATTGTATGGACACAGAGAAACAAAAAAAAAAGAAAAAACCACGAGAATTTTCGGTTTTATCTTTTCTTCCAATTATAAGCAGAATATTCCTTTTCATTTTTGAGTTTTTGTTTGACTTCACCTTTAAGGTAATTGGGTTTCGTTTCGGTTCGGTTTCCGCTAAAGTTATGCATGCAAATTGAAAAACAAGTCTATTATTTGACATGGAAAGAAAAGAAGCTTGAAACCGATTCTACAGGTACTTGAGAAGCTGAGCCATAAATCGGAGTCAAAGCACCTCTTGGGTTGAATTAAAAGAGCTTCTAACTCTTATAGTCATATAAGATCTATGCAGCTATTCATTTGCCATTTGCTTGCTTCTGTTATCGTTTAATTGGCTTTGTTGTTCCACATACAATAGCACCAACGATCCCTAACACTAACCAACCTATTCCCCATCTATAAGCCACACACAAAACTGTTGTACATAGATAAATGCATAGGGCTATGATAAATACATTAATACTTATATGTTTTTGGACTATTAATCGTACTAACCATACAATTGACTTTCATTCTTTTCTGTGTCAATAAACCACTAAAGAGATCTTTCCGTTTGCAACACACAGATTCGACGAGTCCAGTTCGGATAAGGAGATATTAGATTTACTGCTTGAGAAGAAGCGCTACGACAAACGATTACTGCCGCCTGTAAATGGTAAGAAGTTCATCAAGTTTCCCCAACCCCAAGCCCTGCCCCTAGTACCCCATTTTCCACTTGTGTTTCACTCGCTCTGAACGTTACATTTCCAATTTGTCTAAGTGTACATAGAGTACACAGTGGGAGAAGTAGCAGTAGAATACAAATAATAACAAGCGATGCGATGCAGTTTCCATTTTGGTTTTTGTGTCTCTGGCTGGCATCGTTCAGAATGTTGTGGCCTGAATGGCGTGGTATGGGGGGTGGGGGATCCGTGACACTCTCTGGTCGTGACAGACAACAGACAATTTGGGGGAGCAGCAGGGCAACGATGCATGGACATTATAAAATCAATTAAACTTAATGGGCGATGCACAAAGGAGATTGACTGTCTGCAGAATGGTTTCTTCGGTTTATAATGGGTGGGGTGGGGGGTTTGTGGGGGGGTCATGTTGCTGCTAGACCATCTACCATAAATATAATGTAATTACTTTTCTTTCGATATGTTTATGCGCTTAGAAAATCATTATAAACATTGCCGCAGGGAAGGCGCAAAATGTTAGGGAGAGAAAAGAAAGAGAAACTATCCTCAGAATATTTTTCAAAAATAAATCAGCAAATTGTTGTAGACAATTTCCCATTGCATTTTACAGATGAAGACTTTTGCTGTGGTTTGCAATCGCCCGATATGGCAACAAATCAAAATCCACGGAGACCCCACAATCGCGGTTGGTGTATAAATCCAAAGTTCCACATCCACAAGAAAAATACCCACTTATTTATGTAGCGTTTCTTTTTTCTTCTGTTGTTGTTGTTGTTGGTTTAAATAGAGCTCTAGCCATTATTCATTGATTAACTTTTATTTCGATATATCTATTTTGGCCTATTTTTGGTTAAGAGAATATTTGGTTTCCTTTTCTTTGGTTATTCTTTCTATTGGCACACCAAAATATTATATTATCGATGGCTTCTCATAACTATATATATTCTAATGATTATCCCATTTGTAATCCCATTGAACAGGCACCCTGACGGTCAACGTGAATGTGCTGCTCCTGAGCTTAGCATCACCCGATGAAAGCAGTTTGGTAAGTCTCATCGCACACAACAACCCAGGGCTAGATTCTACAATGGGAGTAATGTCTTTTGTGTGTTTTGCAGAAATATGAGGTGGAATTTCTATTGAATCAGCAGTGGAACGATCCACGACTGCAATATGGCAATAAGTCTCATTATGACTTTTTGAATGCTCTGCATCATCATGATAGCATCTGGACGCCGGATACGTATTTCATTATGCATGGCGATTTCAAGGATCCCATCATACCAATGCATTTCGCTTTAAGAATATTTCGGAACGGGACCATTACGTACGCAATGAGGTGTGTGTCCTGTCCACGTCCTCTGTGTGTGTGTGTGTGTGTGTGTGTGTGTGTGTGCCTGCCCAGATTTGAATATGAATGAATTTTTAATATAGCGCGAGACGAGGCCAGGCCAGGCGCAAGCCAGGCGCAGGGCTAAGCTGCTTTAATGGCGCCAGAAAATGCAAATTCTAAACGCTCAAAGTTCATATTCATTAGGGAGAACTGAGCACAAGATGACAAGCAGTCGGGCCCGGCAGAGGAGTGCTGCGATATTTTTTTATTCTCTTTCCTTTTTTTTGTTTTGGTTTCTTCTTTTTTGCTGTAAATTTTCCACAATTTTCTTCGCTTTGGTTCTGTTCAAAAATGTTAAAAAGCGAGAAAAGGGAGAACTCTGAACTGGGAAAATATGTAAGCTGCTGGCTGGCAAACATACGAGCAGCGAGGCAGTAATGAAAAATAGCACAAGCAAATGGGGCAGGAATATGAGTAGAATGTAAAAATGTATGCAAATATTTGGCCAGGTAAAATATCCCATCTCCTTCCTGAACAGGTGGATAAAAAACTACCACCGACTGGTGCGAGGAGTAGCCGTAGCCGTACCCGTACGTTGTTTGCCTTCGTCCGGGATACTGTTGAACAAAAAAAAAACAGAGAAAAGAGAGCACTGTGCAGAATATGGCCAACATTTGTTGGATGCTCATGTTTGTCTTCATTTTGCCAGCTCTATATGCTCTCTCTCCTTCTCCTTCTCTCGCTCTCGCTCTTTCTCCTTTCCGATTCTGTTCCCAATTTCCCGACTTGTCTACATTTTTAATTCAACAGAACTTTTCCAATTGACTGCATAGTGCAAAAGTGTCGTCCAGCAATTAAAATAAGTTGCAGTTGCCATTTACTTTCCCTGCTCTGGCCGTATCCCCACTGTTTGCACGACCAACAAGAACAAATGTTGGAAAAACTTGCTGCAAATGGGACAAGAGGATAAAGCAGGACAGCTAGAGAGTGGGAGAGAGAGACTAAGAGACAGGAAAATATTATGAATTGATGCTGGCAGAACAAAGCATTTCATTAAGTGGCAAAGACAAGCAAGGCATGAAAGTGCCCGAGGGCAAATCCAAGTAATTATAAGGTCAAAATGTTTTATGATAGATTCGAGTCAAAGATGCCATCACAGGTTAGGGCAAACATGATTTATGATTTGCGCAGTTGAGACAAATAACTAATAAGAGCTCGGATAAGCCCCTTTAATATATCCATCCTGTGTACTCTTTCCAGACGTCATCTGATCTTATCCTGTCAGGGCAGTCTACACATATTTCCATTCGATGATCCCAAGTGCTCCTTCTCCATGGAAAGCAGTAAGTTTTACCACTTCCCATTATTAAAACGGGCCTAAAGTATGCCCCACGATCCTTCCCCAAATAATTGAATTAGAAATATAATTAAAAGACTGACTGAGTGGTGGAAGCATGTGTAAATAATATGAAAATGATGGCAAAGTGTTGAAAATCAACCTGAAGATACTGAGACTGATGCTGATGCTGATGTGGATGCTCCAGCCCCACTGTTGTGGTTCCTGAGTTAAAGGCGAGAGCGTGTTGACTGCCACTCAAGGGAAATCTTTGCCTGTATCTGCATCTGTCTGTCTGTGTTTGTGCAACAATGAAATGGAATGAACAACAGGCTAAGTGGGTGGCTGAGGCGCGCAGGCAGTCAGGCAGGCAGTCAGGCAGTCAGGCTAAACGACAAAAGCTGACAAAGTGACTAACAAGGCTGACTGCCTGCCAAACCCGTCAGAGAGACAAACAGACAGAGAGACGGACAGACAGAGGGACATTTCAGCCTTGTTTGATGTTCAACAGCAACGCTTTTGCAGGCTCCTTTTGTCTTACACATTGTTTTCCGAAAGTTTCTTCCGATTCGTTTCCTCCCCCCCACAACCCCACACAGGAACGTGAGCAACATCGTAAATTACTCTGAAAGGCTGAGAGGCTGCGAGGCAGTGGGTATGTCCTTGCCGAGATTTTCATCTGCTAAGGGAAACACATCGAAGTGTTTAGCTTTTTTTGCCTGCTGCCTCCGTGTCGTGGCTTGTTTGTCAAATATGATTTAATTTACTCCCGCCACACCCCCAGAACCCACATACACAATATGAGAATCCCCTCCCCCCATCTACTTAGTACATTAATGTCATTAATTAATGAGGGGATTACATGGGGGAGTATACACTGTAAATATGTATATCTAAGACTGTAAATTAATTGGTTCAACCCTTTCATCGTTTCATCCAAAACAGTTTCCTATGAGGAGGCACAGATCAAGTATGTTTGGAAAAACGATGAGGATACTCTGCGGAAAAGTCCATCGCTGACCACGTTGAACGCGTACTTGATTAAAAATCAAACAACGGCCTGCGATCAGAATAGCTGGAGAGGTAAGTTCTCGGAAACTCCAAGCCCTCAAATCTATATCTTAGTATCTGTATTCGTATGTTTTATTTATTTTACTTATATATATTGGCCAAAAGAAAAAAAAATTATTTACTGAGAAATCCGATTTTCTTGTAGTAGTATTTAAAGTAGTATTTTCTGGTATATAATGGTATATTCTTTCTTATGCAACGAAACAACTTACAAAATGGCGTTTATATGAATATAATTTTTTTTTTACATAGGTTTCTTTTATGTGGACCTTCTCAGTTTAGTAAACGATTCTTTGGCTTGGCTTTTATCAGAACTTATTCTTGTCTTGATTTACATTCCTTTCCGTAGTCTCAGACCTCGGCTAGTCGGTGCTTTTGCAGCTTCATAATTATTATACTATGTATCAGCAAACAGTACAAAACAAACAAAACGATAATTATTAATGGTATAATCTTTGTCTACCTTCTTACCCACTCGCCCGCCCACTGCCTCTCTCTGTAAATGCTACAAAAATCGAACCAAACCAAACCGAACCAAATCAAAAAAAAAAAAAAAAACAACCTACAAATATAATGCTCCCTAGGGAACTACAGCTGTCTTAGGGTCGATTTAATTTTTACCAGAGATCGTGCATTCTATTTCACCACCGTTTTTATACCTGGCATTATATTGGTGACGTCGTCCTTTATTACATTCTGGCTAGAATGGAATGCCGTGCCAGCTAGATCGATGATAGGTAACAAATTGCCAAAATCAAACACCAACCAACAATGAATCCATAACAAATTTGTACCCCTCGCTCGCTCTCTATATATCTCTCACATTAAACCAATCAATCAATAAATCAACAAAAATATATTTATACTCGTATACTTAAGAAAATAAATCAACTAAAAATCAATTTTTTACGCCATTGAGAATTGATTTACTTTCCCGCCTTTGCCTTTCGTAGAATTTGCTCTTTTTCGATTGCCATTTGCCATTGCCCTTTTGTAATGTAATTTGTACAACTTTACGTTATGATTTTCAACCATTTCATTTGAAGTACTTTAGCAGTAGCCAAGCAGTGCCCACCAAAAGTATGCCCACACCAGCCCCCCACACAAGTTTCAGTTGTTTTATATGCTCGTAAGGTTTGCTGCATGGATTCGTTCTGTTCCTTGTATCCAAATTCAAATTCAAAAATCGAAAGCCAGCCGAAAAAACACCACAGCTCGCTATATATCGTATGCCACGATTTCCGTTCTTCCTTCACCCTTATCATTTATCGAGAAGTAAAGCTCAGCGAGAAGAGGTCACAACTGAAGCAAAAAAATCAACGCTAGGCTAGGCTAGGCTAGGCTATGTTAGGATATAACTTTAACATTTATGGATGTGTCTCTCTGTATAGTTCTTTCCATCTATAGTACATATGTTTATCCTTCTTACTGTCTGTCTCTCTCACTGTCTCTGTCTCTGTCTGTGTGTGCGTTTACGTTTACGTTTGTGCGTGTGTTAACCCTCTGGCTCTGAATTATATAATTCTGGCCAACTCGTTTCTTAAAGGTAATTACAGTTGCCTACAGGTCGAGTTGACATTTACCCGTGATCGTGCGTATTATTTCACAACCGTTTTCATACCTGGCATTATATTGGTCACCTCGTCGTTTATCACATTTTGGCTGGAATGGAATGCAGTCCCAGCCCGGGTTATGATCGGTACGTAACAACCAAACAAACAAAAAAAAAAAAAAAAAAAAAACAATCAAAACAAACAAAAATCAAACAACAAAATCAAAAAACAAAATTCCAAATGAAAGAACTGATTAAATATACAGAAATCGTAGTCTTCCAATACAAAAATAAATCAAATCGTTAGTTAGCATTTTAGGCGCAGTCTTAGTCAAAATTTAAACACAAGAGACAATCGGCCAAAAGAGTACTAATTATAGAGTTCTTCTAGTCTAATATATATAGAACAGTTTAGGTTCGTATCATCCGAAAACAACTGGTGCTAGCCATAACATTTAAATATAATTTTTATGTAGTATTTTTTGTATTATTTGTATTCTCTGACTATTCCTGCACTGCGTACTTTGGTTTAAGTAAGCCCCCAAACTGCTCTGAAAAGTTTTGCATTGCATGAAACTTATCTTTGAAAATCTTTACTTAAATTAGGCAGACTATCTGGAGCTTTATTTACGTGGAGGAGGCTTTGGTATAACTTAATACGAACCATAGACTAAAGCACTCTACATCGATCATGCTTAAATCGTTATTCGAATTTTCTATATCAATAGTTTAAGGTTCTTTCATGCTTTAATATAAACGATAAAAATATATAAAAATAAACCAAGTGCAATAAATTAATAAGAAATGTAAAGATGAGGCGTTCAGGCTGGTCACAGGTGGGGAGGCGTGAAGCGTGGCATGATAAGCAGACGAAAGATATGACTTGGAAAGAGATGGGCTCGGAAAGCAAAGCCCTAGAGAAGACCAAACACACAAAAGTCAAATCCCCAACACACACCCACACACACACACACACATGTACAGCGTAATGTAATTATTGTGTGGCTATCCCCAAGCAAAAGCAGCCGAAGAAAACCCGGCAAAGCTGGAGAAAGAAGGCTAAACCCAAATGGGGAATGTCAACCGAGCCATCAGATGTTGTGTTGTTGGCAGCCTGTTCCTGGACACGAACCGAGACATGGACACGGCTATTTCGTGGTATTTGCTTTTGCCTGGTGCCCGACTGTAGCATGCTGATGATGATGATGATGACGTGGAGAGTTGGCCACATCATTCGAGTACATGATGATTTATGCATAAGCCATATGGCACACATGGGCTAGGAGCAGAGTGCTTCTGCCAACTAGACCAAAGAAAAGGAAACACGGCATGCGAGTACGAGTACGAGTACGAGTATCATAAAGAGCTTAAGACTATACGTGACTTTAAATTGTTGTGGAACGGTTGGATAATTCAATTTGGCTGCCATTGTCTGCTCACAAAGGCAAACACACAATCAGGCGATATTCCAGTGACGAAAATCATCTAAATAAATAAATAGTCAAAAAATGGCGTAACGGCGAAATAGCTGACAGCAAGCGATGGCATTTTGTTAGTCAAAGTGCTGACAGGGCTGACAGGCATTCCCTGATCCAGTTCCTTCTTCGCTTGGCATCAAAGCATCGCCAAGTCGCAGCATCCCAGTGTCTTCTTGCCTCATTTGTGACCCACTCCGTCTCTCCAGTTGCCCACCCCCCCAAAACGAAGCATCCGAGCAGTTGAGTGCAGCATTGAGATTTTCCTATCGTGGCAGACATAGGGCGAAGGCAAATTGAAAATCGATGAGAGTCGTGAAGGCAGCCAACCGAATGCTGCAAGTCCTTCTTGTAGCATGCCACTGCAGCACCAGTAAAATGTTGCAGCACTCTGCCAGAGCTAGAGCCAGAGCTAGAGCCAGAGCCAGAGCAGCTACCAAATTGTTGACGCAACTAATTAGGCAATTAAGATTGATTGTGTCCCATGTTGCATGGCTCCATCTGTGAATTGCATTTTTGTGTCTGATCAGAATAATTAACAATAAATGAAAGGCATTACCCTTGCACCCTCCCCACTGATTAATTGCTGTACGGTGCTGCTGCAAGCAAAACAATGGAAACACTGGACAAAACCATTTGATTAATGATACAAAGGTGGAAAAACTACATATTGTAAAGAAGATAATTAATGAGAAAAATGCAAAATTTTCATCAACATAAAAAGAAATGAGTTCCAACGATAGAGCATGTACGACAGAAATTAATGATCGCAAACATATTCAAACGGTAAAAACTGCTATGGAAAAACCTCTGCTGAAAATCTTTCAGAATATTAATTTATTAATTAATATCAGATACATTAATAGCACTTTAAATCTAAAAACAAAATGTATAAAACCAATTAAAATAATGGAAAATGTAGTTCAAAATGCAACAGTACGAAATGCATTCCACTCGAAATGAAATAATAGTCGTAATTATATTTTCAATATTTTCCCCTTCATCAAATTTTGTAGTATTTGTTTACTTTTATATCTTTTGCACAAATATTCCGAAATATCAAATCCACATTTAATAATATTGATAAGAGCTCCTGTCCCTGCCTGTGTCCCCCCCTCCGACCGTTAAACTCAAATTCTAAACCATTGTACATATGCCAAAAACTAATTACTAAGCCCAACTAAATGCGAAAGAACTTACTTCCTGCTTTTCGGAAGTGCCCTGCCCCACTTCTCCTTGCCACCGCCCATGACACATTTCTCCGCCCCTAAGTATGCAACGCTTTTCCAATTACGTGTCAAATGGCTAATGCAACTTTCTCTACAATCTCGCAATCCGAAAATCTCCAACGAAACGATGATGGCAGGCGTGACAACCATGCTGAATTTCTTCACTACCTCCAACGGTTTCCGGAGTACCCTGCCGGTCGTCTCCAATCTGACGGCGATGAATGTCTGGGACGGGGTCTGCATGTGCTTCATCTACGCCTCCTTGCTGGAGTTCGTGTGCGTCAATTATGTGGGCCGTAAGCGGCCGCTGCACAACGTCGTCTATCGGCCGGGCGAGAATCCCGTAACACAGGTAAATTAAATAATAATTTAATTTTATTCACACCCCAGTACCAGTCGTTTCCCTCCTTTAATGGCGTTATGGCTGAGAGTCCTGCGCCCGACAAACAAACAAAAAAATACAGCTAATTTTGTATGCATTTTGAAAGCAATTAAATATGAATTTTACATGAGCGTAGCGTACAAAAAACCAACAACATAAAAACAAACAACTGCAAAACTAACAGCAAACAAAACAAGCAGAACACACAATGAACACCCCAACAGCAGCAACAGCAGCAACAACAACAACAACAAACATTTGTATAAGTTCAACCAGTTATTTGTTCTCTCTTTTTTTTAAGAAGCAAGAAACACCTGATCCCAAAAGTCATACAAACAAAATAATATACTACTATATTAAATTTCAGTCAAAATCAATTCGATTATTGCCATTGTGTTGAGTCCCCATTTCTCTATATCTGTCTGTCTCTCTCTCTCTCTATCTCTCTCACTATCTCTGTCTATAACGCTGTCTCTGTCTGTATAGTTTTCTATCAATGTGTATCTTTTACCCAACTATCTCTATGCTGTCCCGTCTAATTTCGATTAAATATATATTTATATATGGTTTTTAGTTAATAGAACTCAATCAATCCCCATACCAGCATTGATATCTCCCCAAACAACAACAACAACAACAAAATGCTCGCTATAATAACTCACTTTGTGTTCATATCCCGACTATCCCCAACTTAGCATTTTGTATATCAATTTTTTTTCAACTATACTAAACGTAAATTTGTGTGTCCCATATTTAAAAATAAATATTAAAAAAAAAACAGAAAAACCCAAAAATAATAATACAAGTGACCTAAAATGAATCTTGCGATTTAATTTTTCGGTTCACCACAAATTTGATTGATTTTGGTTTTTGTCCTTATACGTATACTTATAGAAGGAACTGTCAATGTATGTGTATTAATTGTGCTGATGCTCAGTTGTATTATTTTGTTTTGCATTTTCATTAACCTTTAACTGGAACTGGTTAACTTCAGTTCGAGGACCGACAAACCCCGACAATCAAAGTGTTGAACTTTCTCTTTCCTTTTTTAAAATCCATTCGTTTTCGGTTCTGTTTTAATTATTCTTTATAAATGTTGTATAATACAATTGTTCGTACGATCAACAAATGCGTTTTATTCATCTCCAATTAGTTTTGCAAATATTTAAACTAAACCAAAAAAGAATATGAATATGAATAATAATTAGAAATTAATTGAAGCGTTTTACATGCTAGTAGGTAGGTATTTATGTATGTTCATTTACTCGTATATGTTTTTCTTTATTTAACACCCACCAACAGAAAAAACAAAAGAAACAACAAAAGAAAGTTTCTAATACATAATAAAAGTGAAATAAATACAATATGCATTTGGTTTTTGTGTAGGCACTTTTCAAATCTAAAAATAAAACATTTACTAATGCACGTTAAGCATATTATTTTCATTTGATTTATAAATCAAAAGTTTTCGACACCAATCAGAGATTTTTGTGGAAAAAGGTGGCATATTCCAAAGAAAATTTGAAATTTATATACGAGTATGTACGATTTTTAGCTTATGCGCTTCTCAAAATCAGAGCAATCGGACTGGCGTTTCTGGTTATATGCCACTCAAGCAACTCCAAATTCATACGTGGAAAAATTTTAAAATAAAATATCCTCTCTAACCAAAAAAAGAGAGAGCCAAAAGACGTAAGCCAAAGCGAAAACATTGTTCCCAATTTTTGTGATATCGAAGCTAAAACCACCAGAAAATTTAATTTCTTCTCAAAAATAGCCGTTAAGTGAGAAATGAACAGAACAAACAAAACAAAACAAAACAAAAACCGAAAAGAAAACTAAAACCCAAACAAAAAAATGACAAACCAAACCAAACTTAAAGTGTGTTTTGAGTATGAACATTATTTTGTGTACATTTTTGCAGCGTCTTCCAGCAGTACTAAGCAGGATCGGAGTAATTCTTGCAAGTCCTTTGGTAAGCTATCAACCACAACTCATGCACCCACTCCACCTCCGCCCCCCAGATCCCACTAAAGAAACCAAACCAAACAAAAACCTAACAAAAAACGAACAAAAAAAAACCCTAAAAACTAACAAATCAAATAGCAGCAAACAGCAACAACAGAAACACACACAACCGAATACCCTGTACAACTCCAGCCCCCCCTGCCCACAAGTCATGTACTTATATTTCCCCACCAGTCAGCGAACAGTAAAACCAAAGAAAAACTTATGAAAAAAACAAATGGCATGCGAATTTCGCTTTGATGAAAATGCATTGAAAAAATGTTTTGTTTCGATTTCGATTTTGGTTTTGGTTTTTACGTTTCCAGAAACTACATTGTTTCATTTGATTTTGGAAGACAAATGTGAAAACCAATAAAATTAATAACAACAATAACTATGATTAAACTTAAATAATTTACTAGTAGACTCGCACTCGCTTTCAATGTATATAATTTCATACTTAATACATTAATTATCTCCAGTGTTTATTTATAACAATTTTGATTTATTTTAACCATAACCAAATCGTAATGTACCGACAGCAAATTCTATGCATACCGATATGCTTCGTATGATTATTATTGAAGTATCCACACACAAATGACAGCCACAAGAACCAACCAACCAAACCAAACCAAACCAACCAACCAACAACAACAGCAGCAACAACAACAACAACATATAACATATTAAACTCCAAATAAAGATCTATTCTATATGTAAAACACACTTTAAGGTCACTTACAATTGGGAAAAATGTTACGAGAGCAAACTCTGACAGAAAAAAAAAAGCGAGAGCAAACAATTACCAAATATTATGCGAAAAATAAACAGATTAATATATTATATTTATTCGGCTATGAATCAATTTATTCGCCCTAGATTTACTTTTTTTAGTTTTGGTACATAGACTTTGCAACACAAAAGAAATCAAATAATAAATTTAAAAATTAAGTTCCCTTTTATTCATTTTATAACACGCCATTGCCTTGCTCAAAAACAAATTACCAACAAACAAAAAGCCCTATACTATACGCATACTATTGCCGGAAGTGTTGGCCAATATTATTTATGCTATTACCAAATTGTAGCAGAAGTGCAAATCTTTTTTATGTGTTGTGTTGTCTGTATATGCTTGAAAGCCTTTTTTGTTCAGGCGTTTATAGTTTTTTTGTGCATTTTGTTACAGCATTTGTGTCGTATGTGTTCTACTCTAGATATGCTCCCCCCCCAAAATACATATACATATGTACACATGCAATCTACATACATATATACCACTATTAACACGAATATTATTTTGAGCAAGAAAATATGTATGTGTGTGTGTTGCACAGCCATAGGCTATGTAACCAAGCAGTGCATTAAGTGTCCATGGGAACATACACATTTGTTTGAATAAAAATACTCGAAAATTGGAAAATTACAAGGATACTTAGTTAAGGATCTTTAACTAACAGACCCCCAAAATACCCAAAAATACTTCCTGAATCGTGCAGTACTTAATCCAGCATAACCTTCATCCATTAACTGTATGCAGCCTTCAAGTTTCTCCAACTAAAACCTCCTGTGTATATCTCTACGCATCATATCTTCTCGATAAGCCACAAAACATCCACAATAAAGAACTCAAATACTCTACTTTATACCCAACCCAACCAACTGTCCCATTGAACCACAAACTGCCTGCCATATAGGATATAATCGATCGAGAATTTCATGCTGCTTTGTCCTCCGAAAAGGCCAGCGCTGTAGTCACTCCGGCCATGTCAATGGCAGGCACACCGGCTGCCTCGCCGTCGGCGGCCACGCCCGGCACGCCGCGCACTGTGGAGGCGGTGGAGGAGTTCTTTGGCGGCGGCATGCGCTGGCAGGAGGCACATGGCGGCATCATTGGAGCCGCAGTGCAAAACATACGCGCCCGATCCATCAAGCGGAAGGCGGCTCGCAGTCCATCGACCTCCACATCGCCAACTGGCACTGGTGGCGTAACCACAGAGCATATCTATGAGGAGCCCGGTGCCAGTGGCACCTCTGGTCCCACCAAGGTCAAGTTTAAGGATGAGCAAAAGGAGAGTGAGCAGGAGGAACAGGAGAGCATCACATCCTCGCTACGTCGATCGGAGGCCACGAGCACACCGGCTCTGGTGGTGCGCATCGAGGCAGAAACGGTGGCGGAACAGGACATGGAAATGTTGCAGTTGCCGCAGAAGCCACCACGCAAGCGGCCATCCCGCTCCAATTCCCCAGCCTCCGCTTATGGTGAATGCGGTGGCGGCATGGAAACTGTGAGTAAAGGACGGGAAAAGCTCTGCACCCGAGACTAACCACAAAACAAAAACCACAAAAAAAAAACCCCAAAACGCAACCCGCTCGTTCGTTCCTTCGTTTGTTCTTTGTCGATGTACCAAACCCAACTAATAACTAACCATAACAATGTGAAAAGCGAAAACAATCAAAAAAAAAAACAAAAAGTCCAAAGAAAAATTCAGTTGAAAGTTAGCCGAAGAGGCGTCGCTCCCTGGGTCTCGGCCCACCCTCTTTAAACTTGATTGCCTGCGGTTATTTTGATTGCCATTTGCCAAAATACACACAAATGCACTCGAAAAACCACCCAAAACACACACCCACATGCGCACTCGAAGTTTTTCGCAAACTTTAAGCGCAGCAAACACTGAGAGTAACTGCATTAGACATGGGAGAACATGAGAAACCATGGGAATTGAGCAATTTAGAAATCAAATAGAATGTCATTTGACACCTTAAATGTATGCTGCTGGACTGGAATGACTTTATTCTGGAGTGTGGAAGGTTTTCCTAATTCGGCCATCCACGCAAATCATCTTCTATCACGATTCCCAGCCAACAATTGCAATCGTATAAATCATTAAACTTCCGCTGGAGAGAGACCAATCACAAGAGGCGGCGGCCCAGGAGCAACGGCAACGCCAGCCCCACCCACCATCTAGATAAGAATGCAGAGCAGAGCACAGCCCCTACTTGTGCAAAGCAAATAAAACCGACTCAAGTGGCCTGTGCGCTGAGAGACCGTTTTCCAGCAAAACTACTTACTCGTATTTTATGGGAAATTTCTGCCGCGCTGACGACGACTTCCGACAGAGCCCAGAACCAGAAGCGGGACCAGAACACCATCCAATAGAAGGTGCAGGAGCGGGAGCAGAAGCAGAAACAGAAGCACCACAGCGAGAGGGGGAGCATCAGCAGGTACAATCAACAACAAGGTGGCTGGAAAAATGTTTTCCACCATTAACATGTAAATTAAAAATGGGGCACGCGTTTAAATTGGCGCCTGGCCAGGTGAACCCAACAGCAGCGAGCAGGACACTGCCCGGGATGACTGGGGCCGCATCAGGACAACATAATTATTCATGAGAGAGCCAGAGTGGAAAATACCGTAATGAGCCCGAGAGCAACGGACAAACCAACGACACGAAAATGAAACACAAACAAATGGACGCAAAGATTGTGTGGGGCAGACAGGATGAGTTGGCGGGCAGGAGGCAGGAGGCGGGAGACAGTGAATGCCGAGGAGCTCGACCGCTCGACCGCTCCTGCTGCATGCATCATAATTGTCGAAAATTTCTTGGAAAGGCTGCACGAGGATTTTAAACTGAAAAGTTTCGAGTATCTCGCGTTGTCTCGCCCTCTCGCTCTCTCTCTTGGGATTCTTATGCAAATGCTGCAAAAGTTCTACAAAATTCTGAGGGGAGACAGTACGAGTATGTACTCCCAGAGCCTACATATTTACGTACGAGTATATGTATGCCTCCTCTGAGCATACATTTTTCAGGAGCTCAGGAGTTGCAGAAACGTTTTTTTTTTTTGGTCAGAGAGCAGCTGAGGGACCACTCATTATACACATTTCTTGTAAATCCAATTATTGGGTAAGATCGTCTTTATCGAAAGATTCCCTTGATCTGAACCATTTTATTTCTTTGCTTGAGTTTTTTTGTACCGGTTTTTTTGTATCTGATAGAAAGTAACTTCGGGCACAGCTCCCGTGTTGTATTTGGGTCAGCCACTCTATCTGGCTCCCTGGCTGCTTAAACACACCCGCATAATACATCTTACCTAAGTAACAGCTTCCTGACTCCCCACGGACCTCCCCCCCGACCCAGCTCTGTACACTCGGCAAATGGCGGCCAGTAGCCCCGACAAACAAAGACCCCAGGCAGGTCCACAGCAATCTCTTCATCTCTCTCTCTGTCTCTGGGCCTCCTCTCTGGGCCAGATCCCGCCTATGCTCTCGTTGGTGTGTCTCAAATGCAACTCGGGACGTGCTCCTCTTAGGTGCAATAAATTGTAGCATACTCGTACTTTCAAGCGGACGCAGTTTATTTTCAACCTGCGACCTAAGGGACTATTTATAATGTCCACGAATTTTTGGATGTTAATTATGCACACAACTCTCGCAGAAAACTGGTGCAGTAATAAGACATTTTTATGCAATTTCCCAAAAAAGTTTACACCATGCAATATAATTGGAATAACATTAAAATATTTTTGTGTTAAAACTTTTCTTTGGGTATATTTTTGTTGAGGGTAAAAACATTCATTGTAAGTCAGCACAATGTACACTCGACTGTAAGATAAAGTTTATTATATTCATGTTATCCTTGCCTCAATGTGCTGTATATATGTACATAGTAAGCTCATGCCAAGAGCTAAAGGCTTTGTTGTGTTACTCACTCAACACATTAGCTTACTAACCCCCTCTCTCCACCCCCAAAATGTTAAGCACGCTTTAACCCACACCGACACCATAGAAAGAAAGCACAGATAACTATCGAGCAATACCATAAAACCCCACTTGTATGTATTCCATAACTAATCATTTGCCACACAATAAAAATTCATATTCATATAGAAAAAACAGTCCGCATTACACAGAACCTACAATTAACACAATTAATCATTAAATACAGAAAATATTCCCAGCATCATAATTATTTTGAGACATACTTTAATGTCATTAAAATACTTTTTGATTGAAATTTCGGTTCTCATCACATTTGTGCCAATTATAATTTCATCCTTCTAGAAATAAAAAACACAGCAAAATTCTCATGCCATTCTCATGTCAATCGAAATACGAAATTCTATACAAAAACTGCTAAAGCTTCAACCAATAACGAATACAATTTTACGTGCAAGAAAAAACTATTAGAATTGTTTTAAAGATAAAACTACTAAAATTCAATAAATTAAAATGAAATTTCTGCGTGGAGTAGTCCCGTTCAATGTACTAAAAGCGCATCTGCTCTTTTTTGCTTTTTCAAATGCTGCCACTGACATACAAATCTAACGCAAATATTCATAAAAACAGCCCGTAAGTATTGACCCGAAAAGATGTATAAATATTTCTTTCAAAATTACATTAATTTCGTAGTTAAACAAAAAAAAGAGTTGCTCTGTGTCTTTCAAACGCTTTTGTAATACATTTTGGTAGTACTATTTTGGTTAAATTTCGAATTCAATTTTTGTGCCACAACATATTTAAAGAACTTTAATAAAGAAAAATAATCTTTTCTACCTTTTTTCATATATACTTATGCATATACTATAACAATAATGCTTTTTGCTGGGTTTTTGCAAAACGAACAATGCAAACAACCACAATGTAATCCTGTTACCTGCAACTGCAACATTTTCCAACCAATTTTCCAACCAATTTTTGCGTTCGTTTTCATATGTGCATTGATGTGTGCGGCGTGTTTGTAAATAACTCCTTTTTGTAATTTTATTGTAATTTAAAATGTAAACTTGTCTTGTAACCTTGTTTGCAATCAATCAATCAATCAATCACACACTCCAAATGGGTCAATCAAAATTAACGTAAAAGTTTTTTAAATTTACCGCCGTCTATCAGGGCGAGAAGAGACGCGATGCTGGCGCTCCAAACGAGATTGTGGCATGCACCACCTGCGGCGGCAGCAACAGTCCGTGCACCCATTCGGCAAACAATGGCTGTGCCACGGAGGTGAGAGATTATCAACCCCCCAACAAAGTGCCCCGAAATGCAATCATAACCTTAATCTCTTCCATTTCTGTTTTTCAGACATGCTTCGTCCAGGTGCGCAAAAAAGAGCCACCGCATCCGATACGAGTGGCCAAGACAATCGATGTCATCGCTAGAATTACATTTCCAACTGCTTATGCCATTTTTCTGGTATTCTTCTTTGTACACTATAAAGGATTTTCGTAAAATTAAGCAAAGAGATAGCTACCTAATGATAATGCCATACATAATGTAGTACTGGAAACACACAACACGCTAAATTGCAGAGCTAAGGGAATAAGAGTCCAGAGACGTGACGTAATCATCGTAATAATCGTACTATATTGTAGAGGATACCGCGTGCTATGTCTGGAGTAAATCGTTTACTAAGTTCTAGGGCCTTGCAAACGTCATTTAATTTTAATATAACACAAGTGAAACACAAAGTACATCTAATTACCAATTAATTATTCTATAAATGGCAACAGCAGCAGCAACCACATGACAAGCCCCAAGTGATAAATACGTCAAAATGAGGAAATTAGTTTAAACTGAGTTGTTAATGGGGAAAAAAAACGAAAACGAAAGGCAAACCAAATGAATGACGAAAGTTACATTTACGCAAAAGCAAATGAGCAAAACATACGAAAGAAACAATTTCGACTGCCTTTTTTTAACAAATAGTAGAAACAATTTAATAACCAAACAAACCAAAAACTTTAAATTAAATTGCAAATTTTTGCATATGCTCGAAATGAATTAGTTAATTACAAACAAAAACCAAAAAACCAAAAAACACTGTCTAGAAATTGTAATATAAATACTTAAACAATTTATTAAGCAAAGAAATGCATGCTAAAAGTACCAAAAACAAAAGCAAAACCAAACAACAAAAATAAAAACCCAAAAAGGATAAAAGACCTAGCCTAAATAAAATCTATGAAATTATGAAACTAAACACGAAATACAAACCAAAAAAAAAGCTTTAAGGCTTTACCTTCTCGAGTAGTTCGAAACGTACAGACCTACACACATATTTATATACCCATACATACATACATATAGACATACATAGACGTCACACTACATATATTTACAATTCTAGTCAGATATTTATTAACAAGGAAAATTACATTTTGATTTGTTCAAATGCTTCCGCATCTGTCAAAGGCCAAACCCACAATAAAGGAACCTCCCCCAAATTGTTAAACATCACAGAACAGAGATTCTAATTAAATTATGTTAAACGATATTTGTTTTTATTTTGTTTATTTTTTGAATAAATGTTCGATTTATGAACACCGAAATTCTTTTACTCTCATATGAAATCTATAGAAAAAAATACCGCCGCTAAGTAGACCACAGAAAATGCTTTCCTAAAAACAAAAATGTAGGTGAAATAAAGCCCACAAAAATATGCTTTGAAAGGGAACAAGGAACCTATAAGCCATCGAAACACCCCCTAGAGTAGGCCACACACACACATACAAATTGATAGTAATTTGCCAGAGATTCGAATCGAGTTATTTTTCGCATCATTCGAAGCATTTTTCAGTAGCATCAGGAATTGCCTAAACAATTTTATTAAAATACATATCAAAGCTAATAGAAGAAATCTTTAACAAAGCAAAACACACACAAATATTTACATCAAATGTAAGACAAAAAAAAAAGAACTCTATAAAGCCCCCATAAGTAGCTATGAAGCATATGCCAACCCAACTATCACTCACAAAATAAACACCCAAGTATTTTAGATAAAATGTATGTCAAACCAAAAAACGAATGCTCTGCAAACCTTTGTAGGATTAATAATAAAAAACAAAAACAATTGTATAAAAAAACCCTAAAAAAGCACAACTTAAAACTTAAACCTAAACCAAATTTAAACCTTGTGATAAACAACACAAAAGCAAACCAAAAACAAACTAAAACTAAACTAAAAAAAAAACCTTTGCATACGAAATTTTATTGAAATTAATTGAGAGCAGGTTAATGAGGGCCACCGTTACCAATTGTTTAAACAATGTTACTTATAGATAACAAACACAACATGCGTATACACCAAATGCTTTTTGCAAAATATATAAATTTATAACTTTAGAGATTTGTAGAGATTTTTTGGAAACTTTTCTTTGCATCGTTTTGCAAGTTCTGCGCAATTTTCTCTCATTTGTAAACGAAAAAACTAAAAGAAAATCAAAAAAAAAAACTAAACTAAACTAAAATTAAAGGAAGAAGAAAACCCAAAGACAAGGACAATCTTTTTGCAATTTATAAAAACTAAAAACGAAATCTGATGAAATGAGAACGAAAATTATTTGGAAAACCTCAGTTGAAAAAGCAATGCTGAAGAATTCGGAGCCTTTTTTTGTATACTTAGCTGCCTATAAAATCCACAAATAGTAGCCACAGAAAATAGTATATAAAATAAAAAATTCCAATTCATGGCGTCCAAGAAAAAGAACAATTTTCGTTGCAAAAAGGATTGAGGCAGGATATGGAATGGAATAGGGGTAGGAGAAATTGCTGAATGTGTGGCCAATGTAAGAAATGTACAAATACAATACGATTGAGATAGATCCTTACAAACAATAGGTATGTACGAGTATATTCGATTCGTTTTGGAATACCAAATGCAATGTTATTTAGCCACCGCTTTGGGGGAAAGGGAAAGGTGCCTTCTTTAAAAGAACTAGAACAATTTTTGATTACTTAGATGGTTTCCAGCGAAACACTTTTTGAGTTGTTGTGCCTATATTTACATACATACATATTTATGTACATATGTATGTATGTATGTGCGCCCCATAACGATTTGAGTTCGGGTTTGTCTTCAGTTTGAAACTCCTCACAAGCTAAACTGCTGATAAAACAAAGTAGAAGCTAAACAAAAGACCAGTAAAACGATAAATGGTAAAGATTCTAACGTTAACGATTCACCACTAACAAAATAATTAATAATAAAACAAGCAGAAAATAAAAATAAAATAAACATAGTTGTTTAAGCAAATTATAATCTACATTTCGGCAGAAGTCTAGTCTAGTAACAGAATAAACAACTCAAAAACACTTTTTAAATTCTCAATATCGAAAAGCTTTATAATTTGTTAATGCTAAGAAAAATAATGTAAATAAAACATAAACGAAAAAACTAGTTAAATAATTTTTATCGAATAACATAATTTCATTATGAATAATATTTGCTATTTATAGGCAGGATTTGTTAAAAAAAAAAAAAGAAGGAAATATACAAAAATAGAATTGTCAGAGATTAGAGCAGTTTAAGTTTTTCAAATTATTTCACATACAAGTAGATTTCCTAAAGATCGATTAGAAAAAACCGAATAAAACCATGCAATGCTAACATAAATTAATAATAATAATACCAACTTTTTTATAATGCACAAACCTTGCGCATAATAAGAACAACAATTTATTAACATTGCATCGATAAAACGAAACATCCTGTAAATACACCAAGTACATAAACCAAAATGCAAAACGATATGATATAGTTATAAATGACAGAATATTTGAAAAGAAATTATGGAAAAAGCAAACCGAAACAAATAAAGCAGCTTCGCATTAATAAAGATCGTCTCGTCTCAACCAGAAAACGAACAAAAAACAACAAATTATTCAATACAAATTTCGTTTGATTTTGATACAAAATTTGAGGGAACCAAAGAATAATGCCAATTCAAAGAGGGGAATAACATATTCAAAGTTCTGCAATTGGGAGATTTTATTTGATTATGTTTTATTTTTGCTAGTTATATCTTCTGGGGAATGCCATAGCACTCACAAGTTGTCCAAATCCCATTTGCATATGAAAATACAGTACACCAGATCGGTGCAGATGGCACTTTAATTTGTCCAAGTAAATATCTGCAGCCGTTAACCATCTGTGGACGTTTCTTTCCCTGATAATAGTATACCTCTAAATCGGCAGCAGAAGAAAAGGAACGAAAAAAGGCGCGCTCTGTTTTCAGGTCAATGCACACGAGTCACAGGCGCAGGCGCAGTGGCAGTTGCCGTTGCTCTTTGCCGTTAAGACGGCCAACCCCTAAAATGAGAAGCAACCTGCTCATTGTATGACAAGTGAATGAGTGGGACTGGTGCTTCGAACAGCTTGCTGGCCAGATCTCGGAGAGGGCAGCCAGCCCTCCGATGCCACGTAAACAGGTTCCTGTCTTGGGTTCAAACGCTCGGAACTGGCAGCTCGGAGACAAGTGTTTTGACCCGCGCAACAGCTTCCTTCCGCCCCGATCCGAATACAACTGTCTTTGGCTCTGGTTGTGCTACTCGCTTCGTTGATTCCTGCACCTGCAGCAGGGGAGCAGCAGCAGCAGCCGGCAATGATGGCACGCGGTAAAATGTTGTAGCCTCTGGCTGCAGCCAAGGGTCTGGGCCGGGTTCTACCTGTCTACCTGGCTGGCTGGATGCAGCAGTGCCCTCTGCCACTTGTAATTATTTACGACTAAGTGGCCCAAAAGGTAATAATCTCCCCCTTAAACAGAGAATTAAAACAATTCTCTCTATTTCTTGGGAGGGACAAAAATACGTTACAATTATCCGAGGGAGGAGGGGGAAAACATATGGATTGATCTAAGGAAATATTTATGTCAGGGTCAGTCAGCCCCAGAGAGCACATGTGTGTGTGTGTTAGGCAACACACAAAAGAAACAATGTCAGAAAACAGCTGATGGTCTTTGATGGCTATAACATGTGATAAATTCTTCAGCCTATGAACTGCAGGAGAAGGGAACACAGAGGAATGCACATAAATCGTTCATGAACTGTTGGTGGCTCAAGATCTCGGCGTGTGCGGGGAAGGTCTTGCGAAACAGTCCCTAACAGTTAAAGCTATAGAACTAATACCTCGATTCCCTATACAAAGTGATTCTTTAAGCACCCCTTTGGCATAACGCATTGACACTCACCCTGTATGAGACAACCTGTAATCTCTGTTCAGCAATCAACAATAAAACTCAATCATTGCTTGAGCACTGAACTCGACCACAACTGAACTTGGGGCACAGGTTTTACGCCCCTGTCATTACGGAATTTCCATATACTCGTATACGAGTATGCGACACATGCAACGCCCCATGCCCCAGTCTCAGTCCCAGTCCCAGCGCCGGCTCCTGCCCCCCCTCCTGCTCCGCAACGTGGCGCCAGGAGTTGCATGCAGAAGGGACATCGAATTAGAGTGGGTGTACGGTGTGTGGGAGGTGTGGAAAGACTGGACATGGGACTTGCCAAATTAGGCACCTAAAGCTTGTGGAGGCGTTGCAATTAGTCGTTCTCCATGTGCGAGCATTAATTGCTGCGATGGCCAAAAAGAAATCCAAATAAAAATTAATAACCAACAGCAATTGTTGGCCCGAGTTCCCACACTTGCAGGACGCGTCGTAGCTGTAATAATAATCCCCCTGGAGAGTTGCCCGCTGGCTGACTGGTGCTGGTGCTGGTGCCTGTGCCATTATAAGGATATTATGAGCATTATGTTTGTTTATTACGGGGGACGGCGCCGTGTACCGTGAAAGCGCTGAACCGCAACGAGAGACGGGCAGGACTTAGCCACCCCTAGTCGGAGCTAGCAGTCGGACAAAAAGTACAGCCTAACCCGCTCCGGACTGGAAATCAATCATTTACATAATCGCCATTCGCTCGCCATTGGCCCACAACGCGTCAGAATTTCACGCGCTTTGCCACAGAAATGGGCAAGTGGCGTGTTTTTAATTGTTTATGTATGTATTTTTTACCATTTTTGTAGATTGGTCATAACGACGAGGGTTTGTTGTTTATGCTCATATATGGAACCAATTCCAGTTGCAATTCATGGAGCATTACTAAGCACACTTTGGATGACTGGCAGCAAGTTGAAATGTCTTATATTACACACACAGAGATAAGTTGGCACCTGCCATCCAAACTGGCTACAGTGGGGTGGTAGGATCGATCCATAAGTGTACAGTATATCCAATCGATTACTAATGAGCGTGAACATTATTGAATTGCCGCATTCTAATCGAGCCAAAACAAGTACTATTAACAGAGAAATATTTCCCAAAGATTAAATATATACCATCCAAAGGTCAGAGAACATCTATCGACGTTTGAATATGGAATCCCAAATGGGAGTGGGACAGGAAATGTTGGTTAAAAGGTCAAACATCTGACGGAAACTGGCACCAGGCACCTGAAAGGTTTTGCCAGTATTTTCTCGAGTACTTTCTTTCAAAGATGAATATTGTGGATTGTATAGTTTGATCTTATAACTATCATAAATAAAACCCTTTTACTTTCTCATATATTACGAGCATAATCAAAGAATACATTCAGCTGAAAGCCATTAGCACTAGTCTTTTGGTTTCTTCAATGGATTGTCCCCTCTCGCCGCTTTCCAGGCACAAAACTATATAAGCCTATGTAGGCTTTTTCTCCACACCTCTCTCTCTCTCTCTCCCTCTCTCTTTCTCTTTTATCCTTAGCCATGTACAATTTGTACCCACCCAAAAAAAGAATAAAAAGTACAACCGAAAAAGCAAACTACAACAAAATCGAATCGAAAAGCAAATGCTACCCATTAACAATAAAATACAAAAAGCCAAATGTATAGCGGCTCCCTCCCCGGGGTGGTGGAGGCGGGTGTTGTGCAGGAGCAGGAGTACCAAAGGGAGGACGAAAAAACAAGGCAGAAATTCGTTTTTTATGTACCGCGAGTTTTTTTATAGTTTGCTGTTGTTGCTGTTGTTGGTGGCACCTTATCAACAATCTCGTTTTACCAAATAACGCAAAGTGCGCGTCATGGCATTCGTGTGGTGTGGTGTTGGTGTTGGTGTTGCCTCGTCGTTGGGTTGGTATTCGTATGTATGTATTGTCGGGCAGCACACGCTATGGTTCGCTTATGAAATAACTGAAACTGCAGCCAGAATCGAGGGAGTGGTCGAGAGAAGGTCTAGCGCGGAGCTAGGGCTAGTGGAAATTGGTAGTACAGCATTTTTATTCACAGTTTTTTTTTTTTTTTTTTTTGGTGGTTGCGTTGCCTGCTGGTTGGCCAAAGACTGGCAGAAGGAGGATGATGATGATGACGACAGCAGCAGCAACACCAATAGCCCTGCCAAGGGGAGCAGGGCGACAGGGGAACCTACCCTCTAGTTCCTGTTCACTCTCTCACTCTCTCTCTCTCTCTCTCTCTCTCTCTTTCTCTCTCTGCCTCTGTGTCTTGGCCAGGTGTGTGTTTGTGTCCATCATGTTGGTATATGCATGTGTGTGCGTGGTAGCTCGACGTTTCTTGGAGTTGGTTCTGTTCTTTTTTTGGTTTAAAGTTTTGTGTGGTAGCAAATAAAATTTTAGTTAGTCACATGCCGTCGTCAAGGATACGCCGTTCAGTTATTTGTTGTGCAACGTTCCTCTCCCTGGCAACGGAACCGAGCAAGGACCTGCTGCATTACGTACCCCTGTGTTTTCTCTGTGTGTGTTCGCTGTGTGTGTGTGTGGAAAATTTGAATGCGAGCAAAGGGTTTCCAGTGCCTGCCAGACAAGGACAGCACCATTAGCACCTGTCTAGATCTAGAACAATTTTCTCCTATATACGTACGAGGCAGCGCTGCTAGCCGCTAGCTGCTAGCTGTTAGCGGCATCGACGTCGCCGTCGCCAACCGCCAGCCGCCAGCCGCCTGGGCTCACCTTACATAGCCGCAAATTCAAATTTGAACTTCAGTCAAGTGTCAAAGCTCAAAGGATTAACATGTCCTTGCGGCTGCAGCATGAGAACTGGTAGCCAGTAGCCAATAGTGTGAACAAGTGCAAAGACCAGAGACAGCAAAACAATCTTCACCCATCCAGTGGCCAAAGGATCATTCGAAACAAAACGTGGATGCCGCCGCATCGTAGCTGAATCGAAAACCAGAAGCGTAGATCTGGAGAGGATCCTGCAGAGGTAAGCCCAAAGTTGATCCTCGCTTAGGTTTTACGATAAAGTGTGCCCCTAGTTAGAGATTAACGTCTACTGCGATCATTAATGCCGGCATTGGTTCTTGGCACTGGGAGAATTCACAGTTGATTTTAGTATATTCTGTGGTTCTGCGGGTGCCAAAATCGAGTGTTCGGCTCAAAACAGCAGCTATAAAGTTTCAGCCTACAACAAAATATATGCGAAACATTTGAAATAAATACATAAAAAGGGTAAAAATCTTTTATATAGAAATTGCTGCCTCAAGGATTAGCAAAGATTAGTTCGCTGATTAACCAAACTTAAGGCTTGCCGTTTTTTAGGATCCTCCAAATTCGGTAAAGATCTCGCTCTGAAAGATCATTTGATAAAAAAAAAACCAAAGCTAGTGCCTTTAATTTGATATTCCCTAGAGATTTCACCCCAAAAAGGTTGGGTTTTTTTGGATCAATTTCTTGGCTATCAAATCACAGCAATCTCAATATTACTCATACGCCCCACCAGTCCAGCCCAGCCCATTCTTACACTCCCAACGACTAACGTCATATCGCGCTTAGTTTCTCTTGTTCGAAAACCAATGCGCAATACCAAAACAAAATTAATTTCTTCTCCACACGCAATGAAAATAAATATTAAAGGAGGAGGAAAATGCTCAAACTATTATTTAAGGGGGGTGGGGGTAACAAACATTTTGAAGCACTTGAAAATATAATATTCCGAAGAGGGAAACGTGAGCCTTCAGCGCTCGGCTAAACTTGAAAGACATTGAACTTTTGGGGTCAAAGGTATTTTGAAAACTTGGCCAATAGCTTGGTCATAAATGTCTAATGGGTATGGGTTGTGGGTGTTGTTGGTGTTGGTGTTGGTGGGTGGGCGCTACTGCACTGAAACAATTAAGAGTGGTGCACTGCCCCAAGGGGCAGTACAGTAATTGTCCTCGCCAAAAGGGAAATTTACATATGTACATTTGAACTTATCTTGATTGGAAACTACATTTTTAAACGAATGTTGGCCTGTCCAGGCGTCCATCGTAATCAAATACAGCACTTACACCCTCACGGATACTCGTACAAATGGAAAATCCCTTTGCAAATTGCCTCACTCATAATTCATTTGCCTAATAGCCCAGAAAGGGGCGTGTACCATGGCGCAGACACCTGGCCAGAGCAGCGCAAATAAATATTTGATGAAGCGGCGGTTCTGTATAAAAAAAATATTACGATTGTAGACAGCAAAAGCTAAAGATTAGATCTTAAATCTGCTTACTTCTGATTCTACTATATTGGGAACAAAAATGTATCCCCCAGCAGCTAGTTCTGTGCCACTCAATTAGAGCACTATAATTTTCCACTCTCCGCAGACAATATACTAAATGTATATAATTTGAGAGGCTCCTTCTTGCCTGCATTTTCCGGCGGCATAGCATAAATTAGCATTAATTCATAAGTCAGTGGAAAGTGGCAGTGGTAAGTCGCAAATGCAATGCAAAAATGTTTTTCGGCTACAGCTAAAATTTGCATACAAAGTGCAAGGCTCCGAACAACGCCCTGGAACTACAATCAAAAGCACCAGCAAATTACGTGGAGAGCCTCGTCAGGATAGCAGAAGGAAGGTACGGTACGACTTGGGGCAGAGTGATGTGAGGGACAGCAGCAAACAGGCTAAATGCCGGCAACAGTCCTAAATAATGGGCCTAGCGGCGCCAACTGGTAGCGTTGGTAGCCAATTTTCTAGGAATCTATGTATGTAGATGGGGTGGATGGATTGGTTGGGTGGGTGGTTAGTGTCTGTGGGGAGGTGCTGCAACTATAGATACACACACGCACATACACATACATATGTGGCAGTATAGTGGTAGAAGGCTCGTGCATAATTTATTTAATCGCCAGCAACAAATCTAAATTGATCGTTAGACGTAGGCGAACACAGCAACAAAAACGAAAACAACAAAATGCCTGACAAGGATATTGCATGTTTTCCACACTGCTATACGATAGCTATACCAATACCATACCGACATACCCTTAACATTGTATCCTTGTATCCTTGCAGTGCCAATTAACGAGAGAGTTTTTAAGAGAAATACCTGAACGAACGGAGGGAAGGAGAACAAACATGGCACCGCAACAACAGAATTCAACATTCATCGATGATAATCTGGACAGCTGTCCATCGCTATTGAATCTGCCCGAGAGCCCCATACTGCCCACGAGGCGATGTCAAAACCAAGACAGCAACAATAACCACCATAATAAGCAGGTTGCATTCGAGGAGCGTTTGGTGGACGCAGTCGCAGCCACAGCAGCAGCACCAGCACCAGCACCGCAACCACCATGCAAAAATAAACACAGCAAGGCAAACGGAAACGGTGGCGGCCCCCCGGCCAGTCGTCGCCATCGTTCCATTTCCCTCTACGGCGTTAATAGCACTGTGGTAAGTGCCTCCATTCCACCTCTTCCCACCTCATGCGTTTCCCCTGCATTTCGGCGGCAGCAGCGGCAGCTTTTCCACTGAAATCAAACAAATCATCTAATTGGGTGGGCAGGCACAGTCACTGGCACTGGCACTAACACAGGGCCAGGTGGTGAGGAGTCGGTAGTGTGTTTGGTTAGTCATATGCATAGACAGGGCAACCGGCACCCGGCACCAGCACCTGGTACAGTTCTTCCGGGGAAACAGTATTTGCAAGGCAGCTAGGAAATTGTTATAATTATTTGGTTGTAAAACGAATTGACTGGCAGGCAACCTTTTAGCCTCAATAAAAAAGATCAATTAATCGAATAGAATTTTTCAAAGATATTTGTTGGATTAATGTCACTTAATCTATAATTTTACTGCACTTTGCATACAAAAAAAACTACTTTGAAAATATAGATTTCCATATTAATAAAGAAAATGCTTCCTGTGTTTATCCAATAGTTGATTCCCAATACCAGTAGCCCCATCCATCAACTAAATTCGACTGTAATTAAAAGCTCTACTGAAGTATGGGTCAACAAATGATTAATGCTTGTCTTCTCTACCTCTCTTTGTTGTTCCCTTAACACAAAACAGGAGCAAGGCCATAAGGAAATACCCATTTGGATGGACGATGGCGAGCCGCGCTACGTATCGGGTGTAACCAACAAAACCACATGCAATGACATAATCAAGGCCCTGATTGATGACGAGCTGAGCAACGTTGTTGGTACTGGGCAACACTGCAGCAGTGTTGATGCCAAAGGTAAGTCAATATTTATCCTCGTACAGTGTGGATCCACCCTGTGACAGCTGTGAAAAAGCAAAATGTAGCAGTACATACAAACAGACAGACAGAGACTGGATCTTGTTGGTGACGTGACTGCAGGTTTTGTTCATTTCTATTTCACAATTTGCCTTTTTATTTATTTATGTTCCTTTTTATTTACAATTATTATATGTATTTTTTTTTGTTCTTTCTCTTTTCTTACGTTTCATTTTTTTCCGTTGGGTTCCGTTTTGAAAAATACAAGATGGCGGCCAGAGGGCAACTACAAAGGAAACGGCGATGGCAGTGGCAGCGGCAGCGGCAGCATCGCGTGACTACAGCGATTACATTATAACGGAAAGTTGGGGCGGCATAGAGCGAAGCTACGACGGCAACATGGCCATTTTGCCCGTTTGGCGCGCTTGGAGTCGTGTACACAATGAGGTAATAAGAGGCAGCCAGTTCCCCTTTACCCATCTCCACTACCCCTACCCGTGCGCCCACCTGGCGTGCAAAAACTGAGCCCAAAAGCGGATAAACACAAAGGAAAAAAAAAACCGGAAAAAAGTCTACAGTGATTGCATAATAAGCGTTTTTTCTCTCTCTCTCTCCCACTCTTTGCTCGGTCGTCCTGGCGCCACACGCAAGCCAAGAAATGTGAAATTCATGTCGCCGCCGACCACCCGAACACCCCCTTCTGCTCCTACTCCTACTCCCCCTTTCCCCTTTGGTCACACCCCCCGCCGCATACATACATATGTATATTTGTGTGTCTGTTTGATTGTGCTCGTATTTGACTTATGCTCTCTGAGCCTTTTCATTTGGTATTTCCGTATTTGCCTATGACGCACCAAACGAAATCAATTTGCTTATTGATTTTTGTATTAAAGTTCATGTTTACATTCGGAGGGTAATTATGTTGTAAATTTTTTATGATCGAGCACCCATTAGCATTGGCCCAGTCCTAATGGCTTCCTAATGGAGTAGCTTCTGAAAATGTTAGGGAAATCTACAAATATTATTCAGTACATTACAATCTCTTACTTTTTCCCACTCTACTTACAGCTGCGCCTGTCGCTCAAGCACCGGGAGAACTTCAGGGATCCCATGACGCTACAATTGATGCCCCATGCTCCTCCCCCTGCCAGCTTTTCCATGATCAAATGGCTCAAAAAACTCATGCATCTGAGCAAAAGACAAAAAAAGAATATGCCCACAAAAGCCACAAATACTCCTCCCAAAGTGCCCAATAAGATAAAAGAAAAGTGTCAAAAGCTCAACCAAGGCGACAGACGAGCGGCGGCCGATGAGCTGCTGCTGGTCATCATGCCGGACCAATTGTACAAAGGCACGGAGAGCTGCCCGAAGGGAAAGCTGTACAAACTGGCCGAAAATCGGGTCTCCAAGCAGCAGCGACGACGTCGACGAAGCCGCCATGAACCGAAGCCAGCAAACTCAACAGCAGCCACGGCAGAAAATCCCAACGAATGCAATAATAACGTGAATAACGTGAATAATTATATACGCAGGCGCAAGGATCGACCGTTGCGCAACAGTGTTCGCAATAAGCTGGCATCCCTGCACGCTGACATGAACCTTCGCTACGAAAGGGAATACGCACTGACACGGCAACTGTCTGAGAAGTGCCGAATGTATAGGCTGCAGAACGAACGCTATAAGGGACCAGAAATGGAGGTTTCCGTGGGACAGCTACAGCAAAACATCGAAGCCTATGCCGAGGACATCATCAAAACGGAGCATGAGCTGCTCGACTTGAAGAACGAAATGAAACATGACATATCCCTGATCAATAACCTCAAGCGGATGACAATGGAGGAGACGGAAGTAGCAGCAAATGTCTGCGGTGTGGGCGTGGCAGAATCCAGAAAAGCATCCGAAGAACCACCACCACAGAAAGAAGAAACACCTCAAGCTGCTAAAAATCCACTCGAAATGCAATTTGTTGATAATATTTATGAGTTTTGCGACAATAACGCAAGCATGTTGGTTTAATTATTTATATCATTTAGTTGGATCTTGTTAAGTTTTACATACTACCCAATAAAGCCATATTTATGCATATACCTACGATTTCTATATAAAACTAACATTTGTTGAGTATAATTTGGTCATGGAAAAATTAATTTAATTTAATTTTTGAATTTTAATTTAATTTAATTCCATTTTCTGCGAACGATATCTACTTTGGTCGGAGATTTAATGATGGTTCACCTTCAATTTCACTTGACTCGCTTCTGGAATATTTTCTCTATTGATCTTCTCTTTACAAAAATGTCATTGGCACGCCAATGCTCAGACTGTGGAAAACTGGCCGAAGGATTTGGCGAAGGATTTCACGCAACTTTCTGCCAGAGCTAGGACTGGCGCAGTGGCTGGAGGGAGGCAAAGCCAAATACACCCAATAGCCCCCGCAAGCAATTGATTTATAATTACTGAACTTCCAGTGAGAGCAGCGGAACAGGGCTAACAAAAGCGGTTTTGAATATTTAGTCAATTAGGCACCGATTACAACTCCCCGGGTCACAGATTAGGCAGTGAGACAGTGTGGTCCCGTAGTGCGAAATTTCCGCTGGGCAATTTTCTTGCTCTTTTTTGTTTGTTTTTATTTGATTTCAAGTTTTTCCCTAACCCTGTGGCACACGGTGCGTATGAGTGATCTCCTACAGATTTTATCTTTCTCAAAAAATTAGCAAATTGGTTTATTTGCATATGGCTGGCAACCAGCGAAGCCGTAGGCCGAATGGACATGGACACGTGTGTCGTCTCCGTCTCCGCCTCCGCTTCTCTCCTACTGTTGGACAGACGTTAATGGACCAGGGAATGGGCCGATGTAAAGCCGTGTTTCAGCTTTTTCTAGACATAATTGGGGACCTGCACGTAAATTTCGTTAATATTACACAAAAATTGAGATAGATACATGTATGAGATGAATGCTCGGAAAGCGGGAGGAGATGCAAATTGGAAATGTATATTCAAGAAAATCACAGCCAAAATTTCTACACATGTAGCCCCGGTTCATAAATAATGCAATGATTAAACTTAAAATCCGACTAAAAATGGTAAAAAAAAAAGTGCATCAAATAGTTCCACATTTTTTGACCCAGTGCCAGTATACAGCATATATTTCCTGACAATCAAAACATATAACTATTAAACCGAAGAAATTCAATAAAAATTAAAACTGAGGGAAAGAAGGATATATAAATATAGAAAATTTAATTATAGAAAGAATATAAAAAAAATAAGAACAATATAAGAGGAAATTGACAAAAGTTATAGAGTAAACCGAAACAGAAGTACTCACCGGTTCCCATAATGCTTTAGCGTCTAATATTATTTGAGTTGTCTTTTTGTTGCGCTGTGTTTTTGTGTCTTGTAATCATCGTGGCGTTGCATACAATTTTTGCGGAGGATAAAATTGTTTTTCTTACTCGCATTTGATCTCGCGTTAGCACGTTTACACACTTTTAGTCCACTTAGTCTTTTTTTAAGTTTTACGGGACATTCAACTGTTTTTCTTTTCACGCATTTTAAAAGTTTCACTCACTTTTTGCCGAAACCGCCTGGCACCCCTTGCCGTCATAATGACCATCCTGCACTTACACTCATTCTCATATGATGCATATTTTTTCCGCTCTTTCTTTAGTTCAGCGGGCCTTTTTCCGCTCTTTCTATAGTTTTGCGGGGCATTTCATTTTCACTTGCACTTGCACTCACTTATTTTTCCGCTCTTTCTTTAGTTCAGCGGGCCTTTTTCCGCTCTTTCTATAGTTTTGCGGGGCATTTCATTTTCACTTGCACTTGCACTCACTTATTTTTCCGCTCTTTCCATAGTTCAGCGGGCCTTTTTCCGCTCTTTCCATAGTTTTGCGGGGCATTTTATTTTCACTTGTACTTGCACTCACTTATTTTTCCGCTCTTTCTTTAGTTCAGCGGGCCTTTTTCCGCTCTTTCTATAGTTTTGCGGGGCATTTTATATTCACTTGCACTTTCACTCACTTATTTTTCCGCTCTTTCCATAGTTCAGCGGGCCTTTTCCGCTCTTTCTATAGTTTTGCGGGGCATTTTATTTTCACTTGCACTTTCACTCACTTATTTTTCCGCTCTTTCTTTAGTTCAGCGGGCCTTTTTCCGCTCTTTCCATAGTTTTGCGGGGCATTTTATATTCACTTGCACTTGCACTCACTTATTTTTCCGCTCTTTCTTTAGTTCAGCGGGCCTTTTTCCGCTCTTTCTATAGTTTTGCGGGGCATTTTATCTTCACTTGCACTTTCACTCACCTATTTGTCCGCTCTTTCTTTAGTTCAGCGGGCCTTTTTCCGCTCTTTCTATAGTTTTGCGGGGCATTTTATTTTCACTTGCACTTTCACTCACTTATTTTTCCGCTCTTTCTTTAGTTCAGCGGGCCTTTTTCCGCTCTTTCCATAGTTTTGCGGGGCATTTTATATTCACTTGCACTTGCACTCACTTATTTTTCCGCTCTTTCTTTAGTTCAGCGGGCCTTTTTCCGCTCTTTCTATAGTTTTGCGGGGCATTTTATCTTCACTTGCACTTTCACTCACCTATTTGTCCGCTCTTTCTTTAGTTCAGCGGGCCTTTTTCCGCTCTTTCTATAGTTTTGCGGGGCATTTTATATTCACTTGCACTTTCACTCACTTATTTTTCCGCTCTTTCCATAGTTCAGCGGGCCTTTTTCCGCTCTTTCTATAGTTTTGCGGGGCATTTTATTTTCACTTGCACTTTCACTCACTTATTTTTCCGCTCTTTCTTTAGTTCAGCGGGCCTTTTTCCGCTCTTTCCATAGTTTTGCGGGGCATTTTATATTCACTTGCACTTGCACTCACTTATTTTTCCGCTCTTTCTTTAGTTCAGCGGGCCTTTTTCCGCTCTTTCTATAGTTTTGCGGGGCATTTTATCTTCACTTGCACTTTCACTCACTTATTTGTCCGCTCTTTCTTTAGTTCAGCGGGCCTTTTTCCGCTATTTCTATAGTTTTGCGGGGCATTTTATTTTCACTTGCACTTTCACTCACTTTATGCCGAAACCGCCTGGCACCCTTTGCTGTCATAATGACCACAAACACTCAATCTCATTCTCACAAAAAAAAAACACTCATATGATGCCGTTACTTTTCTGTATGGCAATATGCGCTCAACATTTCTATTTCTCTCTCACATTTGATGTGACTTTAACACTTTTGTTCTTTTTTCACTCACTGCTTGCCGCCTTGCACTGCTTGTCGTCATAATGATCATCACTCTCACCTCGCTGAGCCCAGACAAAAAACTCAACACCAAAAAAAACTCAAGCGCAGGGCACATTTGATGCCGTTATTTTACTTCTTTCCTTCTTTACACTCATTCCAATAGCTGGAAACGTGCGCTCGAATTGCGCTACGACGCAATTGCCGTTTTCGGTTGGTTTTTAATATGGGAAAAACATTGATTTTACACTTGATATGATCTTTTTCTACTTTTCCCTAATGCTTTGGCTCTTCTCCCACATGGAGTTGCACTTTTCCGGCTTTTCCCAGATCTTTTTATAAAACTTGTCACCACTTTTTGGCAGATTTTTCTTTTAAACACTTGCTAGACTTATCACACGGGTTTTTCCATAATTTTCCGAACTTTCTGTCACCTTTTTACTGCATATTTTGCTGCGCGACATGAATTGACATGCGTCTGCGCCGGGAGTTTAAATTTGACTTAGCGCTCTCTTCCCACTCAAAGACATTTGAAGGTGAAAGAACTGCAATCGGTGAGAGCTTTTAAAAGAGAGGAGTTGCTTTTGCACGAGTATGGAGTGTGTGTGTGTGTGTTGTAACTTTGGCGAATTTTCTAGATTATAGAAGGAGAGTGCGTGGATGAGATCATTAGCATAGAAATGGCGATTGATTTGAACTTATCACATTTCCGGGTTTTTGCAACATATTTTACCACTTTTCCGGCAGATTTCCCTTTTAAACACTTGCTACCTATCACACATTTTTACTGCACTTTTGGCTGTGCGGCATGAATAAACATGCGTCTGCGCCGGGAGTTTAAATTTGACTTTGCGCTCTCTTCCCATTCAAAGTCATTTGAAGGTGAAGGAACAGCAATCGCTGAGAGCGTCTAAGAGAGGCTTTGGTTTTGCAATGTGTTTGAGTGGGTGTGTGTAAGTTTTAGCTTTGGCGAATATTTTAGAAGGAAAGTGCGTGGATGAAATCATCTTTTTATTTCTTTGATTCTCTCTTCCTACTGAATGTGGTGCTAGTGCAATGTTCTGAAGTGGGGCCGAAAAGTTAAGAGCGGGTGGCCGAGCAAAATCCCAGTGTATACACATACAGTGTATGTGAGAGCAGATCAGCGACGGCTAGCCAAAACTCGGGCTTCGAAATCTGCACATGTTTCTCCTTGTATTCCTCTCCGCGACGCATAGCAAAGAACGAAAGTGTAAAGCCCAACAAGAAAGCATAGTTGTGTATTTCACAAATTCCCACTGTATGATTTCTTTTGAATGTTGATAATTTTAGACTTATTGCTTTTTGATAAGGCAATAATTTGAAACAAATATTTAGATTTCAACTGCGCGCCAATTTACCGTTCGTTTTATTGGCAAGTTGGCATGGCCAGTACAACTTGATATTTTGAGCAACAATCAGAAATATAAAGGGGGTATATTTACGGTATATTATGAAAATTAAAAAAGGTATATTTTAGTATATTTCGGAGGGTCAGACGGTATATTTTTGATGCCAAAACTTGGAAAAAAGTATTTTATTTTATCATTTTATATATACTGGTATTTTTGAACATGCTTTGGCCGTTTTTGTTCGAACCTTTTCATGTAAATAATGCAATAAAAAGGACTTCTGAAAACTAGCCAATCTTGTAGAATCTTAATGTATCTATCAGAAAAAATTATTTGTTTAGGGCTGAAAGTGCCAACTATCCAGTAATATTAAACGGAATATCAAAATCATGGAATACGATTTCAATCAATAAAATACAACGTTAGCCCATTGTCGACCAGGGGGTTATTTAATATTTCCACGAAATTTATGTTAGTTTGACATATTTTGCGCAATACAGGTTAAAGATGTCGGTGGTCATTTGTGTTTTGTAAGTAAAATGGAGGATGGAGCTACAAGGAACTTTCACAAACAGTATTATTTTCCGCGGTTTAACAAAGGGAGCTCAACTGTTTATATAGAGGGGGTATAAGTGGGTTAAATCTCGTTTGATCGCCGGATTGCCCTGGTTTTTTACGGTCACACTCCAAATTATTATTAAAAATTTCGCAGTTAAAAAAAACGTCAACAAATTTCGGCATTAAAACGTGTACAAATTTCGTCAAATCAACGTAACCTACAACCAAAGTCTGCGCAATTGCATTTCGCACACACAACCAAACCCAAACACACAGCAATTAGGTAAGGAAGATGTCCCCAAAGAGAACGTGGTCGGTGGCCACATTTTTCTTTTTGCCAAGCATGGAAACCGTTTGTCGCGCGACGGGGGTGGAACGGCATCAGTGCGGTGGCGGTACTCGTGTCACGGCTAAATTTTATTTACGATCATTAGATGCAGATAGATAAACGCGTTTGCTGTGAACCCCAGCAGTCGGGTTGCTGGCTCGGCGAGAAAGAGAAAGTTCAGTGGTGCCAATGCTGCGCTTCTGCAGCTGCTGCCGTTTGCCGCCTTTGTTGTAAATCCCGCCTAAGCGCAACAACAAACAAAAAGCCAGAGGCGGCCTGCCCGTCGCTTGTTGCCAAGTCAGCGCATTAATTGATAAATGAATAATTGTGTACTTTGATTATCATTTGGCAGCACACAATGGCACGCGGACATCAGAAGATCCAGTCACAGGCGAAGGCGGCCGACAAGCAGGCCAAGATGAAGAAGCAACAGGGCCACAGTGCCACCGACCAAAAGAAGGCGGCCCAAAAGGCGCTCGTCCATGTGTGCGCCGTCTGCAAGGTAAGTGTGCCGAGTCGATGCCGTCACTGTCGGACACAATCTAATCTATGTGTGCGTCCGTTGCAGTCGCAAATGCCCGATCCCAAGACGTATAAACAGCACTTTGAGAACAAGCATCCCAAGAACGACATGCCCGAGGAGCTGAAGGATGTCTGAGACGACGCGAAACGACACCTATATCAACGGAAACTGAATCGACGAGTTGCCTACCAGTACGAAATCTTTGCAACAATAAATTTACATCATCAACCGGAACTGCTGTTGGGAGACGACTTATTGCCAATGCAGGAAACGCAGCTGAATTTTTTGTATACAAACTGCTAACATTTTGATTTTGGTTTAGATATTTCTTTAAATTAGAATTGGAGATTGCCGCGAGCCACAGACGCGTATGCATTGTATGCAATTGTTTAAACAAATGGCCCATAAACTATACAAACCAAGACAAACAAACAACCAAGCACATAGAATAATTTATGATTTTGTTTTTATTTGTAATTTTTAACACCCCTCTCTTTTTCTAAGAACAATAATTATTACTCTGCTCAGCTCTGCCACCTTTTTGGGATTTACGTTTATACAAATCAAAAACCAATGTCAGAAACGAGGAGAAATCAATGAGTTTTTGTACCATAAAAAATTGATTAAAATAAATCGTGTATAAATGAGAATTTATCAGTACATAATAAAAAAGAAAATTGTTAAAAAAAAATACATATACCTAAATTAGTTTTGCTGCTGGCAGCAATTGTCATGTCATGCGTGGGCCTTACAGCTACATTTAAAATTTAAATTACAATTTAAATGCAATACATTCGCCTTAAATTCCTACTTGAAGCTATTTCCAAAAAATCGGAACTGTTACGCATGCATTTAAAACAAAATTAAGACAAACAAAAACTAGAAGACAAAACAACGGCAGATCATAACCTTTCCCTGCTCACTACTCACTACTATTTGAGACAAGCAATCCCTCTACCCCCTCATGAAGGTTTTGGAACTCCTTTCGCGACTGTCGTAGACTGCTCCCGAGCTGCAGATGCATGCGGAACTGCATCTACAGTAGCTGGACTTGGGGCGATGGATTCTTTGGCTGTGGTTTGTCCCTCCGGTAGCTGCATGAAGACCAAATCCTCGTTAGCTGGAAAGTCCGTCAGTACAGTGATGCCTATATTGTTGTCTGGAAGCGTAGGAGTCTCCTCCTGATAGCCGAACCAGTATATGATGATGCCAGGCCCGAAGCTAAGGAGAATGAGCGGCGTGAGGTAGGAGGAACCAAGCAAAAGATAAACCGCTTACCGATTGCAATAGCTCTGCAGCTGTTGATGAATGTTCCACTTGTGGCTCTTGGTATCGCCGAAATTGGCCTTGCTCTCGATCCAATTGACAACGGTGCCCTTGTAGAGGAATGGCAGTATCATTTTGATGTCGGGCGTCTTGTCGTAGCCCATGCGGCGCAGGTCGTGCTCATCGTAGAAGTGTATGCCGGCCTCCTTGGCCAGGTGCTTCAGCTTCAGCTCGTATTCCTCGCCAATTATGCGCCGACGCAGATCTGTGATGGGTCCCTCTTGGTTGTCGCTGTACATACACTGCTGCACATTGGCCGCCAGCCGGGGATCGCTGATCAAATGCGGATACTTGAGCAGGCGGGAGACCTGCGGCCTTTGCCTTAGATCGTATTTCTCCTGCAGCAGGATGCGGCACAGAGCCACTGGATTGGCGCCCTCGGCACAGGCCATGCGTATAATCAGAGCATTGTCGTGGTACAGATGAGCTTGCTCCTCATATCTGTAAATGAAGAGCGATAGATTAAACCACCAAATGATAATAGACTGGACTGGAGATTCGCCTACGTCTTTAGTAGCTTCTTTGCGCGCTGGTCGTGCCGCCAGTGCTGGCCGCGTGACCTGTTGAACAGCTCGGACTGCAAAATGCACGTCAGGGCCATCGGATCCACATCCGGAGAGAAGCGAGTCCTTAATTCAAATTCACAGTCGATGGCCAGTCCATGGAACCCGTGGACAAACTGACAGATCTGCGCGTATTTCACACTGCTCAGGATCTTCTTTTTCTCCGCCGCCACGGCCATTTTTACGGCCCAACTTATATTTTTTGTAAAAATTATAAATAGTAAACAAGCGCCAGAATGAACAGCTGGGGGGGGTCTATCGATAGCAGTGCAGAGCTTCGCTTTACTGTCGCTAGTGGCGCCACGACCAGAAGAGCTGAAAATAATCGAATTCAAATTTGAATCGTGAAATAATTTTTCGAGTGAAATGAAATGTCATGTTTTGCTTTAGTATAGATATATTTTATTATTATATATATTTCCCTACGCTTAGTAAGGTTTCCACTGATCATGAACTTTTCACATTTTGAACACTGTGCTTATCTTTGCGTTATATTTTGTATTCCATTTAATGTAATTTCTATTGTTTAATCTTTGCTTCGTGTGTGGGTGTTTGTTTATTTGTTTCTTAATCCTACCATATAATTAAGATTCGTTTTCGTTTTGTAAATGCTATTCTTATTCGTCATCTGGAAGCAAAGTTCCATACGATTTGCTCTCAGCTTTCGGCTCAACAACAGGTTTAAATTAATGACAAAGGTGCACAATAATAAAATAAAACTAAATACAATGAGATGCAAAAGCGTACAATAAATAATCAATTTTTAAATAAATAAAATAAAAGTTCAATTTATATAACAAACAAAAAAAAAGAGGTTGCCACCGAATATTTTCGAGTTGGTTCGTTCGGCCTGCAGGTCGTCAAACTTGGTTTAACAATAAAACTCTAAAACTCGATCTACGCAGCGTCAGCCAAAGGGTTTCATCCGCATTCAATCTACGATTAACAATATTAAAATTTGTAGGCTTAGAACTAGGCGTAGACTTTTAACTTTAATTTTACTATTGAAATGTTTCTTGGGCTATCTTTAGACTTTTGTTCATTGCAACTGTATTTTGTTTCTTGTTTTGTTTTTTTTTCCATTTATTTTTAAGCTTGACAAGCTGGCTTTATTTTATTTTATATGTATATACTTTTTGACTACTTGAAATCCCTTCATAATATAATTATTAAAGAACTTTTCTATTGATCAATTTCAAGTAGATGATGGGGAGAGGGGACATGGAGGGTAAAAATAATAATAAATAATACGCAACAGGGCCGGAGGGCGTTGAATAATTTGCTTAATACTAAATTATGTTAATACCAATTTGTTACTTGACTTTAGAGCTCATTGATTTTCAATTAATAACTAACTGAATTTAGTATTTGATTTTCGTTTGTTTTGTTTTAACTTTGTTTTCGAGAGAAGGCATGGGGCATGGGGCATGGGGCTAGCAATTTCCATGAAATTTCAACCAGCAACATTCTAAATATTACGATTTCGAGTTGTCTATCAATATCCATATCAATAGCTGCTTACCATCTATATGTACTAGTGTATTATTATTAGTTACAATCATTTAATTACGTACAGGAGTGAATGTGTTGGGTGATGGTGGCTGTTGGGGCTCTTATATAACTCTTATACTATTCTGGGGGGAGGGGGAGGCGGAAGTCTAGGCTTAGGCTCTAACCACATAAACAATTAACACATAGTACATTCCGAGACAATCTGCTAAACAATGGATTGGGTGTGGGGTGGATGGGTGTGGTGTGGTTCGGTGTGTTGTGTGGGGCTTTTAAATTTGGCTTCAATTGTTAGTAGAAATGCGGCGGCGGCAACGTTTGCGAGGGCAACGTCAACGACGGCGGATGCTTCTCCCATCAGACAACCGAATCCTTGCGTATCCTGCGTTTTCCCGCATTTGTTAGCATGTGTGCAAGCAGGGGGCGGGGGGGGAGAGAAGAAGACAAAAGACAACAAACAACAACAATTGATGAATGGATCAATGAAACGAACGAGCAAGTTACGATGTTAATTGGGATGGGGGATTATTTGTATGCTGCTGCTGCTTAAAACTGTTCTCGCACCACATATAGTTCTCAGTCTGAGGTGCACGCATCACGCCGACGCCACCGCCCAGGCGGCGGTAGTTCATGCAGCCACAGAGACGCCACTGATTCGTCTCCGGATCGTACACCTCGATGGTCTTCAAATAGGCGGAGCCATCAAAGCCGCCCACCGCGTACAGTTGTCCATTCACCACGGCCAGGCCGACCTGCAAACGCAAACACCAAACACAAATCGAAGTTAAATTTAGGCTCTGGGCTACAGAATTTCCATCACTCACCCCGCTGCGTCGCGAGGTCATGGCCACAATGGGGCTCCAGGTGTTGGTCAATGGATTATAGCGCTCAGCGGACGAGAGCTCCATGCAATCATCTCGCCCGCCCACGGCATAGATGTAGTTGTTGAACACCGCACAGCCCAGGTGCTTGCGACGCGTCGACATGGGACTGACGGCCACCCATTTGTTTTGCCTGCACAAACCCACATAGAAATTAAACATCAATCAAGTCAGGCATCCAGGGGGGAATGTTGCTGAGGCACTCACCTAGGATCATAGCGCTCCACTGTATTCAATGGACATTGGCCATCCGAGCCGCCAATCGCATAGAGAAAACCGCCCAGGACGGCCACAGCGACGCCTAGGCGTCGTGTGGTCATTGGGGCCACCTTGGACCATTTGTTCTCCTTGGGATCGTAGCGCTCCACGTGATTCAGGCACTGGACCCCGTCCTGGCCACCCACGGCGTACAAGAAACCATCTAGCACGGCCACGCCCACACTGGTGCGGCACGAGGTGGTGGGTGCCACGTCACAGGACCATTGGTTCGTCTGTGGATCGTAGCGCTCGATGCTGTTCAGGTAGCTCTGGCCATCGTGGCCACCCACAGCGTAGAGCAGATCATTGAGAACGGCCACGCCCACACCGCAGCGTCGCTTGCTCATGGGTGCAACCATTTTCCAGTCGTTGGTCTGCGGATCGAAGCGCTCCACTGAGGCAATAGCATCGCCGGAGCACCAGCCACCCACGGCAAATAGAACCTCGCCGCGACGTGTCGGCTTGCGGGGTCGGGTGCGTGGTCCCTGCATCAGAGGGCGCTCCTGTGGCAGCAGCAGATAGTTCTTGGCCTCATCAACCAGATCCCGGCAAGCCTCGTCGCTGCGGACCAGCAGATCGGAGCCCACAGTGCCCACCAGGAACTTTGGAGAGAGTAGAGGCAGACGGACGTGTTGCAGTACCTTCAAGAGATGCAAGCACAGAGGCATTAGAATGTTAAATGCAAGAGATTGAGGGCTAACTCACCTGGGCCAAATGCTGGCGCCTCTCGGCCACATTGTACTTCAGCCAGGACATGACCGCATTGAAGACCTGCTCCTCGGAGCGAACGTTAAGCTCGTCGCTGCAGATAATGTCCACCAGCTGGCCAACGGGCAGCAGCAAGAACTCCTCGCTCTCCATCACCTCCTGGAAGTTGTGCTGTGTAAATTTGTCGGCAATGCGAAGCAGCTCGCGGCAGGAGTGTGTGTCGGCAAAGGCCCGGATGCCCAGGCAGTTGGTCGGGTCCAGTTGGCGCTTGAGGAACTCGCAGCAAATGTCCTAGCAATAAAAGATAAAAAAACTCAGTGGAGAGAGCGCAGAATGTGCAAAGCAATCGTGGATCGAACCTGGATCTCGACAAGCTGAAGCAGGCAGGCGGCTGGCAGCAGAGTCTGCACGTTGGACTCCTCGACAATGATGTGGGCTGTGTAGCAAAAGTCGATGAGCAGCTCCATGGCGTTCTCGTCGATGTCGCGTATGGTGACCTCTGTTTGGCGTGACTCCTCCAGCTCGCCCGTGAACATTGCACAGAAGTAGGAGCTGCAGGCGGAGAGTATGACCCGATGGGCGAAGATCTTGCGTCCGCCCACATTGAGCACAACGTCGCAGAGCTCGCGATGGCGCCGCAGCATATTGAGCTCGGTCAGCGTCACCTTTGGATGCTTCTCGGATGTGTGAGAGAGGCGGGCCGGAGATGGTGGACGGTCCACGCCCGTGGTGCCGGCCACACCAAGGCCTGTGTTGCCTGCAGAGTTAGCATTTCCACTTGCATTTCCGACTGCAGCTGGGCCACTTCCTCCGCCCGTGGAGCCCGGAAGGTCGCCCATTCTGTTCGCCGCTAAGCGCAGCGGGGCGGAAGCAACCCAACCCCACACGGCGTCTATCTGTGGATTCGAGAAAATCGTGAAGAATTGTTTGAATTTGGAGCAATGATAGTTTTTCCAGCGCCTTTTTTCCCAGCCTTGGTGCCCCACTGCCCACACACACACACAGACACACAATGTAACACATAAACATACACACAGGCACAGGCACTGGCACTCATGTACACACACACATGGCGTTGGCGATGTCCCAATACCTTTGCTTCTCTGTTCTCCACGGATACAAAGCACGTCCAGGGCCAGCTGCAGGCGGAAAATTTCGATAATGCAATTTTGCTGCTTGCTTAAAGCGACCACATTTGTAAAATGTTCGTTGCACAGAAGCGCCTATTATTTTAGCAAACAGAAAATTTATTTGGGTCTGGAAAAATCGAAACTAAGTAGCTATGTAATTCTCCGTATCGATGACTTATATCGGATATTTATATCCACAATTACATCGTATCCATCGCACATTCTATCGATAGTATAGTGATATTTGCACGAGTATGTATCCCTAATACTATTGTTCGACGCGAACTTTGTTCGTTTTTCGAATAAATTACTCTTCATATTTATGTGATGTGTGTGCACATCAAAGTTATAGCTATGAAAAAGGGCGAAGAAATCATTTAAAATATGATTCAAAATAAAAATCACGTAATCTCGCCACTAATATTCTCAAAATAGTTGTAACTGCAGAATTCCACTTCCGCTATCGTACAAAAATACCGATGTAGATCATATCAACAACAACATGTATCGATATATTAGTATATCAATGTTTTAACATCCCTACGCGACGCTGACGAGGAAGCGATTTTCCAAAAGTTGTAAAAATTAAAACCCTATAAAATAATCCAAAATATTTACCAAGTGCAGTGTAAAGAAAAGCAATACAGGTCTCCATTGCACACAATAATCTTTGAATTGAATAAGAAAACCCAATGCGACACCAAGTAGAAAGTACGTGAAAAAACCAAAGGTGTGACTGTGTGCGTGCGAACGAGTTTTTTTTCATTCGCCAGAAGTGGAGCGGACTTTTATTTGTGGATGGCTCTCCACAATACAACAACAAAACTAACAAATGCAGAAAATGTTGAGCGAACAAAAACAACAACAATACCAACACATAACAATAGAACAATAGCAAAAGAATGTAAAATAATCATTAGCAGGATACAAAAATTGCATGGGAAATTGAAATTTGTGCGACAAAAGCTAAAGACTGCAGAAATTTTGAAAACTTGGCAGCCATATTTATTACAAAAACAAATCTGTTGTAAAAGTACGTGACAAAACCACACACACACACACACAATCACATTTGCACACGTACAGCGTGCTTGAGAGAGACTGAGAAGGGGAGAAACGCAAATGTGAATTAACAAACAAACAAACAAATAAGAAATATTTTGCGCAAAAGACAGCCACCCGAAAATTCAACAAACGTGTATTACATAAACAAACACTGCGCATCAGTTTGATATCGAAATATTATGGAAATCGCACCATTGATTAGCAACGCAGCCGCTGCAGCCGTCGCTGCCGTCTCAGCCTCTACCTCGTCCACTTACGCTTACGAGAGCGAGAGCCGAACCATCAGAGGCAGCAGCAGCAAGGAAAACGATAATGGTAAGATTGATAAGCGAATATGTCCCAAAATAGATTCACAACAAAGTCATCATCAAAATAAAGCAAAACATTGTATAGATTATACAATTCTGTTCCCCCGCCCTCTGTGTACACACCATTCCTCTCTCGCCACAACTCTCTATCTCTCTCTGCCTGCCAGTAGTTTTCCATGCATGTATGCAGTAGTACATTCTATGTAATTGTATGTGTGCAATGTGCACCGCAGCGCAGCGCAGTCGCTTGGCAAGTTGCAACACTTTTAGAGGGGGAGGTCGCTGAACCGAGCTACACAGCCATACCATATTTCTTTCAGTTCTTTTAGAGGCCAACGGAGTGTAGCGACAACAACAATAACAATTAAAATAGTAATAGTTTTTTTTGTTTTTTAATGTTGTTGCGCAATTTACGCTGGCGCAGATCATTGCCCAGGCGCTTAGTCAGCAGTTTGCCAAGGTGCTCCAATCGCCACATACACATTTACGAGGGGGCTAGACAGCATGGCAACACACAGTTTAAAGGTCGTTTTAAGGTATATATTTAATCGGTACTTGTCCTACCCCTAGCACAAATACACATTACATGCAGCTCTCAGATAACACTTTTATGAAACTTGCCAAAACTTGAGAACAACCTATTAATATATGGGGCTTTGTAGACTATGATAATAAAATACCCCGCGGGGTGGGGGCTATCGTATCATCGGTATTTGTTTGGCCTTTGCTTATCTCTAGAGTTTCTGTTTTCTTGTTCCTTTTATTTTCAAGTCAACAATCTGGCGTTTCTCGCTTCGCGGACGCTTCAGAAAGTGCTGAATATCAACAATAATAATAATAATAACAACAGCGGCAGCAGCAATGGCGGGGCTGGCATAAAGCTAAATGAACAACAACGACGAAACCTCGCTTTTCAAGCTGAGACTGATGTATTAAATCAATTGCTTAAAAATGGTGCTGTTTTCACCAAAACACAGCCCACAGCCCCCATAACCATTGAGAAGAAAAGGCAGAACCAGCAGCAACAGCATCAGCAGCAGTCTCAGTATGCACACCTGCAGCACCAGCAGCAGCAGCAACAGCAACAACAACAGCAACAACAACAGCAGCAGCAGAAACAACAGCAGCAACAAAGTAGCGCGCAGAAGCAACGCCTAAATTCATCCATATCATCCACACATTCATCGACATCAACGAACTCCTCCTATGGCAGCTCCTCCTCCGAAGATGTACTTGTGGCCGGGACTAGCACTAGCATCAGCAGGAAGGCCCAAGGAACAGCAACAGGATCGGGAAGCACAGCAACCGTAAAGGCGTCCAGCATTAAATTGCCAGAGAAATCGAAAATTCCGTCCGATATACTTGATGATCTGGCCAGTAGATTTATAATCAATGTACCGGACATGGAGCTAAACAATCTAATAAGAATATGCTTTCAAATCGAATTGGCCCATTGGTTCTATCTGGATTTCTTTTGTGCCCCGGAAGTAAATGAAGATGGTGGGCCAGCGATTGTGCAGCGCAAGCTGCCGGCGGTGGGCATCAAACAGTTTGCCATGCAATTGTTCCAAGTAAGTGTTCAACTTCTCGCACTCCCACTTCAGTAACTCTCTAATGTGGAATTGTTTATGTGTTGCCACAGCACATTCCCTTCCTGAACAAACATTTTGGCACTGTGGAGCAAATACTGCAGGATTGGAAGAACTACAAGATGTCGGTGCCCACATATGGTGCCATTTTGGTGTCGGAGGATCACAATCATTGCTTGCTAGTGCAGTCCTATTTTGCACGCAACTCGTGGGGCTTTCCCAAGGGGAAAATCAATGAAAACGAGGATCCAGCACATTGTGCCACAAGAGAGGTGAGTCCTTGGCTGGCATTGACCCAGGAGCTTTCCATTTATTTTCAATTCTTTGTTCCTAGGTTTATGAGGAGACTGGGTTCGACATCACCGACAGCATCGATGCCAATGATTATATTGAGGCTTTTATCAACTATCAATATACGCGGCTGTATGTCGTGCGGAATATACCGATGGACACGCAGTTCGCACCGCGCACACGCAACGAGATCAAGTGCTGTGACTGGTTCCGTATTAATGATCTGCCGGTCAACAAGAATGATGCCATATCGAAAGCCAAACTGGGCAAGAATGCCAATTCCTTCTTTATGATTATACCCTTTGTTAAGCGCCTCAAGAAGTGGGTGAGCGAACGTCAGGCGGGCATCGGACCCCGTCGACGCAAATGCTCTGGTCAGCAGAGTCCCAAAGCGGCCTCGCCAACCAATCTGAATGTGAATGGGAATGGTGGGAGCAGCAGCTGCAAGAAGGATGCTGCTGCCTCGCAACGTCAGCGACACAAGTCTATGGGGGACTTGGACGGTGTCAAGCTAAATAATCTCAATGGAAAACCGGTAGCCGGTTCTGGGCCGGTGGCTTGTGCATCGGCCACCACCACCACCACGGGCACCATGAACATATGCAATAGCAACAAACGCAATAAGCAAAACGGGGCTGCGGGCAGCAATCAAACAACGCCACTATCAACGGCCACAAACACTACGGCAGCCGCAACTCCCGTGGCAGGAGGAGGAGGAGGTGGTGGTGCTGGAGGAGCAGCTATATCATCAAAGCGTCAACTGTTCCATAGCCAAAGTCAAAATGATGCACAGCAGCAACAGCAGCAGGGCTTTAATGGCAATGAGAAGGTAATTTCCGCTGGTATTTCCTTTTATTCTCCTGGCTAACCCATTTGGAATATCCATTCGATACAGGTGGTCAGCTCCTTTGATTTGATACGCAAGGAGAAGCAGCAGCTACTGAGGGCAGCCAAGTTGCAGAAGCAGCACTTGTCACAACAGCAACAACAACTGTTGCAAGGCTTGCGCCCCAAAGGTGAGAAGCAAGTGAATCATCAGCAGCAGCAACAACAACAACAACAGCTGCTGGCCAAGAAGAACATGGGACAGCAACAACAACAGCAACAACCCACAACGGGCATGGACTTGATAGCCATGCTATCGGCTGCGGCGGCAGCTCAGCAAAAGACACCAAAAGCGGAACAGCCACGACCACGGCCAGCATCGGTTTCGCTAAACTTTGTGGGATCCCCAACCTCAGGATCCCCGTCACAGCAGCAGCAGCAGCAGCAGAACCAGCTGCAGCTGCAGCGCATGCCCTCGGGCACTAATTTGAGGGTACTGAAGAGAGCCCAATCCCAGCAGCCGTCGCAGCAGCTGCAAATGCAACAACTTCAGCAGCAGCAGCAGAGTCAGGTACAGGTAGGCGTGGGCACGCCTGCTTTAGGGCCAATGGACTTTACGCCCAACTTTAATTCGTGGACGAATTTCACATTCACCAAAAACTGGATAGCAAATGTTTTTTGCTAAACATTTTCACACACTTTTTTCTTCTCCTTCTATCAAAATTCTGATTTAATGCATTTTCAAGCAAAAGGCCAGATTACAGGGAACGTAATACGATACATTTGTGGATGCTTTGTGAGCAATGAGATGAGAGACCCTTGGGAGACCCTGCCAGTAAGAAAGAAAGCATGCCAATTGCATTTAACAAGTACACATTTGTTTAAACAAACAAAAACTAAACCTAAAACCACGTACCAGCAACCAACTCTATAGACAACTAATCATGTCTAGTCCTAGGCTTTGGAGACTATGTATAGTGTTAACTTCAAGAACTTTTATGATCTCTCACAGGAGAAATCGCACTTTTCCACATATATAAATATGTACATATATATTCTACATACATTATATGTATAGGGTACAGCAGGCATGAAAAATGAATTTCATACAAAAAAAACTCGAGTCTTCCGCTCAGCCACACACACACACACACACATACGTAACGTAGCGCTTATTTTTCTATGGACAAGGACACAAAAAAGAGACCGACATTGAGATTGAAGTACAATACAATTACTAATTATTATGAATATTGTTAAGAGGTCCTTAGAAACAGCCAAACGTTTATTGTGTGCGTGAACCAAGCCCCTACTTCGAGCCGTGTGCGCCGTTTAAACTTATTTTTAGACAAAACAAACAAAACTAAACTTAACTAAAGCGTAGCTTTAATACGCCCAAAAACACACACACCCTAACACCGACAGTTTTGCCCCCGCAACCGCCCCAGTTTGCTGTGCAAGTATTCTTATTGAAGTCCTTCAAAGACTGAGACCTGGATACGGGATGGATGAAATGATGTGGGGGCAAGCCGTGTGTGCGGGCAAGAACAATTACAAATAATTGGAATTTCTGGGCCGCTATACTTACTGCCCGCCCCCCCACCTAAGAGAGAGATGTGTAGAGAAGAATACAAATAATAACAATGTAAATAATTAAATTGTGATATCGTATTTCTTAGCACAATTGTGATCTTAACTAAACAAAACGGCTAGCTACTACGTGCAACAACAAAACAACAAACTTTTATAAGCGAAACGTGAGAACATTTTTAAACAAATCAATCAAAATTGCTCCCCTTTAAAATCGAGAGACGAAAACAAACACAGGCAGGCGATTGAGTGACCCACAATGAGTGGCAATTATGAGGCATATCTTCAGGCATGGCAAAAGGAGCGCCAATAAAATACACAACAAAAAAAACCCAACTCAAATTTATTGTGGGGAATGCTGCGAATGGATGATGATGATGATGAATGACAAACATTTAACGAATTTAAATTAGTTTAAATTTGAATGATTACAAAATATATAGGCAGCATGGTTAAAAAATGATTTAAACGATTTGTAAATCTGTGTAGGAACAGAACAGGATGTAGCTATATTTTTGTGAGCCACTAGTGCGTAAGTGATAGAGGAGGTGAAGCAGCAGTAACGAAACCTTCATGAAATGTGTTAAGCCTTTTGATAATAATGTATCCGTAGACTTCGTTCGCGTTTTCTTGCAAAGCCAAGTTTCCTATAATTCATAAGCATGCCCGAAGCATGTCCAACGGGGTTCGTTCTCTCTCCACCAAGCATAGTCTCCAATGTGTCCAATCTTTAGACTAAGTCACTAAGCAGAGTCTCCGTCTCCACACGGTCCTCACTCGAAATAACAAGAACAAGAACACGAACACGAAAAGCTAGAAAAACATTCCCTTAAGATGGCCTTTTGCTTATAATTCGCTTGATAATTCTGTAACTTCAACCAAAACAATGTTTGCATTTGCTTATAAATTTCTAAAATTTTGACCTTTAAAGCTTTTTGAAAAGCCATATTAATTTGTATATTTTATGTTTACATTTTGAGCTTCAAACCAATACTAAAGTTGATGTTCGTTTTCATTTATTTGTGAACAACCAACCATACCATACCCATGGCAATATGTAACCATCATGAATGGGCTCCTGGATGAACAAGAGTTCATTAAAGCGAGTGGTGTTGGACGCCACCATTAGGTCTAAACAAAATCTAGGACTCGCCTCCCTCTGAGCTGAAATCGTTAAGCATTTTAGACCATTGAATCCGACAAAACGAAAAACAACCAAAAAACAACACGTCCAAAACGAGAACTTAAGGTGCGTCCTAGACTCCAGATAGATTGGAAGAAGAAACTGGAACTCGGTGAAGGCAATCACCGTGAAGAATCACTCATCAGTTAAATACAAATCTATTCTGGTGCTAGCACTTCCTTATAAATCATACAATATCAAAAAGAAAATTTGTTGACTTTATACCGAAAACAAGAAAAGATAAAACCCAACTTAAATCTCCAATCATGAACAATTGTAACGTAAATATTATCAAAATTAAATAACTTATTTTTGGCAAAATATATTTCCGATATTTTCCCTCCCCCCCTTTAATAAATCCGGCAATAAATTGATGTATCAAGTTTTAATTATCGCTCTTTTATTGTTCTCTTCCTCAGCTTAAATTATATTTCATCGAACGTACTTATACGTGTAATTAGTTAGTAGCTATTTACTGCTCCGGAGAACTAGTTCATTTGGTTTTTCTGTGGCGACCATCGATTTTTTCGATTTCAAATCATCGTCCACATATATTTTTTTCTTTAATTTTTTCCAACTCAATTAACGGATGATGATATGTACATTGGACAAGACTGAGTATTGTACTCTCGACTCTTAAACATTTTCATTTTAATGTTAACTGCTTTGGTAGGCTTATGAACTTGCCCGCCTTATTGTCGTTGGGCGGAGAATATGAGAATCTCCGCTTCCGCGGTAGTGACGCCTCCATCGACAGAAACTCACCCTGATTAGATAGATTGTTTCCATTGCGATCTCTGGAGTGAGTATTTGAGTAGTGAGCTTGGTTGGAATTGCTGAGAGCTTTGTCGCAGCCGTGTTTGGTGTATACGGTTATTCCGTGAAAGGTCTTCATATGCTTGGCGTAGTGAGTTTCCAGATAGTACGACTGCCCACATTCGGCCACATGGCACATGAACAATGGTGAGGCGTGATATACCGGCACTTCGTGCGATTTCAAATGAATGTCCAGGTCCGATATCTTACTGAAGGTGTACGAGCACTTGGAAAAGGTGCAGTAAAATCTACTGGGGATGTGCATAAAAGATGCGTGTCGTGTGACCCCATGGTAGCGATCGAAGACTTTTCCGCACTCCACACAACGGAAGTCAAAGCCCTTCGAACGACACCAGATGACGTTGTGGCCTTCGGCCTGCTCGTGTTGCTGTAGCCCCGCTGGGCTGGTAAATGTTTTGTTACACCGCCGACAAATGTAGTGGGGATCTGGCCGAAGCATTAAGCTGTGCGTGCGTATGTGGGAAATGACAGTCAACTCGATGTTGCAACAGGTGCAGATAATCTTGGTCGCCGTGGTATTGTCCCTGTACAATTTGGCCAGTATAAGGCCATCGTGTCGTACTGCGATGGCGAAGTTTTCACGGGATGGCTTTTCGGCGGCAGCTTTTTTTGGTACGATTGCCGCAAGCTCCTCCTCTTCATCACCTCCAGAGGGCAGATCCATAGTCTGTTCGGGCATTAATTCAATGTTCTCCCAGCCATCTATTTCCAGGGGGCTTTCCTCCTTAATCGTAGAGTCAGAGGATTCATTTAAGTCCGTCTTTGGCTGAGCGGCGGTCCAAGCCCGGATGGTTGTGCTCATGCTGAGCACCTGATCTAAGCAGGGCTGACAGAGGCACGATTTTCTCTCCAGAATACAAGGCTATGAAAGAATTTCCAGAATTAGACATTTGCATGTGTGCTTGCACGGCAAGTGCTTACATCAATATTGTACCACACAACCAGCTTTTCGAGCAGATCCTTTGAGTTTTCGATCACTTCGGTTTCGAGCTTGATACCAACCGCCGGGTTGTCCTGGCACAATTGGCACAAACGTTCGTCATCCATAAATTTGTGTTTTTTTCAATTATTTTACAGAAAAGAGAAAAATACGCAGCACTAAAATCGCAGCAACAATCGAAAAACAATCGATGAAATCATGCCCACTATCGATAATTTTCAACAATTTTTGTTGGTAAATATCGACCAGGACTTCCGTTCTTGAAACTCTATACTAAATCCTTACAATTAATGGCTGAAAGCTAAAACAACCTAAAAGAACTCGTTTTAATCCAAGTTTTTTGGTGACTTGCCGTTTTAATTCGTTCCGCGGGAAATTTAGTCGCTTGCACCTGAATTAAGCTTGTCAAACATCGACGAATTCAAACGATTTTTCGATTGGTTTCAAAGATAGCATAGATTTTTTTAAACAAACATTCATCAACATCATCGTTGATAAACATGACACTAATTGAAATACACAGTTTTATTTAAATATCTGCACTTGTTCGAGCTGTTTTAAGCTCGGAAAACATCGATTGTTAGTTGCACGAATAATCGATGTCAGAAATCGCGAAACTTGGTGATATCGAGGCTCTGCCAGCTCTAACCAGAACGCAAAGTACAACAAATTCTGTCCCTCTGCGACGTGAAAAAGTGTATAAAATAAATACTTTTCCAGCTAGTTTAAGTGTAATTTAGAGCAAAACAGAAAATGGTATGTAAATGATTGTGTCAAACAGTTTTCGTTCTTGCTGACGAAGTGAATATTGTGCCTCACCTGTGTTTTCGTGTGTGTTGTGTACGTGTGCTGTTGGTCGCGTGTGTGCGTGGTAAAGAAGCGGCCGCCGCGTCACAATATAAATTGTGCTGCTTCGATTTTTTCCAATTATCTTAATTGCATCTTGTATTTTTTTAAATGTGCATCGCAGTCGTTTGCGGAAAAAATCACGGGGCTGCTGGCGCGTCCAAATCAACAGGATCCTGTGGGACCGGAGCAGCCTTGGTATCTCAAATATGGCAGTCGATTGCTGGGCATTGTGGCCGCCTTTTGTAAGTTTTATCCAAGGAAAACATTAAATTTAACTCTAGAACCACCAATTCATGTAAGATTATGTGCCCCATAAATATTGGGCATCGATTTTTGTGTACCTTTTGTTGTTGCTGTTACGTTTTCCATCTGTGTGTGCCTGTGGGTGTGTGTGTATCGCCACCCACAATACGCACGCTCTGACATTGATAAAGGAAGAAAGAAAGCAACAACAACCAACATCACGGCAGCATAACAGTGAAAATAAGAAGCAGAAGAAGCAGTAGTAGGAAACGTAACAAAAGGATACAGAAATTTGTATAGATACATATGCATGTAGGTTGTGGGTGTGGAAGAGTGAGAAAGAGACAAAAGGAGCTTTTTCTGTGTCAAGTTTGGCGCTTTAATTCGTTATTTTTTTGCTTCCTTTTCCATTTTATTACCAATATTGTACATATGCCATAGAGAATGCCCATCAAGCAGTAATTTTGCATGCTGTTTTTATTATCAGCACTACAGTGCAGTGCAGTGCGGAAGCGGGCGAGGGAGAGCTCCTCTCTTCCGTATTTTCGCTCTCTGCTTTCACTTGATTACGCCTGATTGCATTTTTTTCTTTGTTACGCGCTATGCTTTAACCTCTCCCTCTCTGCAATGACATTGAACTTTTCTTTTTTTCTCAATGATATCTACCTCTGCAGTGGGATTTTGAGATATTTATGTATGAGTTGCGGCGATTTAAGGGACTTTATTTGGCCAGCCACACTCAGCAAAATTTAAGAAGAAAAATAGACATACGGCTTCTTCGCCCATAAACCAGTTTGGCTTTTAGTTTTATTGTAAATTATAATTAATAAATGTTATGTGTGCCGGCTCGTACAACACACAGCACATCGACTCCGTTGAGTCTGTTTTGACGAGCTTTATGAACCGCAGTAACCTCAAAGCTGCGATCGCATTTCGCTTCAAAGTAAAACGAAACTGGGAAAAGGAGAGAATAAGGGAGAAGAGCAATACGAGTAGAATAAAGATCATGAAATTCTAGTAGAAATGAATGTTGAGATAAGCTAAAGAAGCCCAAGGAAATGCTGAATAAAATTATACTACACTCTGCTGCCCTACGCTAAAAAAAAGAAGATCTTTCGCAATATTGTTCTAGGCATTTATCGCATAGAGAGCAGAGCTGTTTGCTTGTGTCTTGTTTACTTAGTTTTTATCAAAAAACGCCAGCTGATAAAATATTTGAATGTAATTTGTTTTAGCTCGCACTCCGTTATCATTTTTAAAACTAGATCTTAAAGCACTGAAATGGGAACATATTACCCACCCGTACTCTCTACTCTCAAGTCGCAACTGACAATTCGACCCACTGTTTTCACTAACTTGTCACGCTTCTGTGGCTGGTCTGGTTTATTGTTGTTGCTATAATTTTATTATAAATAAAAGCGAAAAATTGGCACACCGAATGAGTCAGCGATGTTGATTAGATTTGGTTTCCAAATGGGCTTCGTTTTGTGAAGCGATTCGGTAAGATAATGAGGCCATATATTTGGTGGGCGTTTGCGATTAAAATGTATGCATATCTGTGCATAAATTTATAGAAGAGTTGGGAAACGCCTTTTAAATATTTTTATCTATTTTTATGTTATTTGATGGTAGCTTTTATTGACGTTGTCTTTTCTTTTAGTTGCCATACTCTTTGGGCTCTGGAATGTGCTCTCCATCATCACACTCAGTGTCTCCTGCCTGGTGGCGGGCATTATCCAGATGATAGCCGGCTTTATAGTCATGGTGCTGGAGGCGCCCTGCTGCTTTGTGTGCATCGAGCAGGTGAACGGCATTGCGGATAAGGTGGATGCCAAGCCCATGTACTTCCGGGCCGGGCTCTATTGCGCGTGAGTATCAAATCGAATAAAACTGAAAGGCTCATTTATCTAACTGGGATGTATCTGCCCGTATAGCTTGGCCGTTCCGCCAATCTTCATGTGCTTCGGACTGGCCAGCTTATTCGGCAGTGGCCTCATCTTTGCAACCGGCGCCGTGTACGCCATGATGGCGTTAGGCAAGAAGTGAGTATTGCGGATCCAGAGGGGTTCTGCTGGATCTGTTTAGCTTCTAAGTTAGAGCGGGAACTTAGTTAGAACTTGGCCAAGTGCATTTTTGCTAATCGAAACCAATGTTTTCTCTATATTCCTTCAATGTGCTTACCACTGTGATAATGCTTAAATTTAACACAAAACAAAACTAAAAAAAATAAACCAATACAATTACGATACACGAAATGCTATGTAGAGCTTCGCGTGAGGATATGGCCGCTGCCGCCACATCGCCCACACAGATGGCCGGCGGTCAGGCGGGAGGCCAAATGCAAATGGGCGGCGATCAGCATATCACATTAATGGAAGATCCCGATGTCTGGCGTCCCACATAAATGCCTAATTGCGAAATTAGTAACTGCCAAACCACAAGACATTCCACAAGACACACAGCCACATCTACACACACTCCACTCCAATGCACTCCACTAGAAGCGCAGAAAACGCCAACAGAAATTGATTGCGAATCAGCGTTATAGGGCATCTGAGAATATAGAATACAGAAGAACACCCCACCAAATACAAAAGAAATGAAATGAAATGAAACGAAATTCACATATGTAATTGTTGTTGAAAACAAACGTTTGTTAATAACCAAAGTGTTTTTTGGGTGCCAAATGCATTTTCGTCATTTTGGCCCCATTGTCTTTGTCCCTTTTGTGCATGTAATTCGTGTTTCCATTTTTAAATGTCTTTCGTCGAACGGTTGGTGTTGTTAAAAACTACAGTTAAATATATTATATAGTACATAGAGAAAATACTGAAGAGATACATACATTGATACATACATACATGCATATGTCGAAACTGCAGCAAGAATATATTTTTAGTGAGAAACTATATTGAAAGCTAACCCGAATGCAAACGTAAATAATAATAAACTTATTTAAACAGAAACCACAAGCTTCCACAAAAACACACACACACACACACACACACACACACGTACATACAGCTTAAATACACGATTACACACATGAAAACAAATATATAAATAATACTATAAAAAAGTGAGAATCAAGAAAGAACAACCTATAGAGCAATATGTACAACTCAGAAGAAGTATTAACACGATATGCTTTGCTTGAATGTAAACCATAAAATAAAACAAACAACAAATGTTAACGTTATTTGAGAATTGATTTTGCTCACAAGATAGTCCACGAATTGAAATTGAAATTGAACATAATCAAGCATTAGACATATTAAAATATACAAATATACAATATATATATATACACACAAGTACCGTGTTTGTGTTTTTTAAATGTTGTAAATTAAATTCATTTTGCATTCATAATTTTTTTAAATTAATTATTTAGTTTTTCCAAGTCTGATAGAGTTCTCAATCTGTTCTTGTTTATTGTAGCCCTGTGGGCACAATTCCTTTCAAAATGCATTCCATTCCAAAATTTATACATTAAATTTATATATTTATTTTATCATAATAATTTTTAGTTTTTAAGTATGAAAAAACGTTCAAAAAATACTTGCCAGAACTTGTTAGCAAGCAAACCAAACAGAGAAATCTCACCTGAACTAATCGTAAAAGTTGAATAAATTTGTTAAGTCGATGAACGGCAACACTAAAAATCAAACATGTAATGTAAATTCTTTATTTTTGCGCCCGAATTAAGTATCAGACTTAAGATTTTAAACGCGCCACATCCAAAACTGTCCATGAGCAGTCCAAGTGCAGTTATAGCTAATTACAACATCGACGGGTATACAGCAACTGCAACAGCGATAGCCAACAACAGCAAACAACTCGTTTAACACATTGCTGCCTCCAAGAAATCACAAAAGGCAAATAAATTTGTATAAGCTTTTATGAATGTAATCAATATACCAGTGCGTTTCCCTGACACTGAGACAGTTGCACCGCAGAACCCACTTAAAATGTGAAATTCCCTTGAATCTTGCAACTGTCCGGATGTCCGAAAACGCACTATATTTGTTTTTAAGTGTGTAGAATTGCGAAAACTTTTGAAAGTAGTTCAGTATCCAATTATTTGATGTACATTTTGAGTTGATTTTCGACAAATTGTAACTGAATTAGTTGTAATTCCTGTAGCACCCGAACTTTTAAATTGATACTTTTTGGTTTCTCTATGTAGGCACAAAGCACACACACACAAATCCCTAGTTGAGCACATAAATGCTATTTAATTTCTTTATTTATAATTTTAGTATTCAACATATTTATTTAAACAATTATTAAACCCTTTTTTCTCTACTTACTACAGGGCATCCGCCGAGGATATGCGGGCAGCTGCACAACAAACTGGTTATGGAGGCAATGGCACAGCCGCGTCGACCACCAACGATAGGGCGGGGATCGTGAACAATGCCCAGCCCTTCTCCTTCACCGGTGCCGTTGGAACGGACAGCAATGTGTGATTGTAGCAGCGGATAGGAAGGCGGATTGCGAGGAGCTGGGGTGTGCCGTGAGAAAACAAGACTCAAAACGCGCAACATTTGAGGGGGCAAAACTACTAAAAAAAAAAAAGAGAACGTCAGCAGGCAATTTACATAATCAAGTGCAATTCCCAATTATTCAATGACTAACACACGTCCAAACAAAATAAGAGAGAAACACACACACACTATATGTTAATCAGATCAATTAGCTCTGATCTCTCATTCTAGAGCAATTCAAGATGTATCCGATCAGATGTGTAAACTATTTTGCATTAAATGTATGAATGTATTCGTTGTATTTGAAAGTATTTCTCGTATTTCAGTGTCCTAACTATTTATTGTGTTGCCTGTGTCCTATCATTCCAAAATTATTGTTTTCAACTTAGTAGAAATTGCAGAGATAAATTATTGAGCGACATCACTAGCGAGGTGGTAGGCGTGCGGGAAGAGAATCGTGTAAAATTTATGTTTAGTCATAGTTTAAATATATACCTTAAAATATATTTAAATGCATAATACTAAAATGTTTAAATTAATGCAAAATCAAACTATAAATATTGTATGTGAACCATATTAAAATTGAATTATACATACTTTAAATTATGTTAAATAAAATAAATTATACAAACCAGAATCTGGTTTTTATTTCCCAAAACCATTCAAGGGAATTCGGATACCCCCGAAAACATATAGATTGAAATGGATTTAAAATTTAATTGGTGGATTCTTCATAAAAACAGATAAATACATACATAAATTAAAAACAATATTGACAAACATTTAAATTGGTTTAAGCTTCATCAGATCCACTCTCCAGATCTTCCCAGGTTGTTCCGACTGGAACATATTCGATGATCGCCTCTTCCCAGGTGCCATCCTCATTAGGATTGTTACCCTGATCTTCAGCAACTTCCGAGCCTTGGGAGTCCTCGGAGTTGTCCTCTTCCGAAGCCCAACGATAGCGACGATCACTGATACCTTCGCTATCCTGCTCCACAGCCTCAGAAGATGGGCTGGCGGCTATAACCAGGGCCAGGACACCTATAATATAGTGTTAGATATGAGTTCTCCGTCCTATAGCTCGCCGTTCCCTTTCAACTCACCAAAGACAAGGAAGAGAACTTTGCTGGACTGCATATTTAGTGTTTGGTTGTTGCTTGAAGTGCTTTCGATGCTGAGTGATCTGCTCGGGGCGCCTTTTGTAGTAAAATTTGTTGGCAAATATCATGCCAATTCTTTTGCCTAACAGATGTTTTATTATGTGTCACTTGTCCTCAAAATTCGGAGCTAAAACAACTAATCAAATGTTTGCTTAAGCTTTTGATGGGTGAGTAATAAATAGTACAAGGTTAATAAATTTTGGGATTTACCCTGGATGCATATATTGTAAGACTAGCATGTCATGATAAGTATTTTCATTTATAAGTATTCAAAGTAATAATATTTGCATCGATTCGTTATGGCAACCCAATTATGTGTTCTATTGCTAAAGAACTTTAAGAGCTATACAAGATTCGAGATTTTAATGTATCTGTTGCTGCCACTGCTAATGACACACTTGGTTTATTTGCGATGTTCTGTAAATCAAGAGAATTCGTCACATTGCTTCCTACGGCGAAATGGAACACTTGGCGATAATGTAAAACTAAGTCCATTGTAGTGAGTTTTTTGCATTTTTTAAAAGTTTTTTTATCGTGAAGATCCAGCTGCTTTAATGCTCTTGGATTGATTGTCCTTCTTTTAATTGTAAATTCAAAAATTTAGTAATATAATGGAAATTATTGCCGATGAAACTCCTGAGAAAACACTGTTGTTATTTACAAACAAGGATCATATAGTGCAGCCACTAACTTCAGCATTATTTAATGTACTAAAGCTGAGATCTGTTGAGCGAGTCACCTCTGAAGCTGATATGGAAAATACCCTCATAAACGGCAACTTGTTGGGCGGTATTATTTGGAAGGTGTATGATTGGCAACACGTTGAGAACACGGACGTTACTATTCGATTTCCCAGTGCACTGCGAACGATGCCCACTGAGTTGTGGCATACAAATCAAGTCAGACACGAGCATAACACGCCCCGGCCGCTCTATATGAACGAAGGATTCTTACAGATAATGTACGCAATTGTGGCATTTCTCTCATATCCCGCTGTCAGCAATATAACCAAAAAGTATAAGGATGATGGCGTTACGATTGTCTCAAAGCCATTTGTTAACGATGCCGACTATAACGAGTTCTTTGATCCCCTAATACTTGACCCATTGGGAACTGCTCTGGGCAATATATTGCCATTTTATTTGAGTTCTCTCTACATGTATCCATTTGTTCGCTTGGCTATGGTATGTGCACAATGGAGTTTACTTTCTGCAGTACAGATTTCATTTAAACACAGCATATGGTAAAGGAAAAGTCTATGCAGCTAAAGGATCTGATGAGTATTTCCAGTGCAAGTCGGATTACCCAGCATATCTCTTGGTTTTTGTCTACGTTCATTTTGGCTACTGTGATCAACTTATTGACCATTTTCTTGCTTACGGTAGGGCGTCATACATCCCCACACTGAACCATAATTTGAATCCGTAATTCGTTTGCCCCCCTGTAGGCCCCGTTATGTAAACATGGCAACATTCTAAACTGTTCGAGTTTCACGGCCGTTTGGTGTTTCTTTACCATTTGGACAGTGTGCGGCATCTGCTTCTGCTTCTTAGTCTATAGTTTAGTTCGAAGTGCAGCCCTAGCTGCCATTGTGATTGTGTTTTTTGCGATATTATGTTTCCTGATGTATATCTATTTGTATGCCACCACATTAGGTGTGCGCTATCCATTGTGCCTGTTGTTCCAGTTCGGATTCTTGGCTGGCCTTCGAAAAATACTTCACTACGAAAAGCACGACAACACGGGCCTGCAGTGGGATCATTTCTGGAGAGGAAATTTCTACAATGGCTTGGCTCTAATAGCTCTCATAATGCTGATGGCCGCATTCATCTGTCTGCTGGCGTGCTTGATTGTGGAGCTCTGCTTCCCGGGCAGGTACGGAGTGTCCAGGTTGCGCAGTCGGAGTAATCCAGATGGCGTGGGCTATCAGCAGAGCCTTCAGAGGAGTCGCCAAATGTGCCCAGCCGTTGTGCAGACGTGCATATTGGAGCGGAGTCAAAGGGGAAAGCCGACACTGACAAATTTCACCATGAACATGTACGATGATCAGATAACGGCCATATTGGGACTATCTGATTCGGGCAAATCGGCTATTACCAATTCCATTTCGGGCAGCATTCCCCCCCAATCGGGTTGGGTGAAAATTGACGACCGAGATGTGGCGAGAGCGAGCAGAACTGAGGTGGGACTGTCGCCGCAGCATAATCCATTATTTGCCAATCTGAGCGTCAAAGAGAATATGTACTTCTTCTATGCTCTGCGGGGCATTAGCTCCCATATGAGAGTTCGTTCCACGGAAAGCTATTTGAAGGCCCTCGAGCTCTGGCAAGTTAGGAATGTGAAAAGCCGCTGCCTGTGTAGAGCCGACCGGCGGCGATTATCTGTGGCCTGTGCCTTCTGTGGCAATCCGCGTATTGTGGTGTTGGACGAGCCCAGCGAGGGCCTGGAGCCCTGCGAACGCAGATTGCTGTGGGATCTGCTGCAATCGGAGAAGCGATGCAGGACTCTGATTATCACCACATACCATATCGAAGAGGCTGATGTTCTGGGCGACCGCTTGGCCATTATATGCGATGGTCAACTGCTTTTCAATGGCACTTCCACGTTTTTAAAAAACACCCATGGCTCTGGCTATCAATTGGTACAGCCACAAACTCTTTTTATTATATATCTGATATTTTTATTTATTTGTCAGGTCTGTTCGCAAGGGGAAATATGTGAAGAGCCACAGCTAACATCGCTGGTATTGCAGTACATACCAGAGACGACGGCATCCTCGGACAAGCCATTTGAAATAGCCTACAACATACCCCAATCCTATTGTCGCAGCATTGTGCCATTGCTTCAGGTGCTGGAGAATGGAGCCAATTGTTTTAATATGGGCGCCCTTGGCATTGGCACTACGCCCATTATAAAGAAATTCGTAAAGGCCACATCGCCGGGCATGGAAAATAGCAGGGGAAATTGTGTAGTCAGCTCCCCCGAACCTGATGAATCTTTATTGTATGGCTGTAAATTGTGCCTCAATCAGTGGCATGCGATGCTACTGAAAAAGTTCTATCACATAAAGCATAATTTTGTGGTGTTCTTTATGCTTTTCGCGCTGCTGATCTTCGCAACCTCGGCGCTACAGACATACTTTTACAGTTGGCCAATTGCAGACAAATACCGTGCGGAGGAAGGCTTGGATTTTGTATCGCAGGACCTATTGCCCCTTAGGCTGGACATATATGGACCCTATTGTCGTGTGGCTTTTCTCAGAGACCTGAACGATGAGAATCCACTTATGCAACTCTTAAAGATGAAAATAACTGGCTGCATCGCAGATGATATATCAGTGAAAGAACTGGACGCACGTGCAAATAACCTGAACGATGTCTATGTCTTTGGCATAGCAATCAAGCAGTGCGAATATCAAATATATTACAGCCGAAAATGGTTACATTCGGAAGCCGTTGCAGCGGCCATCATGGGCTACTTGGCCAACAGGTGAGTATTTATTTTCATATCAGCTCGTAAAGCCCATTAACTTAACCATTTTGAATAATTTTAGTGGATTTTTGGGTCTGTTCTGCGCTGATCGCAAAATAGCAATGCCAATGCTCATAAAGAACATCAACTTCAACCATCATCCGTATCCATCCATTCAGTATAGCGAAAATTCCACAGTCCGTCAGATCGACTGCTTTGAGAGTGGATCATTATATCTGAATCTGTTGTGCGTCAGCATTTTCAGCGGCTTCTTTGCCGCGTACATTGTCAGAGAGCGGCGCATCGGCTACAAGCTAATGCAACAGGTGGAGGGCATTAATATGACAACATTCTGGCTGTCCCACTTATTGGTTGATTGGATGCTGCTTTCCATTTTGTCCGTATCGCTGGTCACAACCATGACGCTACTTCTCCAAAAGAATTTCGATGATGAGGCAGGTAATAGGCCAGCTTTTGATCATGCAACATAGTTATGTTAAATTATAAATTATTTGTAGTGGCATATGCCATTGCCTTAATTCTGTTTAGCTGTGCCCTGCTGCTATTTTTATACCTGTTGATGCAATTCTTTACGCGAGATATTTATGCGTGGATTATACCGGTATTAATATTGTTTATATTGGGTTAGTACACACACACATTGGGTGTCAAAGATTGCTTCTTCGATTGTCTTACCCTTTCCAGCTTTACCCTTTGAGTGGCCTGCCTCGGATAAGGCATTTGGTTTCCTTTATGTAATACCCACATACTCGGCCATTGCATTGGTCCATGCCATCTGCATAGAGGCATCATCGCATAGAGTGTGCAAGGACAGAACAGACAAACTGTATGGAGGATGCGGTGAATGATCATTCTACTGCCTCTGAAGACAGAGCCTTAACCTAATGTATTTTAGAGATTCACCCACACTGGAGCTGCATTTACGCTGGACTTCCATACATAATGGCACTGATCGGCACAGCCATGTTGTTTTATATCATACTCTTGCTGCGTGAGCGTGGATCATTTTGCAAGAGACGACCAAGGTAAGTCTGAAAATACATTTGGTTATGTAAATGTAATGTTTTATGTTGTCCGATAGACATACAGGCGGTGAACATCCCGACTATTGTGATGTCCAGAGAATGACCCAAAATGAGCTGAGAAACCATACACTTCTATTGGAGAACGCGGAAACAAGAAACGTCAAAAGCCCAGTGAAAGATGTCACATTTGGACTCAAGCCGCAAGTTGATATACTTATTTACTTGATGGTTCTTTATCTGTTTTTTTCGTTTATAGAATGGATGTTCTTGGATTAGTTGGCGAACGGTCTGGCAAGACTAGTATTAATAAGGTAATTGTGTCGGATATCCATCTATCTTCGGGTCGTGTTCTAGTCAGAGGCATCGACGTGCACAGCAGGAAAATAAACCGCTACAAGGCTTACAAATATATGGGATATTGCCCCCAAAAGGATTGTTTTGAGCCCAAATTTACAGGTCGTGAAAATTTAAAAATATTTTGTCTTATTCGTGGCATAAGAGCATATAAAGTGCGAGAAGTATCCGAAGAACTGGCCGAAAATCTAAACTTTCGGGAGCATTTGGATAAGTCTTCCAGGAAGTATACGGTCAGTGACAGGCGAAAACTAAGCACAGCAATTGCAGTGATAGGAACACCGCCACTTATTATATTGGATGAGCCAACCGCTGGAGTGGAGAAGGCGCATCGATCGGATGTTTTGGATGTGCTGAAAAGTGTCAACGAATGTGGCAGCACCATATTATTATCCTCAAACAATATTGAAGATTTTCAATCTCTGTGCAATCGAATGGCATTGCTAAACCGGGGCAAAGTAGTTGGTATTGGTTCGGTAGAAAGCTTTCGAAATAGTTTAACGCCAGGATTGATATTAACGGTAAAAGTCAGACCACATGCGATAGTGCAAAGTGTGAGGTAAGCAATTACTTTTAAATAATAGCACCGTACCGTACCGCAATCGAAATATACTTACAGAAATGTGCGATTCCAACCAAGCGAGCAGGAAATAGTTTCCAATATAACTACATTCCTGTTGCACGCATTCCAAACAGTTTATCTGCTGTAAGTGCATATTTTCTATTTCCATGTATTGCGCTTCCTTAAACATTTGTTTTACCTGCAGTGAGAAGGTTCAGGGGGATCTTTTGTATTACATAAACAACTCTACGATTCCACTCGCCGAAGCCTTCAAAATAATAGAGCAAAATCGACACGAACTTTTCATTTCGGACTTCCATTTAAAACATGAGAATATTGAACTAACCTTTGTGACTCAAAACTTTCGAATTCTAAAATAAATTAACAGGGAATAACCGTTAAAATGCTCTTCTTTTTATTTTTCGATATTTTACAGGGCTAGCTGCAAAACTATATCGGTATATTTGTGCGATAAGCTGAAGATATCGGCGGTAACATTTTGAAATTAGGCCTGAAAGTGTACACAGGCATGCATGCCGGTCTGAAAAGTACGCAATTAAATTAACTTTTAATTAAGCCTCTCATCTCACAATTTAAAATATCTTGTATATGCAGAATTTGTAGAGTTTTTATTGAAAAGATTACATTATTTAGTAATTGCAGATAATAATGCAAAATATCGATACGATACCCATCCCTAATTCCAGATACGGTAACACTTGTTATGATTCACATACCTACACATACACACACACACATCGGTTTAATATGAATTTCTGCAGAACAACAAATGAAAGCATTGTGATAAGATAAGATAACTCTCATTGATTTGAACAAACAGCCTGCAGTTTACTCATGAGCTGACGAATAAACCACAAGCAACCCCAATACGCTACGCCCACACGTTCGCTAAGGATTCCATTAACACAATGTCAACTCTAGCCGAAAAGGACTTTTACCAGCTGGTACGTAGTCCGTACAGTTTAAATTAATGCAACTTTCCTGTGCCAAGAGAATACATTTCGACATGCCGAGCTATATACTTGTTAAAACCATGAATTTCCCGCGATTTACATTTTTGCATGGGGAATGGAATGCGAATGGAATAAGCTATTAGTGCCATACATATGTCTGTATGTATATATGGATCATCAACAACAATCGAGTCGATCGGGCCATGTCTGTATGCAGCTTAAAGTGCAGTGAATACTTTAAACTTTGAAGCTCATTGACTACAACTACAACTAAAACTACAACTGCTGTTGTCATAGCAACCTACAGTTGGACTGCTATGGCCCGATCTCGCCCAACAATATGGATGGAATCGATGCCTTGGAAACATCTGACCCAAAAATAGTGCTACCCAAGGGTACAAAATCAACAAAAGGGGCAACTATCAATACAATGATCGATGGCCGTCATTCGCGGTTGCGCAAATGTACTATGCATGTACATACATACATATGTAGATGGCAATCGTGCGTTGAGGGGAACCTTGGAAACCAGCTGCTAAGGGATGATTTTTGTACAAGCGTAGCAACAGGCTAGAAGTGTAAGGGTTGGCGCCTCTAGTCCCAACTATGACCCATGATCCTCTGACCCCTGCTCCAATCAATGAGATTATAAATTTAAAATATTTTTATTCCTTTACAGACTGTCAGCACGAACAAAGCTTTAAATGGTATAGAGGCACCATTAAAAACGAAACATGCCCGATCTATTATTATTATGATACATAAAACCAAAGAGGCAAAATCATTTTGGAACACCATCTCCCGGCAGTCCTTAATGCAGAGCAGATTCACCGCCTGGAAGTTTTGTCATCTGCTGCACAAGGTCCTGAGAGAAGCCCATCCATGTGCTATAAAACACTCTCAAAGTCACAGGAAAATGATTTTGGAGGTGGGAAAAATGTGGGGCCTGCTGCAAGACGATATTGGACTCTGCATAAACGCCTACTGCAAGCTCCTGGTCACAAAACTAAATTTCCATGAAAAAAACCCATTTCCCGGATCGCTAATAATTTCGTTTAAGGAAATATCTAAAGCTGCCGATCGGGATTTAAATTACTTGTAAGATTTAAAATATTCATACTGATATTTCGATATTAACACCTAGCATCGTTTATTTCAGCTTTCAATTGTGTGTGGAGATCTTTGATTACTTGGAGGATATCATTGAACTGCAGCTACAAATATTTTCTTCCATAAATACCTACCGAATGTCGTCCATGACCCAGCAGGGCCAATGTAGACTTGCTCCCATGATTTGTCTCATTCAAGACTCAAACTCTCTCTACGATAATAGTGTAAGGATTATGTTTAAACTTCATGAAAACCTTCCGAACGACGTCCTGAGCGGCCACAGGGATCGGTTTAATGGTTTATTTTTGAAGTTGAAAGACTTTTATGAGAATGTGCGACCGCTTCAGTATTTCAAAAGCCTTATTTCGGTTCCGGAACTGCCCGCATCCAGTCCAAATTTTAGTTCCCAAGTGGATTTCAGTAGTTATATACCGCCAGTAGTCTATGTGCAACCAGAGCCCGATCCAGTTGTTGAAGATCTCGTGGAGACCAGCAGTCCCTCAGAGCCAGATTATAGCCAAACGCAGCAGCAGCTAAATACACTGGAGAGCATCATAAACGAGAAGGACGCTTCGATTGAGGAGCTCAAATTCAGATTGAATTCATTGCAACGAAATTTCGAAGAGCTTGGACAGAGCTATCAACATGAAGTGGCCGAAATGCAGAAAAGGAATGCCCTCCTATCGAACGATCTGTTAATATCCCGGGAAATGTGTGAAAACATACGGATACAGAACGATGAGCTTGAGCTGCAAATAAACCAAAATCCCATGCTAATACGTGAGTAACAAGTATCTTTTATATTTGAAAATACAAAATAAATTATGGAGCTGGCTCTCGGCTTTTGTCTGTAAATATTTATAACTAAAATTCAACCATCATCCATTGATATATTGATATATATATATCTGATATAAATCGCCAGCTGAACCCGACGCGACTATACCTGTGACTAGTACATAGAGCTCCAGCTCAGGGAAATATATTCATTTGCCAGTTTTTTTTTGGGTAGTTGTACCCAAACCCTACTATTATGAAATCTCTATATTGACACTGGAGGTTTCCTTTTGTATGCGTTTTCAAAAGAGAATTTAATTCAGATCTTCTATTAATATATTCAGGCGTGAAAATAAAATGATTGTACATATAAAGAACAAAAGGAACAATGCAAAATCGTGGCAGGATTCGGACCCCGAAGGCATTGTCTGGAATCAAAAAGATTTGAAATGTCGCCGAGGGTTCAGCTAGTTTAAAATAACAAAAAAAAAACTTATTTATCAAAAAGGTAATTCAAATACTATAGAGGTAATGAAATACCCATAGTTTGTATATGAAACTGACAACAAATAAATCTACTTTACAGAAAAGGTAATGGAAGAGGAGGAAAAGCAGAAACAATCTTCAGAAAAGTTTAACAAGCTGAAAACACTTTACACACAAGTTCGGGATGAGCATATTAAATTATTGCGTGAGGTGAGCAGTCTTTCTTTTCTTCCAACAAACAGAAGTACTAAATGATCTCTCAATGGTTTCTCGTTTCAGCAAAGTGAAGCCACAAAGGTTTTAACTAAGGAGAAGCAAACCAGCTCTGAGCTTCTATTGCAAACAAAAGCCCTCAACGATGAGATACTAAAGATAAAAGGCGATGTTGATGAAAAGAATAAAATCAATTTTGATTTGCTTCAACAAATAGAAGACCAAAAGGAGCAGCTTTCGCAGCTTGAATCGGTTAGAAATGAGATTAGGGAACAATTCGAAAATGTAGTAAAGCAGAAGGAAATACAAGAGCTGGATTCTATTTCGACGTCTGAGAGATTAAGTGAAAATAGTTCGGTCATTGAGAAACTGAATGCGTCCCTAAACGAAGCCAACGAAAAGGTTTCACTGGCGGAAAACCAAATAACGCAGAAAAGCGAGGAACTACTACAGCACTCGAAAGCGCATGAAACGGAAAAGGAAACGATCCTAGCGCAGATTGAGCAACTCAAACTGGAGCATAAAGCGACCTCTGAGGCTCAAAATGCACAATTGCTGGAAACTATAAATAACCTAAAGCAAAAGGAAACATCGTTACAGGTACATTCGTATAAAATCTCTTTTTGTCATTCAATTATATTCGGATGCTTTCACACAGGAATTAACAGAAGCTCTGGCGCTTTTAAAGCAGGAATTAAATAATGTAATAAAACAAAAGGAAATACAAGAGCTGGATTCTATTTCGACGTCTGAGAGATTAAGTGAAAATAGTTTGGTCATTGAGAAACTGAATGCGTCCCTAAACGAAGCCAACGAAAAGGTTTCACTGGCGGAAAACCAAATAACGCAGAAAAGCGAGGAACTACTACAGCACTCGAAAGCGCATGAAACGGAAAAGGAAACGATCCTAGCACAGATTGAGCAACTCAAACTGGAGCATAAAGCGACCTCTGAGGCTCAAAATGAAGAATTGTTGCAAACTATAAATAACCTGAAGCAAAAGGAAACATCGCTACAGGTAGATCTGTATAAAATATCTTCTCTTATTAAAATTACTTATATGCGTTTGCTTTCACACAGGAATCGACAGGTGCTCTAGCGCTGCTAAAGCAGGAACAGCTTTCTGTGACTCAACAATACGAGGATTTACAAGGCAAGCATGCGGCTCTGGAAGAGAAGTTCCAGCAAACAACGAAACAAGTGGATTCTATCACGGAATCTTATCAAAACTGTCATTCCAATCTTAACGATGTGAGAAAATTGGTGGTGCAAACTGTGAAGGATATTTGCAATTCCAAATTAAGCGATTCCGCCGAACAGCCATTAGATGCTATACCAAAAATTACAACCGAAATGGATGGGCTTATAGCTAGATTTATTTCCTCACCTGACTTACAAAAGGCTGCATCCATTGAGGGATTGCAGGCTGCCATGTATTTTGGATTTACATTCATTAAATTATATGACCAGTGCGATGTCATCTACAAATCTACAACAGAGATTGAGACGGGTCAAGGTACGTCGGTAAAGCACTGGATTTTTCACTATTTTTCACCATTTTATTTTGACTAATTTCCAATTTTAGATATTTTAATGAAAGCCTCATCCATATGCTCAGACATATGCACCTTTTTCCAATATTCTCTCAACGATGAACCGCGGGCAAAAGAAACGCAAAAGGCTTTAAACGATGTCGCATCGAAACTGTCGGATATACGAAAATTAGTGGATAAAATTAAACAGACCTTTGAGAAAAAGATCGACTTCGATAAACTGCTTGAAATAGAGCTGCGCGAAATGGATAGTGCGATCGATGAGGCAGCATCAAAGATTATAAACCTGTTGGCAAAGGCACGCGAGAAAGATGACAAAACCAATCTGGAAGTCAATGGCAAAATTGTGGATGCATGCACCACCCTCATGCAATGTGTTAAAGTCTTAATTTTAAAATCGCGTGTGCTTCAGCAGGAAATTGTCGCATCCCAAAAAGGTAAGACACACAGCTGCATTTTATGTAAGTCCATAGTTCTAATCAGATTTAATTTGTTGCAGGTAACGCAAGTGCTAATGAATTTTATAGGCGCAACAGTCAATGGTCGGACGGGCTGATATCGGCTTCAAAAAGCGTGGCTAAGGCAGCAAATTACCTAGTCGATGCCGCCAATAATGCCATTGAGAGTGAATCTGGGAAGAACTTTGAGCTTATAGTCGCTGCCCAGGAAATTGCTGCCTGCACTGCCCAGATGGTTATTGCCAGTAAAGTCAAGGCAAATCGCAATAGCCAAAATTTGACGGACCTGACCAAAGCCTCGCGAAGCGTCACTCAGGCCACTGGTACGTTGGTGGCCACCGTTAAAGATTGCAATGCCCAACTGGAAGAGCTGAACGAGAAGGAACTCTCCAACCTAACACCATCTCAAATAAAGACCATGGAAATGGAAATTCACGTTAAAGTTCTCGAAACCGAACAGGCGCTGCAGACACAGCGCCTCAAGTTGTCGGCCTTTAGGAGGGAGCACTACAAAAACAGCGATTACTAAATACGTTCAATTGTACCTAAGTATTATGTATTTTCTGTATGTACATTTAAGGCCAGAACAAACGCATTAATGCAAATAATGGTTTACCTTACAAGGACAAAAGCTCTCTAAGATTATCCTAGGATCTGGGTGTGGTTGATGCTGTTCCTTATTTGTATTCATTAAATTATTTAGTATACCCAATGGTCGGATTTAGATAGAGCTATCCTTATCAGAATGAGATCAAAAGAGATGTAAAAACAGCCAAAGAGAGTTTCGTATTAAATTGTAAATTTAAATTACCCGAAAAAAGTAACTGCGTATCTCTGCCGATCTTTCATTTGTTTGTCAGTCCCAACTTGGATAGCTTTTAAAGTTCTCTGTTTTTATGAATATTTTGTCATTTATTTAAACAATTAAAGATCTGTTTAACTTAGCTCTTCTATCACATTGTACTTTTCCAATTATCAAGTAAACCGATTAGATTACAAAATTATAACAATAAATTTAAATTAAACTGATTGCTGCAACCATAAATATTATTATATATTATATATGTACACTTTGTAGCTCTAATTTGTATTATCACGAAAAGGCTTATTGCTTTTTATAAAACGGCATGTTCATGTTCATGAAACACACTTTTTGCGTAGTTTATCTGAAAGAAAAAACCCATGTATTATTGTGTGTTAATAAATAAATTGTTTCATATTTTTGTATAAAACAATTAAGTTCACTTACGCATCGGGACGCAGCTTCAGCACACTCCTCCGATCGACATCGTATCCTGGGCCTCGTAATCTTTGGAAGATTGGTGGATATTTCAATGTAATAGCTGGGCGATCCAGATTGCCTGCTTGTCGATGGGGTATTACCCACATTGGTAATCAGGGGATGGCATGAGAGTATTTCACTCAGATGGTTCTGCACCATAATGGTTGGATTACCGTCACTAAGTGAGAATATGCGAACGAATTCTGTTGAAACAAGCAAACGCAGTCTCGCCTCTTTATCGATCCATAGATACGCTTCATACGATATTATTTTCTCATCGAAGTTGCGACGATTGATAAGGTACAGATACTGCTGTCCCTTGCTCTGACTTCTCGAATACAAGGGCAGAAGTCCGCCAGTGGCCCCAGTCACGCATCTGGGTAGCCGTTTTCTGTCCTTAGAAATTCTAGCCGTACCCCGGCTGGTTTCCCGCACAGCACTTGCTGTTTCTGAGGCCAGGTCAAGCACTCCAATAATTGGTTTTGTGACGGTGCCCACCAAGCCCTTGCCTAGGCCGCTGAGAAAGCCAGGCACGCCATCCGATTGAGCACCATCGTAGGTGTGTCGAACAATACTGGTGACTCCTCCAAGCAAACCAAATCCGAATCCCTTCAAGCCTGCTGCCAGGTGGCCGCCAGAAGTGTTTGTCTGTGGTTCCAGGATTCGTAATCGGGTCTCATTGTCATGCTCATCGAGAACCACTTTGCCCAGACTATCGGATAATGTTTCTGTGAGCTTTGCCGTGGAATTGGATAGGCCGTGGGCCACATTCTTGACTAGGCTCGTGACGGAGCCTTCGAAAATTAGTCCAGAGACACCTTCGGAGAGATCGTTGGCGAATCCCATGGGGTTCCCCAGAAAATCCACACTACCCAATATCGAAGCGGCGTGCCACTTGACTTGGTTTATGTAGTGCCTTTTCATTCCCTTCAGGTACACATTCAATGTCTCAAAGTGAAACTTATCCGAATAGCTGTCGAGCTCGATGAGCGCATCTTCGAACTTGATGAGCGTAAGTCCCAATACCTTTTTGGTCTCTGACAGTTCGATGGGCAGCTTGGAGGAAGTACTCGCCGATAGTCGCACCTATGGAGAGATTATTTGGTTACATTATTTATTTAGTTGAAGCCAAAACCAATACACACCTGAGTTGAGCCAATATTTAAGTTCTCAAAATAGTATCTTTTCATATTTTTGAGTATCAGTTTCTCCTCAAAGTTCTCGAAATCGTAGGCAACGCTTAAGCTTTGCCTGTTGCCCTTTCCGTAGCCGAGAAATGAGGCAACCTTAAGTATGAGCTTCTCTTCAAGGTTCGCAATCGACGGCTTCAAGTCCAGTGTGAGATACTTGAAGATGATGGCGTTCTTATTGGGGCAGGGTAAAATTTTCAGCTTCAGCACCACAGCGCTATTTTTCTGATCCTGTACAGTGGGATTGTACGTGTGCAGAGCAACTTGGGTGGCCGCATCCAATAGCTGATTGTCGATTTGTATATCCGAAATGTTCAAGTCCAATGAATTCTCAAAGACACTCTGCACAATATCACAATGTATGAGGTCCATGCTGATGAACATAATCTCCTCACAGGGTTTACGCGATATTATCGAAATACCAATGCCTTTGAGCAGCTCCACCTTTATCTGATATATGAAATTATGTATATTTGGATTGATTTTGAGTTAAAGTTAAACATTCAAGCACTTACCAGATACTCATGCTGAGATGATACCTCCGCTTCATTGGCCATTTGTCTGTTGTTCAGAGAGGCATGCATCCATATTAAGTCCGGTGCTAAATATACAGAATTTTGCTTTGTTTTTATATCGCCAATCTCGATGGTGCAGATGGGACCATCCATCTTCATTGACAGCTCCAGTTGACCCGATCCTGGTCTCAGCTTTTGTGCCACAATATGTTGTCCGATTGGAATGGTCTGATTGTTTCGCTTCAAACTAGTATTTTCAATGCGACCCAAGACCGCCTCAGAGTTGGGCTGCAGGCCCTGGGCACCGCTGCGTGACTGGAAATAGTAGGCCAAGAGTATATTTCAGAGCTCATCCGTAATGGTGGAAGATAACCCTTACCTGCACGCACATGTTGGCATGGCACATTAGTCGACCGCTTTCGAACCTCCATGTCTGTGTGGTGACGCGCTGCTTGTTCGGTGTTCGAACCACCAAAGTGGTGAACTCTGTGGGATTGGGCGGCCTCTCCAGATCTAGCACCAGGCGCACAGCGTGCGCCTCGTTGGACTGAATTGGCGGCGTGGATCCTTCGTGCTCCAATTGACCGTTGGAGTTCATGAGCCACAGCTGCGAACGATCACCGGAATTCTTCTCCATTACGATGACCTTCTTCCCACGAACACCCAAGACCAGTTGCTGGTAGATCTGATCAGGTTTTCTCTCGTGCTCGCTTGTCCGGTCGAATGTGTCGTGAAAGGCGATGTATATAAAGTTTGAGTACGTCAAGGATCTTTTGATATCCTTCTTGTTAATGGGAAACTCCACCATGTTCCCGCCAGGCGCTTCCACCAGCAACGTTTGTGTGCCCGAGGGATCATCCAATACGTAGGCCAGCGAGGACTGGGCACGCACTGGCGTTATCCAAGATGGCCTGGTGCCCATTTGTGAGAAATTAATGGCAACTTCCGAGCAATTATCAATGCGTATCGGCGGCGGTAGTGTTCGAGCGTCCGTGAACAGTAGAATATAAGTGGCATCTTTGGAAATGACTTCCAAACGCAGGAAGAACATCTCACTCCAATCATTGCGTACATTTATGTACAGACTCTGCACCTCATTGATGGGTATGCCTTTCGACCAGCAGCAGCACTCCACATCCGGTATGCGTACGCAAATGTACTGCTCCTGATCCCAGTTTGGCCAATGAAAGGCGAAATTGCAATCGATTGGCGCTGAAATAATATTCCTTGCACTGGGCTGATCCTGAAACACACACCAAGAGACAGACATTCGAGCAACAAGTTTGCAGTGGATTTGCGAAGTACTTACGATATCGCAGCGTTGTATGAATTCCAGTTTGTAGCCACTTCTGTTGTGCAGATGGAATCGGGGTGACAATGTCACGAAAGTCGTGCAGGCATACAGTCCTCTGCCACGTCGCACACTTATGCCAATCGCATAGCTCCCCTTGGTATTTTCGGCACGCAATTCCCTGTGACTGAGGTCCTTGTGCATGCTAAAGCTTTTGCACCACTGCAAAAGGAGTTGTAACACTTGAATACAATGGTAATTGAATATATAGAAATCGTTTTGGCATACCAAATTGTTGTTGCCAAAGGCACAACCCAAGCGTACTTCCAGTGCAGGCGATCCCTCTTGATCCGAAAACGAAAACATCAGCGGTGCCACTTGTCGGGCTGTCTCATGCTCATCGAATTGTCCGGCCGCCGTGTTGTTGGTGCCCTCCTGCTTGTAAATCAGCGGCAGCCCAGCCTTGTTGATGATCCAAACCGGCGCACTTATGTACACCTCCATGCCCTTGCCCTGGAAAGACTGAATGGATATGCGCAGGTGGAGTTCCCGCTTTTTGATGTCGATCAGCTTTAATTTTGGCTCCACAATGCCGATGTGCCTGCTGGGAACTTTCACGTGTCCCGACAGCTGAAAATTGTCCAGTGTGATGCTCAGGTTGAAGGGCTCGTATATATTCACATTATAGATATTAGTACTCTCGGATGCACTGATCCTCCCCGTGGCACTGTCGTGTATCTTAAACATTAGATCGCAGCAGAGCATATTGTTGATTTTCAAAGGGGGCAACAGAGTGATTTTGTGGCCCGGCAAACCAGGCTCCTTGCAGTGAAAGATCTCCCTGTTTATGCTGATTAGGGTATATAATATGCTCCGATTTTGGTCATAGCACACTTGCAGCTCCTGCATGTTGTCGTTGCCGCAAAGTTTCCAAAAAATTTCCTTATTGCTGAAGCCAATGTCGTCGGTATAATTTCCAGACAGCACTTGATTCTCACTAGAACAATGGGCAATATACATGGAAGCATCGATGAATTTAAGCGGCAGAGACAGCTCATCGTTGGGCCTTATAACACTTATAGCGGAGAGGCCATCGCCGTAGTCACTGCGCAGCGAGGTCTTCAGAAAAACACTTCGATCTAGCTTGTTTATCAGCCCCAATGACGATTTCACTTTGATCAGTTTCTGTGCAGATCCAATCAGGGAGATATCGAAAATAATTCGACATTTTGTGGCCAAATCCAGGGAATCAAAGCTAGTTGTCCGAAAGAATACACCGACTTTGTCCACCGACAGGGGTCCGATCAGTCTCCAGCCATGGATCTGTACGAATATCTGGTGCAAGTTCAGCTGATGGGAGTGTATGTGCCTCAGTTTACTCTTTTGAATGAAATCGAAAGTTTTCGTCTCGTTGGGTGGCACCGAGTGCCAGTTCTTGATGATCTCCAACTGGTGCACATCCGAACAGGACATGTCCCCAAGTGGTGCGTAAATGGGCTTGAACAGCAGCGGCGTTCCGGTTAGATTTTGCAAGGCAAACGGAATGAACGGCGAGCGTTGCCGGAAGTTCTTGGCCCCATTGTCATTGAAGTCGTTTGTCCAGTTCTTCAGCACCATGTGGAAAAGCTCTATAAAGGTTGATGTAATGTTCAGCTTAAGCAACTGCTTGCTGGAGATCCCAATCTCGAATCGTTTCCTGTTCTCCGCGTGACCTTTGCTGTATTTACACTTGGCATTGCACTCCCATGTTTCGGCCACCGGCTCCCAGCCGCTGAGGCGACGATTATAATAGTTCAGGGCCAGTTCGGTGTCGACATTGGCCAAGCTATAGTATTGCATTTTGGACAGATGTTCCTGTGCTTTCAAGGTCAGCTTGAAGAGCACCTTGGAGAGCGATATCTCCAGCAGTGGCACATCCGCATCCATGCAATCGTCAATTATGAAGACCGATATGACATTCGCATCGACCACTAGCTCCTTCAGTTCCAGCGCAGGGTTTCGGTTGGCATTTTGCTGCTGCTGGGACAGCCATAGGGCGGCATCGTTGATTCTCCAATTGTTTATTTGCATGGCATACAGGCAATCATTGATCGGAAATCCCATGGCCACAAGGGGCGCCACTCTCTCCAGATCGGACTCGTCTTTCGATATGACCTTCTGGACTCTGGATGTTTGCGTGGGCAGCAGTCTGGCCATTCTGGAGAACAGTTTAACGTCCACATAGGATAGCCGAATATTCAAGGGTTTCTGCACGAGGATGCTCAAGCAATTGCTGCGCAGCTCCATGATTAATGTGAACGGATCAATGATGGACAGAGCGCTGTCGTCTTCGGCATCCAGTGTGCAGGAGAAGATTTCCAAGTGATTGATATTCAGAGATATCGGAACGGAGGCACTGCTGGGCTTGTATGAAATCACCGTGGTACTTTTCAAAATGATTGCCTCCGAGTCCAGGCGACTGCAGTCCTCCGTGAATATAATCTCAGAGTCTGTGATATTCACAATGAACTCTGTGACAGAAACAGGCTGTGGCAGCGGCTTTTGCAGTACTTGATTTGCCACACCGGTATCTGCTGCGTTCGAATCCTCCATCAAGTATGCTTTGAGTTGCTCCAGAATATCCATAAGGGCGAAAACTCGCATATTATTCAACATGATGGTGTACTTTGACAGATGTGCATTCTTTCTGCAGTGGATTTCCACTTGCACAGCATTTCTAGGCGTCGTACTAGCCGTGTCCTTCTTCGACGGCTGCAATATATTCCGAAACACATTGTCAGTGCCTATGCCCGAGCCGTTTCGTTCGTCCACGATCAGTATGTTGGTCGATATCAGATCTATATCTTGCGCACCATCGCTGAATAAATCAATTTCCAGGGTCGACTTGATAAAGTGAATGCAGGCCAATGGCTCTATGGGCGTATTTTGCGTCGTGTTCAGAGTCAGCAATATGGAGACGTCTTCGAGTAGAATTTGTATTGAAATCAAGTTCAAAATGGTCTGCGATACTTCGCTCTTGGACACCAGACTAATCGAGGATAGCATTTCAATGGAGCTGGACACATTGTTGGTGTATTTAATGTACACATCGTCAATTTGTTCTCCAATATTGTTGTTCAGAAAGCTGCGAATCAACTTATACTGCTCAATGTTGATCATGCCATTTACTTTGGAGAAGGTGCCCTTCGTACTGATATCGGGGCACACGCGAATCCTCTCCGTTGACAGATTTCTCTCCAGCTGCAGATTGAGGTAGCAGGATTCCTTGAAGAATTCTTCCCCCAACCGCACAAACTTCATATTGGCGATGATAATTCGATCCGCCGATTTCACTGAACTTCTTTCGCCCGAGAATAAATTGATGTTGACCAAATCGATGCGAATCACGTCCAAGACTTCGTTTGTCTTCGCAGCGTTCACCTTCTTGCTTATGATGCATGGCTCGCTGGCCAAATGGAAGCTATTCGTAAGCGTAAGCTGCCCAAGATTGGCGATTATTACTTGCTTGCTGTTATACGATGCCGGCAGCACGATAACTGGCGAGTCCGCCTGTATAAAAAGTTTCATTTGTGTGGGCCGCAGACTTTGCTCGTTTTCCACATTTTGTTTCTTTAGTTTTCGGATGACAGGCTGAAAGAAATGCATGCACAGGTTATAAGTAATCAAATCACTGGGATATTCTGTCTGTTACCGTCTGCAATTGCAGCAGATCCTTAACAAATAAATGCAGCTCTGTGGCAAATCGCTTTGTGTGGATATAGTGTACTGCCGACATGCCAATCTTCAATGTCGAATCCACGTCCAACGTATTTAGTGCTTGGCTGGGCTTTCTGTGAATACACAATGTTCGATGAAGAATATAAAACTTGGCAGGGACGGGCCCACTCACTTCCTATAAAAGAAGTTCAATGCTTCTGTTCCGCTGGTGACAAACTTTTGCTTGTAAATGTTTCCATAATGGGTAAGGTCGAACACCGACAGGGAGCCCAAGTGGCCCTCAACGGACTTACCAAATTGGTCATTGACTATTTTAAATAACGCGTTGGACACATTCACTCTGGACAACAACGAGTCATTTCGAATCAACGTAAAGTTAAATGATCTTATTGACACATTCAGCGTACTAAAGAAATCGTCCGTATCTGTAAAGAAAGAATCCAAGTGTTGTTTAGCAAAGGATCAATGGCAGCAGGCAGCCCGAGGCTGGGGCCTACACCTCCCTCACCTATTTTAACCAGCTTCCTTTCCTGTGTAACTTTTTGATTATCGCTCTCGGCGGATATCAGACCAAAGAAGTCAAATATGGTGTACCAACGCTCCACGCAGATGGCCAAATTTAAGCAATTAAATTGAATTGAACTGAATTGATCCATCTCGGTGGAGCCTTTCGCGGGCCGCCCCCTATGCGAATTGTAGGTGACTAAAGTTTGACCTCCCTTCTTGGTTCCTTTATCGTTTTTCTTCAAAAACTCCGATTTCTTGGCGCCATCGAGATTTTGAAATGGATTATTATCGTGGAAGCATGAGGGCACCGACGAGGATCTGTTCTTCCGATAGTTACAGTGTGTGGGTATGTCCGGGCACGATGATGAGGTCGATGCTTTCTTTTTGATGGCTTTCTCATGGTTTACGGATGTCACCATATTTCTGAATGGCGATGCGCTATCCGATTTTAGATCTTCCATCAGCACGGACTTTAATATTATTTCGATATCCTTGTCATAGCCTTTAACACGATGCTTAACATTGAAGTCTTTGAAGGTAATATTTATGAGGTCATCATGGTGTTGGTTTTGTAAATTGATTTGGAAAACCGGCACCGAAAACTGTATAATAGTGCTAATGGTGTGCTCGTCTGTGGCATCCGAATCTGGTATGCTTACTCCACTTGGATCGGGGTGTGTTGATTCACTTGCCTTGCCATTTGAAAAATTCGTGGCATATTGAATGGACTCATTGAGGAGCTCATATCGTTTACGATTCAGGGATACCTTCAGGGTTTCAACCATGCTGCCTTCAATCTATAGCAAATATATACACAGAGTAATTCCTATTTTTCATTTAATAAATAATCTACTTACTGAAAAGGTATCGAGCTTGCGCTCCTCACCATTCCCGTTCCCCTCGTTATAGCCCACAGAAAGCTGCAATGTGATGGCAGTATCGTGCAATATGGGAATGGCGTCCTTGTTCTTTGAGGGATGCACATTGAAACAGTTTTCACGCTCGTCAATGGTCATCGAATAGACATATATGTTTTTGATCTCTATGGTGTAGGATTCATCAAACTCAGTAGAATCATTTATAATCATATTCGAACAGGTCATCTTGCCCAAATTTGCAATTAAAACATGCGTGCTAGTGCTCGATATTGGTAATAGGATAATCGGACTGTTTATAATGATATCCAGTCTAAAATACAAAGCACGAGATTAGCGAATACCAATGCGAATATGCACGAGTACTTACCGATTGTCATGCCGATGCTTCTGGGGATTGACTGGTCGTGTTTGATCATTGACATCCGTGGCACGGATTTGTTGCACAAATTCCTTTGCAATGTCTGTTGCCTTATTGCCAATGGAGGTAACAAACTCTCTGAAATATATAATTCAAGCTTAACTTCTTAAATTATTCTTAGTACATTTACTTACCGCAAACTTCGTTTGAAATACGTAATACACGCATTTACATCTTGCAGAAATCTGGGGCAATGGGTATATGAAACCGAGGCCATTCGCATTTGGACGCTGCATGTGGTTTTATCGCTCCAGTGGCTTTTAAAACTGAATGCATCGATTTCACTGCACTTCACCGCATCGTCAATCTCATCCACAGCATCCAAGTTGTTTGAGTATATTTCATGCGAGAGTCTGTTGAGAACTGTTTGTCTATTCAAGTCCGAAGTTCTTAGTATTTGGTCGCGGCCGACGGACAGAATCCTTGGAAGGAAAAAGGCTTCTGGTGTTATGTCGATGATCTGTATGCCTCCCAGTGATCCAAATACAGTTAGTTCCGACTGAAATGAAGCATTTATTTTGGCTTCCGTCAGGGTCAGAGTTCCAACTTTGCGACCTCCGTGATTTATTTTATATAATAATAAAATATTCAGGCGAAAAAAGTCAAAGAATATTTCGTTATGGTTTTGCTGAGCGGCATCGGACTCATCCAATTCAGTTGGCTCTGCAGAGGCCTCTTCCTTGATGCCACAACTTTCGTTTTGCAATGTGCTCGTACTTTGCCTTAAAATTGTTCGTTTTGCAAAGTTTAAAATCTCAAGAATGGTATCCTGATTGGCTATTATGTCCAAATTATTGAATGTTATGTCCGTGGAGTGCAGCTGCGTTGAATTGCTAGCAGTGGGCGCAACAATTTTCACCTTTACAGAAATCAAGGCAGATTCCTCATCGTCACAGAAGGCAGCAATCGGATCATCTACTAAAATATTCTGTTCAAAATATATTCTTTAAATAAAGATTTATGTTTTTTGCATACCCATTTGAATATTGTTAACTGAATTTTCTGTAAATGAGAAAGGTAATGGTGATCCAGGAGTAATGGGCGAAGCGATTGGACTATGCTTTAGGCTGCCAGAAAAACTATCCATTCTAAAAGTAAGCAAAGAAAATAAAAATAAATTTGATTTGAGAAGTTTACTGAACGTACCCAACATGTCGATGACTGGCCACCAGCAGTTCAAAGTCCGGTCCAAAGGACTGTATGGCATCTACCAAAAGTAGTCCGTGCACCGACATTGTTATATTTGTTTCATTTGATTCCTTGACCAGACCCGCTCTTGCACCGATTATCTGCAGCTCTGCTATGCTCTTTTCTTTGGACTGCATCTCTATGGCCAGTTGTCCAATGGCAAACTCAACAACCACTCGACTGTTGTCGTCATTGCTGGCAATGCTGTTGACCCTTTGCTCGCTGGCATACGTTTGGTTGCCTCCTTTATACACTTTGCCCACATCTTTGAGGGTATCTATCGTGGGATTCATTATGCTAAAGAAGTTATTGATGAGCACTTCATTTCCGTGTATTAGGATTGTGGGACAGGAGCCAAACAACGTGAACGACGGATAGTCGGGATCCACAGTAAATATATTACGTTGCTCCAGCGTGAGGGTTATATCAAATTTGTCAATTAGGTGGAAGTTCGATGATGTTTTTAGGCAAGCTTGCCACCTTTCCTCGTACTTGCAGACCAGCACTTGCAGATTTGAAAAGTTAATCGAGTATTTATCATAGATCTTATTGTGCAAGACATATTCCAGCTCTACGTTCTTATTGAGAAAATGTTGTGGATTCTCAAGGATTGTGGGCGATTCCGAACCACTTTTTTGCGATGCAGGTGGCGTAGAGCATGGCGTCATATAAGTTTCCTCATCATCGTCATCATCATCGTCATTCTGATTAGTTTGCTGATGATTATCTGCCGCGGGATCTACTACCACTACAGGCAGGCATTTTTTCGCCTCCATTTTTCTCAGTTCAAACTTTCCAAAGTCCAACAGAACCATCAGAGAGTTACCAACTTTGTAGTTCTCCAGAAATATTATACGTGGTGCAAATATCTCGATCTCAAACAGCCAGGTCTTGCGATTAACCTGCGATTAAAAAAATAGCAATTACAAAACATATGCTATAGAGTGTGTTTAATACTGTTAACTTTCCTCATTTCCAATAAATAATTGATTCCAGTTTTTCAAAAAGTTCTTTCTTCGCTTTCCGACACGGTTCGTGACTATTGTTGAGGCATTTTCATTACTTGAATCGGTTATAAAATCCAGAATCCAGTAGATCGCATCCTTGTTGTATATAAGATCCAAACCCTTTGATTTAATATTAAGTTGAAATCTCAATTGATTTGCGTTTTCGTATCGTAGCTGAAATAGGACATCCTTTTCGAGAGTATTATTCACAGTCGGGGGGTTCTCTGTCTGTGGCTTAATTAGGTATTTGTGTTTGGTACTGCTGTTGGTTTTATCTAATAAATAAACTTCTTCTAGTGATACGCCCACAGTGTAGGATGTGAGCAGCGGACTTAGCTGAAGAAACGATGAAAAATTATTGAATTGCATTTCCATTGATTTTCGGCTCTTAGTATTTTTAATCGTCTCCTCCTCGGATTGCACGATTAGCAGGCCTTTCAGTAGCTTAATCTCAAAGTGCCCGAAGACAGCATCGCACTTTAAGTCGGAGGAACTTTGCAGCGAATCCTCTAGGGCCACTAAAATATCATCTTCCAAATGTTTAATTGATTCATCCTGCTCATTGTTCGCTGTGCTCGTTGAGTTGACGTTGTACCAGCCCATCCAGTTGGGAAACCAAAGAAATAACATATTCTTCCCCTTCACATTGTGCGACTTAAACGAGAGACCTTTGCTAAAGACTTTGTCAAAGCATATGCGTCTCAAAATGCTTAAGTCTGAAACATTTCTGTCGCTTTCGATGTACGATTTAAATTCTTTGTCTGCGTCGGACAGGATCTCATTGGAATTTACTATGATCAGTTTGTAGAGCAGCATGTAGCGCAGATTTTCGCTTAGAATAGCAAAGTTTTCTTCTCGCTTTTTAAATATAAAGCCATGACAAACTAGGGCATATTTCCACCATAGTTTTGGATCGTCTGCCACACTACAAGTTGGCCTCTTTAGTCTGTACTGTCTGATTTCCTTAATTTTACGTATTCCTGTAAGTTTGTCCAGCATTTGCAAGCGCTGGTCCTAAAAATATACAAACCAAAAATATTTATAGAAGAAAATCTGCGATCTGATGGAGTGGGAAAACTTACCTTAGATATATCTATAATTACTTCAGGAACTATAATCTCACACGAGACTCTAGGCTTGTCTTTTGTGCGAATAACCTGCTGGCACTTGTCCCGTTTCCATCGTGCAGTTGCGCATATTGGCTTAATGATAAAGTTGTGGGGCCGCAGCTCGCAGGTTGAATGCAATTTGCTGAGAATATCCTGATTGGTGAACGATTGGCACCTAATGTCTTCGTGCAGAATATCCCAGTATACGGATAGCTCTTTCAGCTCCACTAGCTTGTAATTCATTTCGTTGTTGGCCGCTTTGAACGAACCACTCGTCCAATTCGAATCGCAGGTCTGGGCGGTTAGCGATGCGATTTTGATGCCGGTTGCTATTTTGGTTTTTCCCACATCCACACTGTCTTCGTATCGAAAGTGGACATCAAATATCTTCAGCTCAATATTGTCTATAATATTGGTGGCCATATTCGTTCCATATTTGAGCCAGTTGTTGTAGGAGGAAAAGTAGTAGGATTCCATTTGCATTCCCTTTTCGGACCGCCAGCCTGCTTCAGCATTGTCCAAGACCGCTAACTTGTATTCCAGATCCTGTAGTTTCTCTTTGGTATAGTCCCAGCTTTCCAGATTCTTGGGGCAAATGATACAGAAGAGCCCCTCCACCGATATGCACCACGGGGAGGTTCGAAACTGACGGACAGGTACTTGCAGCTTGATTTTGCGTATGCTGCCACCTGCCACCTCCACCGGTAAGTTGAGCGCACGTAGTGCATCTTTCCGTATCGGTATGTTCTCAAGCTCCACCTCGCCTTCAAGGGAAATGTACTTTCAAAATGTAATTATTACATATGCGAGTATGTGCCGTTACCTGACAAAAGTGCAACAGATAATTGCGCCGAATTCAAGTTTTCCAGGTATTTTCCCAGATAGGTATTCAAGGCCCACGTTATAAGGTCTCCTAACATGGTTGTTGAATCGCCGCAGCCGCTGTTACGGCTATATATCTATGTTTTACTTCTTTCCAAACAAACATAAGAGTGTAGTGTAATTGCAACCATATGATAGGAACTATTTACACGTCGTAAATACGGTAAATGTCATATTGCACCAATACCAATATATGGGAACGTGGAATGGAATCAGACAATTGGCGAATCAAATTTGTTTAATAACTGAAGATTTCAAACAACTTTAAATAACTGAAATATAGTTTCAAATTAACCAAATAATAATATGAGACTATTAAAACTTCTATTAAACTTCAATAAGGTAAAAATATATTGTTCGATATGTTCGTATCATCTCAATCATCTCGACATGGTTCGATAGTCAATAAGTTCCATACCTAAAACATGTGAAGTTCGCAAACAAGTTCTCCGCTGAAATACAAATTTTGAAAAATGTCCGATAATTCGAGGAGGGCTTTAAATTTGCAGGCAAGTCAAATAAATATACTTAGCTATGAGTCGAATGTTCTAAAAATTCGAATGAATTTGATTTTTAGGGTGTGCTAAAATATTCTGTCGAACACACCGCAAACCCAGAAGCTGATGCACAACCAAGCACCGATCTAGATGAAGAGGTATGTGATTCTTTCAATAAATTATGACATTTTAATCCCCGTAAGAGATACAACATTTCTCCATCAAAGAAAATACTGCAGGCTCAGTCGGTAAAATTCAATCAGTTTTCCCAGTTGTCATGGAATTCTGTTTCGGGTGTGATCTAGAAGGATCCATAGAAGTCGCACCATCCGAAGACGAATTCGAAGAATTAAAAAAAAAATTATTGTTCAATCCATTGTTTATTTGACCAATCTCGCATTTGGGTCTGACTTTAGATCGCATTTCGGTCTGAGTAAACACAGACTGTAAAGAGAATCTTTTTGTTTATACTGCAATTCTCGGAAATTCTAAATGTAAGGGGTGCCAGAAGCTTTGAGCCTGATGTTTACAGATCTGGCGTGAATATATGCTGTATTTATTAAGTAAATGGAGACAAACTAGATTAACCACTTATATTTTTCTTTCAGAAAAGTCGATTCCTGGAGGGTGCAATAAATTCACTCACAGTCGGCGCATCAAATGACTTTAAAACCGCATTAGAAATTCTAGACAGCTTAGAGACTAGCATAGAGGAAAAAGAGGAAAGTCTGAATCATCTGAGAAGCCACATTGATGACATCGATCTGGCGAATTCCCTAGCCAAAATGGGCGGCACAAAGACTTTAATCCGATATGTAACAGTGCCGGAAAAGGAGCTGCAGGCATTGTCCATTAATATTGTCGCTGAAATGGCACAAAATAACATATTTTGCCAGGACATTTTCACCAAGGAGAAATTTTTGCCAGCACTTGCACGAAATTTGAGTGAAGCAAATGAGAATATAGTTCGGTGCTCCATCTATGCCATATCATCGATAATACGCAGCTTTCAGCCAGGCATGAACGAGTTCAAGCGAATAAATGGTATTAAGGCTCTGTTGCCGTGCCTGAAGTCCTCCAATTCAGATGTCTATATAAAAGCAGCATTTCTCATAGCATCCCTATCCTCGCTGGATAAGTCGCTTAGAGGTAAGGACGTTCATTTAAATACAAAATGTAAGACATTCAAATACCATTTCGTTTGTAGATGCATTTTTAAAGGCCGACGCATTTTCCATATTACTGGAAAACTTAAAGCCCATCGATGACTTTGATGTGAAACAGGAGACCACACTTTATGCATGTTCCACCCTCTCATTAAATTCGAATTTGAAGCTGTCGGCGGAGAAACGCAAAGACTTGGAGCTTATTTTGGCACAAATAATTTCAAAAAACAAGCAAAACGAAGATTGCGAGGTATGTTTTGTCCGTAGGAATTCAATTTAATGAACCATTGTTCTAAAGCATATGTTGTACGTTTCTTTATTTGCAGGACATGGTCAACTATGCCAAGAACATTGTGGACAACTTGAAAACACTGCCTTGAAAAATATGAGAATCACAGACACGGCGAATATATTAATTTAGATGGTATGGATTTTATAAGAGATCACGCAAGAGCTTCGCTAAATTTTCAGGGTGCGTTTGACCAGTATTTTTCGAAATTTCAGTAAAAAAACGACTATCCAGAACAGGGTCTACAAACTGATCAACTGCTTCCCGGGAATCCGCGCTCCAATGGCAGTGGGTCACGTAATCTTGGATCAATGTGTGATCCACATGATCGACCAAACAAACGCAGAGTCGATGGATTGTGCGTTTGTTAGGCCGGTTACGTCGATTGCATATTGATTTAAGCGTACGAAACATATTCCTCTTGGAACGCTGATCCCCGCGCGACAGCCGATCAGTTTGTAGGTTCCGTTCCGCAATTATCTGTCCTTTCATAATGAAATTTTAAACAGTACTGTGATTGGCGCGACTCTTCCTTGAAATGGCATAAAATCCAAACTGAAAATAGTACCCATGTCGATATCTTATACAGCTAAAAGCAAATCAAATTAAAACAATATTAGGTAATAGTTTTAATACGAAAACAAAAGCAGTTTTCTTTATGGACGTGGTCTCGGTAGCTCTGCAAATATGTTTTGAGCTCGAGAGGTGCAGCAAACCAAACGAAATCGTGTAACAATGAGGGCAGATCTTCATCTCACATTATAGCAACCCGATGCGACAAGAATAGATGTGATTGATTTGTTTTATAACTTTATTTTTTAGTTAGGCAGTATGTCAAAATCATCTCCAACAGAAACAATGGGTATATGTTCTAAAGTCGCTTCGAGCTGCGTGTCCGATAGGTTCCTTCGTCTGGCACAGATATTCCAATCCATGCGTTGAACGGCATGCAGACTTTCCGCCTCGTTATGATGCCGTAAAACCATAGATTCCTGAACAAAAAGGAAACAGAGTTTTTAGAAATCTCCTAAAGTTACTTCAAAAGGACATTCATACCTTAATTTTCTCCCACTTATCGTCAACATCTTGCAGCCAGCTGAGTAACAAACGACCATTGAAACGGCAACGCGCACTCTTTTCCTTTTCGTCCTGCTCGGGCGTGAACATATTGTAAACCTCGTCATCTTTCAGATAAGTACAAACGGAGTACGGTGCCAATTGGCCTGATATACTTCGGGCTGCCTTTGAATGGACACGAATTATCTCCTGTTCGACATTCAAGCAAAGCTTTTCTCGCTCAACCGTATGCTGCCGATTTAAATGACGTCTGGCCGTCTCCTGATCTTCATAGATCTTGTGCATGCTCTGGGGCAATGATTTCGGTATATGAATCTCTATTTTTTCAGCGGTTTTGCTCAACAGATACGTTCGTTTCGTCAACAGATATTCATTGTACCCTTGCGGTGGCCGTGGCTTGATCGGGTACAAGTTCTTCCATTTCTTTTCAATCTGTCGCCGAATACTCAAGAACATTTGAAATCCATTTGTGAAAGGGGAATCATGGGGATGAGATTCTTCAGCATTCGCAGCAGCATCCAGGTTTGTGCTCGAATTCTTTGAGGCATCATCGGTGCTAGTTTTCGGCCTTATTTTCCGCTTGCGCGGATGGACGTCAACATTTGAGGAGGGATTGACATCTTTTGACGACGATGTCGACGACGTGGATGGGCTTGGAACATTGGTTAGCGCTTCCTGATCAAACTGAGCACCCTGTGGTATGGGACTAGAAGTCATATTACCGTAGGATAGTTTTACATCCACATTATCATTGGCATGATTCGATGACGCCGGCGATGGGGAGCTGCTCTGCATTTGCGGGGACGAGTTATTCGAGCTGCGTTCAGCACTGGCCACACCAGACCGATGAGAGCTTCGCAGAACTCTTAAATTCTTCTCATCATTGAATAGCTTGATGTTTTTGTCATCGAGGACGGTGGAGCAAATGATATTACTACCTTTTTGTGGGCTTTCGTGTGGGCTCATGCATTGGGTGGTTGCTATGACGGCATCAATCGAGTCACTGTTTGAGCTAACAACATACGGCAGGGCAGCATTTCGCGAGGCAGTCACCTTGCCAGTTCTCAGGACATTTCCCTCAGTATCAATCGAGCAATTTTGTTGCGGAATAACAATTTTCAATGGCGGCACTTTGGGTCCTCCATTGTATATGCTATCATTACTTTTATAATCATCGCTGCATTCCGTTTCGTTTTCAATATCGACATTCTTATTAATCTCCACCTGCTCCTTATCAGCACTTGTTGCGTTGGCTTTACTCCCGGAAGGTGAGGCCTTCGTCGCCGCTAGCTTTGAGCCCTTTTCCACTCTTGAGGATAGCTTGAGCGAGGCACTCTTCGAGTCCTTTGAGTGTTCCGAGTCCTTGCGCTTCTTCTTTTTCAGTTCTTCGCCAGATTCCTCGAAATCCTCTTCTATATCTGAGAAGCTGCGTTTCGCACCCGGCGTACTTTGATTGGCCGCATCAGCGTTTTTACCATCCGAGCTGTTTTCATCCGCTGATGTTTTGTCTTTCGAGTCAATAACTTCTTGCTTATCCGCTGAATTAGTCTCCTCAATCTCTATGTCTCCTTTCTTGGATTCACTCTTCTTTATAGTTGTTCGGGTTGAGTCTGTAATCAAGCAATTGGGTAATATCAATTAGTATAAAATTTCCATAGATATTGAATACGGGAGTTGTCAAAGATTTAAACCACAAGGGTATCTATCGACTAGCTTATAGCCTGAGCTTCCAGTCGTGTTATTTTGGGAAAAAGTGAAAGGAAAGTCCTCCTTCTGGCTGTACTGTACATGTACATATGTATGTATGAAAAGCGTACAAGCTCCACGAGTATGAAATGAGCTGCGGGATCATTAAAATGAAGGCACACCAGTTACAGAGATTAACGGATTTTAGTAGATCACAAAAGGGAATCCACGGAGTGCTAAAATTAGCTTTAATTTATCTATAATGTTAACACCATTTGGAAATTTTGCTAGCCCGTGCATCGTACTTTCTTTGCTGGTGCGGCCCCCGGTCCACGTACATACACAAATGCGTTTATTACTCATCTCCATTGTCTTGTTCGCTGAGCTCTAACTAGCATTATTAATAATCACTATCTATATATATATAGATATATATATATATATATATAGGATATATTTATGCTGTTTACCTGTGGAGGATGTAGCAGTCATTTGCATTAAAAGAGCCATTTGCTGTCTTTCGGACATGGGCGTATTTGAGTTTGGTCTGGCTGGGGTAACTCCTGTTGTAAATCCTGTCCCCTTAGGTCTTGGGGGTGGCATACTACGTTGTTCAGTTTAATACGGTAACAATAAAATATAGAACAAAAAGAAAACATAAATTTTATACAAAAATTTATTATACGAGTTCAATTCAGTGTGACCGTTTCTTAAATATGCACTCATACCAAATTCACAAAATCATTTAATTGATATTGTTACAATAATATATCAACAAAAATATAAACAAATACATTGAAAATTATTTAAGTTCTTTATTTTAAAATATATATTGTAAGAAATTATTGTTTTTCATGCCTGAAAAAATTTGGAATCAAAAAACATCTAGAGCAACAAGTAGCGAACAATAAAAAACGGATAATAATAAATTGTTTTACGCTTCAAATTAAAGTTTAATTAATTATTAAACCCTACCTTTGCTGTCACGGTGTCCAGGTTCTGAGATATAGATATAGGTGTCCATATTTTTGAGAAATGATTCTCAACCATTAGCTTCAGTGGTCCACTTTTTTCCATATTGTTCCAAATCAAAATAGCTTGGAGCACAAAATAAACAATTTTATTAATTAAAGAATTTAAATCAGACCGGGCATATATGAGCATATATATATGCTCACTACGTTATATGCAATATTTTCATTCAATTTAATATTAATATGCCCACGACTATTACTTATCGACAGGGTTGATTGGCGCCAAATTTGGTTTATGTAAGTATGTAAAAACTTAACATGAACTGCATTTGCTTTTTATTGGAAGTAATATTTAGTAAATGTATTTAACTAATTTCAATTTTGTTGTTCCATTGATTCCATTCTGTTTCTATCGGCAATCGCATTTGGAGGGAAGTGTACTCGATAGTACAACTACATATGTACATATATACTTATGTTTTATCGTTTTTTTTCGTTGGAGTGTTGCAAAGTAAGTTATTGTTATTGTACTTTCCTATTGTGTTAGAAAATTAATATTTAACCAAGGAGTTGGTAACTTGCATCAATATTGAAATAAGAAAGTGGGCAATATACTTAAATTGTGATATATCAACTAACCTCTCCTATTATCCGCGGTGCGTGAGTGAAATGTAGGTGTATATGTACATATGTAGGCTGTTAATCTTCCACAAATACAAATGCTCACATACTCATTGCCTGCATATATACATAGATATGTTCATATGTATATTGTTATTAGTCAACCACGGCCTGCACTCTTACACAAAATTAAATTTTTTACTGTGAAAGGCACTACACGCTAGTGACGAAAGCCACACGAAGGCAATAGCTATATACATACATATATATGTACATATGTGCGTATGTAGCTAAAATTACAAATCCATGACGATAGTCCGATCGAACCGTGTGATAAGTAATCGCAAGTTAGTTAAATGTACTAAGAATAATGATTTACTAACTTCAGTGAATGGTGGGAACCATGTGCCAATAATTCTAATTTGATTATTTGCCTTAAACAACAGTTTCCTTTCCCAATCAATCAGCTGTTGATGCAGACTTACTTGCAATAAATTGTTTTTAGAAAGTAGAAAAGAAGAATTATCTGCAGGCATATTGAAACTTTTACTCACTCTAAGATATAGTACTAGTCGTCACAATTATTTTATTCTACAGATTTACACCAACTAACGTTATATATTGGAACGAATTGGATCGCTTCTGTAAGGATTCTAACAGCATCAAGGGCATAAGATTCGGTTACTTTCGAATTCGATTTACTTCAGTGCAACCCTCCTCTTGGAGGGTAGTCATGCGCAATAGAATTTTCATTTTTATAGTATTGATTTCCGCATTGTGAATAATACGTATACATGTATATTTCGTTAAAATGATTGCCTCAAAAGCTATTAAAACATACAGGATGTAAAAATTCATTAAAATTTCACTAGTCTATGATAATTTCACAGAAAACATTAACATACGTTTGCTCATTTAACTATAGCCTAATCGTGTCTTGTATATTCTTCTAGACAGAAAATTGAAAAAATCGGCAAAATGACGCAAATGTCGCAGGACGAAATAATAACCAATACAAAAACAGTATTGCAAGGCCTCGAGGCATTGCGAGTGGAACATGTTTCGATTATGAATGGCATTGCTGAAGTGCAGAAGGACAATGAAAAGTCGGATATATTAAGAAAGAACATCGAAAATATTGAACTGGGGCTAAGCGAAGCTCAGGTTATGATGGCCCTCACATCGCATCTGCAGAACATCGAAGCCGAAAAGCAGAAGCTGAAGACACAAGTGCGGCGCCTGCATCAGGAAAACGCCTGGTTGCGCGATGAGCTAGCCAATACCCAACAGAAGTTTCAGGCGTCCGAACAGTTGGTGGCTCAGCTTGAAGAAGAAAAGAAGCACCTTGAGTTCATGGCCTCTGTGAAGAAGTACGATGAGAACCAGGACCAGGATGACACATGCGAAAAGAGTCGAACGGATCCTGTGGTTGAGCTCTTTCCCGATGAAGACAATGAGGATAGAAATAATATGTCTCCCACTCCTCCGAGCCAGTTTGCAAACCAAACTTCAGGATATGAAATTCCAGCACGCTTGCGAACGCTTCACAATCTGGTTATTCAATATGCATCGCAGGGCAGGTACTGTATTTAATGCTTAATGGAAAGAATATTCGACTGCAACAAATCTACGTGTGTTTTTCCAGATATGAGGTGGCCGTTCCGCTCTGCAAGCAAGCATTGGAAGATCTCGAAAAGACCAGTGGCCACGATCATCCTGATGTTGCGACTATGCTGAACATTTTGGCTCTTGTGTATAGGGATCAGGTCAGCAATTATGCATTCACTTGAACAAACGAACATTTTCTAATCATATTCATTTATCATATCCAGAATAAGTACAAGGAGGCTGCAAACCTACTGAATGACGCATTGTCTATTAGGGGAAAAACTCTTGGAGAGAATCATCCTGCCGTTGCTGCCACTTTAAATAATTTGGCAGTGCTCTATGGCAAACGTGGGAAGTACAAAGATGCTGAACCCCTGTGTAAGCGTGCCTTGGAAATTCGCGAAAAAGTTCTAGGAAAGGACCATCCAGATGTTGCCAAGCAACTTAACAATCTCGCTTTGCTCTGCCAAAATCAAGGAAAATACGACGAAGTCGAGAAATATTATCAAAGAGCGCTAGACATCTATGAATCAAAGCTTGGACCAGACGATCCCAATGTGGCCAAGACAAAAAATAACTTGGCTGGCTGCTATTTGAAGCAAGGAAGGTACACAGAAGCCGAAATTCTCTACAAGCAGGTTCTGACTAGGGCGCATGAACGGGAGTTTGGAGCGATTGATAGCAAAAATAAGCCTATCTGGCAGGTACGTGCTGGCCACTGCCGAAGGGAGATACTCTTATATGATTGCTTAATTTAATTATTGATTCGTATCAGGTGGCCGAAGAGCGTGAGGAGCACAAATTTGATAATAGGGAAAACACACCATATGGCGAATATGGTGGATGGCATAAAGCTGCGAAAGTGGACTCTCCCACAGTTACAACCACTCTAAAAAATCTGGGTGCACTCTACAGGAGGCAAGGCATGTTTGAAGCTGCTGAAACCCTGGAAGACTGTGCAATGCGAAGTAAAAAAGAAGCCTACGATCTAGCTAAACAAACTAAAGTCTCACAACTTTTAACATCAAACGAAAAACGACGATCAAAGCAAATTAAAGAAGATATGGATTTCTCAGAGGAGGTAAGTACATAGAGATTGTTTATAATGAATTCCCCTGTGTCTCAAAAATTTTTCATTGATTAGTTTCACATATGGTGTTTGTTGGCTTTACAACTATAAAAATATCAATATTTTATCGTTACAGAAAAATGGCAAACCATGAAAATATTATTCGTTTCGTCGAAACTGGAATCTTTATGTTTATGATTAAAATTTAATAAAAAACACACTTTATTTATTCATTCCTTAATATACCTAAGTTATTTTCCCAAGCATATTTTTAGCAAATAAACAAAGTTTTATACCTTGTTGTATCGAAAAATATATGTACCGCTTTTAATAATAAACCAAAAATAACGGAATCGTCTAAATTGTGTTTGTTGTTAAATTCTGGAAATAAAAAAGAAATTCTAGCACATATCTTTTTGTAACGAGTGCTTAACGAAATAGTCTCTAAGGGCTGTTTTGTTGCATCAACTCATAATATACGGTCTCTGCTCGTTTAATTCAATTCAATAAAATAAATTTAAAAGCAGCAAGAAAATAAGCATAACAAAAGCAGTTTGTTTTTCCGTTCAGTAGAGATACAATCGATAAACTCACTGTTGCCTGGTCACACTGTGCTACAAGACTCCCGTCAGTTTTTATTAATCAATTGTATACATATACATGTCAGATAGTTTTGATGATTATCATAATTATGCTAATAGATAAAATGTATATTTTTGTTCATCAGATTAATATTTAATTAATCTTGTTTCCAAAGAGTTCCTTTTCCGCGTTTCATATGTACATATGTATCAGTGCGGCAATCGATGAATTTTTGGCTGCATGTGGTTGATATCTTAACATACCATGCACAATTTGTGACCAATTTTTTTTGCCGGCGTTCGTGTTTCTGAAAAATAAGATTAAAAACAAATATATAAAATGAAATTAGTAAGGTAAGAAGTATTTTATTTGTCATAATGTTGCATTTACCATTGGATAGCGTTAAATGCTTACTAGAGCGCGTGTTGGGAATTGTTGACTATGCAAGTACCCCACAGCCACTTTCTTGCCGCGCGTTTTGGCCAAGAAAATGTTTATGGCTCGTATTTGACTTAATTAAACTGTTAAAGACTAGCTTCCAGTGACTTCTTAGCTCTTGCAAGCTTGAGTTTTAGTTAGTGCGTTAAATTCTACTTCTGCAAATGGTGGCGTCCAAAATTTTGACAAACGCTAGAGCACATGCATACATACATATGTATTTCAGTAGAGCTTGTGCTCCTGCAGAACCAGAGTTTGCGTTTGTGTGTGTGTGCCTGTCTGTGTGCAGACAGAAGGAAGCAAATTTTTGTGTTCTTATATAGTGCATATAGGCCGTGTTCATGAATGAAAACATATGCCTATGTGACTATAATCTATGTACAGTGAAACCCACGAGTTTCTAGTGGAAAAGTTAATACCCATACACCTAAAATATTGGAAAAACTGCCTGGAATAAATGACCTTTGTGGACTGCTTTGAGTGAGGGTCTGTAAACATTAAAGCAATAACACTAGCTGCAACAAGGGAATAAATGGAAATGTTGCGGCTTCAAAACGTTTGCTAGGGAAATCTCGAGACATTTCATTAATAACAGCATTTTATCCCCACTAATACCCTTATTTTCTTTCAGATTTCTAATGAAGCTCAGTCACGAGACTGTGACCATCGAGCTGAAGAATGGAACTCAAATACACGGTACCATAACAGGCGTAGATGTGGCCATGAATACTCACCTCAAGAGTGTGCGGATGACCATCAAGAACAGAGATCCTGTTCATCTGGAGTCTTTGAGCATCCGTGGCAACAATATAAGGTACTTCATACTGCCGGACAGCTTGCCATTGGAAACATTGCTGATAGATGACACCCCGAAATCGAAGACAAAGAAGAAGGACAGCGGTCGCGTTGGTAATCGTGGCAGAGGAAGAGGCGCGCGAGGACGTGGTGGACCCAGAGGACGCGGCCGAGGCAGGGGAGGATCAAACCGACGTTGATTTTGTAACTCCTACATTTAATAAAACAAAACAAAACATTTTGAATACATGTCTGTTGAATTCACTCAACTGTATTTATTTATAAAAAAAAGCTGCTTAACTGGAGATCCGTCTGAAAAGTAATTAAATAAAACGAATAGAATATTACTTGTGGATTTGCATATAAAAGTCTAATGGTTTTTTATACTTTGATACATTATAATAACGATAATATGTATTATAGACGACGTATGTTGGATAAGTTTCCGATTTTCCGTTAACCTAGAGTCTTCTTTTATTCTGCAGCTGCAGGAAGCGTCGTGGAATAAATGCTTATGACATCATATACTCGTTCTTTAGCCAGACAAGAACATACGATTTATGCTTAATAATTATAAATTATAAGATTCTTGGCAGATTTTAGTATATGTGTATATTGTAACCAAAGAGTACGATATGTTCGCTAACGATACGTTAGACAAGCTTAGTCGCTATCATTATCATTTAAAATGTTGGACATTACGCCGGCCAGCTCCTCCGCTTTGTCGAGAAATTCGTCTCTCGTTAAACGGGTATCACTGCGTAAGCTTTGCGCAGTGATCAAAAGATTTTCGAAATCATTCAATTGCGTATCCAAATCTTCAGAACTTAAGGATTTCATCTGCTGGGCGACTAATAAATAAAGTATTTGCATTAAATGATCGGTACTATACGATTTATAAAGCATACTTACCCGATTTCGTACTTATCTCCACATTTGACCAGACAACGTTTCTCAAACCATCCACAATTTCTTGATATTGATCTTCTGTTGGACCAGGAGTTGATGTCGCTGTCGATTCGGTTTCGGCATTGCTCTTCAGAGATATAAAGTCGAAAATGAAATTTGTGCGCTTCCTCAGGTCTGACAGGGATATTCCGTTTTCCTCACATGGAAACGAAGTTGTCAAAAGAAACCCAAGTTTCAATGGACAATCCTTTAAGAAAGTATCTGAGAAAGTGTGCAAAAAGTTCATCTGCAAATGGAAGGATGGATTACGATTGTTTTTGTTGATCAAGTTTGGCTGCACTTACATCGTTGGCGTCAAAAAAGATTATTACAGATTCAGTGTCTTTAGTAATTTCAGTAGGAACATCTTCCCACTTTCCATCGAAAGGAATTAGATTGACCGAAGTGTTAAAGTATTTCGTTTTAATCTTGCATTTATAGAAATGTGAAGAAACTTCGTTATTTATCGGTGTCTTTGGTTGATCCATTTCAGACAGGATGCCTAATTTGATAAATAGCAGGTGTATCCAAAAGATAGAGTAGAATAGACCCAGACACAGGCACGCACAGCAGCAGTTTAGAAAATCAATCAGACGGGGTGCACGTTACATACAAAAGGTATCGTGGTAAATATGTATTTACATATGCTCTACAATTATATACAGTCTGCAGTACATACCTTCGGCGATTTCCAGGGGAGTCTTTGAGCCATAAGACAGGATTAGTACGGTCGGATCATTCATTTCGGTTTTTTTTCTTCTGGTTAATTGCTACCACAAAATGTAAACACCAGTGTGACCAACAGCGAGATTTGTCAGAAATCCATCAGAATAAATAAATCAATGCGAAGCATTCCATATTCCGTTGTTTCAAATCGACAAAAACTCAATTCCGATTAAATAGAAAATTAAATTTATCTTTTATAAATTATACATTTCTTTAGTTTTATTTTTTAAATGTTCCTACTTAGTATGGATTTGGTCAAAATTAAAGCGCTTTCCGTTGTTCTGTTACTCATAACAGAGGCCTTTCGCAGAAGCGTGCGCTTAACAGCACTAAATTGTGTGAGAAAAACATCACATCGACTTCAAACATTTGTGAACACCGGAGCAATGAAAGAGTTTTGATTGAAAACGCAAAACGCAATAGTAAGTGAAAACTGGAGCTTGTCTGTATATGAAATTTGTAATCTTAATTTTTATTATATTTCGTCTTATAAAATATATGTCTTCTTATTTTCCTTTGGTAGCATTATCAATATTATACGTATACACCTACATACATACATATTTTGTGTAAATTATATTCAGGCAAACTGAATTTACTTAAATACGTCATTAAAAGATAGTTTTATAAATATACAAATAATTTACCAAAACACAATTTGCATTTTGACATACCACCCACGTGGTGCCATGTTCTCGCTTATACGTAACCCTCTCAATCCTCTATCGACTCCGATATATGGTGTAAGTCTGAATAATTCATTATTGCGCGATGTAGGAACTCGTATTGTGCCTGAATGAAAATTAATGAATGCCATTACACATATATTTTTTAATATATTATAACCTTTTACTTACGTATGAGTTGATAAGTCCCGGTCGCTGAGATCTTAATTTCCTTGTTGTTGCACAGATGTCAACTGATTTCTCTAATCTAAGATGCTGGACTAAAATGCACATGGCCACGAAAATAGAACTTCGATCAGTCCCGAGGCTGTGGGATAAACATTTTGAGGATATTAAATTGGGAAAAACAAGAGTGACGCTTTTAAGTTAATTACCTGCAATGAACTGTAAGGGGCGATCGACAACCAATATTTTTATGGCTTTTGTAATGGTTGTAGGCTTGATCCACAAGTTCAATTATTCCTCGACATACTTCAGGAACTTCCCCATCAACGGTTGGCCAACCGTTGTACTGGAATTGTGTTACTTTCAATGTGTCGTCGATTTTGCAGTTCGTAACATAGAATTCACGCCGCGTATAGTAGGGGCAGTTCTCGCTGTGCACATATTTCACAAGTATATGATCATATTGGATTTCATCATCGGCCCAATAGCGTGGACATTTTCTTTGACCATCACCAATCTGTACAAATAAATGGATGTACAAGTCACCGAGTGTTTTGGCAGAATATATATAGAAGATATGTGACTAACCTCAGATATCATTACAAGTGTGGAAATACTTTGCTCTGAGATCATTCTCCAGAAATCGCCAACGGTGCTTTCAAGTGGATCCTGGGCAATAATGAAGGTTTCACTATTGTCATAGCCCTCAATAAACGAGGCGTTAATATAAGTCGAGTTATCTCTCACAGGCAGTGGAGTCAATATTACCTAGAATTAAAAAAAACTTAAAACTTGTAAAGATACATAAATAACCTCCATGATTACTCACTCTATTACGATCATATGGAATAATCTCCAGGCTTCGGTTCTTTGAATTGTTCTCTTCGTTTTCGCCAACAGAGCATGATTTATTCACCTCATCCATCGTGATTAATAGTTTCTGAAATTCAATGGCATAATTTAAAAACGCGGCATATAAATGGTCGAGGTAGAGTTTCTCTGTTTTCCTTTCGATTTTGTTGCCTACCACTGATGTAAACTAAAACCTCTTTATAGCACATACCTCGAATTCCATTTCCAATTTGCATTTACCCTCATTCGGTTTTCGCTTAAGTGATTCAATTGCTGATGCCATTGAATTAATACATAAATCCGTATTTCCAAAAGTTCCGGTGTCTAGCAAAGCGCGATATAGAAAAATGTATTGTTTCTAGAAGGAAAATTACAAATTATAGTATTAGCAAGCCGTAGAAAGATTTCGTGATCTAGTTTTTGACTCACCAGAGACTGAACTAAAAAATTGCGCTGATGTCGTAAGTCACACACGGTGTTGTATATAGAAACTGAGTCTTCTTCCTCCAATTGTTGTATAAGGGAATCTAATGCGACTAGAGTACCGGTTCTACCCACACCGGCGCTGCAATGCACTAGAATGGGACCTCGCTGAAGAGAGTAAACGGAATTAATCTGTCGTATAAATTTGATAATGCCGTGCGGGTGTTCCGGTGCCATAAAATCCTTCCACGTTAAATAGTGGTATTGGGTAATCTCTCTGCGATCCTCCTCATCGCCAATAAGATTGCTCTTCGAAACATTCAAAGTTCGCACAACATAATCGCCAGTCTTTCGTTCTTGAGTGAATTTCACTAAAATATCTCCAAACTGCTTAGTATCAAATACTTTTTCAGGCCAATACTTTGCGCACTTTGCCTTGTTATATTCCTCCAAATTGGTGAGCATCACAATTATCTCCAGATGCTGTTCCCATATCATGCGCCAGAAGTCGTCTATGGTACTCTCCATCGGACCCTGTGCGCAAATAAACTTCTTCCGTTCCTTGTAGCCAATGACAAAGTTGGCATTTATATAATCGGTTGATTGCAGTCCGTTTGCAGTCGCCAGTTTCACGCGAGTCTGATCATAGGCCTTAATATCGGGGTATCTATTTTTGCATGCGTTTTCCTTAATGTCACTATTTTTCGTTGTTCGGTCGCTAAAGCGATTCGGCAGCATTTCATATTCGCGTAAGAATCCGTAATCTGTGTCCTTGTGACGATTTTTGTAAGCAGTTTCCAGTTCAAATCTTTGGATGGGTCCAGTATCGAAACCTTTGTGGTTGCCAGACGTAATAAAATGACTGTGATTGTGACTTCGACGTCCGAAAAACGCCCTATTAATAAAGCAAAATTATATATATTAGTTGTTCCAAGTCGGGTAAAAGGTTAATTACCTCAACGAGTCTCTTAATGTTAATGCATCTTCTCCGGGCATTGCATTTTTGGTCTTGTTGTGATGGAAAATCCATAGTGTAAAAAAGACAATGATTATGCCAAATAATATGGCGCCCGCTTTGATGCCAATATTCAAATAGTAGTCCATATCCTTCAACGAATGATTTGGCTCCGCTTCTGTGGCTGGCGTAATTACATCAAAATAATCGCTGTATGCTAAGAGTGCTCCATTCACGTCGCGCACTGTTGAAAATATAAAATATGCACCTAGAACGAATGCATTTAAACGGAATGTCAGCAATGCTTACCAACTATTTCCAGAAATCCTGTATAATTGGCATTAATATCTATCTCGCCGTCCCATATTTCATGGACAGCGGCAGGTGTCGGGAGGACATCTTGCGTTGGATTGGAGCTTGAATTATGTTCGCTGTTTGGATTAATTGTATTGCGCCTGATGCGCTTCTTATTTTCCAGTATTTTAAAAGCATTTTCTGTTAAATTTCCGGCCTTAATCAGTTGTTCCTTTTGTGATGAAATGCGAAATTCGGAATCTAAAAGGAATATTGAAGGAAAATAATTGCATTTAGGGACGATAGTGTCTATGGATATATATGCAATATATTACGTGATAGGGAACCCATTGGCGTTTTCTGTGGCAGCTCAGATTTCCTAAGGAATGCCGTACCCTCCAGGCATCTGCGGCATATCTCATCGTTGTCCATTAGTTGAGGGTTCTCCACAAATCGATTGCCATCGCCTAGAAAGATCTCCGGCTTAAAATATTTGCTACTGATCATTTCCGCTATATAGGCATAGGCCTTGGTGGCATTCTCGCTGTGCACCTGATGATATGTGTCGATATTTAGCTTATCTGGCGTTGGCAATTCCTTGTTGGCATTGGTTATTTTCACCAGATACAATCTATAGCAGCATATGGGCCCGTTGCGTTCGCTTATTTTAGGTAGATACAATTTTAATAGATATTTGGAGCCATGCTTAATTTTTGACCACATTGTACGGCCGACGACATCGGGCGTGGACACGGGCATCATACAATGTCCGCCCGCCAGTTCCCCATTCTTCTTGTGGCGCGTGATGGCCGAAACGGTCACGGAGTAATTTGTATTTGGGCTAACACCGTCATAGGTGGTCTTGTGGTGGGGCTCATCCACCCGCCGGATCTTTGGTCCCCATTTCTCGTTGAACACATTGCTCGCGAGCGTGTACCTGTAGTTGCCCTCTAAAGTAATCAAATATGAAATGATCTTCCCATTTGGCACCTTGGGGTAGCTCCAACTTATCGAAATGGAATTGAGTCTGGAATTGTTTTGATGATGGCAGTTGATGGTCAGATTTGTGGGCTTTGTCGCCGCACCGTCCATGGTGGTGCCATTCACGACATCCGACCAGGGACCACAGGTCTTTGTTAGATCACTGCAGGCCCGCACTCTGAATTCGTACTCTGTGGCCGTTTTTAGATTATCGAACATGTAGGGTAGATTTCTGGAGTTTTGCTGGTGAATTGTTTCCTCAATCAGTTTGGGCACCTCTCCCGACTCGGACACAATCAGTTCGTAATACTGTATATATTCAATTATATCTTGGGGCGGCGGACTCCAGCCTATGGTTATCGTAGAGGCTGTGCTGCCCGTCGTTTCCACCTTGGGAATAAATATGGGATCAAAGGAGAGGGTGGTTATGGCCACGGGATACTGGTTGGGTGCTCCATCACCGATCGAGTTCTTGCCCAGGATTCGCAGCGAGTAGGTGGTGTTTGGCAGGAATGATTCCAAAATATACGACGTATTGTTGCCATTAATGATATCCTTGTAGTAGGTGTATGTGGGTGATCCTTGCTGGGAGAATGAAATGAAATACTTCTGGACGGGATCGTTGCCATCATTTACGGTCCAATTGAGGAATATTTTGCTTGCACCCACAGCCTTGGCGAACTCAATGTTCACCTGCGGCACTTCCATTACGAATAGGTTTATGTCCTTGGAAGTTTCCTCGGTGCCAGCACTCTCATATACCACACACTTGTACGTTCCGTTTTCCTTCTTATAGACCTCGGTAAACTCCAGGGTAAAGTTCAAATGTGTCTCATTAAGCTTGACAATCGATGAGAAGTTGTCCATGAATTCATAGGCGCTGCCGTCCTTCAGCCACTTCAGATTCTTATGGATCGTTGCGTTTTGTGGGTAGACTTCAACCAAACAAAACAACACAACATCTTGGCCGATCTTTCTCCTTATTTTATCAGCGGTGCTGTGCACAATCTTCGATGGCAGGTATGTTTCCACATTAAATTCACTGGAATCGTTTGTTGCCGAATGTTTGCAAGTGTAGTTGCCAGCGTCTGACATATTCACATCGGCAAACAATAGTCTACTGACAAAAGCGTGGGTCCTGTTCGTTTCACTAACATTTACGTTGGGCATCGTTTGGATTTTCAATCTGCAAGTTATAAATTGTGTATATTTAATGCATGTTCAATTATTTCCATTGGTTGAGAGTATTTCAATTGATAATAGACATTTCTCTGACTTATTCACCTTGCAGTCTTGTCATCAATAGTCTTGTTGCCAAATATCCAGGTGGCTTTTTCATCTTCCGTCGTACACTCCAAGGAGAAGTTCCTCCCGATTTCAGCCCATTCTAGAATTAACAAAGTAAATTTTCAGTACGTTTGATTTTATGAAAAAGAGCTTCGGAACCCAAGGCTAAATACTGAACAAAATAGATTCCTTGTGGAACCAGCAGGGCTAGACGTTGGCTAGACCTTCAGCAGGTTCCAAATATCAACAGGAAACTGATGTCAGTGGTAAGTGGTAGCAGTAACAAACGAATTGCGGCACTGACTACTACTCTGCCTCATCCAGACAGTTGTCTTTCCCTCACAGTTGAGTCGATCAGCACGGCATGGAGGGGATAGAAGATGACTAATTTTCCCAACCTTTTACCAATAGGAGACGAGAACCTTGCAGCCGCCTGTCTGCGATCTCGTTAAAAGAAGCCAGGCCATGTTTATTGGCATTTTACTAACTGAAAATAGCATATGCAAAGCGCATACCGAAGAGGAAATGTGGGCAGGACCAGGTCACCGTATCTGCTTCCTGTACATAATAAGTATATACATACACATTTACGGAAGACTGTTGCACTAAAAAACATCAACATACACATATATGTATATATAAATGCCGGCTAGCTACTTGTACTATACACGATAAGATAAGAAAATTCGACAATCTTTATTACTCATTTCTCTCTTAACGAATGGAATTCCATATCTATGGATTACTAGTTTGATAGATTGTCAACCATACCATTGAACATACACACAACCATACAGATGTATGCATTAAGTTGTGAACATTAAGGCACTTTTTGGTGGCACCAAAAGGAATCTAAAAAAATCACTGCGCCAGACTTTGATTTAGTTGATATTTAAAACAAACTGATGCTAGTGCACTGACGACCAAAGTGCACAAGTCACAAGGGGTATGTACCTAGTTTAAACAAACACCAGCCCCTAATTAAAATCCTGCCACAAAAAATGGCAATCTTGGGCGTTACCGATGTATCTACATGCATATGTATGTACAAATGTAGTGTAATGCTAAAATTAATAGATGAAAATCCAGCATCACACATGTACGTCGCACCCAATGCACAAACAAACACATAATACAGCACAATTTATTGTTTAAATAACTAGAAAAAAAACCAGACGTTTTTTGCGAGAGCCGCTCAAAATTTTTTGCGGTAAATGTCTGCTAGAATGTACACATATTTCGTTGTTTTTGTTTCACTAAAGCATATTTAAACTGTTGAATACCTTGCTTTTTATATCCATGCACAAATATTGTGCAAAGGAAAATATATATAAGGATAATATTTGAAAGCATTGACATGCGTCGGAAGAGGAGTAACGCCATGGCTCGCCAGTTCTCACTTCGAGCCGGGGATATTCATAAGTCAGATATTGTTGTCGTTGAAACAAAGTATATTTAGTTAGTATTTAAACGTCTCTGCGGATTAAGAACACGATTTGTTTGTCGGCAAAACGCAAACGATTTTAATTGCTTTGTTTTTTTTTTTTTTGTTAATACTGAGTGTTTCCGATTAATGATTCGGCAAAACGATGTTTTCTTTTACCGATGTTTTATCTCTTCATCGATTGCATAAATGGATTCCGAAAATTCCAACAATTAGGAACGATGGAATTTGAAGTACCGAAAAGTGGTTTATTTATTAATTGATTATTTGATTATTGCTTACTATTATTATTTACTCTTAAGCTAAATATTTAATAATTAATATTAATATAATGTAAACATTAAAGAAATACATATTACAAATATCGATTAAATATACCGATATGTGGCAACATTTCTTGCATCCCTGACTTTTGCATCGATATGCCATCATCGTTACGAATCTACCATCTCCATTTGGCATATTGTTGTTTATAAAAATTTGCCGAAAGGCAAAACAAAATTCTTTCGTAATGCCGCCAAGTAAACTTGACAGTCTTTATCGCCGAATGCTGATAACTCGATTCTTCGAGAAAGGATGGGGGAAGCCTGAGAACCTGCGTAGGTAAGTGATACACTGAAGACTTTATCTAATTAAGCATCTTTACGTAATAGAGCAGTAATAGAGCAGCCGCGCCAGCACAAAATTTGACGATTGTTTGGATTATCTTCGGTTTGTGGATCATATTGTGATCAGTACGATAATACAATTTGTAATGTTTTTGGAATATTTTCAGTAACAATTGAGTTTTTCTCACAAAGCATTGTTTTACCACCGATCTTTCCTATGGGTGCCCGATTTCGTTCAATGATCCTGCCTATATGGGATCTATACTTTGGAACCGCCAACATCTCTATCCATGCAGCTGTTCTAGGAAAAATCGGTTGAAAAACAAGAGCTTTGTGATCCACCGTTCGTAATAAGCGATGAAGGGAATAGTGGCTCCAGGCCAACACTTCAATATATACTTTCACGCTGCTCCTAAATCTCCTGGTTCAGGTATGGAAAACAAGCATTTGAATGTCTATTTCTGTGCCTCTATTATAAGTTTAAGGGATTTGAATGCATTAAATTAGAGTTACCGATGGTGATTTCCCAGTAGAATAACTATTAAGATCTCCTATGCAAACTAATTACATAAAGATAATCCAACCAAAAGTTTAAACTTTTTGTGCACTATATCAGACCCAGATCGTATCACTAAGTATTAAGTCATATATATCATGCATATACCTGACATGTGTGCGATTGATTTGTAATGATAAGTGGATGAGAATATCCCTAGGATTTCTGCTTAACACAACACACATTATATAATCTACAAATCTGGCCGCCCTTCCCCTCTTTAGAGTATTTCAGTTCCGTAAAATAATTTCCAATAGGGAAAGTTGCTTTAATCTCGTGCCCCGCGATTATCCAGTGGAGATAACAAAAAAGGAAATCTACGCGGAGAGCACATTGATAGAAGGCAAATTTATAACCCCACTTGAGTTACATTTACCCGGCGTTGTGCCCAAGGCATCAAGGAACTCGTACTTTCAGCTTTTAATACCCAACACCTGGAAAAACGAGCAGCATAAGCCGATATGCATACATTTGGCTGGAACAGGCGATCATGTGAGTTTAAATTTACATATTGCTGATTATATTATCGATTCACATTAATATAACTTCACAGTTTTTTTGGCGGCGAAGAAATTTTATTGCGAAACCGCTGCTCAAAGATGCCAACATCGGATCCATCATACTGGAGAACCCGTTTTATGGCCTAAGAAAACCCGATGACCAAAAGTAATCTTAACTATATACTAAGATATATTACCAAAACTTTTTATTTATGCAGATATTCTATAGAGATCTGAAAAGTTAAGGTATAAAATTGATTCCAAGAACAAGAGACAAGCAGGAGAATCCTTTTGGATTCCTCTCCCAGCAATGCAGCAATTATTCTTCTGTTAACAATAATTATAATAATACTTATATTCTTTTTCTATAGACGTTCTAATCTGCATAATGTGTCGGATATATTCGTAATGGGAGGATGTCTCATCCTTGAGTGCCTCGTTCTACTGCATTGGTGCGAAAGGAATGGATTCGGTCCCCTCGGAGTTACTGGATTGTCCATGGGAGGACACGTAAGATGGTGCATAATTAAATAAATAAACAAGTTTTAAGGAGAGGGTTTTTTACAGATGGCATCTTTGGCGGCTACAAATTGGCCAAAACCCCTCGTACTTGTGCCCTGCCTATCTTGGTCGACGGCATCGGCTGTGTTTACAACTGTAAGTGAAATGGGATTTGTTGTGCCCTCCAGATGTTAATCCTTGCATACTCCGCTGTTGAAGGGTGTTATGAGTCAATCCATTAACTGGGATATGCTGGAAATGCAGTATTTCTCGGACGGACAGTATCGCGAGCGTCTGTCCAAAATGGTGACTGTTATCGATGATGCGTTCGAGGCTGGCCAGCGGTTCATTAAGAACTTCAACCAATCTCTGCACGAGCTCAAAGAGGACATAAATGATACTAGAAATATCCAAGAACTGAATAACGACACTGTCGGCCATAATTACGAAACCAAAAATATTAGCTCAAAGGATGGCAGCAATTCGATATTCCTATCAAAGTCCCTAGAAAACATCAAACTTGACTCTGGAAATCTGACATTGCCATTAAAGGAAGAACCCAGTTCAAAACTTGTGCCCGATAGCGCCGTGGCCCTTGCGAAAGGCTCTAGCTCTGGCTCGACACTAACCAACCTTATGAAGTACATTTTGCCATTGTCTGCGCAGCAAAAAACTGACAAAATTGACATTACCAAAACGAATTGGTGGGAGCGGGAGGCTCTGCAGTTCATGCGGGGCATGATGGACGAGTGTACGCACTTGAAGAACTTTTCCGTGCCATTCGATACCTCGCTTATAATTGCTGTCTGCGCCAAAGACGATGCATATGTGCCGCGAGAGGGCTGCTCCAGCCTCGAGGACATATGGCCTGGAGCTGAGGTGCGATATTTGGATGCTGGCCACGTGAGCGCCTATGTCTTGCATCAGAAACTGTTCAGGTAAGCCAAACCATAAACCATATTTGATTGCTTTTTATACAAATATTTGTTGGCTCTGACAGATCGTGCATCATCGAAGCCTTTGATAGGGCCAAGAAGATCTATGGGAACGATGTGGGTGAAGATCTAAAATGTGCCATTACATATCAGGAGCTCTTGAATAAATATGACAAAAATATTTAATTGCTGTAATTTTAAGGGACAATATTTAATAAATTATTAGTTACTCTGTCTAGATGCAATCTAAGAAGTTTTCTTAGTAAAGAAATTATTACTCTTGCGATTTATGCAGATTTAATATAATACTTTTGTCTGTTTCCATGCCAGTTATATGATGCGTTGAATTAGTTGACGTTCAATATTTTATTGCAATAAATTCTATACGTTTGCAGTCGTACAACTCATTGGATGGGGTGAGATGGTTGGGTTTCATTTGCTCATAAATCGATTGTTGCAATATTTTGTGAAACAGGAACAAGAACCCCACTGAATCCACACAGACGCGGCCGAAAGTTGCAGAAAGAATCGAAGCGGCTTTATTAAGGTAAACAAGGACCAACGTTCGCTGTTTGTGTGTTGTCTTTGCATCACTGTCAGTGCTGTGAGCACTGACTTTGACACGTTTTCTGACTTAATTTTAGTTTATTGCTTTTTATGTGAGCGTCGCTTGGCATTTTCTGTGTACACTGCGTATCGTATCTACTACAACCACTGGCCCCTTCTTAGCTTGAAACGTCAACCGTCGACCGAGTGACACGTGTTGCGGATGAAACAGCCACGAAAAAGCACACAGCCACAGCGTCCTGCAACCGCTTTGTAGTCACCCACTGACTCGACCGATGACTTTTCCCGTTGGCTTGGCCGGTGGTATGCCCGTGCCCCCGATCTTCCAGCACAAATCGCAGCCAGCCTCCGCGACAGTCACTACGTATAGGGGTTAGGGGTGTGATGAGTCTGCTTCTATGCGTACCATGTTGCATGTACTTGTGCTTGGCCCACAGGGAGTTTTGTTTACAGTTCTCACGCATGTGACTTCCAAATGACGGATTGAAGTAGACAAATATTTGCTGAATAGCGCTGGTTGCCTAACATTTCCATTTGCCCTTAATAGATAAGGATGATTAGAGCCGAGTCCCGGTCCCGGTCCCAGTCCCAGTCCCAGTCGCCGTGCGCACGCGTTCGATTATTGCCCCACGATACTGTTAATTATTTCTCTAATATATTCATAGATTTGTTTTTAACTCCAATGGAGACATTTCTGCTGCACACGTGCCGCGGCTTTACATTGTGATAAGGTAGATATAGATGCAAACAAAATAATAAATATATTGCCACAAAAAGTGGCATTACACTGCCGGAGAAAGGCAAAGCTCTTCCCTATTTTTAGGGGTGCTAGAAGGGAAGTAGAAACGTTCCCATTATGAAGGAAATTTAATCTACAAATAGTTTTTCAACTCACGAAAATGTTGCCTAAAATATTCTTTATTCAATAAAATTATAGACGCAAGAAGGATTGGTTGGATAATTCGCGCTGATTGATTTTTAGTTGGAGCCGATTTTGATTTTTGTAATGTGTATTCATGGAATATATCTGTACATATGCGAGCATATATTTTACACATATAAAAATGTGTGCAAATACGAAGGCAAACGAAGGACTTTGCGGAGTTTTCTGGACACATACAGATTTCATTACATTAATTAGTGTTTTTCTTCTGCAAATACTGGCAGCTGGCAGAAGCTCTCCCTCTGCATATAGCTGCGGCAGGCACTTGATGTTACGACCGTCCTCAGACAGAGAATTATGTTGTTTTCAGTTAAAACTCAAGAATTGTGTAAACACTTGTCCAAGCTCGGGCTGTATGATATTTCAATTTAATGAATATTTCTGTGTATACTCGTACTTGTGTATGGGGCATATCTAGTGCTAATTAAACCTTACCTTTTTTCTGCACATATAAAATATTGCTTTAGCCTGAAGCTATCTAGTCTGATGTATTTTAGCTACTGTCTGCATAATTCACACAAAATCGTTGCAGCCTGTGGGAGGAAAATAATCTGCTTGGGTGCTTTATTTTTTTTTGTTTGCCGCTGGGGCCAGATACTTTTCGTGCAATAAATAAAGATAGACTTCGTTCTCAGCTTTCCATTTGGCATGCATCCGGTTGGTGACACTTACCCTTCGTTAACGTAATTAATTTCACTTTCAAGGCGTCCGCGCCCGCTCCCCGTCCCGGTCTCTCGGTTGTAAGTATCTCAGCCAAACGAATTGAGACACGTGTATCGTCACAGTCGTCCGGATTTAAACATGTTGCGATGTGCCACCCTGCTGCAGCGCCACCTTCAAAATCTTTCGGGCGGTTCCATACTGCGAGTTAATTCGTTCGATGTGGTTATGAATTAGGCACAACTCATCATTTGCAGCATCGGCGAGGGCGGGTCCCCGGTCTCAGGTCCCCGGTTCCCGGTCGCTTGCTCTTGGAAACTTCAAGCCAGACCAGGCACACAATCATTGTGTTAACACCCAACCCATGCGTAGCCAGCAGCAGCAGCAGCAACGGTAACAATATGGCACCCCCGTGGCACGTGTCTCACACAGTGTCCTGCCCAAACAATGTGCCATTCACCGAGAAATATAAAACATCCTCCTCCAACTCAACTCAAACCCTTTTAGCGCCGCCAAAGTATAATGCATAGTGAAACATTTGCCAAGCATAATAATACCGAGAGCCATGTATTGTATATTGTGTGTGCTTTTATTTGTGGAACAAATTGTGTGACGCCAGCATAAGTTTTACACTCTCCCAACACTGCTATAAAGGTTCTACTACCGATTACTCTTATGGAGATGTTCTAGGTGGCTCTTCTCTATTCTCTTCATTATTATGTAAATATTTGGCTGCAACGTTTTTGCCAATTCTCCAAAATTTGATTGTCATAACAGCAACCAAACAGACAGTCAAAATAAACATAATAATTATTTATTGTTTGTGCAATTATAAGGAGAAAAAAAAAACTGTTTCGTTGTCTGCCTGCCTGCCTGCTTGAGCTGTTCGGTGCGGTGGATCCCATCCAGCCAGAGACCGAGTATCCGAGCATCTGAGTACCCGAGTCTCATGCAGTGCAGGCCCGTGTTTGACCGGCACAGCAGGCGCTAGTTGACTCTTGGCTGTGATCTCATCCGCAGTGTGGCACTACGACACAATGCTCTTTGCTCTCACTCGCTGGTTACTTATTTGTGAACTTGTTTGCTTGAGCTGAGCCGGTGATCGGGCCACAGCCAGAGCCAGAGACAGAGCCAGAGCTAATCTATAGCGAATGCTTCCAAGTTGTCGTTTCGTTGTCTTATTTCCTTGTCCGTTTGTGGGTATCGGTATCGTGTTGGGATTGTTTCACAAGAACAAGTCGAAACAATGGGATGACATGAGGGTTGCTTGAATATGGCTTGGGGGCATTAGTTCGCATCCTTAACCAGCCAACCAACCAGACTCCGACCAACCCAGCGACCCCCTGGGGCCGCGTGAGCCACAGTCAGTCAGTCACATCCTTTGCCTGCCTCTCACCAAAGCGCTTGCCTCTAGATAAATATGCTGCGAATCAATAGCACCATTAACCAGGAGGTGCAGCAATCTTATTTACAATTCGAGTATCATAATAAAAAATAATTTCTTCTCCTCGTCTCATGTCCGATTTACACTTTGGAACATGTGACAAAGATTTCTAAAGACCACTTACAGGGGTGTACTCGTAAGTATTTTGGGTTCACGACGACCACCACGATTGTAGATGTCATGTCTCAAAGTCCCCAGCCACGTAGCCACACAGCCACATGTTTCCTGAATGGACCAGCATTATTGCAAACTCATTCCAGCAGCCTTCAAAATAATGTGAAAGATGTGTAGCAAACAATGTTGCTTTCTTTTTACTCCTCTCCCTGTTTCCATATGACGTGCAAATTCTAGTAAAAAAAAAGAAAAAGAAAATGTGTTATGATACAATTTCTATGCGTAGCATGGAACCCTGTGTGGCTCCGGCCAGATTTAAAACAAAAACTGGCTGTGCAGGCTCTAGGCTCCAGATCCAGATCCAAATACCTTTTGGCCCATACAAATCGCAGCCATTGTAGCCATTCGAGTGTCGGCGTTGAAAGTCGCTTTGTAATCCCCCACTCTCCTGGGTTTCCTTTGTCTTAGTGGCACATTCAATATAGTATGTATATGTACAGTGGATTGGAATAATTCTCGGTCACCTTATACTGGCACTCGCACTTCGTCGCGGTCGCTCGGTCGGTCGCTCGGTCGTCTTCGAGCAAGCGCCTAAACAAATAAACAAAACAAGTAAGAAATATGCAAATTTGGTTTGGTATTCAACAATGGACTAACCGTTTAAGTAATTGGATCTCTATTTGGTTCTGTTTACATTTTCGGCATCGCCACTTTACGCCACTTGGACGCGGAGCAGCAGCAGCGGCAGCGGCAGCCCGAATGGAAATCCCGTTCTGGGCTCACTTCGGCATGTCCTGCGACACCGCAATTGAACATTTGGCTGCCACATTAAGTGTGCGAAGCACTATGGGTATATATGTATATATATATATGTGTGTGTATATAGGGTGGAACACGAGCAGGGACCAGGCACCCCGGACCACGGACCAGGGGATATGTGCTCTGGCCTGGCTGTCGTGACAATGGGTGGGCGTTGCCTTGCAATCCAATTTTCGGATTTGATTTCATTTATATGCACTGAAGGATTAGCATAGGCGAGAAAAAGAAAAAGATTCTCAACGGCCCAACTAGACAATTTCATTTGTCGTCCGTTCGTTGGGTGCTTTAAGGGGATTTTCTTTTCTTCTCTCGCTGGAAATTGATGATGCTTTTCTCATTACATTTGCATTATATTACTCATTCGACATTCCTCGCTACAAGCACTACAAGCACTCTAAAAATAACACAAATGTTCGCTTTGTGCCCGCTCTCCGCTCTCCTCCGCAGAATCCTTCATTGGAAAATGCAAACATGTGTCTGTGACAAATACAGCGCACGGGAGCGTCCTTTCTCGCTCACTACACAGCGCAGAGATGGCATACTTACAAGGGTTTGTACTTTGGCACTATGCGGCATAAGCCAAATGTTTATTATTGTACTATACCCCAGTATTTTGTTCATATCGCAGGCCAGTTCTTATCACTCAAAGTGGTTCCGGATGGACGTGAGTTCCCCAATGAATCGGTCTCATAATGCTCGACAGTCTGCCCCCGTGTCCGGCTATCTGTTGGCAGGGTTCCAGTGAAATCAAAGCGAGTCCCCGGATCCCTGTGAAGCGTTCGGACAGCGCTGAGTGACGTTCACCTCAGACACCTCGTATGCCTCTGCTCGCTGGGATGCTCATTCGATGGCATTCAATTTATTCTATGACTAGCCGCAATGGCCGCTTTACGGGTGCTATTCCATTTAACTAGGATTTCAGGCGGCCGGCAGAACATAACCTGAAATTGTAAGTAAAGCCCGTAGATTGTCGAAAGAATTAAAAATGCAAATCTGTGTGGGTGGAACAGCCAACAGCCGCCAATGAGTCCAATGTGGCGACCGCCCACCATTTCCACTTGATCCCTTTTCATTCATTTCTCTGGCGTGGGGTTAGCGGTTTGGGGGGGTGGAGTTTAGGATACGGGCGCAAATTCGTGAGTCGCCGCTCATTTCCCAATTAAATATCTCTGGCAGTTGTTTACTAAAAGCATCGCGATTTCTTCTTGGTGGCAGCCAGCCAGAAGCCAGCCAGCCAGCCAGGCAGCCAGCAGCCATTCGGAGTTTCTCGAGTTAATGCGATAAATTTGCATATTTTGATTGTGTTGCGGTCAACAATGGGTTGCTCTGTGAATTAATGGGATTCTGGGTAGCTTATGCAAAATCCGACAAATATTTTACAATTTTAATTAAATTATGCTGTGTTCTTCGCGGGGTTAATCCATCTGACTGGAAGTCTGAGCCATTACAGCAGCGGCAGCAGCGGCCCCGCCAAAGTGACAACTGTAGCCACATATTTCCACACACCCAAAGTGCAATTTAAAACATTGTCAGAGCAGTGCTGGGCCCCGCCCATCGTCCTGTTGCCCAAAACCACATCAAGGACAGCGAAAATTCAATTTCCATATGGAAATTGCAGTCGAGTCGTCGAGCCTGGGGGGGCAGGATGGATGCCACTTTAATGAGACTCCGCTGCCAACGAGCATTATGGAGCCAGTACGAGGACACAGCTGCACACCTGTACCTGTGTACATGTGTATGCCCCTCAGGCTTGCATGTGCATACATAGTCCGAACATCTACACCTGTCGCCCTGATGTTGTTGCCATTGCAATGGCATCAGCATCGGTATCGGTATCGGGACTGGGACTGGTACTGGGTCTGGGAGTTTTTGCGGCAACGTCAACACATGTTTCGTATTATCCCTGGGCTGTGGCGCACACCCATCGTGTACGAGCAAATGCCCACAGGGGATACACCCCCACAGAGGCCGAGCCAGACCGTAACATCGGTGTTTGGGGTTTCTTTTACCTTTGCGTTACATCTGCGATTGGATTTTTGCGTACGCACCGCTTCACGAATTGTCTCATCGTACGTCGAATTTGGCTATCGTCTGGATGCTGGATGCTGCTGCTGCCTCGGTAGTTGTCCAATTACAAAAGTTTTGCGGGTCAATCCGCAACCGTAGCAGGGGGGGGGTAGAGATTACCCCAATGTCACGTGTCCTGCGCTAATTAGCAAGAAAAACATACCAACTAGCTGAAGGGCATGGCCGGCCGGGCATGCCCAATCATAATAAGCGAGCTACAAATTTCAGTCCGACTGTGGCACGTGGCAATCGGAAAATGTACACGTTCTTCCCGCGCTGCTATGCAAATTATATTGCGCTTAATACGAGTCTTTCTCTTCATGGCGATGAGGTAATTTATGCCCAATACGAACCCCGAAACTTAGGCAAATAATTAAATAAATAAATAAATAAATAGATCGAAGTTTCATAAGCCCTTGCAGATGGAATGGATAGCGCATGGAGGCTCTTGGTTCGGCTTCCAAAGGGTAGCCATGCAGAGCCCGAGCTAGCTCCACTTTAGCACCTTAAACTACCCATTCCTGACTCTGCCTATAGCTCTTCTTCCCACTAGAACATGTTCCAGTATCATTCAAAGCATTAAATGCCCAGAATATAATCTCGACTCTGCCGTCGAGCCCGCTGCAAGGGTTCTGGGTATCCTGTGAGTGGCGCACATTTATCGGGTAGAATTTCCCTCTTCGGGTGTGTTCGTGTTCGTGTGAACCCACGTAAACATGATGTAGAATGAAGCTATTCATATGTCAGCTTAAATGAGAGTGGATACGAGTGAATGTATGCCTGGGCCTGGGCCTGGGCTTGGGTAATCAGTCAAAATATAATTTTGATTATCCCAAACAACGTCAAAAAGTCACGAAGGGAACGAAGTATGCGTTTGCTCTCCGACTACAGCAGCCAACGGGATGAATCCTTCGCAAACCACAAACACACAATAAGTGAGAGCACCAACCATGAGTCTCTCTCTCTCCCCCACTCTCTATCTCTCTCTCGACGATGGAATACCTTTTAGTCGGGCTTCCATCCTGAACTTTTGCATTCCAAAAGCTGTCTGAATAATACTCCACAGAGCCATTTCTGTTTTGCTATGCTAACAAATATCAATTGGCGGAAATCGGCTGTTAAAGCTGATCGTAAAGTGTACATATTAATTCTACGAACAAGAAAGGACTTTGTGTAACTGAAGTTGATCCTGTTTTATCCTGTTTTGCCACTCTCCAGGCCCATCCTCTCGACACATGGCAGCTGTAACCGACTGTGGCTATATCTCTGCTCAAGCTGAACCTTTGGATGCTTTGGATATGCGATGCGTTTCCAAATATCATCCCGTTGGCTACGGATTCTACGGAATTATCACACAGTCTGATATTTTTGACAATTAATTAAGATTTCAGATTTGCAAACGAACGTCGTAAATAATAATGAATCTTGACATTCCCTAATACAACTGTAATGGAGCTGTTTCAATGAGGGTCACTTAGGCGAAGAAGCAGGAGAGCAGGCAGCCAGGCAGGAAGGTTTCCAAGGAAGAAAAATGCTGACAGTAAATATTTTGACTTCAAATGTGTTGTGTTTCCCGTACCCAGAGGAGAGAGGTAGAGAGAGAGAGAGAGTAAACATAATAAGACAAACAGACTCGCTTTCATTCAGGCATTATTTTCCTGGGGCGCACAACTCAGTTCAGTTTCAGTTTCAGTGTCAGTTTTTGGCTTCATCCCCCAAAAAGAGCTGCGCTCGTCCATTCTAATGATACCACTTCGAATAACATCATGGCCAGATTAGGGGTTTCCGTTCCCAAAGCGAATAGACAATGCCCGAAATTAAATGAGAGCGAAAAGGTCATCCCATTCAATCGAATCGCGCTGGACAGCTTGGTATTTATTTATTATGATAGTGCGAAGCGCATGTGGCAGGGGAGGGCGATGTGTGGCACTGAAGCGGGAAATGGGTTCAATACGATGCCAATCTTGGAGTTGGACAATATGCCAAAGTGATAAATGGCTTGTGTATTATTCTTGCTGCTGCTCTCTCTATCTCGGTAAGGATACACCGGTGGACTCGTCCCAACTGTGGGGGGATTTATTCCGCAGCGGGCTCTGGTCTCTCTGGGCACAATGACAATAACCAGCTCAGCAGCTCTGCTGGCTGTTGTCTGCCATGTCGATGGACATAAAGGATATTGTGGCAATTTGGACAGGAAAACCAGAATTTCGGTCCACAGGACCACCACAGCGCAGCGGACGCAGGCGCAAATACGTGCCACCAATCGACAGGATGTACTCCTTAGCCAGCCACGGGTGGTCCAGCCGGGGCGAGTCCAGTTCCTGGCGACAAATGACAAATGTATTTATTTTCCTCGACGCCCAACGCGCAATCTCCTTCATCGAATTACAAAGCAAAATATGAATTTAAAATCGATACGCTTATGGGTATTCATTCTTCTTCGTTGGGTATCGAAATCCTTAAGGTGCACAGGCCAAAAACCCTTTCAGTTTCTTTTGCGGGGTGGCATTATGCAGACATTTCAATAAACACATTTAGCGTCTGTTGCCAGCGAATTATGCTATAAATTTAGAGCAGCCGGCGACGTTTTAAAACGAATTTCAAAGTTTTATTGCCGAGAAAGCGCCGCGAGTGCTGCTGACGTGGCTGGGCCCCCCATTTAACCCTTAAAATATACGCATTTATATATATTTCTCTGACACATTATTAAAACGTAAAGAGCGTCAATAATCATTACAGTTTTTAAGCCATTTATTTAGCCCCCCATCCACCAGCTTCAGTGGCGGGCCTTCTGGCTTGTCGACAATGTTCTTCATTTTTTGTGTGTTTTTTTTTTGTTTTACTCCAACAACAACACGACAATGTTTGAAACGTTTTTGGAGGGCCTGCCCGTGTTTTGTAGATTTTCCCGTCAACGCAGAGGCAGTGGCAAGAGGCGGCGGCGGCGGCAGCAGCAGCAGCGGCAGCGCCGGTTGTCTGAACACTTTACACAATGTAGCAAGCACATTGTTCCTTCCCATTTGAACATTTGCCCAAAAGCGTGGCAACACAGCACAGCCATTCCAGCAATCCTTTACACAAGTGCACAATCGTACTATATACATATATATATTTAATACCCGATGTATATAGGTAGCAAAGTGTGTGCGCCGTTTCGTTCTGCTCTGCAGAGAATTTTAGTTTCATAACTTTTGGGCTTAAGAAGTTGCCGTGACCCAGCCCCAGCCCCATCACTACTTAATGTTAAGGTACTCAATGTAGAACATTGCTAAAATTTTACACACACACTCACACACACAACAAAGGAGAGGGAAAATTAAATTGATTGTGACAGCAGCACGTGCAGCAAATGGGCAGCGGCAGCAGCAGCAGCACACAAGAAAGGAGTCATAAGTACACCTTTATGCTGCGAAGCGAAAGTGCACAGAGATCGTTGTGTGTGGAATATGCCCATTAGGAGTGAAAAACCACAAAAACTTATACGAAAATTCAACGTTTGATGCGTAACGGGGTAGGGGGGGCAGAACAAAAAAATCATGCGAGTATTGCGACTGTCATCAATTTATTATTTTGGTTGCTTGTGACACATGTCCGAGTATGCGACCGAATTGAGCCATTCGAATAATTATAAATTCATATGGCATTGTGCATTGTACATACTCGGTCCGAGGCTCGGCTCGTTTTGCCAAGAATGCTTGGGAAAAATTCATTCCGAGAAAATGTACCGGAATTCGGTGTAAAGCAAGAACAGAAAGCTGAAACCCATGGTCAGCAGACTCGTGTTACGGCGACAGCCAACCCCGGGACCCGGGACCCGGTACCCGGGAGACATGGGCCCAGTCTGGAAATCAGACACGTCCTAGCTGAGGAGCACAGGTAATAAACGGCATCGACAGCGACAACAGCGGTGTTGACACTGTTGATATAAATATGCCCGTACTCCTCGGATTTGAGAAGTCAGCGAAAACTATGTGGTTTATTTTTTGTGTATATTTCTTGTGTCCAGGCTGTTGGCTCTTTTGCCAGCCAAAGCCAATATTGCTGGCCACTTAAAGCGGCTGTAAACACACACACTCTGGACACAAAACCATTGAGATTGACTGTGAGCCAGCAATTTGATTTTAAATAGGTATTAGAAGGGTACTCCCCACCGTTCAGAATATTGTTTGCTATAATTATTCTTCTGCCTGAAGCCTCTTCCAGCCACAAGGCCACAAATAAATAAAATGGCAAATAGATGGAAATGGAAATGTAAGACAGCTCTTGGGATAAATCTTTCCTGCTTGAAGGTAGCAGGTATCATCTAGTCGGCATACATGTGTTGCCTCTGTGGCAGCATCGCATTTATGAGAACATGACCAAAGCGGCATAAATTAATAAATCTTGAGTGAATGGAGCAGAGACAATATTGCGAAATTCGGGGCGCACAAACTAACAAAGATTTTTACTGGCGAACAACAGAGCACAGGCGGAGGGCGATGGGATGTGGGATGTGCAGTTTCACGAAATGCATCAGCTAATAAACGTCGTGGAGTCGTTGCCCAGATACGAGACATCGTAATAATCTAGTTCTTTGACAAGGGACATGAGAGTACATCTACAAGGCATCATTGGGACGGGACTTGACTTTGACTTTGACTGGGGACTGGCAGCAGGACGGTCGGTCGCATTGCCGCAGATTCCACGCTCCGAAAGCGACCAATTAGTGCTGCTGACTTGACAATCATTTTAAATGTAAAGCACGTACGGCCTGTGTGTTCCGAACAGTCGAACGTTCATATTTTTGTGACTCCTTGCGGCCACAAGGAATACAATATGCTCATAAGCTCATAATAATTCGAGATCGTAAAAAAGCACAACTGGTTTTTGCAGGCGATCGACATTTTTTGGCCTTCATAAATATAAAGTCATCAAACATATGACAGTTTGATGTTCGTTTCGTTGCGGTAAATGTTTTGGCGACAAAAGACATGATTTTGAAATTATTAATGGTTTATATATTGGGTTTAAGAGAGGGGCAACTGGACCCACTCGACTGTGGCAACGAATGATGACAATAAAAGAGAACTTCCTTCAATCGATCCCACCACTGATGCTGGGACTGACTCGCTGCGTTTGGGCGTGCTCGTTGTTTATTGGCAAACAGCAGCCCAGAGTGTCCCTCTGGAGACACACACTGAAAGCCAAATATAGCTAGAACTACCAAATATTAGGCTCACTTGGGAACTGCCTGCTTTATGGCATTGGAATGGCTTTCTTCTGGCTCTTAAATGCAGCTAAATGAATGCCACACCATAATCACTGTGGTGCGCCACCAGTAGCCGTTTATAAAAGATAGAATTTCATGCCATAGGAGTAGCATTTAGCATTCGTACGTGTGTGTGTGTGCACTGCACAGAAATGATGGGCGGATTGAGTTACAAAATATTTGATTATCTGTTTGTGGAATCGTAAAGCCCCACGCTTCAAGTGAAGCACATCGGAGAGGCTTGTATAAACATTTTAATTATATGACTAATTTATGTGGAATAAATTAGCGGGCTGCTCGCGCTCCATTCTCCTGTTCACAACTTCCAACTGTGCTGCTCCGCTCCGCTCTTTAAGTTTCTTTGGGGGGAAGTAAGTTCGTTTCTTTTTTGTGTTTTTTTTTCTTTTACGGCCCAGCCAGCTCTAATGGGCGCCCCCTTGTGCTCCGATGTGCTCAATAATTTTCCCCAATTCCAGCTGTCAGTCGAGGTGTCAAATCGCAGCTACTCATGCTGTGTTCTGCTCGAAGACTCCACTCGACTCGCCTTGTCCCGCCCCTTGAGTAATTTAAATTAAGCATCTGACGCACACCTCTACGTATCGCGCTCATCCGTCTGCCCGTCTGTCCGTCTGCCCGAATCTTCTGGCCGACAACGACAATGCGATGATATGGGTATGCATGCACTTAACGAGGCCCTAGCACTGGCACGTCCTTCGTAGACGATGTGGCTGATTAAGATCATCCACATCAACAGAACCATCATGTTCATGTGGCGGCGCGATCACGCTGACAACAATTCAGTTGGGCCCACAGTTCGAGCCTGTAGCAGCGGCATGCAGCACTTACTTAAGCGTTAAACAAATTGGCCTGGCTCATTCAAACATCAGGCATCGGCATCGGCAGCCAGTACATTTATGCGTGTATTTGAACGGCCAATCATTTGATACAGATATTATTATGCTGACTGCCGGCCTGCGCACCGATGGGACCAAATGTGACAAACGATCATAAAGGAGCGTGGGGAGTGGGGTGTGGGGAGTGCGGAGTGAGTTATGGACTGGGATTGAGTAAAGTTGAGTCGGTAAACCGGATTCGCCAGGAGGATCCCTTGGGGTACGTCACAACGGATTGTATTCAAATTTAATTGGCCTGATTCGATTTTGATGGCAGCGCTTGATAATTTACGGTGGAGCATTATATACATGCATATATACAGGTACATATACATGTATATATGTATAACAATGATTGGTTGCCGCTTAATTTTGTGCATTGGTTTGGTTTGCACACAGCAAAAGGCTGACACACTCACGACATGCGAGCAGGGAACATCCGAGTTCTGGTATCAGCGACAGCGATCTCTCTCTCTCGAGAGCCATTGAAATGTGGCAATCATTGAGGGAGCCGGAGACGTAGCCGCAGCCGACTCCTTGCTAGCACCAGGGAACACCAGGGTACTGTACTTGTACCACAGACACTCTCCACCCACATGGGAACAGGGCAACAAGAGCCTCATGTTGTGTTCTGACGATCAGGCGCGATCGACGCGACTTGACTCGCACCCGAAAAGCAGTCAGCAGTCGGCAGTCGGCAGTAAATCCCAGTTACGCTCCTCCCGTGGAGACGACAGTGGAACATTTCAGTCAATTTGAGCAGCAAAAAAAGGAGAACCAACTCAACTCAACTCAACTGAACTCTTCGGTTCTGTTCTGTTCTGTGCCCGGTGCCAGGCAGTTCATCTTAGTCAGCTCTCACCCCGCCCGCCAGCAGATATACTTTTGCACACATCTGTATGTATGTATGTATGTATGTATGTACTATAATTGAGGTAAATATGAGAGCAGGAAACGCTTTGATCTCTTGATTTTTACTGCAAAAATACGGTTTAAATCAAAGGGAAAGCCGCAGAAGGAAGGCAGCCCCAGCCACGTGTCAAAATATTTGTGACACCATTAACAAAATTATTGTTGATAGAGCGCGTTATAATTACCGCGTTCACCGCCTTTTATCAGACTTATTATATTACCAGAGTATGTAGGATCACTAGGAAATACTCACTAAATTTATTCAGATATGCGAATGTGTGGCATAGAGTAGAAATTGTTTTGTCTGCCTCTCCATCGACTTTTACGAAGCTCTTGTGGATTCCCGGAGTAGTCGAATTTGATGCCTAGAACTCGCTTATAATTTTAGTTTATTTTAGATATAATATTCGCTCTTTCAACCTATAAATCTGAGCAAAAAAATAGAACACAATGCAATCAAAAATTTAACTGAGAGTATTTAACTTAATTGCAATTTTAACTCAAAGCAAATGAAGCAAATAAATAAATATATATATAAATATAAATAAATATGCATATGCATATATGGATACATACATATGTACATATATGATTAAGATGTTCCTAAATTTAATTTCAGAAAAGAAAAAAAAAGAAAAAACAATGAAGTGTCTTTGGCTGAAAGGTTTGGACATGTTTTTGAGTTTCGGTTCCACTTGGTTGCATACGGAACTGTGGGTTTTGCTTCTTCGCGAAAAAGCTGCACTGCACATCACCTATTGACTGGAATACTCCGTGACTGAGTGACTGAGTGAGTGAGTGAGTGAGTGAGTCGCCACAGTTCTTGCGCTGCTTCAGTCTCATCATTGTTTAGGGTTTCAGTGTGATCGTTGTCTGCATAATAACATGTCATTATCATTTTATTTGTTTGCCATTTTCAGGTCTTTTCAGGGATAACGCCAAGCGAATCTCCCTCCATGCAACAACAACGTTCAGTCCGTGGTCCGGATGCTAGTGGCAGCGAAGCCTCCAAGCCAATGTGCTAAATGGTCGAAACACATGTTCCTACTCGCATGTCGGGCTGCCTAAGATTAGCATAATTGTTACCTACATTTCGGACAATTTTTCAAAGCACATCCATGGCAGAAGACTTGTATGGAAGTATGCACTTAAATGTACGCTTTGTGGTGGGATGAATAACATTTCAATCATCGGGCTGTGCACTCTTTGCCCAGTGGCAAGAGCCAATAAACTGTGGAATTGGGTGCACCATATCCCACACGCATACGGGGCAAGAGAAATCACTTTATAAGCACACAAAACATATTTTTTATTTGGTGATTACCAGAACTTTTGTTACGCGAAACGCTACCGTGACCAGGCCGCATTGTGGGGCTCCGAGAAATTAAAGCAAACAATCGGAAAACAAGCTTAAGCTGGAAAATTATAAAGGTCATAATTCTAGGCGGGGAAACGAATGTCGACAGCTTATCAATAAGACGTGGTTATACACTTACCTACCGTACTGTAGGTGGACTGTGGGCCTGGAGGAATCCACTAAACCGATTAGTTTCGCCTTGGAGTCCAAATGGAGACATTTGCCATAATATTGGAATTTCCCTAAGCTGGCCCCGAGAAGAAAGTTCCCTTTTTGTGATGTTAATTATATGCGACACGCCGCGGCGCGCATCTGTAAGAATTAAATTACATATTCTCATGCTGAAACTATAAGAAGATACAAGATTGAATAAAGCTGACAGCCCGAATCCGTTCCAATTTCCAATGCCCATTGACTCTGAACGGCGCTGACAATTCAGATTTGATATTTTGTGTGCAGCAGCAGCAGCAACAGAGACAGCGACAACAAAGCGTTGTACGCGTGAATCAGTAATCTGCTTCATAGGAACAGATGTCAGCTTAGCATTTGGGTGCCCCTTTTTTGGCTGCTACTGGTTTTTATTTGTGTTCGTTCGTTCTATTATTTCCATTAGGTTGGGCTTGGTATTGCTTTGATTGCGGCAGGTAAAATGGGCAATAGAGTAATTCCCCTTTGGCTCAAGTAAGAAATTATTTATTGTATATAGATAAAATGCCACAATTTCAGGCCTCTTGAACTTGATAAGTAATATACATACACACACACATACTTATCCGCTATGCCGCATTAATAATCTCAGTACCAGGATATTTGCACTGCTTTCTTTTTGTTTTGCTCCCAAAATTAACTCGATCGACCAGCTGAAATTTAAATGAAATAAAATCAAATAACTTAAAAGGTTTATTAACCTCTGGAGGGAGGGGAGGAGGGGGCCACCACCTTGTGCTACTATGCAGTGCCATTCATAAGTTTTCTGCTCACACTGCTGCTCCGTTGGCTGGTTCTGTTTATGTCTGCGAATGCGTTTCCGGTCAGTGACACAGGCAGAACCGGACGACTCTGCTTAAACAGCACTAAAATCCGCTCATCCAAGATTGCCTCCAGTGGCTGGATGGATTAGCTTTGCGGCTGCACTTGTCCCCAGTTGAAAATAAAACGTCAGTGCCGTCGGTTTTCATATGTTTTCCAATTTATTGATGTCTTGTGTGTGTGTTTATTACTAGTACTATATTTTATGTTCTTGAGCTACATTTATCCACTGTCGGGGTTGCACTCGACTGTTAGCCCAGCTAACTGCTTCATGTGGCAGCACCAAAGTACTTGCTGAGCAGACCAAGAACTTATATTGATTATATATAAATCCCGCAGGCAGAGCATCTTTTGGGCTGGGCTTGTGGCTTCCTGCTGGCCTCTGCTGCCGCAATAATTCCTCTCGCATCATACCTGAACGCAGTGCCTTGCTCTGATCTCGCCCTATAGTTACTGGACAAATATATAGTGGGGATATACTAGTGTAAATGTGCGGGTCCCATAGCGGCGATGGCTTGCTTGCATCCAGCTGAATAATCGGACTTTGTTGTTGTGGTTTTGTTTTTAAATTTATCTCTTTATCGTTTCTTTTATTGTTGGTAGTATATACAGTTTTCGTTTTGCTTTTACTAATTTACACTAGACGCTTAGGGGGCTATAATTACGCGAGCTTACAATACTTACAACTTGTGCGGGCGACGCGGGAGTACGGCGAATAGCACGGCGTACATAGAGCTCTAGGCTTACGCAATAATTACACAGAGACTACAGACGAAAATTATGGTACACATTAAGTAGAATAAATTATGTTTACAAACGACAGGAACAATTTTCAAACTTAAGACGATAAAAACAATAACAGAACAGCTAGATCAATGATTGGATTGCTCGTGTGCATTTGGCTTGGGTTCGGGCGCGGGCGCGGGCCGATCGGATCGGATCGGATCTGATTGAGTGCAGGGCGCGGGACTGGATCTCCTCTGGCTGATATGTTTTGCGTCCTGCGTCCTGCTTGCAACCAACTCAAATGCAAATCATAAATTGTACAACTGAAAGTTTGGCCGCGGTAGCCAGTGGACCCTCCCTCCGCTCTGTGTGCACCTACAAGCTGCCAAAGAACTGCGTTTCTAGTGGGTGGTTTTGGGGTGTTGGGGTGCTGGGTGAGTCTGTACCCTTTACTTTTGGTTATATTAGTTATGTCGAGTAGTACGTTATTTTCATTTTCATTTTTGTTTTCGTTTTCATTTTCATTGATGGTCGCCCCTGCTATATTTTCAAAATTTACATCCTATAAGCTCTGATTGCATAAGTGTGTGTGTGTGTGTGTGTGTGTGTGTGTGTGTGTGTAATTAAAATTAAATTAGTTTCAAATGTTTTTTGGATTATCTTCTCCACAAAAATTGCACAACGTCAGTGGGTGGGGGGGAGGGGGGTTGTGTTGGTTGGGGGGCTGCCAGCTGGTAGCGGTCCTGGTTTCTGCTTGCTATTTGGTATGAGCGGCTTTAATCAAAATACCGAATAATCACATGTAAATTATTGTCCGAAAGTGCGTTATACCTTCCTTTGTGTGCCCGGTCTGGTCTGGTCTGGTCGGCGATCGCCAAATTCAGTGGCAGATCAGCGACGGCTTCTTGTCATTCAGTTGATCTGCCGATCCATTTGCCGATCTAGCGCCTCGATTACGGCCGCAGCAGCGTCAGTTTGGGCGCTTGCTGCTGCAGGTGCTGCTCCCGAAAGGCAATTAGCGAGCGGAAGGCAGAGATTGGAGAAGCGACTGCGGCGGCTGCTGCTGCGGCGGCTGCGGCTGCTGCCGACGGATCGGGGGACGCGCATGCCGATTGGGGTCATGGCTTGGCGCACAGCGAGGTCACGTTCACGCCCGGCGATATCTTGCCGGACTGCGAGGACGAGGACGAGGCGGTGGAGTGACTGGAGATTGGTCCCATCATGTTCTGGGCCGCCGACTGTCCGCTGGATGTGGGTATATGGACAACGTCGCAGCCCATCGATGAGGACGAGCTGGACGCCGAGGGCGATGCCACCGGCGGTGGTGCCAGCTGCTGGGCTCCGCCCATGCCCACCCCACCGCCCGTCGTCGTCAGGCTGAGCGGGGCAAAGTGCGGCCCGTTGGCCGCTCCCGAGACGGCCGCCTTCCACAGCAGCGGATTCATGCCGAGGCCGTTGTGGGCGGCCAGGCTGGCGTTGAAGGAGCGCTGGTGCTCCAGGAACTCCTGCGTGGGGGCGCTCAGGTGCGCTGCCGCCGGCCCGTAGAAGCCCCTGTAGAGGTCGGGGCGCACGTACGGCGAGTAGTTGGGCATGCGGGCGGCCAGCGGCGAGAGGATCTTGCCGGGCGACGGCTGCTGACTAGGGTGGCCGTAGAAGGCCGGATGCCCGGATGGCGCCAGCTCCGCGCCCAAACTGTCCTTGGGCGCCGAGCTGGACTCCTTGTTGTCCTTGGAGGCCATGTCGGCCAGCGACCAAATGCGCGGCTTCGACGTGCCCCCCACGGCCGTCTGCAGGGAGTTCTGCTGCTGCGCCTGCTGATGCTGCTGCAGCAGCTGCTGCTGATGGTGATGGTAGGCGGCGATGTCCGGCGGCGAGCCCGCCGGCGGCCGGAAGTGATGGTGCAGTGCCGCAGGATGGAACAGGGGATGGGCGCCCGGGGGCATGCTGCCCGGCCGGTCGTACAGATCGGGCGAGCCATTCGGCGAGCCTGGCCGCGACTCCGACCACTCGCTGTTGTTGCTCTCGCCGGGTCGGTCCGCCATCATGTCCCCCAGTCGCCCGGACCGGTCCTTGTCATCCGTGGAGCCCACTCCCGAATCTTTAGCATCTGCAATGGAACGGGACAGCAAAGGGAGAGGCAATTGTTAGCATCGAAAAGGACTCCTTGGGGCTGCAGGGCAGGGTCCCCTTTAAGTGGTTTGATTGCTCACCCAACAAGTCGTTCTCTTCGGTGTTCTTGTCGTCGTCATCGTCGATGTTGGCATCATCGTCATCGACTCGGTTCCTGGGCTCCCACGTCATTTTGTTCTCTTTTTTCAGTCTTCTTCTCGCGTTGGCGAACCACGTGGAGACCTGGGTGAGCGTCATCTTGGTGATGATGGCCAGCATGATCTTCTCGCCCTTGGTGGGGTAGGGGTTCTTCTTGTGCTCGTTCAGCCAGGCCTTCAGCGTGGACGTTGTCTCGCGGGTGGCGTTCTTGCGTCTAGCCCCATTCAAGTCCATGCCGTAGCTGCAAACAACCAAAAAGCGCAGGGTTAAAGAGTTATTCGTACACATTAATGGGAGAGGGTAAGGAAGGGGACAGTGGGGCACAGGGAACTCATTCCCCGAATAGCAAGCAGGTGATTAAAGGCAAATGGAATGCAGCCAGACCGACCAGCCTGGCCTTTACGGCCTGTCCCAGCTGTTGCCTGTTGTCGCTTTGGCAGTTCCTTCCATAAACGACAGAACCCTCCCCACCCCCACCCACAATTGTTGCAATTTGTTAAACTGGTGGCATTGTCGAGGGTCCGAGGGTCCAAGCTCAGAGCTTCATTGGTGGTGGGCGGTCGGTCGGTCGGTCGGTTCGGTTGGTCTCTGTTCTGCGTGAAATTTGTTCATCATAAACGCATTTGCATGGCCGGGAACATTTATGTATGTGCAGTTTGCGGTCTGACACATTGTCCCCATGCCTGGCCACTGGCCACTGGGGCATGCGGCATGCGGCATGCAGCGCGAATTGGTTGCAAACAGTCGATGGCTACAACAACTGTCCTTTATCGCTTTTTGTGGGCAGTTAACATGAACGTTTTTAGTATCGGTATATATACATCAATATATACATATATATATATATATATATACAAATGTGTGTGTGTACACGTTGTGCAGATGTGAATGCTGTGTGAATGTTCTTTGAGTATTCAAAGCAGTGGAAGAGGCGGAAGAGAGCACCTGAAACGTATGCCCGGACATGTGTAGCTGTCTCATTTGCAGTGTTCCCCGGCCCGGCCCGAACTGGGGACTGTCAACCAATGCTACACATACACATATTTACACATGTGTATGTATGTATTTATATGCTCTCTGGCTGCTGGCTGCTGCATTAATTAATTTAAGTTTGAGTGCGAAACACCTGCGCCGACAGCTACTCTGCCTTTGATCACACGACAGCTGAATATATTCTTTTAATTCCTCCATCAGCTCAGCTCATTATACACCCCGCTGCAGGAGTATATTGTGATTGTAGGAAACATATACAGTCAGACGGTGCCGCTTGGCATATGGTATATAGCTATATATCGCATATTCCTCTGGCATCTGCCGCCTCCGCAAAGGTATTCCGCATTCGGGGAGCATTGAAAATGTTCAAGCATTTTTGCTAACCCTCCAAATGCATTGCTATTGGGATAATTTAATTATTAAAGACTTTTAAAATGTGGAAAACAGTTTGCGTTTGCCAGAAATTCAAGCCACTATTTTTGGCTAGCCAATCCAAGAGTCTGCCTAGCAGCGGGTGTCTCCTACACACAGACTACACCTACACTTTGGCATTCCCACAGATCGCCCGAGGCCAAGGCAGTGTCGCCGCCGCCTAGCAGGGAAAGGAAAAGGTAGGGCCCCGGCAGGCTATACCTTTTGAATTTCGAATCAAAAATTCGCCAGTACGTAAAATACAACACAAAACAGTATCCAACACGTCACGGCGAAATAACTCAAAATTGATTTATCGTGAATATATTTGCTGATAGACCCATAACGACAACACCAGCATACGCTTGGGCCTGGCATGGGGACGGGGACGGTGACGGGACGGGATGAATGAGTCAACTTTCAAAATTTGTTATGAGTGTCAATTACAGTGGAAACAATGAGCGAAGCATTGTAGCTGTCCGAAACGTGAGGCTGACGTGACGGGATGTTGTCGATTGTTTAACCGACAATTGTGTGCTGGAAATTTATGTCAGCAGCCAGAAGCCAGTAGTGGCAGTAGCCAGTAGCCAGTGGCCAGTAGCCAGTAGCAGTAGCCGTGGGCCTGTGGTTGCGGCGGAAGCAACAGCAGTCGAGGGACAGGGACGGGGACGACGACGTGCACACGATCAATTACAAGCGAATAAATTGTGTTGCTTGGGGCCAAGTGCAGATGGAAAATCGAATGGGCATGCGTGCCAATATGCACGGCTTTTACTATTTGGACGCAGGGGCATACAAAAAAGTACATAACCCGATTCGGCTGTCATTTGAATGCACCTGCACGCACAGGAACCAAACCCCCACCCCACCCCCCTTACAGCACAGCTACGGAACATGGATGGGATGGGATGGGACAATGGGTTCGCTTGCAGCTCACGATCCGAGGCAGATGGGGCGATCAACGCCTTTGGCCGGAGACCACCGTCCGAGTTCGCGCCGTTGCCAGTCTTTTTTTTGTTGTGTGGGTGTGGGGCAGTGACAGGGGTGTATCAGATATAGCTTACCTATTGAATGGATAGCCAGCAAATGCGGCATCATACGGATGATACATCGACGGATACGGCCATGGGGATGCGCCGGCCACGAGGTTCTCCTTCAGATCGATTCCAGCCTGCAAGATGACACAATAAAACATATTTATAGCGTAAGTATATTTGTTTTGTTTTGTTTTGTTTTATTTCTGTTATTAAATTCAAAGTGGAGCTGCTGATTGGACTTGAACTAAAGACCAATTGGCTGGACCTTGAACTAAAATTATAAAAACTCGTGTTAAACAAATAATTAAAACAACTTGCCAGTCTATTTCGGAACACATTTATTTTTGGGCTGAGGCAGAAATGTTATCGCGAACAGACAAGTGCCCAGGGGCACAGAGAGAGAGAGAGAGATAATGAAGCGGAGTATTTGCGGATTTTCAAATCGAATATTTGCAGAAAAGTTCACTTTGAATTATAATATTTAAAAGTGTGTTTTACTTGAATTTGATTGATTACATAAATAAATGGACTTGCCACGCATATTTACATGCATTGGGCATCCACTCTAATGTGTATGGAGCCCACTGTGACGGCTGCTGTGTGGTTGATAAGGCGCACAATCGGAACAGCATCGCTGAACATGTGCCCCAGTCGTGGCAGCAGCCACTCGAATGCTCAACATCAGCATCAGCGCTGTGTCTGCATTTGTGTCTCAAGCGAGAATAAAGAGCACACGTATAGCCCCTGGAAGTCTCTAGTTGCAGCATGCCCGCCCCGATAAATGCCCAACACGGGCATTAGAGGGGCAGCCGCCTGTACACTGTGTTGTATACAGTATATACATTATATAGTATACAGATTAAGCTGCACGCTTAGTACTAATACTGTCTTGTCTTGTCTTGACTTAATTCGCTGCGACAGATGTCAGCTGTTCGCCGCTATTCCAGCAGATAATGAGCAAAGATGGCGCAGACAGACAGCTGCCTGAGTGCCTGGCTGTATCGTAGAATATTATAATGTACATCCCCGACTGAAACTAGTGCAGCATTCATTGGCTTTTGCTGGTGGCTAAACAGACCAAATGCAATGCACAGTCAAAACTCAGTCAATGTCGCTGGGCAGGGTCAGTGCGCCAGTGCAGCTCAAAACAAGACGCGAAATCAATAAGAATTGAGCGATAGCCATCTACATGGCACCGCAGGACGACGACGACGACGACGACGGGCAGGATGCACACACACACACAAACACACACACAAACACACACACACACTCACAGAGTATGCAGGTCGCATGCACAATGCAACGAAATCTATTGTCTGCAGCGGCTGAGGCTGAGGCAGAGGCGACACCACACCGATTCCATTGCCCGTTGCCCGTCGGTGTCTCGTCGAACGTCTGGCAAGATTACTGCAAAAGCGGAAATATTTTTATGTCGCCAACACGAAAATGTTGCTGTTCCCAGCCGCTATCATCCGACCATCGACCATCGACGGGTTCTGACTGTGGCTGCGGCTACGTAGTCCGCACTTGGATTGGGACTGGGACTGGGACAGGGTCCTGGTTCGCGCAGCATGGGGTTGAGTACAAGTACAGCGGCGATAGACTGATAAACAGCAACAGAAAGATCGGCAGGCAAAGCCAGCAGGGCAAGGCAAAGGCAAGGCAAAGGCAAAGGCAAGGCAAAGGCAAAGGCAAGGCCCTTTGACAGGTCCAGGTCCAAAACTCCAGCTCAGAATGCAGGCGGAGGAGCGCAGAACGGGACTCTTCGGTCGCTCCCGCTCTCTCTCTCTCTCTCGCCCGGATTGGAGCAGTCATTTAGCTGAGCATCTACAACGCACATCGTACAGCGCTCTGGCCAGGGTACACTATATTAAATTACAGAGCCCGGATGGGCCCGATCTGCTCCGCTCTGCTTCAGTTGGGTTCCTATTTCTCAATGGAGCCACAGCCAGAGCCGAACCGGTTCCTTCTTACAATAATCATGCCCGAACTATCGTCAAACGAGTGCACTGGCTTTTTGGCCAAAAGCGAGGCTCCAATGTTGTCTGCTGGGGCCTCTGCTCGCTTGCTGGATCTGTGTCGTGCGTGTGGAGTGCAGTGGAGTGCGTGTATGGGCCATGTCCATGCGGGTAAAGCGTACATAATAAATTGTAGCTGGCCCGGCTACTACACACAGCAATACAGCAATAGAGCGCAGCGAACGCCTCCTTCGGCAGTCATCGCTACTGTTGCCAAGAACTTGCAGCACGGCCCGGGCAACAACTGCAACTGCAACAACTGCAACTGCACGCCTCCTGTGTCGACTGGCGAATGCGCTTGCGGTGGTTAATATTAACAAGATTCGACATGTTCGCATCTGCGTTTATTATTACCAATACACACTGTCATGCAATGCAGCAGCCAGCCAGCAGCCAGCCAGATGCCTGCCACTTGTTTTCGAGTTCCATATTGCATTACCAGAGACAGGAGACGGTGGACTGCAGACTGCAAGCTGCGGATTGTATGTTTTGTAGTTTTGTAGTGAAGATTGCCCAGAAGCGATACGGCCAGTCCGCAAGCAGTATTTATCCATTATCTAAGATAATCTGGGCCCCAGATTAACCCACTTCTGGGCCGCGCCAAAGTTTCCTTCTGCTGACTGGCAAATTGAATAATTCAAATTGAAATGGGACTGGAACGCGGACTGGAACGCGGACTGGAACAGGCACTGTGACTGTTCATCTTCATTACGATGTAAATTCTGGGACGGTGTACCCTTCACGCCAAAACGTCAATGGACATTTCTTTGGGCGCCCCAAGGAACGACAAGCGACGACAATTGGCGGACGCGAGACGAATCGCTGCGACTGCGGCTCCGGCTCCTGTGGTCTGTCGCCCTGATGCGCCACAATTTGAACGATGCGCGTAATGACGGGTCGAGTTAATTAATTGCTGCTTCGATTTAAAAATAAACGCACGTTTATCCGGCGCATTCCCGCCCCGTACTCATCGGAACGGTGTGCCGCTGCCGCCGCTGCTGCTGGCGACGGCCCGAAAGAATGAATGGAATCGGAATCAGAATGGGAATCGGAATCAGAATCAGAGTGGAGAAAATTGAAATTGACTACGAGACTGCCGAATGGGAGAGCTGAGAGCGAATGCCTGAGGTGCTGCTGCTCTCCATTCTACGCCAGAAAAACCTCACGGCTCAGTGACATTTTCTTGGCTCGTTTATAAAGTTTATAAAGTTGTACAACTGTTATGGTTGTTGCTGTTGCTGTTGTTGTTTGGCGCCTTGCCGCCTTGGTCTTGTGGTGCGTTTGGCCATGCTCGTTGCCATGACTGCTAATTTGTTTGTTGTAGGCAACCATTGAGGCTTTTCAGCAGCAGAGAGCCAGGCTTGGGGGGTTGCCTTTTGCTTTGCCTGGCCTGCCTTGGGGAGCAACGTTCCTTCTGCTCCTCATTTGTGTCCTGTGTGTGTCCTGTGTGTGTGTGTGCGTGTGCCAGGGGTGGGGGCTGAACCTCATATAAAAGTGCAAAATTTACTGTTAACGAACATTCTCAACTTTGCCAAAAAGCCAAACAACAACGGCAGCAACACAAAAACTTTCCACAACACTTGCTGCAACAACAATGCCATGGGTGACAGAGAGAGTGAGTGAGAGAGGGGGAGAGAGAGTGGGAGAGGGAGGGCCGTAAATGTATTTAGTACTTTGGCAGGCTCGGGGCCACGAGCGCCCCTCGTCCTCGGCCCGCCACCACAACCATTAGAGCGCCCAGGAGCAACCCCCAAAACAACACGACGCCACTTCGACATTTTGAAAGTTGACAAATCAGTGCATGTACTCGTACTCGTACTCCGGCTCCACAGCGCCACAGCGCCACAGCTCCAAGGAGAACGGCACAGAGACTGGAGAGCCAGGAGGCTGGTTCTGGTTCGGGATCTGAATCTGAATCTGAATTGTTGCTCTTGCTGGGGGTTGTTTTCCGCATAATGCTGCAAGTGGGCTGGCCTCAGCCTCAGCCTCTGCCAGCCTGTGTGTTGGTCCGATTTGTAGTTGCCTTTCTGTTACATTTTGTGGAGAACTTGCCAAAAGGCAAGGGCAGCGGCAGAGGCAAAAGTTTTTGTAGCTCCCACAGGACATGAATGTACCACATTTGGCCCGACAGCCAGCAGCAGCAGGAGCAGCAGGAGCAGCCTCTTTGTTGCCTCTTGCCGCTTGAGAGCAGAGACCGAGTTGTTCTATGTTGCCGAGTGTGAAATTTCATGCTTGCATTGTTGTCGTTGATGATGTAGCGGCACTTAAGCCATGGAAAAGTCAATATAGCATGTAGCATCCTCGGCGTCAAGTGCTTAGCAGCCCTCCCCCACACACACACACATTCACAGCCATGCCCTTCAGGCGGGGTTGTGTGTGTTTAGATCCCATCCTTACTGAGTGAAAACTTCCACTCAACAAAGAGGCTCCCAGGGAACTTTATTAAAAGCAGACGCTGCCGATCGATGGATAGATCCAAATGGGAATATTCACTTGGCCCCTCATTAGACTGCTGCGGGAAACTAATTATAGGAAGTGCAGCTGAACCTGCCACGTAGCATGCAACAATATGCTGCTGCTCTAAGTAAGTCATTCAGTTCAGGTCGCCCATTTGCAGCCTGAGGGACAAGGGATAAGTAATTTGACGGATAGATGAGACGGCAGGCTGGCAGGCTGGCTGGGGGCAAGTCGCAGGCGGACAGCCTGTCACTTGCGTGTTGACAAATTTATTAATAAGGTACGTTACGAGGAGTCGCAGCAGCAGTGGCAGGCAGCAGCAGTCGACGCCCCCCAACACATCGAGAAAAAAGCGGCGGGCGCGGCCGCTGGGTCGGCCTATTTGTTAGCGGGCGGCGCTCTTCAAATGTATCTTGCCATTTGAAATGACAGCGATGCCGCTCGAACGCGGTTGCACCATCATCCACCATCCACCATGCACCATCCACCATCCACCTTCGACCGTACGTAAACCATCTTCCATTTGGAGTCAAAGAGTCCCAGAGCCATTCAGCGTTTGGCCCCTGTGCGGGCGGGGTGCCCAGAAATATATATATGTGTATATGTATATATATTGCCGCGTTGCGGCAAACTGACAGCCGCTTGACAGCTCGTGTCAAAGTAATGAATCCACCGCATTGAGCAGACACTTTTACAACTCCGCCGGAATTCTATGCTACCCCCGAAAGGCGCCCATGGAAGATGCAAAGAGAAATCGCTCCAGTTTAGCCAGTGGCCTAAGCGCCGGCGGCAAAGCGGCAGCACGGCGGCACAGCGGCAGAGCGACACAACGACCCCGCGACACCACGACACCAAAAGTGACTAATTACGAGCCACGGATGATTTATATTAGCGAAGACGCGACCCCGAACTGCTTTGTCTTTTCTCCTAAATGCTGCTATCACTCGCACGGCATGGCACTCGAACTCCGCTCGATCCATTGAAGAAGTGCGTGTGTGGGGCGTACTCGTGACATTTCCATCAAAGTGCTGTGTCAGCGCTCGGGGCACAAGTCTATGGCAGGGGGGGGCGCACTTAATCATTTATCGATGGGTTTCCGAATGCGACTTTCATGATTCGAACAGCACGCACAACACCGCACAATGCCATATAATACGCGTATATCCATCCACAGACTTCAGCATACAGAAAAGAATGCCGCAAAGCACACAACTAAATCTATACAAAATCGCGGCTACTGGAAGCCAGCCAACCCGACCGGTTTTTTGTTTGTTTTGTTGTGTGTTTGTTGCAGCCACAAACGAGTTCAAATGCGAATGCGAATGAATATTGAATATTTAATTTGGGCATTGTAGATAGCCGAAACGGCCCGAGCAACACCAATGCCCCAAACTCGGTGATTTACTATGTTTCTTAACACAAATTGGCAATAGGAAAACTTGCAACTAATTTTGTTTGAATATGCCAAAGCAGTGGGAGAAGCAGTGGGAGAAGCAGTGGAAAAGCAGTGGAGAAGCAGGGGCTGGGCTGCAGCTCAATTTACTGTCCCGCTAGTGACAAATGCGATATATACAATGCTATATATACGATATATATATGTACATATGTACACGCAATGGATCATACCATTCATTAAACCGCCAGTTTCGGTTTCAGCAATCGTCAGCATTCTTTCGGAGCTCTGCTTCTGTTTTTGCTGGTTGTCAGCTTTTGAGACTCTTTTTTCTTTTTTTTTAAGTTTTTCTGTTTCTTGGTTTTTTGTTGGTTTTTGTTTTGTTTTTGACTTGTAAGCAAATAAATTAATGTGTTCACATTTTATTGGATCATATTTGGAGTGGAGTGCAAAAAGAGGCCTCCTCCAGATGGATATTGATATGATGGATTTATTACGAGCATTTGGAATCCAATTTCATCTGCGATTTTCGGCCAACAAATGACCCCGCCTGGGTGAGTGCCGTACCTGGGATATTGTGCGCGCCGCATGTGGTCCCCAAGTAGTGTAACCAAATAGAATTGTTGGCCAACAGACAGAGCCAAATTACATGATGCTATTAGAAGTAAAAGGGCGAACAAAGGGCCGACGTCGGACATGTGGTGAGCAGGCGGCAGGCCCAGGCCCAGGCAGGACGTGTCCCATTGTCGAGAAAAATGTCTACTTTAGGCTCAGTCTCAGCAGCAGTCTCCCTCCCAGGTCGAGTATTTTGCAAACTCTGAGGTCGGTTCCCCCTCCAACACACACACACACACAATGTGGCTTGAAATATCACCCAGGCAGGCCAAATGAGAGGTCAGGCATAGGCCCTAGGCTCCAAGGCCTGACAAATCGCTCGCTGGGCTGCCCAAAGCGAATGCCAAAAGCTAAACCCCAGACGGACCCTGGCTCGCTCGTTCGGAAGCAGTGTACCCATAGACTGGTACACGATCAAATGACGGAGACGACAACGAACCGACGACGCCGACGACGACGCCAACGCAGACGTGGACGCCGATGGTGGTCTGCCGCTCCGACGCTGGACAAATTCACAAATTTATTGCACCATTGTTCAGTCATATGACTTATGAACAGGCCGGACTGCAGCAGCACGAGTGCGTGGTTCGGGGGGCGGTGGGTTGGGGGCAACTCTTCACTTACCGGATTAGCGTAGAACGGAGGTTGATCGCCGGCGATGCCCGAGAGGTATGCAGACATGCCCTCGGGATACACGCCGAGCGGCACGCCACCCGCCGCAGCGAGCCGCTGATAGTTGAGCATGTCGTACTGGCAGGAGCAGATCGTCTGGCCGCTGACGGGGTCCGTGTAGATGGTGCGGCCCGTGTCGCAGCAGCGGTTCGGATTGGCGGAGGCGGGCGGTGGCACTGGACCGGACGAGTGCGGTCCTGGCGGCGGCTGGCCGAGCACGGGCAGTGCTGGCAGGCCGGCCGCCGCCCCACACGGGGAGGTGGAGCGCGCTCCCTGCGGCACCGTAGACGTCACCATTCCACTGTGCCCGGGCCCGGCTACGGGCGTACCCAATGGCTGCTGGTTGGCGGCACAAGCTAGCGTCGCCACCGTCGACGGAGGAGTCTGCGCCGGCGCGTTGGTTGGAGGTGTGTTGGGCGATGAAGTGGCAAGGTGAGTTGAAACGGCATTCTGCAAGTGAAGAATAGGCAGAAAGTATGCCATTAATATGGGTGAAAATAGTTTAAATTTAGTTTAAATTTAAAGAATTAAAAGTGCGCTTCGCTGTGAGGATCGAACACGCACAATAATGAAACATATATATAGATATATATGGTTTCAATCGAAGAGGTCTTTGATGCAGAGCGCACGAAATTTAGTTCATTTCACAGCAAAAATTAAATAGAAATATGAATTAATTTCAGACCAAGAATTAAATATAAATATAAATTAATTTCAGACCATAAATTGAACATAAATATAAATTAATTTCACAGCAAAAATTAAATATAAAATATATAAATTAAATATAAAATAATGAAAATTAATTTCAGACCAAGAATTAAAAGATAAATTATATATAAATATATAAAATATAAATATATAAAATTGAATTAAATTGAATTTATTTGTGATCACTTCAATATCTTTTTTTTTTTTTGTTATATCATAAATGAATTAAATTACTAAAATTATGCTAATTCGATTTCACTACCAAAAACTTCAGTGCAAGAACGTCACCAAAAGGGTTTCGTTTCGTTTGGTTTGGGTTTTTTTTTTGTATTTTTCAAAAAAGATTCCCAAATATTTGCTGTTATCCCATCCATTTTTGAGTTAACGGCGAACCATTAAGGCCGCTGCCAGTCGGTGCTTCTTCTTTTGCCTGGATGCACGTTCCTAGGGCCCGGAGGTCTACTGTACCGTGTGCCGCTAGCAGCTACCAGCTACCAGCTGGCACTAAAACTTAATTAAAAACGTTGCCTCTTATCAATGCGATAAGCGCGTCTCCTCCTAGGTGTACAGAGTCTATGGGTGCCCTGGGCCTGGGACTGGGCCTGGGACTGGGTCTGGGCCCTTCAAAACCATCTCCACTGCTGCTGCTGCTGCTGTTGCTGCTGCTGCTGCTGTTGTCTCAGTCAATAAAAATGGAACTCTCTCGGAACTGAACCCGAGACCCCTTCGACGGAGCGGAGGGAGGGATCTTCAAAGTGGGGCCGCCATTACCAACAAATCATGTTTTCGATTGACAACATTGATTTAAATTACACAGCCGATTGCTGCCAACGACGACAGCGGCAACAACAACTGCCTCGAGGCATCGACATCCACAGGCCAACATACAACAACATACAAACAACATCGCTGGCAACAGCCACGGCAACGTCCTAAGAGCAATTTGATTGTAAGTTGTCCAATGACTGGCCGGGGATCGGTCGCAGCTCTGACTCTGCGCCGCTGCACCGGACTCCGACTCCGACTCTGACTCTGACTCTGCGGCGCTGCTGCACCTCGGCATGAGCCTATCGCGCACTTTTGTCAACACTTTTAGTCGGCAGGGGAACACACTGCACTGCACACACACACACTCCGCGCACCAATACCATTACCAATGCCCGTGGCACATGGAGGAGCCATGGGGACGCATCCGCGGACAAGTTTCAGGTTTGTTTATCGACTCGACTTGACTGCTGTCTCTTCGGTTTGCTTGTGTTAACTTTTTCCTGGGCTTGGGTTGGGGTTTGGCTTCGGCTTTGGGTGCTTCTTCTCACTATCTCTCGCTCTGCCTCTCCCTCTCTCTGCGTCTCTGTGTTGCTGCATTTCCCATTTAACATTTTACAAATGATCCAAGGCGTAAGATACGATTTTTATCGCAGAGCCGCCGGTCAAAGCGCTCGCTGCATGTATTTGGCGGCGGCCGAGACCAAACAATGATTGATACCCCGCCGCTATCCGCTAGATGAAACGCCCTGCTACACTCGTGCATACACAGATAGATACATGAGGCGATGGGCCATTGCCACTGGCACTGCATCGGACTGCATAGGGATCGTGATCGGGATGGCCACCTCACCTCACCGCTCCCTTCTCGCCGCGTCTCGTCTCGTGCTTTCATCGAGTGACAACTCAAGTGGCCCTATACGATTAAAAATTAATTCCCGGTGTTTGTGTTGCCCAATGGAAAATGGGCAGCTGATAAGCCGCCACTTTGAATGCGCCGCCGATGATTATCGCTCCGCGGGTCTGGCTGTATCTACGGGTTCCAATCCGCGCAGTACTCCAACGCCTCGCACATTGAAATTGGAAACGAAAGCGCTGGATAGATGATGGATAGAATAACACAAGTGATACGAGCCCTGCAATGGCCATACTTTTCAGTTATATTTATTCAGCGATTAATGGAAATTAAGTGGAGGAGAGTGGAGTCGGGAGTGTGGAGTGCAGAGTTTAATTCGAGAGCTGCGCTGCGGTTGCACTGACTTGTTGTTCTGCTGTGCCACAAGTTGCATTCCACGTTGCACATTTGTTGGCTTTGCATTTGGGCAAAGAGAGGCACAATCACAATACTCAGTGGCTCCGATTACCAAACAGGCCTCCCATTCCTGTGACATTTACCGAGTGTGAACAGCAGATCTTATTGGATTGCTAACATCAAATCTATTCTGTTCTATTCTGTTCAGTTCTGTTCTGTTCTGCCCACAGACAGAGCCAAGTACTACGACCTTGCTTGCTTTCATTTAACAAGTACATGCAACGCACTTTTTGAGCAGACATTTTCTTGGTTGGCATCTCGCATGGATTGGATTGTGGTTTGTGCTGTAGTTGGACTGGGCTGCTCTGGTGCTCTGCTCCTGACATTTTCCCATCCCACCGGTGGGCTCTGTGGACTTGGCAGACAGTCGATTGTAAACATCTACTTCGATTTATTTTTAAGTGCATTTCCTCTTGCCAAATTCAACTACTCGCCAAAGCGAGCGAAACATGCAGTACAATACAATACAATACAATATATATTTATATTTAAATGCTGTGTCTGACAAGTGATCCACGACGATCCACCATGTTCCTCTTGGGCGCTGCTCGCTCTTTAGCCGATCAACAAGTGCTGTCCGACAAGGGAGTCTGTCTCTGCCCCCCCGTTCTCTATGCATAAATCTCTGAGTGTAATTTGTGATCAGCCTGCCATCCGGGAAATTTATAGAAAAATGTGCCTCGCTTAATCCTCGGCAGCCAAAGACATGGGCAGAGTTGCAGGTCTCCCACAAGGAGAATTATACAGCAAATAAATGTACGAATGAACGCTGAATTATGGCCACATTAAAACCATCAAAATATGCCAAAAATAGGTAAAATAATAGGTAAAAGTTGTATACGCACCATTACTAAACAGATACCGGTTTCATTACTGTGCACTGTCATTTAATATTGATTTGTTGCTCGTGACTTAAACTTTAAAGTATTCTGGAAGTCCCGATCTAGATCGAACTCTCAAATTCGCGGGCAAACTAACGCACTGCCAAATAATTCGATACGATTTTCGTGTGCGGAAAGTGAACGAAGTTTTCTCTTTTCTTTTCTTTTCTTGTATTTTGTGTGTGAACTTTAGCTTTGAGGTGATGATTGCTTGTCGCCGAATACTTTGGGGATCATTTACGATTATTATTAATTCACAATTGGCTTTTAACGGGGTGTGGCGGGGGGACTTTCATTAGCACTTGCCGCGACGGAGTCTCAGTATTTGTTGTGGATGTTTTTGCATCTGGATTTCACTCTATGGGCCATATGGAGGGCCACTTGCCGACGGCTGAAGCGTTGTTGCAGTTGCAGTTGCAGTGGCAGGCGGGTTACAGTTTCGGTGTGAGCCAACAGTGCAGTACTACGGGGCACGGGCACGGACACGGCTTAGTCCGCGGCGGCTGCCACAAGCGGCGGCGGTGTGTGTGACGGCGGCGACGAAGACGACCGGAGAGCGAGCCGGAGTTGGAGGCCAGACCGAAGAGTCCGTGTCGGAATACGAGAACGAACCAATGCGGAGGAGCAGCCAGCAAAGCACAACCTGAAGCGACGGCGCGCAGCAGACGAACCGAACCCAAGCGGCAGGCAGTCACAGGCACAGGGCACACACAGGGCACGGCACAAGCAGCACGGGCGGCACAGCACAGGCAGCACAGGCAGCACAGCACAGCACGAACGAACGAACGATACGAACAATCTGCGTAACAGTCGAAAGTAGACTAACATGAGTTTCTTGAGCAACTACAAAGTGTACGACAAATGGGAATTACACGACAACCGACAATCGAAAACAGCGAAAAACAGCAACAGCAACAACAGCAACAGCAGCAGCAGCAGCAGCAGCAGCAGCGGCAGCGGCGGCAGCTACATGCCGCACACCACCACGACAGCAGCAGCGGCAGCCACACACAGATACGCCACACCAAGGCAGTGTGTAGTGGTGTTGGTGTTGGTGTTTGCTGAGCGAGAGAGAGAGCGAGCGCGAGAGGGAGAGCGAGAGCGACAGTGTGATGGGCAAAACTTGTTTCTCCCCCTTATTTTTACTCTTTCCGGGGACTGTGTGCCTTGGTAGTGGTAGATCTGGTGGTGGCTCTCACAAAGAGATGTATCTATGTATCAGTGTGCGTGTGTGTGTGTGTGTGGTGGGGTACGAGTACGACGAGTACTCGTACGAGTACGAACGATGACGACGAACAGCCAACACGGAGCGTAACAACGGCAATAATGATTATCATTATAAGTGGGCTGGCGCTGGGGCGGCCCGGGCCTGGGCCTGGGCCTGTGGCACACGCGAGTGCGAGCGAGATGGTGTGGCACGAGAACCGGTTGCGTCATGGGAGCACGGCAGGGCATTGCATGGGGGGGAGGGACACACACAAAAAAGTATCTGAGCTGAGCTGAACTGAACTGCTGGCTGCTGCTGTGACCATAAATAAAGTATCTGGCAGTTGCGGTGTGCGAGAGCGAGACAGCAAGTGGCCGTCTGGGCCACGAATCGGCATTCGGCAGCAGCGGCAGCAGCGACGACAGCCAGTTGCTGGCTGTTGGCTGCCTGCTCCGCTCTCTCTCTCGGGCTGGGCCGCGAGTGCGAGCAGTGCGGCGCATCTGGCCAGAGAGAGAACATGAAAAAATTAACTTAACAACTAGAAAAATGGCTGTTATTGCGTGTTGTTGTAAATGCCGATGTATGTATTTGTAGGCACTGTTGTTGCTGCCTGCCTGCCTGCCTGCTGCTGTTGCAACGCTGCTACTTGCTGCTGCTGCTGCGACGACTGTGACTGCTGCTGCTGCTGCTGCCGTGGGTGTTGGTACCGTGTATTTGTTGCCATAAACAACACAACAACACGAAACGTCGCGACGTATGAAAGCAAAGTGTTTGCTCTTGCCCCGCGCCCTGCCATCCCCACTCTCTTGGCTCTGCTGCTGCTGCTCGATGAAATAAGAAAAGCTTGATGAACATGAACGAAACGAAACGAAACGAAAGTCGTGAAGAAGAGGTTGGGCCAACGCTGCTGTCGCTGCACGTAGTACGTACCGTGCACCGTGCACCGATGGGTAATGTTTTATCATCTGCCCGCCCGCCTGTCCCCTCTTCAGCGGGCTCTGCCACTGACCGCTGTTTGGCTGGTGCTGCCGCTGGGATTGGTGGCATCTTTCGCGCTGCCGCAGTCAACGTTGCTGCTGCTGCTGCCGCCTCTGTCTCTGCTGCTGCTTCTGCTGCTGCTACAACATACGCTCTTACATTTTATTATGTAGGTATTTGTTTTTGTTTTTTTTTTGTTTTGTTTTTGTTTCTTTCCTTTTTTTTTTTGTTTCTCTGTTTTTGCCTCTTTCCGTGGCGTTTCTTTAACTTTTTCTAATTAATTGAAACGCCACTCGAGAGGAGTGACGGCGCTGCTGCTTGCTGCCTGCTGCCTGCGAGAGCGGGATGGCTACAGCACCGACACGTCGTTTATAAGTCTGTATATCCATACACCCCTCCCCACGCCACCCCACCCCCCACGACACACTCGTACAAATGTAGCTATGTACTGCGATATAGCCGCATCGCACATACAACTGCCATGTAGACTAGATTCGAAAGCTACTTTGTCGTGGCTGGCCCCCTGCCGCCTCCTGGCCAGCTCCTGGCCTGCGGTGTCGCACACGCAGTAAACAAAGTCTTACAACATTTGAATGCAGTCACTTTGTACGTACCACGTACTCCTTCCTGCAGCCATTAACAACTAGTTTTCCGATAGTCATTTGTTGTTTCGGGCGCGATCTGCCGATCACGAGAGTCGCCCCCATGTTGCGCTGCCCGTGCCCCACCGGTGGATGTGGATCGGTGGCCTAACCGCTCATACGTCCAGTCAGATGGCGAATTCCATTTTATTCGGAGCATTAATGGGGTGCCTAAGCGATGCGTTTGCCCCCAAAAGGTTTGACTCCATAGAAATTCACATTACGTATACGCATCGTGGTCTACACGGCAATGCGCAGCAATTTTTAAGCTCATAATTTCTGTCGCTGATAACTTCAATAGATTCATGATTTTTACATTAGTTTCGGGGTACACAAAAAATATGCAATATTTAAGGCTGTAAAACAAAATAAAAAATAAAATAAAAATAAAAATAAAAAATAAAATAAAATAAAAATAATATTCTGAATTAGATTTCCCTTGCTCATTAATTTTTTTAGAAAGGATACTTAAACCTATGATAGTTGTTTACTCCCAAAAACCGTCGGTGTACACCCGAAAGCATTCTCAGAGCCACAGCGTTTCCCACTTTCATTCATTGCACAAGGACATTGCCCCAAGGACTGCACAGACACTACCCATACGACTGAGAAACAGCGGAAATATCTGTTTGTGCATACCCGAGCCGAGGATGTGATTGATAATCAGCTGGAGATCCTGCCAAATGAGCAGAGGAGCATCTGCTGGGCTCCCCAGCAGAGCATCTTTGGGCATTGTGCGGCCTTAATTGGCTCGCGAGCAAGCAACAAATTCAGATCACGTCAAGTCATTGGCGCGACTACAAAATTGCCGTCGCCTTCTCCACGGGGAGGACACAACAACAACAACAACTACAGCAACAAGAACAACACCAAACATAGCAGCTCCCCGGCCCGGCCCGGCCATGACACTCGCAACCGCAGAGCCGCAGCTGGCGGGGGGGCGGTGGCAGGAGGGGGAGGCGCGAGATTGGCCACCAGTCTTTTTCGGGCTCAGCCCCAAGGGGGGGCGGGCACACAGTCGCTTACTGGCGCTAAGAGGCCGTGGCAAGAGTGACACAACGCGAGAGAGCGAGACAGCGAGAGCGAGAACGAGCGCGAGAGAGAGAGAGAGAGTGGGAACAAGCGAGAGAACGAGATAGATATGGCATGGAAAAGTTGCCCCAAAGGCCGCAAGCAAAAGCGGGAGGGCAAGATGATGCCCGGAGTCGCCACCGTCGCCTCTCACTGCCTCTGGCTGTGGCCTCTGCCGCTCTGCCATCTCTGCCACCTCTGCTGCCACCACTGCTGCCTTCCCAGCCTCAGTCGCAGTCCCAGTCGCAGCCGCAGTCGTTAGTCGCAGTCGATCCAAATCCAGAAACAACGTCAGTCTTTGTTTAACGATTTTTATATTTCGAACACGAGATATATTTGTATCCTTTGTGTTTTTCGTGTTGCCACAGCGCAGCGCTGTATCTCTGTGTGTTGTAGTTGTATTGATGGCAGCAGCGGTGGCAGCTTTTGCCTGCTGCTGCCACTTCGTTTCGTATCTGTTGGCCTCGTCTCGCCCATGCTCACAGACACATGTACTTGTGTACATGTGTACCTGTGTCCGTGTATATCTTTCTTGTGCTTGCAGCAGCAGTGGCAGCAGCAGTGGCAGCAACAGCAGCAGCAGCGCTCAGGTTGTTACCACAGAAGGAAGGCTGGCATTTGTGTTTGTGCAGAGCCAATGACGATTGTGAGCTTGGAGGCTCAACTTTCTCGGCACTTTTCACACAGTTCTTCCCCCCGTATCTGCTGTATCGGCTGTGTGTGCTGCATGAACGTGGACAAGGCAAGCGCGTGTAGCAGGCAGTGTAGCCAGGCAGCGCCGTGTGTGCGTACGACACGAATCTTAATCTAATAGATACAAATGAAAAGGTGCTTGGGTGCTCCGCTCCGGTGTAATCGCTTTGACTCGGCCGCGTCGGCGTCGGCGGTGGAGCCAAGAGGAAGGGCTGCTGCTGCTGCTGGGGCTGGGGGCTGGCTGAGTGGTGGCTGCGGTCTGTTTTTACCACCCCCCACCGAAAATCAAGTGGATCGAGTATTGATTTGCTTCCTTCTGCTCGTGGGATTTCCCTGCGGCAAAAGTTTGGCTGTGGCAAAGTTTTGATTGATTTTCTTCAAGGAACTCCGTTCGGCGAGCTCATTATTAAGATACAAATGATGGAGTTGAATTGGGGCATGCCACATGGATATATATATATAGATATGTAGAGACAATCGCTTATGCTTGCTGGTGGGGTGGGTGGAGCAATCTTCGCTGTGTCCGGTCCGCTTTGGCGATAACATAACTACGTACAAGCCCGAGGATGTTGCACGTTGCAAGTGGGCCAGAGTGCAGCCAACCAGCTAACCGACCAACCCAGCCATTAATGAAGAGCCAGCCAGAAGCAGCAATGAAAGTTGCAACGTTGCAAAGGTGTGTTCCTCCTCTTCTCTATCTGCTCTTCTCTGTACGAGTCTGTGTGTGTGTGCACCTGGGGCAGGGTTTAATGCTGGAGTGTAACGACCAGACCAGATAGATACTGATGCTCTCTCTATGCTGCAGCACAGAGCAGAGCACAGAGCACAGCACAGCCATCATCGACATGCGATGAACATGAAACAAGTTGTACACAGATAATCATAAATAAACGAGGCAACGGCAACGGCGACGGACGAGCGAGGAAAAACGAGCTACGTGAACGGGCTTAAAAGACAAGACAGAGACAGAGACAGGACGATGACGATGACGATATGAGCTGAGCCAGGCGAGAGAAGAACGAGAGCTTTGGCAAGACACACACACACAGATGGAGAGACAGAGAGGGAGAGACAGAGAGAGATAGAGTGTGAGAGTGGGAGAGAGATACTGTGGCAAAGTACGAAAGAGCAAGCACGAACACGAGCGCCAGAACTAGCGCCAGGTCCCAGTGCCAGTCCCAGTGCCATTCCCAGTGCCAGTCCCAGTGCCATTCCCAGTGCCTGTGGTTGCCCCCCCCCTACCTATAGCCGAGCAGAGTTCGATTGGTAGCGCAAGGGCCACATCCACAGCCCACATCCACATCCCACATCCCTGCTGCTGGCAATCGTAGAAACACTGCCAGCCAGATAAAAAGATACTTTTGCACACGGCGACAGCTACACACGTTGCTGCATCTCACTCACACAAAAGAGGGGGGCCTGTAGGATGGGCCACTGCCACTGCCACTTGGCGGTTGAACACGAAAGTTCAATAGCTCTGAGATGCCCATGGGACTCGGACTGGGACTGGGACTGGGACTCCTTCTCCTTCTCCATCGCCATCTCCAGCTCTACGCCCGAATTCGAATCAATTTTCGCTCGTAATTAGAAAAAGCGCTCATCAAAAATAATAAGGGTTAAGCTTAAAGGAATGGCCAATTAGATCAAAACTTTTGCACTTTTTTTGGGGGCGGCCCAAAAAGCGTAATTAAATCTAAAAGAACCCAAACTTTGCTTTTTTCTCCCTGTCCCTTTCCCTTTCTATTTCTGTTATATTTTGTTATTTAGTTTTTTTTTTTTTTGGTGGGGTTTCTGCTTCAGGGTTTCCCGTTCCCCGTTCCTGGCTGTGGCTGTGGCTGGGCGTACATGTAATAAATTTAATCATAAACCGAAATAAGCGCGTTTAACCACGCTATCTTTTTTATTTTATTTTATTTTATTTCATTCGCTCGTTTCGTTTCGTTTCGTTTTTTTCGGAGGAGATGGCTGGCCCCGTTCGGAGTTGGGGGAGGGCTGCCACTAAATAAATTGGGGGGTTGGCTGGGCTGGGTTGGGTGGGTTGGGTGGGTAGAAAGTAGTCATTGGGTTGGGCTGGCATTCGTTATGGTTAGCCATCCGGGGCCATCCGCATAGATACACAAATAGCTGCTAGTGTGCGTGGTGTGTGGACTCTCTGCATACTAGACTGTCCATTCCATGGAGTCGGAGCCCCAAAAAACAAAATGTAACTGATGTTTTTGTGTGTTGCTGCCGCATAGCGCCGCCGTCTGTTGCCACCTCGGAGGCCTCTGGCTCTGGCTCTGCCTCTCGGGCTTCCTTGCCTGCCAGATTTCAATGTTGCTACTTCATTTTTATCGCGTTAAGAGAATATTGGACATGTGTGTGGTGCCTTCAACCCTCGTACTGCTCCCGGCCCCAGCCCACTCTCGGCTCGGTGTGGCTCTCTGCGCGCGGCCATAAAACATTCAGCATTCTACATAGATTGTTACCGTTTGCAACTTTTCCTTTTGTAACTCCTACCCGTGCCCGTGCCCGTACCCGTGCCCGTACGGCATGCGGCCCCTCTGGCTGTTTTATCGTTTTTTGTTAGGCTCAAGTGTTTATCTTGGCTCCTTCATTCCGACTGAGTTTTTCGCTCGCTCGTATCCCCCATCCCGCCCCGCGCTTCTAGCAGTTGTTCGTGGTGTTGCACTCGCTGCTACATGCACAGGGCGTGGCTTATGGTCGGTCAGCGAAAATGTACGAAAAAAAGTACAAAGAAAGAATATCGTTCATGGGGTAAGCGGCGCAGTGCTGCGCGCAGCTCGCTTAGGGGGTTGGCAGGCAGTGCCTGGCTACCGCCTAGCTCTCGTACCGTTACGGCCACAACAAACGCCGCCATGCCAGGCCACAGGATGGCAGACGTTCCGATGGTGCCACCAAACAAAGCAGTTCATTTGCTCCTAAGACAGCACTGCTTTATTCACACAAATTAATTTAATTTATTTTGGTTTTATTCGGGCTGTAATCAATGCTAAAAAAGGGAAATTTTATTTTTTAATCTTTTTTTTGTATCCGTTACTCTGTGCTAGAAGGGGTTTAGCTCGCAGTTAACTCAGATCTACTCAGGAATTAAGTTTGACTTGATTTTGTATGAATTTATATTTATATTATATTTATTATTATTATATTATATTTATTTTATGAACTTGACTTTGTATGAATTTATATTTATATTATATTTATTATTATTTTATATTTATTATTATATTTATTTTATATTGATTTAAATATTTTTTGGGAACATTAAATGTATGTAAATGTAGCTGACACATTTCTAAAAAAATACACGCATTAAAAAATTAAGAAATATTATCTTAAATATATTAAAAAACTAGAACCGAATAGAAATAAAAACAAGCAGGCAATCCACACAAATATGAGCCCACTTTAAGCTCCAAAGTGTCTGACAGTCTGGTGTATAAATTTGAATTACTTCAATTATAATTATCAAAACAACGAAAATTGATTGATACATAAACTTGTGCAGGGACTGTGCTCATCCAGCAGCTAAGCCCAAGATCCATGCCAAGTCCTCAGCCGCCCCAAAAGTCCTCAAGCAGAAGCTCTGCTTTTAATAGACTGCCGGGGGGGGAGGTCTGTTCTGCGCCAACGCCAATTGACAGGCGAAGGCAGGCGCAGGCAGTCAGGATTTTAATTTCACATGTTGACTGCCGCACTCTGTTTATTTTATGAACTTTATTAACGCTCTTCGCACGTTAACGGCTTCACGCCGACCAGGCGGAAAACTGACGCTGGTGGCGGGGGGGGCAGCCAAGTCTAATATTAATAACAAGCTTGAACCTAATTCCTTATGATAAATGATATAAGTCAACAACCCTCGAGTCGCTCGCTGGCTCGCGATGCTCCCCCATTTGCCTGCCTGTGCCACTGCCACTGCCACTGCCACTGCCACTGTGGCTGCCACAATCGTTGCCGCAGTCGCTGCTAAAGGACGGACGGACAGACGGTCGGTTGGCCAGACAAGGAGAATTTCATTTACACGCGGCGGGATAATGTTCTGATGATGGCATGTTTTTTTGCATACAAAGTATGCAAACGCAAAGAAGCGGAAAATATTTATGAAATTGCCGCAGAACTGCCAGCGCGAATGTCGTAAAAAGTTGGAAAATTAGATTTTTTCTGTGTTATACACAAGGCAGAGCTGAGCTGAGCAGAGCAGTGGAGTTTCCACCCCCGAAAAACTCCATGGATGGGCAGATAAAAATGCTCGAAAGACAGTCAGAGATGGGGCCCCTAGAGAGAGCGAGAAAGAGACGCATACTTATGTATATACTCATGTATATACTCGCAGTACGTTAAATATTTGCCAACACTCAACTTCGGGGCATAACAACTCAACTTGAGCGGAGGATTCACTGTCAAGCCAAAGGCCTCAAGGAGTTTATGGGCGGGTGGGCGTTGGGCGGCTTGCTACAAAAAATAGAACCCACAAATTTACTGCTCGAGTTTTAAAGCCTCATTCGTGTCACTTGATGCATTTCCTACAAGATAATTTCGCTTGATTGGGAGCGGGCTAACGCTGCCATTGAGAGTACAGTTGTGAAAGGTTTTCGCTAGCCAGGTGTAAGGCAGAATAATGTGGAATATTATCAGCGTCCACAGACCACCATCGCAATCGCCATGGCCATCAGCAGTGGCAGCAGCATCAGCAGCAGCAGCAGCGTTAAGGGCCCAAACACTGCGTTTTATAATCCGATTAACTGCGGTGGGTAGCGCACAATATTCCCCTGAATTTCCTGAATTTATGTAGACTCATAAATCGTTGTAGGGTGTTGGATTTGATTTTCGAGCAGCATGGAAATATTTACCATAGCCGTGAAATACTCACGAATATCCCACCCTCCCCCCGCAATCTAATAGCAAAGTCATTTACAAACAGTCTGATTAAAGTACAGCCTTTCAATATTCTTTTTGTATATTTTATTTTTGCTTCCTTAGCGGCTAAGCGCTGGGGGTTTGTGGTTAAAGTTTGAACCATCCGCAGCTGAAAAAGGGTAATAAATTAATAGCTGAGCAGTTCTTGGTTTAATCACTTATGAATGAGCCCAATAACCCACCGTCATTACACGCTCCGATTGCTGATATTTCTGTGCTTCTGGGGGGCACAATCCTCTGGCCATTCACATGAGGCGTTAGTTTTGTTTAATTTGGCAAACATTCGTTTATCACCTCTCCACACACGCGTATTTGCCTTCACTTACCGCTTTGGTTTTGGCTTTGAGTTTGGGATTGGGCCGAAGAGCGCTCACTGTGCCTGGCCTGGCCTGGCCCTGGTTGCAGTGTTAGTTCGGCTGTGCACACGAGACGGCTACGTATTGGTGGGCCTGCTTTCGAAGGTAAATAGAGTTCGAAGTGACAATGGCATCTGTCTGCCGATTGTTGTCTTGCGCGCAAAGCCCCTTCCTTCCTCCCATCACTGGTCGCAGCACAGCCTCTGTTTCAGATGCTTTTGGCAGGCATCCCCCCATCGCATCGCATCGCATTCCCATTCGCTTTTGCTTTTGCTCTCAGCTATTTAACGTGTTTTCATAATTGATTGCTAAACTGTTTTGTTTAGACCTCTGCATATATTTTTATGCAAATAATTACGAACGAGCACATAATGGGTTGCCTGTTGGCCTTTTGCTTTTGCTCTGGATCGTTGGCTCCGCTCTTTTGCTGCTGCTGGTGGCACATACCAGGCTGGCATTGGGATCTGGCCTGGGCTTGGGGGCTCTTCGAGGCATGCTCGCATTGTTTGCGAACATTTGGTTTTGTCATTAAAATATTTTCGGTTTTGTTCAGATTTAGCCGCAGTCCTTTTGCTGCGTCCCACACAACAGTGTGTGTACTTTTGCATTTGTTCTGTTCCTTTTTTGCCATATCACATGTGTGAAAAGCTGTTAGTCAATAGAAACGGTCAACTCTATGGGGGCTGTTATACGCACGCGTGAAGAGCTGTTAGTCAACAGAAACTGTCAACTCTATGGGGGCTGTTATACGCATGATATACCCATAGCCATCGATAACAACAGAGGCGATACTCACTTAAGAAGTCGAAGCGAACAAGATAGCACACGTTCAAGAAAACCTTTCGTTTCAATTAATTCAGTCTACATATTGTTAAACTTATTATATCCAATAAACACTACTACTACTCAAAAGTCATCCCTTCACAGTTCAGAAGTGGGATTAGTAGAGTTTTTATGTGTAGAGCGAAAAAGTTGTAAGAGAAACTCAAAAAAAAAAGCGACAAGAATCGTCGGCGTGGGAAGTTTGCAATGGGATGTGTTCCCTAAGGTCTGTGTGACAAAGAAAATTGCAAATTACGGATGTGTTCCTTTTCTACGTGGCAGACGGATTCAACGTTCAGCGATCAGGAATCTTAGTGAACCTGGACAGAAAGAGTCTCAAGAAATTGCGTCAGGAATCTGTGTGAGCCTCTCTATATATACTAATACATAGAAAAGGCTTGTGTGTATATGTAGCGTCGTTGTGAAATTCACAAGTTGAAGCCCAACATTGTGAAATACAGTCATATCAGTTGTCTCGCTTGCACACATCATAACGAAATTGATTGTGCGTGCAAGTTAAAAGCAGACAAACAGAGGGACGACCATATCAGCGAAAATGGTCAAAATTGCGGATCTTAAGGTGGACCAGTTACGGTTCTTGTTAAGAGAGCGGAACTTGGCAGTTTCGGGCTCCAGAGCCGAATTAGTACAACGACTAATTGAGTTTGAGAAAACCGAAGACGTAGAGATGCCACAAGCGGCTGGAAACATAAGTCAGCATGAGGAGGAGACGCTGACGTCACATGCGGCGGCAATTTCACACATGCAAAATGAAATGACGGAGCTGAAGAATATGATGGTTCAGTTGGTCATCATGCAACGACAAAACGTGGAAGCAAAAGCATCAGGTGCAACAGCACAAGCAGCAGCAACAACAAACCAGCAGCCGATCAGAGAAGAAAATACAGAGGGTAGACAGGCTACCAATTACGTAAGGCAAGCGTCGGTCAAGGAAATAGCAAATACCTTGCCGGACTATGACCCCAGCGACGATAATGCCATCTCCGTAGACCAGTTCATCGATCGTGTCAACAAGGTAGTTGAGGCTTACCAATGGGACGAGAAGTTTCTTTTGCTCGCCATTTATACGCGGCTTAAGGGTCCCGCTAAGATGTGGCTCGACTCGTCGCCGGTTCTACACACCACATGGAGTGACTTCGCTGCAGCTATAAGAGACGAGTTTGGATCTAACCCAGATGAAGCAGAAGTTCACTTCAATATGGCGAATGCAACCAGACGATCAAAGGAGACAGTAAAGGAGTACTGTTTCCGGATGTCCGCCCTGGGCGTGCGGTACAAGCTTAGTGAAGCAGCTGTTATAAGATATGTTAGATCAGGTATACAGCATCGAGAATTGCAAAATAGTCTTGCCGCAATTCAGTTTTCGTCAATGAAGCAGTTTCGTGATGCAGCCGAATCGTATTTTGTAAATAGAGGTCGACCAATCGCAAACAAAAAGGAGTTCGTACCAAAGGGCAGCAACTTTGAGACAAAGCAGGACTACGACGTAAAGGCAACAAAGCCAAAGGAGACTCAAAAGTGCTACAACTGTGGAGAATTGGGGCACTTCGCTAGTTCATGCCAACAAGAAAAAAGAAGTCGCGTTGCAACAACTGTAATAAGTTTCATTCACTCAATGTGAAATGCCAACCGGCAAATATGATGCGTTTGGGTGCCGCGAATCTCGACAAGCTATTCACCAGGAAAATCTACATACAGTCGTACATCTATAGCGCATTCATTGATACTGGAAGTCAGGCTAGTATCATGCGCCAATCAGTTGCCAAACAAATCAACGCTGATCGCCACAAGTGCTCTATGAAGATTCGAGGCATTTGTGGGGGCTCCTGTATCTTGACCGAAGCAATGGTTGTGGATATGGACATCGATGGAAAAATGATTACGGCCAAAGTATACATAGCAGACGACGACCTGCTGCAAGAGGACTTTCTGTTAGGACAAGACGTCATCATTAGCGGTCATCTATCGCTGAAGTTTGAGCCAGGCGACACTGAAGTGAAACGTGCTATTCATCAACCGGTAGCCTTTGTAAGCGGCAACCTAACTACAAAACTTCTTGTCAATCTACAGAACCATCAGGAGAGAAGTCAAATGGGCGGTTTGCTGGAGAAGTTCAGGCATGTTTTCTCCACAGGACTGCAAGGCATAGGCAAAACCAACATTGTTCAAGCCAACATTAGCGTTGAGAGTGGCCAAGTGGTTTCGCAAGCGCCATACCGAGTATCCGAGCCAAAGAAGGAAATTGTAAGCAGAATGGTCGAAGAGCTGTTGGAGCAGGATATTATCATACCATCCACGTCAGAGTACGCCAGCCCAGTGGTGCTCATCAAGAAGCCAAACGGTAGTGATCGACTATGTGTTGATTACCGCCGTCTCAATAAATTGATCAAGAAGGAAAATTTTCCTGTACCGAACATCGAGGAGCGTCTGCAGGAGGCGAAGCGATTTAAATACTTTTCTTCTCTGGACCTCAACAGCGGTTATTATCAGATAGAAGTAGCACCGGAAAGTAGAAGGTTTACTGCATTCATCACTACGGATGGACTGTATGAGTTCAAGCGACTTCCTTTTGGACTCAAAGACTGCACCTGCTGTTTTCAATCGACTCATGGCAGAATTACAAAAGCGAGTGCAGAAAGGCGACATGATACATTACATGGACGACATCTTAATTGGTAGTCAGACGTTTGACGAGATGTATGAGAAGCTTGAGCGAATCCTCCAAGTATTGCAAGAGTGCGGACTAACGCTAAATCTGGATAAATGTGAATTGTTTAAGCAAACAATTACATTCCTGGGTCATCAGATACACGCAGACGGCATTAGTCCTGGAGAGGTAAAGACGAACGCTATTGCATTGTTCTCGACGCCGAGCAATGTGACTGAAGTACGGCAGTTTTTGGGTCTCAGCGGTTATTTCCGGAAATTTGTTGCCGGATATGCCATTATTTCGGATCCCTTGCGTGCCCTATTGCGCAAAGACCAGACGTTCAAGTGGGAACAGCCACAGCAGGATGCATTTGACGAGTTAAAGAGACGCCTAATATCGAAGCCCGTTGTCACCAGTTACCGACTCGATGCTGAGCATGAACTACATACGGATGCCAGTGCCATTGGTTTAGCCGGAGTATTGCTGCAGAAGGATGAAGATCAGATGAAGCCAATTGCTTACTATAGCCGAGCAACGTCCAAGCCAGAGAAGAACTACCACAGTTATGAACTAGAAGCACTAGCCGTCGTCGAGTCGTTGGAGCGATTTAAATATTACATCTATGGTAAGCGTATTAAAGTCGTTACCGATTGTAATGCGCTGAAAACATCAATGGAGAAACGAGAGCTTATACCCCGAATTGCAAGGTGGTGGCTGCGTATACAAGAATTTGACATAGACATTGTTCATCGAGCTGGAACACAGATGAATCATGTTGACGCACTAAGTCGAGCTCCAGTTGAGGATGCACATGAGATGGACACAGCATCCCTGCAAATTTCGAAGACCATCATCGACGAGGCTGATTGGTTGTTTGCCATACAATTACAAGATGGGAAAATCCAGAAGATTGTTGCTGACATGAAAATTGATAAGAAATCTGAGAACGACGAGTATGTGATCGAGCAAGATCGCCTGTTTCGCAAATATGACGGCAAGCTGCTATGGGTTGTGCCGAAGCAGCTAAGATTCCATATTTTACATGAATGTCACGACAAGGCTGGACACATGAGCACAGAGAAAACCATTAATCGGATTCTAAATTTGTTTTGGTTTCCCCGAATGCGCAACTACGTTAAAAGCTACATAAAGTCATGTGTGGGCTGTGCGCTGTATAAGATACCAGGTGGACGTCAGGAAGGACAATACCATTATGATGACATCAATCCGATCCCTTTTTCGACCGTACATATGGATCACCTGGGACCCTTCCCAAAGAGTTCAAAACGGAATGAGCACATTCTTGTAATTGTCGACGCATTCACTAAATTTACCATAGTGCGAGCTGTAAAAAGTACAGCCACGAAACACGTTATTGATATCCTACAGGAGGTAACCAGCTACTTAGGAATGCCAGCTCGAATCATTACCGATCGCGGTACAGCTTTTACGTCAAAGGATTTTGATGTGTATTGTAAGTCGAATAATGTAAAGCACATACTCAATGCTGTAAAGACACCGAGAGCGAACGGACATGCAGAGCGAACCAACCGGATTATTTTGTCAATGCTATTGCCTTCAAATGAAAATGAAAAACGATGGGACGACCAGCTACGCTCAATTCAATGGAGCATTAACACCATGGTAAATAGTACGACTAAATGTTCCCCATTTCAGCTATTGTATGGTTATGAGCCACGAGATATCCTCAAGAACACTGTGACGAATGCGATCCAAGGCCCAGATCTGAAGATGATTACTGATGACGAATTGGAAAAGCTACGAGCAGATGCTGCAACTACAGTCAACGATCATAGGGCTGCTGCGAAGAAACGTTACGATGCTAGACATTCCAAGCCAACAGTATATACCCTTGGTGATCTTGTGTTAGTCGAGAATGAGCCGTTTAGCACAGGAACATCACGCAAATTGGAGCCTCGCTATAAAGGTCCATTTATTATCAGCAAGGTTTTGCCAAACGACCGATATCTAGTAGAAGATATCCCTCATGCCCAACGAAAGCAAAGGCACTATAAGTCGGTGTATTCTTCTGACAGAATGAAACGCTGGTGCGAACTTCCACCCGATGAACCAGATGAAGATGACGACATGGAAGGCGATTCACCCTACGAATCTCGCGAGGACGCTGCGATTTTTCAGGAAAGGCCGACTGTGAAAAGCTGTTAGTCAATAGAAACGGTCAACTCTATGGGGGCTGTTATACGCACGCGTGAAGAGCTGTTAGTCAACAGAAACTGTCAACTCTATGGGGGCTGTTATACGCATGATATACCCATAGCCATCGATAACAACAGAGGCGATACTCACTTAAGAAGTCGAAGCGAACAAGATAGCACACGTTCAAGAAAACCTTTTGTTTCAATTAATTCAGTCTACATATTGTTAAACTTATTATATCCAATAAACACTACTACTACTCAAAAGTCATCCCTTCACACATGTGAACATACATACATACATACATACATATGTACATACAGATATGCATACTTATTTTTCTTTTTGCTTTTTTGCCAGCGCCAACTTTTTGGCGCTCTTCTATTTGCATTTCCAAACAGAGCCTGAGTTTAATTATGCCCCAGCCCAGCCCGGGCTTGGCTTGGGTATATTTTTGTCTCGTTTCACTTTTTGTTTAATGATTAACAATAAACGCAGCAGCAACAGCAGCAGCGGCCGCAGCAGCGGAGGAGTCTTTCAGAGACATCGGTAGGACTCTGCCAGGATATGCGCCATTCGCCGTTCGCCGGATGCCGCAGTACGCATATGCATATTCATATTAAAAAAGTTTCTAACAATAAGCTATTATCTATGCATATTACATATTATGCTGCTGCTGCTGCTCCCCTTTTTCCCCCTCTTTTCGCTCTTTCAAAAACAATAACTCAGCGCTGCTTTAATCACGGAAAACACTGAAAAGTCTGGCCCGACCAGAGGATTCCCAAATGCCAGAAACTACCAAAATAAAAGCAAGTACTTTGACCTGTCAGATAGATACCTGCCGAAGAGTTCCCTTTTTGCTGGCTGGGGACTCGGCATTCAATCTGCACAAGTTGCCCCGAGCAGATCCGCTTACAATAATTAAAAAGTTGCAAATTTAAGTATTAACTCTGGCCAGGCCAGGCCAGGCCAGACCAGAGCCTAAGCGGATTTCGCATTAACTGCAGACAATCGGCAAAACAAACTGTCTGTCCGTCGGACAAACATACTGTAGTAGTCACTCATCGGCATCGGTCTGTCTGGCTGGGATGTCCCTTCTCAGGCAGTGCGGACAGGGACGAGATGGAATGCCAGAGCAGATGGAAATTAGAATGGGCCGAAACTGGCAAAAGAGACATCACCAGCCAGGGCAACATTGCAATTATTAAACGGATGCAAACAAACAATGTCGAACAAAGGCCGCTGACAGTGACAGCCGTCGCACAATGGCCGGGGGCCCAGGCGGAGAGCTGAAAATGGGAAAAATCTCTCGTATATTGTGCGACGGTGAAAACCCATGAAATGAGCAACATTTTTAATCTTCTGCGATCGGTGTGAATAGCCGAAAATTTGATTGTCAGCGCCTAATAGAATTATCCCAGAGGCCACAGGTTCGGCCAGCGGTGCAGCGAAGTGCGAACTTTGGCCCAAACTATACGCAGAAGCGCCCATGGAACGATGTTCCACATACTTTTTGGTTTATTTTGATGTGCGAAGATATGCTCTGCCATTATAAAGACTTATCCCTTTAGTCGATTTTATTCCTGTACGTTTTATGAGAAATATATTTTTTTACTGCCGCAAAAAGGACAATCGGGGAGCTCTCTTTATCCTTCCTGTCGTCTGCGCTGGCAACATGTGTCCCTGTTGTAGTTGAATTATGCCCGTAATAGGATTAAAGTATTTGGCAGTTGTTTTGACCTTTTTATCGCCGGCTGCCGATACAGGAATTCCGCACAAACTCATGATTGGTGCTCCCTTTGTGCCCGTCGCCCGCCCTTTCGTATTGCCATCAAAGGGCGCAGGCAGCAGCCCAGATTTTTCTTCGGTGAGTGAATGTACGGCAGTTGCTGTGGCCCCCTTTAATCTAATTAGTGCGGAAAAATTGAACAGCACTGTTAACTAACGTCAACAATGACAACGCAACGCCCATAGAGCCGAGCCGTACCGCACGTATCCTGCGGCACAGACGCGACTCCGATGTCATTGACGTGACGAAGCCAATCGCATTTCAAAATCCGGAACGCATTACGGGCCGGGTCGAGTCAGCGCAAGCAGCGATGAGTGTGCGGCATATTGGAATGGCAGCCACAGGATGCAGGCAGCAGCAGAGAAGGATGCTCGTTAATGTTCGCATCGATTCGGGCGAGTCGCAACAGGAGCGGAGCGTGAGATAAGCCCCTGGGGCGGCGACTGCTACCTTTCAGCCATTTACACCAGCACTACGACGCTTATTAATAATTTAACTTCGATCCTATATTGATTCTAGCGATTGCTGCTGGGTTGCTATAGTTGTAGGAATAGTTCTGGACTCATGCTATATTTAATTTAGTTCTTCTTACGAGCTTTATATTTTTCCTGCTATTAATAATAATGCAGTACATAGATGCGACAGAGAGCGATCTCGCGATAATGACAACAATAATTTTGTAAGTACCTAAATTGAGTTGCATACAAATTGGATGGCGGGCGGAACCAACCCCGATCCACGCCCCAGTCCAAGCCCAAGCCCAGGCCCAAGTCCTGCTGATGTTACAAATGGCCAAAAGTCCCACCCTGTCTTCAGTTCCGATTCAAAGCATTCCAGCTCCAGTTCTTTGAATGCCCGCACCCTGTGGCGCGTCCGTAATAAGGCAGCGCATAACCCATAACCCATAGCCCATAATGCATAGCCGTCGCCTCGCCTCGCCTCGCCAATGATCGAATGGGTAGAATAGGGTACGCATATGCGAGATATGATAAATACTCGTGCTGCAGGCGCTGGCAGAACATGGCAGCGTGGAAGGGTAGGAGGCCACTCCGGACTCGTCGTCAAATATCCGTGAGTGGAGGGGCTGCAATGACAATAGTGGCATTTCAATAAAATATGGCCGACCATTATAACCAAGGTCGCTGCCTCGCCAGCGCGGCCTGCCCGCCATTCTAGTGTTACGAGAACTCCGAGCAGAACAGAGCAGAACAGAGCAGAACAGGAAAACATCGACCCGCTTTTTATCAGTGTGGAGGGAGATATAATCGCATTTGGCATGTGCCTATATGTTGAGTCCTAATTCGAATCAAATTTGATTGCAGCTACATGGCACGATAGAAAAGCTAGCAGACCATGTGCCAAATTTCATTGAAATTAATTTAAAACTCATTGTTTCTTTTTGCTGAATAGTCAGGCATGCCTGCAGCCAAAAATCTCACTTCAATGAAGTTCTATGAATAGAAAGACGAACAGGACTGCATTGCGCAGAAGGTCGAGCCAATGCTAGCGGTTCAAAGGACTTCACTTCGAATCCTGCCGCAAACGCAGACGAACGCAGGTGCTGTTAATTTTCCTTGGTTGGTGCACTTAAGAGGAGGACACTTGGCATGTCGGAGGCGTCTTCGCCGCTGACAGAGAACACGAGACACCAGACACGAGTTCACCCGCCGCAGCCGAGAACAGCCCAGAACAGCACAGAACAAGTTGCGTGCCGTAAATTTGCGTTTGCTTGGAGGTTGCAGGTTCGGCACGCCGAACTTCTTGGGTGCTGCCTGCAACTATTGAACAGGTGCGAAACATATTTTGCCGTCGACAGGCCGCGATGCTCCCGTCGCTCCAGTCCCCAGTTCCCAGTCCCCAGCTCCAGCTCCAGCTCCAGCCCCAAACCCAGAAGTAAAGTGAATGTTGTGTTCTCGGTGTTGAAACAAAAGCAATTATTTTGTTTGATTTATTTGATCATTGCGTGTCTGCGGTTGTGCCGAGTATGCATTTGGTTAACGTGTAGGTGCGTGAATATATACATACATACATACACCTCCAATATGTACGTACAGTTGGGTATTTTATGTGCAAGCTCTTGGGGAGAGGCGGGACTCGCAGAGACCCTTGCGATGCCAGTTAAGTGCGGCCTAGACACCACAATTACAGCACAGTGTCTCAATGTCTCAATGCCTCAGTGTCTCGCGCCGTGCCTTGGCCATCGTTTTGACACCCAAAATTATATACCTCCTGCCAATCGCAATTTACGTATTGCAAGCGTGTTCCATGGGGCTTAAGGAAAGTGCCTCAGTGCTTCCCCCTTTATAGGAGTATATTCAGTACTCGTGGCAGACTTTGTTATTACAATAAAGAGAAAACAACATAAATTTCATATGATATTTTTGGGGGGCGGCTGGAGCGCCAATGTTTCACTTCCGTATCATCCCCCGAGTGGCACGGCCAAATGAAGCTATTCGAGAGGCTGAAACACTATCGACTGAATGGGGGACGAACAAAGTCATTTGCCAGCAGTGTCCAAATACGGAATTACACCTTTTAACAGCACAGACAGGACCGACCAGCCATTGGGTTATTTATTTGCGCATTTGGGGCTTTTTGGGGGGAGCGAGCAAAACGATTACGAATATGTGTATTTGCTGACCGCATTGTTGGGGCGCGGTAATTGTGTGTTCATTATCGCCCCGCAGCGATAATAAATCGCGCTGCTATCGCTGCTCCCATTGTCGTACATTAAAATTATAGATTATTTTTGGCAGATGAAAGTAAATAGAGAAATGATAGTGCAGAGTGTGATAGCGAGTCGAGTCGAGTATACCTGATTACCATTTCAATAAGCGTAATCATTTTGCCCCCGAAGTTTGCACACAAAACTAAGTTTAATGGCGACTCACATTTTTCGCATTTACTCGCATTTATTTCGCGGCGCAGAAGGTCACAAAACTCTGAATATTAAACCCCAACTGCCGCCCCACAAACACATTAAATGGTAGGTGCTTTGGCTTAGCTTCTGTGCCGGTGTCGGTGTCTTCTGGCCCGTGCCTCGCCCTCACGTTGTCTGACAAAAAAGCGGAGCCAATTATGAGGCACGGCGGGTGGCTTATCTGTATCTCAGAGATACTCGTGCCCGTCGTAGCCGTCGTCAATGGCTTTGCCAGCCAGCAGTCGAGCCTAGACAGCAGCCACCGCAGCAGCAGCAGCAGCGGCAGCATCAGCTCTTAAATGGCTTCTAAATTAATTATTTACGCATTTGAATTGAGGCATCCATTTAAGAACTGATTTCGAAATGGCTGGCTGGCCGTAGCAGCGGGTTGCCGCGTGCCGCATTACGGCCCCAGTCCGGGACGAAGCTCTGGGGCAGGCAGGCAGGCAGGCGATGCGATGCGATAGCGACAACAACAAAGCCCGCCCTGGGCGCACAGCCTTAATTTACCAATCAAAAACTCGTAATTAACCTAATAAGCCGAGGCGAAGTGGCAACGCGTTACGTCGCGTCGCGTCGCGTCGCGTGCCCCATGCGGCACAGCGTACGAGTATTGTCTGAGCCTCGGCTCTGGCTCTGGCTCTGGCTCTGGTTGTGACGCGTCATATTTGGGCAAGCGATCTAAATGGATTTACTGACTCGCTCGAGAACAAATTATGGCGTTTACTGCTCCCGCGTAGCTTCGCTCTGAATTGAATTGAAGCCCCAGCCTCATGGCGCGCATGCGGGCAACGCACTTGCCAGGGTGTGCTAGGGGAGATCTGTAGATATACTTCCTATATACATATATGTATGGCCGTGCATTTGCCGGACGAAGGCGTTAATTAAACCCTTCCCAGGGGCTCTATGATTTGTCCCAGATGTTTGCACCGCAGCAAGGGAATCGCATTTAGGGAGGGTATATACAGGCATACATATATTCTTGATAAATATTATTTGTGCATAAATCAGTCAGAAGTTGTGCCACAGCCATTACGAAAATGCAGTGGCAACTGGAGAATTTTCCGCTTGCTGTGGCTGGGGTAACTTCCGTTTGCCATTCGATGCCTTGCGGCCTGCAGCCTGTACCCGCCGAGTATGTGTGTGCACATGCATTAGAGATCGTATTTACATTGGTATTTTCATGCCTACAACGTCAACAAATTTAAGCGCTAGGCACAAACACAGATTTTCACACAATAACCACTGTGGCAACCGGCAAATCCCTGGCAAAACAGTCGCTAAACAAACATCACATCACATAAGCATTTGTGGCTGTAGCTGTGGCTGTGGCTGTAACCCTGGACCAAAGCCACATACAGGGCTAATATTTGTTTAGGGCTGTGTGCTCTTTGCTGTGTGATCTTGCGCAGGCGCAGCCACAGAGGATGACCTGAGGTCGTGTGCTGCTGCTGCCAGGACACCACCAGCCCAGGCGTATGATGACTACAGAGTAGGCAGCTCCACATGTTTTATTAATATTTAAGCAATAGTTGGTCTCTGCTTTCTGCCATAGATTCCTCATACTATTGTGCAATAAAAACCACACAGATATATATAGTTCAACTTCGATCGGTGGCGTTTGCAGAAGGTGGAAATTGCTTCAACTAGAATATGCCACATACTAAAACCAGGCGGTATATGTATGTGTGTGTGTGTGTGTGTGTACGTGGCCCAAGCAAGACAATAAAATAATAATTCGAAGACCGGAAAAATACGCCGTGACATCATAAATTATCAATAATCACACTTTGTTTTGACAGGATGACGACTGTCGGAACTGAACCGCATTGTTCTCCTTTTTGCCTGTATTGACACAAGCGCGCACACATCCGACTGCGAGTACAATATATACATATATATATATATATATATATATGTGTGCGTGTACCCTAGCTCTATGCACATGAACTTCAGAGATAAATAACTGCACAACAGCCAGCTGGGAGGTAAGGGAATGGAATGGAATCCATTCAACACTCATTGTCAGCCACTATTTTTTGATGCGTCAAACGCTGCCCAAGCGCCCAGCCCCCCGGCCCCAGCCCGGACAGGACAGAGAGTTTGGTAAATAAGTAGAAATAAATGGCAGGATACGGATACGAATGTGCTCCGACCACGACCACCAGCTTCGATTTATTTCAGGAGCAGCGACAACCGATTTATAAAATATTTCCCAGACATCACATATTATTTTTGGGCCAAGGAATGACCATCCAGAATAGTTGAAGGAAGACTGACAAAGGATGGGATCTTTTTGCATATTAGAAAAACTATTTTTTATCACTTTACTTACTTGGTTTTACTTACTCCTTAACAATTTGTTTTATTTTTAATTATTCTATTATTCATGCGTGAAATTTGAGTGTTCAGTAAAATTGATTATAGTTTATTTGATTTACCAAATCGAACTTACAGCCAGTCCATAGATCCCTTGGGCTAAAACTGCTTCTTAAAGTTCCATAAAATTAAAATACAGAGCCCAAAAGGCCGCGCTTCAAATACAAATTTGAATGCTTATCGCGCCAAGATAAAGGGGGGCAGGTACTAGCCATTAAGCACAACAAACACCAAAAACACACACCGAATACGAGCATACGATACATACATACACATGTACGTGTGTCATATTAAATCTACAGTATTAATAATAGTGATAAAAGGCGAATAAAAAGCCGAATATGGAGAGCCATTTATTTGAACCTTTCGCCCCGAGCACACCGATTGCGGCAGCAGCAGCGGCGGTAGTCAGGGCGACAGATTCGGCTATGAATTTGGAGTCGGACACACAAAATCCGATACGATACAGAAATGACAACGGAAAACACATACAGAAATAACAACAATCAGGCGAGAGTAGCAACAAAAAGCTTTTTAGTCGGCGATAACACTCATGTATATATTGTACACGTATTATTAAATGTCATGTTTTGTTAACGGCCGAAACCGGAGCCGTTCCCAAAATTGTCAGCATCAACCTACACAGCAACGGTGTGGGCAGGGCAGGGTGGGAAGGGGAGGGGGAGACAGACAGACAGACAGACAAAAGGCAACTCCAACCAATGTTCCTCTTGTTGTTCGTATCGGTGTTCGGGCTGCTGTTGCTTTTGGTGTTGCTGTTGCTGTTGCTGGAGGTCTCGCTTGGGGGCGCACACTTTGTTAATGTATTTTATAGTGATCCGAAAGGAGACAAAATAAATAGATGTAAATTAAGCATTTCGGCTGCCACTGGTTTTCCAATTATGCATAATATTCATAGCCAAACAAATTCAAATACATTTATTCCGGCGAGCGTACATTAGTTGTGGCATCTGGGATTCGCAATTAAATATGGCCAGGGGCATGCAAGCCATTTGGTTTATGATTGTTGGCAGCAGCTACGTACAAAACACTTTAAATGAAGGTGAAGTTGTAATTGAACTACTGGATGCGGCTCCTAGCTTTCCAAAGAAAACATCATCGTTAGAGAGAGAGCCCAGACAAGACTCATCCGCATATTCAACTGCTATCCGAGATACAGCCACAGCAACAGCAACAGCTATAGCTCCAGCTCCAGTTCGTACTCGTACTCATATCGGTTCAGTTTGAATGACAATGACTGAACTGGGGCGCTGAAAGTGACTTGCCATTAAGCATGGAAATGGAATGGTATGGCATGGAAAGTCTTGCAGCGTCAGTTCTCATAATTGTGTTGAGAGTCGGAGACGACGTTGTTGTTGTTGACTCTTAATGTTGTTTTCTTTGCATGCTGATTAGTTGAGCCCGGGGAATGCCCCTCGATAGAGACGAGACTCCGTTTCGAGGCTCGATTGCAGAATGAATATCGTTATGCTCACAGAAGATACAGAAGAAGAAACCTTCTTCAGCATGCCACACACACACACATGCATACATCATACTCGTGCAATATATATATACTACTATATATGTATGGATTCATATTCGTATCAACTGTGAAGGCACTTTGCCGGCTTGTTGGCAGCGAGTGTTTTGATTAATGATGATACATGAAATTAATTTCAATTCCTACTCAACGCGATTGTTTGCGTTTGAAATGAAAGCCTTTTCACACCGCCCTCCGTTCAGTCTTGGGGCCAGCGTTCTCCCTCCCTCCTCCCCCCTCCCCTCCACTCACTCATGTTTGCTTTCAGAATTCTTATTCAAAAAATGTACTAGTCTTTTCTTTAATTTTTTTGGTTGTATTATTAATGCTGCTTCTTTTGAATGCATCGATACGTTTGCTGACACCGCGCTACAAAATCTGATCCCAACATCGATCGACTGACTCCGGCTCTGTGAAGAAGTCGTGCTCAATGTCATTAGCGCTGCATCATCCTCCTTCCCAGCCAGCAAACAGCCAAGCAGCCAAGCAGCCAAGCAACCACTTAAAGCTGTTGAATAAATCTCGTCAGAAAGAGGCTTTGTTGTGCTTACATTAGCCTCCGTAATGAGCTGATTTTGATTGGAGAATTCTACTTTGCAGCACTCTACATGGCGTGGCATGGCATGGCTTGGCTTGGGGTGTTCATTATGATCGAAAAGTCATCGGCAGTCATCAATATTATTCGACAAATACATGCATACGTATGTCCCAGAGATGACACTTGTAAAAGATGCGACTGCGATCGCTGATCAGGGTTTTTGTATTTGTGGCATTGAAATCTTCCATAATGATATTCCCATGCATTTTCGGAAGCACAGTAAATCCATTACTTAATGCAAGGTAAGCCAAGTCCTGCTTGGGTCGGGACCAATCCTTTCATGCTTGAATTTATTGAATTAAATGGAAACGAATACGAAATCAATATTTAGTAGCGATGCACAAGAACGAATCTCACGTTGGCCACATGCACCTACTCGCATGGACAGGACAGGACTGTGTCGGGCATTCCACTAATGAGAATGGAGAATGGACTTTACGACAACACAAGTGTGCATATGTGTGTGTGTGTGCATGCAGCCATGGATGGGATGGGATGCATGTAGTGGGGATGTAGGATGTGGCGGGTATGGTATCAAGGTACGCATGTCCGTGAGTATATAACACAAATTTAAAATGTTAACGTTTCAACAAGCTAACATTGAAAATCGTTTAGCGGCAATTACCATCAAATGTTGCCCAGCTCTTTGATCTGTACCGATGTTTGGACGCCAGTGCCAGTAATCCCCCCAGCTCGGCCATGAGCATTTCAAGCATTCCTTTAAAAAGTGCCGCGGATCTACAGCTACAGCTACAGCTCCACCATCTCTCTCTCTCTCTCGAGTCGAGTCGAGTCGAGCTGATCATGGACTCGACTCTTGTGTGTGCATGCGCCAGCCCAGCCCAGCCACAACGGGCCATGTACACGCGCACGCGCACTAAACAAACTATCGGCGTCTGTTTCTGTTTTGCAAGCTGGCTGCACCACCGCAGATCCCAACAGAACCGCAAAGCGATGGCCAGGCCGGTCTTAAGCCACTGCTAATGCGTTTTGAGCCACAGCATTAGCAGGGAAAACACGCTATGGCCATGCAAATCGCTGGCCTACGCAGCGATTGAGACCTGGCTCAAACACGGCCAATGCAAATATATCTGTACGCTCGGTCATTTTGAAAGAGCGAATGGGCAAATAAGACAAATGATAAAATGCAGCAAAGCAAAGCAAAGCAAAACATCGCTGACGATTGAGGAACAGCGCAGCGGCAGTTGTTGGTCGTCGGCTCTTTGGTATTTGAACACTTGTCATTCAATGACTTGGAACCGCTCACCTGGCTGAAGAGAGATCTGAAGAGCAGTCCACAGGCGACATGGATCCATCGATTTCTATTTGCGCAAAGCAGATGCATGTCTGTATGATCTATGGGCCTCGTTGAATATGAAGAAGATCCCATGAAGATCATTGGGACGGGACGCGGTGCGGTGCGCTGCGGTGCTTTTATTTGCCAAACGTATCCGCCATCACAATCATCAGCAACCACTCTCCACACCCGGGGACAAACCCAGCAATCCGTTAAATGTGCGCAAATAGCAGTAGTGTCGAATGTCATAATGGAACTCCGGCCCGGCCTGGGCCCGGGCTGGCTGTGGCTATTCAAATATTTGAGGTAGTTGCTCACACAATTTCCCTAATCGGGCACATCGGGCGGGCATCTGTGACGGCTCTTACATTGGATAGGAACAAGCTCCTACGGACAGGCGGCAGATGGCTTGGAGACAGATCTGGTTAAAAGTACACGCGAAGCAAACAAATAAAGACAATCCAACCAATCCACGCATAAGCTGTGCCCAAGCCAAACACCGCCAGAGCGGAGGAGCGGAGCTCATTCAGAGAATGGAATGTGACGCTCCGTTCTTTGACAAAAGCATTGCAATAGGAAGGACAAAGTCCGCTTATAGGTTTGACAGTAGGGCACAAGCAACAGGCAAATGCCAAATGCAAAATCAAACAAGACAAGTACTCCACCAAGTGTTCGCCCGCTGCCTGACGTACTTCTGCTGTAGGCATACGCATATGCATACCTAATCGACCACAAGACACAACACAACATGTGCGGATTAGCAGCTTTTTTTTTGTTGCTTTTTTTGCGTGCAACGACGAGCGGGTGCCCCTTGGTGGCGTGGCGTGGCGCGGCGACAGAGTCATAACTATCTGGCGATCGAACAATCGCACACAAGTGACGACAGGAGTCATTGGCAGTGGCGGCATGTCGCCGCAATTAAAAAACGCCTTCTTTGGCATCATATCCAGTGGCTTTTGGCATGGCATGGCATGTAGGCGCAGGTGCGGCATATGTATGCAAGTGGCGAGCGCATGACGCACGACGCCTCCCACCCCACCCAAGTGTGGGGTGGGGTGTGGGGTGGCTCCATACAGCACGCACAATAGCTATGCAAATTTTGTAATACACGCAAATTAACGGCCAAACAAAGACCTGGCCAAAGATCAATCGCTGAGCTGGCGACACTCACCCATCGATGCAGATCCGATACGTACGGATTGTATGCCATATAAATTCAGTACTATTTGTTCATACGTACGTACATATTTGTATGTGCGTTGGAAGAGGGAATTCTGATTTTGCCCAAAACAGTGTACCAAGAGCAGGAAGGCATTTAAATATAATCGTATACTCTATGAGCAAAAGTCTGAAGAAGTTTTTGTAAAACTTACAACGAAGATAGAGGGATAATGACCCAGAGAAGCTGGAAATGAGTTGATCGTAAACGCGCAGATGTCAGCGCACATATGTATACACATATGATATGTTGAATACTAGTACCAGGTGTAATTCCACTCCCAATTATCCCATATAAGGCTGTCAGTGTGGAGCTGTGTGAGTGGAGTACATACTCGTTATGCTGTCATTTGCCGACAGGGCGGGACGCTACCGAGGCAAGCGTAATGCCAGTGTACATATGTATGTATGTACATACTATATACATAATTATCGCCTGAGCATCTCGTTGAGAATTTTCGTTTGCGTTAAGCAGTCCGCAGCTTTGTGCTCCGTTTTGTATTACTTTGTTCCGAGAAAAGTCATAAAATTACTGCGTAGCAAGTGCAACAAGGTGTTATGACGGTGTAACGCGCAGCAGTGCCTCTGCTGCCCTGACTGGCGATGGTAACGTAACATTGTTAGGGCTAATAGAAGTAAAATTGTTAATTGCCAAACGCTTGAGTTGGGTTTGCCGGTTGATTTATGCAGTCGTGAATAATTACTGGCAGTTATGTATGTTTCAATGCTCCAAATGTCATGGGAACGCACCAAGAACCATTCGGGAACAAAAGCTCTAGGAATTCAGCGGCACATTGCAGGGCAAAGTCCATTCTGCAGGTACTAAATTCTGCGCTGGTCGAACTCTCGCTCTCTTTCTTTGTGGGAGAGCAAGAAGACTTGCCCACTCTCTGCTCTACTAAGCCCCTCTCACCAGCTCTCACTCTTTGCGCCGCCCACGCTACTGCACTGTTATCGCAGCTTTAGTGGCGCTCTTGCTCGACCACCAACTTTCGCTCTCTTTCGTATCAGTGAGATATTGCGAGACAAGACGAGCCCAAAAGGAAGGCCGATTACTAAGCAGAGCTTTGAGACACCCATCACAGCTTGCAGTTTGTTCACCCCCCGTCCCTCATTCAAAGCAGTCAATTAAATCGTTTATCTATCTGGTTAGCCGTGCAAAACAAGCAGTGCAACTGGCAAAAAGTGAGTGAAGTGAGTGTGAGAGTGAGTGAAAAGTGAGCAAGACAGTAAAATGTACCGCAATAACTAAATAAAGAGCGGTGGTATTGAGCGCATTGATAGCCGCAAAGCAGAAGCAACGGCACCATGTGAGTGCTTTTTTTTCTGTGAGAGTGTGTGTAAGTGCAGGAAAGCCAACAAACAATTTTCAATGCTACGATTATTCAAAACAATAACCAAAGAACGCAAAAAATCGCAAATAATATTCAACGCTAAAGCAATATGGCAACTGGTGAGTCTCTCTCTCTGTACTTTCTTTTTTTGGTACTGCCCCTTTTATTCTTTCTGAGTATTTTATTTCCTATATATTTATATTTTCTGGTATTTTTATTTCCCATATTTATTTATTCTCGCATAACCGTCTTTCTCTAATTCTTCACGTATAAAGCTTTCGACGGGGGTCTAATTTGAATCCAAAATTGTACAGCATCCTCTTTTTATATCCTAGGAGTGACTTCAGTTTCAGTATCATCAGTTTAGTTTTTCGTTTGAAGCCCCTCTGCTGGTTCAGTTTACATATCCGCTTGTGGAGTTTTTCATGTGGGTGTGTATAGTTTTGTTACTCATTAATAGTTTGATTCTGTGCTAGTTCCGTATGATTTTGTTGCTTTACAATTTTTATCCAGTTGGCGTACAAGCCAGAAATCATATGGCAAGAAGGTGCTCATGGGAAACTGGAAACACCGTTGTGCCAAGCCAGGGTCCAAGTGTCACATCCATTCCACACTCATTGAGGGGCGAATTAATTTCAAATTCGCATGCAGCCCGGCGATGCCTTGTTGCCACCGGTCCGGTGGGTTGGGGTGGAGTGGCGTGGGGTGAGTGGTGGAGTAGTGGCACTACAAACGATATAAGCAGTTAGCTACACATGTTTTTCGTCCAAATCTGTGCTGTCACGCTCCCATCACGTACACCTCCCTCCTCCCGCCGCGTGAGTCGTGTGCGCATGGGCATTCGATTGCGAAAGGTATTAAGCATTATAATGCAGACTCTGCCATAGAACCCTTGCCCCTGTAAAATGTCACAAAACTACTGAATAAAGTGGTGGCTATACATATGTTCTGCATCACATTAAGTTGAAAAAGAAAATAAAATGAGGCTGAATTGCAGGACATAAAAGATGGAAGTACCAGCGTAAAAATGACCATTTCGACTGGACCCAAGTACATGTGTGCAAGTGTTGGGAGTGTTCGTATCTGACTTAAAAACCCAGCCCGAAGCTAATTAGAAAACTGGAGAACAAGTGTTTAGAGCATGTTTATACGCTGCATGAGCAGGCACGATGACTGCTTCATCTAAAATATATGCATTATGTTTCATGCATATGCAGCAGACGTGTCTGAAAAGAAGTCGGCATACACCTAGCCTGGCTCCAGCTCCAGCTCCAGCTCTGCCTGGCTTGAATTGCTCACGCAAAACGCTGATAATGAGCTGGCAATTATCACTTCTTGAGCTGCGACTCCCCACCCAAACTCCAACTCCAACTCTAGCTCCAATTCCGACTGCGGCTGACGAAGCACAGTTATCACTTGGCGAACTTCACACGGAATTATATGTGATACACGAATGGCAAGAAACACGGTCGAAATGCATAAAACACTATTTGCAGCATATGCTGCCAGTGGCAGTGGCAGTGGCAGTGCCAGTAACGGTAGACTTGACTCGACTCAAAGTTAAACCATGGAATACGTTACTCGTGGTAGTTGCAGGCCGTTTCGTGTGGCCAATCTGCTTCAATGGGATGAGTCGGCCCCGGAATCGAAGCTCTGCCTAGTCGCGTGCACTGGCGCTAAATTGAAGAGAGATTGAATCAGTGACATCGCCTCCAACAGTGTCGTCTCTCAGCGGAACAGGCGAGAGTGGCAGCAACACACGAAATGGCAGGAAGCATACGACGCGGCCAGGTCTACGACACGATTGCAAGATACCCTCTACTCGGGATAGCCCAGAGAAGAGAGTGGCTTTCATCCGTTTTCTAAGCGTTAAAAATGGGGGGAGCATCAAAATTATTTTCGATGCCGGGAAAATTCAGATATGCAGATTCATTCGTTCCCACAACATTATCTCTATAGAACGCCTGCTGATCTGCGAGAATATGCTCGTAATATACCCTCGAACGAAGCAACTTTTCTGCAGCGTGGAACGGATTGGAACGGCCATTGAGTGCAAAACTTATAATTGATTTTGTGAATTGGTATGCTCCATCCGGGAGAGTGCGAGCCGAGTGTGCACAGACGTACAGACGTATAAAAGCCGACGTTTAATAACATGCTTCCATAAACAAACTTGTTTATGGCCCCAGCTCCATCTCCAGCTACAGCAACAGCTACAGCTACAGCTCGACACAATCCGCTGAGAGACCGAGCGAATGATGTGAAGGGCTCTCGCCACGCTAGCATCTGCAACTCCAACTCCAACTCCGTCTCCGGTCTCTTCTTTGCTTGGCTCTGCATTCATTTCTGCTGCATTTGCAAAAGTCAATAGCACTGCCGCCCACGAAATACTCGCACCCAGGGCCCGGCAAGTATCCGGGAAGGTTGCGAAGACGAAGCCGGTGGAGAGAGGGTGCTGAAGATGGGTTCTGGGTATGTGTGGTGGAGTGCCGGTGAAATTAATAATAATAAGTGCTGAAACAAAACAAAATGTAAACAATTAAAATGGGCTTGCGGTGCGGCTCGCCGATGCGGCGCGACGTTGCCAATTTGCAATTCCAAGCACCGCAGAATCATCAGCAGAGGCGGAGCCCCCCATCGAGAGCGAGCCCCAGACGGAGACAGAGAGCCCCACTCTCCCAGCTATCTGCCACAACGTGTGACATTGAGGCGCGAATCGGGCAACGCAACTGTTTGGAGCTTGTTTGTAAAACAAGCGAAAGGTCACAAACTATTTGTGTAGGAGTCCGACCTCTGGCACTCTCTGTACATTGCCCCGTTCCCCGCCAGCCGCGAGTGTTGCTACGCATGTACATACATAGATATGTGTGTATGTATGCAATACATACGTAATAATAAAGATACAGATACAGATGCAGATACAGATACAGAGAGTATTTCCGAGCAAGTGTTTTAATTGCAGTTGCGCAAAATAGCAGAAAAGCAATTAATTAATTGGGACCACCCACAGCCGCTGCCCCTGCCCAGCCACTCCGCCCACACATGCATATGTATGCATGTATGTGTGGGAGTGGGAGTAAGTTGGAGATCCATCCGTTGGATGGTTTTGGTGACTGCGTATGTGGGATAGATGGGTGGGTTGGTGGGTTGGTGTGTGTGCAATGTAGGCATTCACACACACACAGATACGATGCGAGTATTCGTGCATATTCAACAGAGTACATGTGTTCATGGAATGTTGACATGTGTTCCCATAGATGTACATGTATGTCTGGTACTGTTACTGGTACTGTTACTGGTACAAGCACGCCCGCACACGCACACTGCGACACACTCACTAACTGCCATTGCTGCCACGGACAGTTGCAGTTGTCATGTTCGTGAATTTCCAATGGGGAGCAAAACTATGCAACGTACAAACTCGCACAGCCAGCCAGCCAGACAGCCAGCCAGCCAGCTCCATGGCAGCTCATTTAAATAGCAAATCAGGAATATTAATGGGAAATGGGAATGGGAATGCCGATCGCCACTGTACTCGCATCTGACTTAATCAAATTAAACTTATGTGTGCACACAAATGTGTGCAGTGCGAGTATATAGGGAAATAAATGCTAATAGCTAAGCAAGGGGTAGGGGTAGGGGTAGGGTGGCAAGGGGCAAGAGGTGTGTGAGCGAGTGTGAGCTTGAATGAATATTGCTTTGATATTTACGAGGTATACTCGTTACACAGAGAGTGTATATTGCATATATGTATGTATATTAACAATCAGCATCAAGTATGTATATATGTATATGTATATATATGTATATGCATATTCCCAGGCAGACACTCTGATATTTAAGCCACATTTACTTTTTTTTACGAAAAGTGATTTTCAATAATTATTTTCATAATTAATTCTTAATTATATATCTATCGATCTCAACAAATATATAGCCATTTATGATTGGCTTTATACATATATATTTGCTTCCTTAGCAGTGAGTATTTATTAGTCGAATGATCGCATTCGCAGCTCTCTCTGTTGTTTGTTTAACCTCTCCCATTATTTTTGCTAATCAGCCAACTGTTTCGCTTTGCTAAAGAATCAAAGAAATTAGGCCCCATCGATCAAAATCCATTAGCGTGCTACCTACCAATGCTAATATGGAGAGCATTTGCATTGGTGTACTTTGCAGTTGAATTGTAATTTTGATATTTTTAGATCGTTCGCTCCGAACAGTAGTTTTCTCTTTTGCTTTTCCCATGCATTAAATTCAACAGCAAGATCTCTTGTTTCCTTTGAAATTAAATATATACCCAAAGTGCACACAAACACAAACAAACACACACACACACAGTGTGTATAAGTATGCTTTAATACTAAGCAATCATGAGAACATACATACATATGTCTATACATTTGTACAGATCTCCATTCCAAGATCTAAACGGGTTGCTCTCACACACAGGGCGATATTAATCGCTCATCAGACAAATTCCGGAGCTGTTTGAGCGGCATTTAACAATCTTTTGACCATTTATCTATCATTCGCTCCCTAAGCTAAAGCTAAAGCCAAAGCCACAGCCACACACTGATGGCTGGAAGCCCGGCCGGCCGGCTGGCTGGCCCGTCCTCAGACATTGTGTCGTCGTGTGTCAGGCGGAGCGATTCTTGGCATAGATGGGCATCCGATAAGTGCATTGGGGCTACGGCTACGGCTACGGCTACCGCTGCTCTGCTGCCTAATTTGTTTTCAAAGAAATGCCGCGGCAAGCCCTATTTTGGTAATGCCATCGGATGGACTGACTCCCTCTCTCTCTGTCTCTCTCAATCGTTTCCTGAAGAAGTCTGGAACTGTAGTTTGATTAATACTCGCAACATGGGTGCACGACCTTTGAAAGCGACAATAAAGAATTCAAATTCAATCGAAACACCTACGCTCAAAAGAACGGAGGCATTTCCCTCCAAAGACAGGACGGAATCAATCAATTAGATTTGGCACGGATCAAAGAGGCCTCTCATCTGACTGGACAGCCACTTAATAAGTAAAAACAGACACACATGAGCATGTACCTACACGTCATTACGTTTTGGGGCAGATACGCGGATACGCACTATCGAAAGTGTATAAAACGGATGTCAGAGCCGATACGCTGTGTCATCTGCCCCGTTAATAAATTGCGCCCTTTTCTTATTCATATTTTTCGTCCCAGTCGCAGTCGCAGTCTCAGGCACTGTGGTGCGCCTTTTAGCCTGTCTGGCTGCCCATTATCAACGCCTCCAATCTAAGTGAAAAGCAAATTGAAAAAATTACTCATTTCCACTTCCAAGGAAACGGTTGGCCAGCCGCTCGCCCCTGAACCAACGGACGGCGATCGACCGGCCGGCCTGGTAACGTATCTGCTGCGTATCTCATTCCCATTAATAAATTTTAGTTTGGTTACTGCTGAGCGTGCTCGTTAGCTATGCTACTGGGCATTTGGTTGCTGGTGCTGTGGCTGTTGCTGTGGCTGGTGTTGGCTGCCCCTTTCAATGCCTCGACGGGACCACCCGATTCGTCTCTGAACGGCAGTTCGCGCGCTCATTTGACTGTTTTTGGGAGGGAGGCTCGGCCTGGCCTGGCCCTGGCCCTGCCTGCCTGTTATTCGTGGCTGAAATTCTTAAAAACAATAAAATAAAATTAAGCAAAACGGCATTTTAATAATGCTGCTGCCACCTTCTGCTGCTTGCTGTGCCTTTCTCTCCCTTAGAAGAGAAGGTCTCTGTCTCTGCATGATGGAGTTTCGGCTTCAGGTGGAGCGGCAGCGGCTACCGGTGTCTGCTGCCGCGGTAGCTGTGTTGCTTGGTGTCCGTAATGGCCCATAATGGATCTTCCTAACAATTTGATGATTTATGTTGTGCACATAGCGGTTGTTGTTGTTGCTTTTGTTGCTGCTCTTTCGTTTTGCTTCTTTATAGTAGTTTTATGATGTTTATAGCGTTTTTTGTCTGATGCATCTTTATCGCCAAAACCCACACCACAGCACACTTTCGTTTCCCAAAAACGTTCGCCTTCCCAGGCCTGGCCCGGCTAGTTAGTGTTGACGGCTCTGGCGGCGGTCGTTGCTGCCTCTGCCGCTGCGCATGCGCAGTGCCCCGGCAACGTTTGGGCGCTGCAGTTTTGTTTTGTCATAATAAACCACTAAAATGAGCATATAAAAAGTAATTTTCCGCACCTGTCTGCCAAGCGGTACTTCAAGGGCTCTCCCCGCCCGATAATTTACGATCTCTGTTTAGATCTAATCAGCTGACAATGTTGCCATCTCATCATTTCATTATTTCAGTTAATTGAATTTATGTCCAGCCGTGTGCAGTATATAAAAATACAGCAATGAAATCAATATTTTATGTGCAAAGAAAAAACATTTATTTGGATACATTTTAAACTAGTTTTGTGCATTGATAAACCTTTCTGCTCCGGAGTGGCATTCATCCATGGCACATATAGAATTATTTCTATAGCTTTGCTGTATGCTAATTGATTTTCCCGCGCGGTCTATGCTAGACTTTCATTAAAGCCACTCCGGTGGGGAGCCGGCAAAGAACTAATACACCCAAGCCACGACGCGCAGCGCATATATATGAGGATGGGATCGGGTCTGATACACCATCGATAGATGGTTCGATCCGCGCATATCGTCTTGGGGCTGGTTCTGATTTCGGTTTCGGTTTTGGTTGTCGTCGCACGCAGTTAACAATCGCGTTACAAACAGCAAATGTGTCAGAAATATTGTCGTGAGTCTTGCACATTTGTTTCTGGTACAATGCTCGTAATTTGGGACTTAAAGAGCTTTCAATGTGTCGTTACGGCGTGCGCTGATGGAATTTTAAATTAATTATTTCTTTGACCCCACACAATGTTCGTGCCTGGGCCTGGGCCTGGGCCAGAGCCTGGGTGCACGGATACGGACAGTACGAGTTCGAGTACGAGTATCGTTGAAAGCGACCGTCCGTTGTTGTCTTTGAAACTTTATACGAATACCAGTATGGGTTGGGTAGGGGTAGGGGTGGGGGTACATACCATATGTGTGTTTTGTGAATCTGAATCAATAGTTCGAACAATGTACCCTGCTCCGCCCCATTCCCATTCCCATTCCCATTGATAGTTGCTGACATAATAAGTATTATTGTAATGTTCCTCCGATGGGTCTTTGTTCGTTTCACTCGCTCCCCCCCTGTGCCCTGTGCCACTTTTCGGCCACTCACGCAGACGACCAAATGGGCATGGGGGACATGGGCTTGGGGCATACTTTATTCGTTATTTATTAGACAAAGTTACGGCTCTGCCTACCAAATGAATATTGAACTTGAGCTTGCGCCGTGAGTGCTGTTTCTGCCGACTGGATGCCACTGGGTAACCAAAACAGGCTAAAAGCTGTGCCACCAGGCCAGGCCAGACCAGGCCAGGCGCTTATGCTGGTCTGTCTTTGCTGTGATACTTATGGGACCTACATACACACATACATGTACAAACTTAATTCGCAAGAAACAATTTGCATACCCATACGATGCTCGTACTCCCGTGTCTTGGGCGTCCAACAATGGATTGGCAAGGTGTGAATTAATTTGCTCCGCACGCCAACAGTCAAGCGAGCTGAGAAGGAAAGCCACACACACACACGCAGGAATCGCCAAAAAGGGGATTGGATCTGGAAGAGAGCAGAGCCAGTTCAGGCCACCCTTCCGTCCGATGGATGGCTGGCCACATTCTGGACGTATTTCTACGAAAACCCCTGCATTTAGCATCCCTTTTAGCGACAACAGCAGGCCAGCCGCCTCAGACTTGAGACTTCAGACTGGGGAGACTTAGCACTGCGGCCGACTTATCAATGACAAATCTCCGAAAATCGTTTGCCTTTGCCTTTGGCTCTTTGGCTGTCAATTTGGCTTGCTGACACTTCTGCAGCCCTAACACTAGAGGAGAGTCCCCAGTGTTCCCAGTGTTCCTTCCCAGTGTTAACAACCAGACAGGTTTTGTGTGTTCGTACCATCCAATCCCAAGCCCAATCCCATTCCCATTCCCATTCAATTCAGTCAGCCGAGTCGCACCTTCCGTCACTCCTCTGCAGCATATTCTACGGCGAGAATATCTCGCCACACATACCGCACTTTTTTGTGATTTCTTGTCTCGACTCCTTATTTTCCCGGTGGGATTTGAGGCTTCATGAATGAAGGGCCAAAGCCCGTGCGGTGCCGTGCCGTGCCGGGGCACATTCCACTGAGCATTCACACAACGGATGAACGGAAGTTGCCTTAGACGGGTGGTCTTTCCCTCAATTGAGACAATAAGTAAACATTCTCTGGTCCCTTGGCGGAAAGCCCCAATGCCACCCCAAGCACCCCACATAGCGAAAGGCAAGGAAGGAAGGAGAAAGTGTCCAAAACTCTAGTATATTATCGACCATTTGGTTTGGAATTGCTTCAATTTATTGAGGCTTCTACTCCTACTCCTACCTCTGCTCTCTGCTCTCTTCGCTCTATAATTGTGATTGAAGGGGCTTGGCCAGTCCGAGAAAAATAAGCCCCACTGGGGCGGAGGCAGGCAGGACAGACGCCTATTCCATGTAGCTGCCCCTACTGCCGCCGCCGCCGCGGCAGCCGCACTGATGAAACATGAATTTGTCGCCTTATTGCGGGGCTCTTCTGGGGTGTCAAGGGTGATTAGATCTCTGAGCTTCATTGAGCAAAAGGATAAATATCCGCCACGCCAACAGTCGTCAGAGCTTCAGTCGGAGCGTCGCCCTCCCATCTCCCATCTCCCATTTACTACCAATGCAACATTGTCAGCTTTGCGCTGGGCAGGTCCCCGGTCCCAATCCCGGTCACAGTCCCTGTGCCCATCGAGACACATTTATTTAATCCTCACGTTGCAAACGGTGATTGCCGTTGCCCAGTGCTGCTTAAGTATTTCACGTCTCTTTTTTTTTGCCAGACAAAGGCAAAGAAATACAACAAAAAATAAAAATAAAAACAATAAAAATACACAGCACAGCAGAGCAGAGGCGACACAGCGACACAGACACGCTGACAATCGAAATTCGAATTTCTGAATGAAGGCGCAAAGTAAAACAATATCTGATTTGAAGCATCCGGTCGCGATTGTCATTGCCACCTATGCCATGCCACCGACTTGGAGACACGCGTGGTGGCAGTGCCAGTGGCGGTGGTGGCGGCGGTGGTGGAGGTGGCCCATCCATATCCAGGCAGAGAGACCAGAGACAGAGTCCAATGCCAAAATGAGGGCCCCAAAACTCACTTCCTGCGACTGTCTGTCCGTCCGTCCGTCCGTCCTGCCATTCTGTTGCCGTGGCTCTGTCCTTTAGCCGTGGCTGTTGCTGCTGTTGTTTTGCTGTCGCCATTGTCACTGCTGTTGTTGATGGTGATGCTCCCAGCTGCCTGCTGCTGTTGCTGCTGTTGCTGCTACCACCACCCGACCCAGTCCAAGCCCAGTCACAGGCACAGACCCAGCCCCAGCCCCAGTCCCAGCCCCGAACCAGAGCCAGAGCTCAGACCCAACACAGAACTATAGTGCGAGTGTGAGATCAATCGTATTTGATTGCAGAATGCGCGGTAGGTAAGCGTTAACGACGTTTTTGAAGTTTCTGTTGCTGTTGCTGCTCCGTTCAACTCTGCTCTTTGGCTGTTCTGTTTGGTTCTTTTTGGGATGGAGAGGAGCGCAGAGCAGAGCAGCAGCAGCAGCAGCAGCGACAAAAAATTGCGACACGTTATTTCAATTTAAAATGTTTATAATTCAGAGTGTTTCCCTGCCTGCTCTGCTCTGCTTCTGCTCTTTTTGCTGCTCCGTTCCCGGTCCCTGGCATTTCACGAGTACGCCAGCGAGCTGTCGCCACTTTTGTCATGGCTGACAAAAACAAAGCGCTGGCAAGCCGAATACGAATCCGAATCCGAATCCGAATCCAAAACCAATCCACATTCTGCTCTACTCGGCTCGGGCACAATGCCATGCCATTAGCGTATTGTATTTAAAGTTTGAACACCGGGACACTCGCTGGGGTTAGCGTTAACTCTCAGTCAACCTCAACATCGACACTAGCCTCTCACCCCCCACCACCCTCCAACCATGCTGGGCCCCTGCCCTGAGACATTTGGGGCCTGCTACATTGTTAGCTTTTGCTTATTAAATGTACGGACGGGTTGCATGCCTCTCTCTCCCCACTCTCTATATGGATTACCACATCATTTTGTTTTTGCGGCGTCTTGCACTTGCAGAGGCACAAAGAACGAACAGGCACAAGGAGCAGGAAAAGGCAACGGCACTGCCACAGACCCAGGAGGTAGACGTGCTAATATCCAATAAATGCAAATTAAATGCACTTACGGCGCCTGTCTTCAGTTGCTCAGGCTCCACTGCGGACTCCCCACACTCGCCTCAAGCATCAGGATGTTTTCACAGTTTTATCACTTTATAGTAGTGCCACAACGAAGCGGGGGAGTGGTGCCGGTGGGGAGTGCAAAAGGTTCTCAACTCTGCTCGACTCTCATTCAACCCAGCAGCAGTAGGCAGCAGGCAGCAGCAAACAGCAGCGGCAACATTGTTTTCCTGGGTGGCCAGAGAAGGAGCAGGCTCGGGGTGACCGATGCTGGTGGGTCCATTAAATGGCAAATACATTTATGACCGTAATTACACCATAAAATTCAAATTATATCAACAAACCAAACCAAACCAAACCGAACCAAAAACCGCACATTGTGTCCACGGCATGACTCAATCCAAAGGCAAAGGCGATGGCAGGCTGGCTGGCTGGTTCTCTCCTTGGCCTTGCGGTTCGCCCTGGACATGACACTGGCCATAAACAGACAGCCAGCTGTGTGCCGGCAGGCGCAGGCCAGACCAAAGTAAATGGAAAGCAAAGCCTATTAGAGCTTCAAGTTTAGCAAAGTCACCAGCCACCCGTGCCTGCGTCCTGCTCCCCCAGTCTTGGGCTACTCATTTATTTTTACAAACTTGTAGCACAATAGTCAGCAGAGTCAGCAGAGGCTTTGTCGGCACGCCTCGGCCTACGCCTACACGGAGTCCGGAGAAAGCAAAGCAGCCGCCAAAGCAGACCCCGGCCAAGGCCCGGGCAGGGTCTGGCCCGGTCCCGGATAATCCAGAAATGCTAAAAACTTTTTAGAAGTCATTAAAACCTTGTAGTGGTAAAATTAATTACTTGTAGTTGCAAACAATGTAGCCACGCCGCAAGCGACGTTGCCATTCTCTGTGCTCCCCCGTCCTGTCGCTGTGCTTGTTAGTCGGTATTCTGTTTGGCTTGCCACCGCCACTGCCACTCCAAGTGGCAGAGTCCGAGTGCAGGCCGGGCAAGGCGGCTCCAGACTAAATGCATGTTGCTGAAAACATATTCACTTTGGAAATTTATGAACTTTGCGTGTTTTGTCGAATTAAGAATCCAAACGTAAAAGTTTCGAAAAATGTTTGCCTAAAAGCCATAGACCCATTCAGCGGCTCGGCTCCGCTCTCATGCATATTTATGTGCTTAATATTATTGTTTTAGCTGCGGCTCCTCCTTGCCTTGCACAATAAACTCGTATTTAACCAAAACAGCGGCTTAAAGTGTTTCAATTCAGGCCAGAGCACCGCCGCTGCTCCTCGGCCGATGGCATTGCCACGGCGAGTAATCGAACATCTCCTCCATTGACGTATCGTATGTAGTACATGAAGGGTTTTCAACTACTGGATATTACATACATATATATGCACATATTGTGTGTGTGTGTGTGTGTGTGTGTGTGTGTGTGTGTGGTATATGGGTGTGTGTTCGCGCTCATTTCCAAGTGCCATTTCCGCGGACTCGACTCAATGCCGCTGCCATTTGTCGATAAATGTTCATTACTTTCAATTAACGCTTCTTAATTGAACATGACGTATTTATGAGTTTGACATCGGCCCAATATCGCAGTGGCAGGGAGGCAATGGCAGTGCAGTGCAGTTCGCACTTAATTGCTGCCAAAGCCCCAGCACCGCGAGGGAGTCAGCGCCACGAGGATTTTAGGGAAAATCGCGACCAAAATTAGGCACTATCCCCGGCAGACAAACATGCCGAGTGGGGAGACACTGCTTTGGCTACACTCGTATTGGAACCCCATCATCATTAATTGTTTATGGACGACAAAAAGTGCAGTGCCCGTAAACAAAGCCAAAACGAAGCGAAACAAAACGAATCGAAACAAAACGAAAGTGCAGAGCGAACGCCATGAATCATATTTTGCCAATTAAGCATGATCCGATGTAAGCGGCATTCGGCATCGACAGCGGCATCGACAGCGGCATAACCCCAAGCCCCCGCCACAGCCCCAGTCCATGCCCAAGCTCCAAGCCAAATCGTAAGCACTAGCATAAGCAAAAGCCATTGAAGGCATTCTTACACCACGCCGGAAATCCAATGTAGACAGCATTGGCGACTGGGGCGTCGACAACGGTTCGCGGCATAGCCCCGCACGGACGGACAGATGGACAGATGGACGGACCGACCGGATGGGCTATTGGGACCACCAAAGAGCAACAAAAATGTGCACACTTTCGACTGCGTTGCACTGCACTGGCCGGGCCGGGCCGGGCCGAGCTGGGCCGGGCTGGGCTGGGGAAATTAAATGCAAACGCTGCACTCGAGAGCCACCAGAGTCTCTCCACGATTACATTTGCGTTTGTAAATGCGATCGCCGATCATATTTCAGTCTTTGCTCCGTCCGATCTCTGACAGGCAGGGGCAGTAGTAGGGGCAGGGGCAGCGGCAGGGGCCCTCGATATGTGTATTGTCGATTGGCGATGTGAGGTCCGACCCCCCAGAACTCTCGTTTGATTACATATTTGCATCCGATTTGCATGCCAAAAGCCTTTGTAGTGTAATCACGGAAATTAGTTCGCGCCTTTGAAGGTCGTGATCGCAACGGGCGATCGCACCGGGCGACATTTAAGCACTTTCAGTGTAGAAACAGCTCGGCCGGGGAAGGGAAGTCAGCACCCCTAGACTAATGGGACGGCGACGACAGGGCTGCGATTCATACAAATTTCTACAGTTTCTACAACTGAATATAGAAATTGAGCACAGTTTTAGTGTTTGTTTTTGCATCTTAATTAGCCAAATCGGCAGCCAATCGAAGCACACAAAGTTTTCGTCAGCGTCATCGGAATCTATGGCGTGGAGAGCTAAAGCCGAAACCACAGCAAACCCATTTAACCATAAATAAATAATTAAGAAGTGCATTTCTTGTTGAATGGAGCCCCGGCACTAAACGATGTCAGCAAAGTTAATTGATTAACCAGCGTACGAGCGACCATTCACCGTAAATGCATGCAGGGCAAACCCTACGAGTAAATGGCTGAGATCGGGGCTAAGGAGAGCAGGGAAAATAAACGGGCATTGGGTAATGGCATTGCGGTGAGTCCGCGGAAGCAATTCTTGGTCAAAAATAAACTATGAAATAGTCGCTTTGGCGGCTTCTTATTGTTGGTGTTTTCTGCACTTTTCAATTAATTAAATTAAATTAAATAAACGCGCGATAGAATCAGCGGTGCCGAGGAAATTAAATTTATCTTCTTATGCATTCACATATAGTCGCCAGATATCTGGCCTTAATATTTCGGGGGGCGCCAGCTTATCGCCCCCGGGTGTGTCGGTTAGTCAAACGAAAGGCCACACCGCAGTGTTCAAAGTGAAGTGTTCAAAGTGCAGAAAGTGTGAGTCCGAGCCCAGATATTGCCGCTAGCCGGGTGGAAATTAATTGCCAGCCGCATGGACATGACACGGTAGATCACGAGACCGAAAACCAAATCGAACTATTAATCGGCGCACAAGAGTGACAAACATCTATTAGGCATTTAATTAAAAGTTTCGCACAGAACAATGGTTTGCCTGGTGGCAGAGGCAGTCGGGGAGGGGGACAGACGCTATTGTTTCCATTGATAGCCAGTGGAGCAGAGCAGTGGAGTCCACTGCTTGTTGTCCGATACTTGGACAAAGTGTCAAATTCGTGCATTTCAAGTTGCCGCTCTCCTCAGATAGGCGGCGGGGCGGCAAAGAGCAAACACAAATATTTGCCTACAATTACTTACCGACCCGAGCCGATAGATAGGCACGGGATAGGCCCCTCCGGCCAGAGTGGATGTCGATGTGGATGTGGATGCGACAATTGTCTCGGCATATGCTCGTGTGTGTATGTACATAATTGGGCTATCAGCCAGATAGATGGCCAAAAGAGGCGGATGGGCACAGTACGGCAATTAAATTTTCGATGTGGCAGATAAGCCGCACCGCACCGCGCCGCGCCGCTCCATCCGATCGAGCATGAAGTGGTTGTGGCGACAGGCTGCCCTGCCCGATCACACCCACCGCATAGCCAGCCAGGGCTGGCCCTTCTTCTAAGGCTGGAAAGTATGTGGAAAGAGTCGAGTACGAGTCGAGTGGTAAATGTGGTATGTGGCGCTTTTGGCTCGGCTGGGCTCCGCCACCGTATCAACGTTAATTGGTGTTGAAAGAGCGTCTCTGCCCTGCCATTAGCCATCAGCCATTAGCCATCAGCCAGAAAGGAGCTCGCACACTCACCCCACAGTTCTCTCGGACTCAACCCCGAAATTGCAACACCTGTCGTCTGGTCGGCAGGTCTGCTCTGCTCTCGACTGAGCTGAGCTGAACTGGTGCCGATGCGGAAAGTCAGTGACTATGTATTACACTGTGTTTTGGTCAGCCTAACCGCACAGACTACACTCATCCGATTAAACTTTTAAATAGATGTCAAACAAACTACATTCTGCTAGAAACAAGGACTTTCGTTGTCACCAGTCCAGGTCGATGTCGATGTCTTAGGCCTGCATATTCGCACTCGGATGTCCCTCGGGTCGGCGGACACTCCTGCATATGTCCATGTACGTGTATGTGTCTGTGTATGTATTATACGTACGGTCATTCGAGCATTCAACCACCGGGCAGGCCGGGCAGCATTCAGGGTTCGTGACGGACAAATGTCCGAAATTTGAAACTTTAAATAACAGTCTTTGGAAGCGTGTGTTTCCGGGCGGGTGGATGTACATGTGGTTGTGCCTGGTGGATGGTGGATGGGGGATGGACAAGTAAGGTGTCTATTAGACATACTCCGTAACATTCAGCGGTTGGGCGGAGCTTTGATGGGTAGAGCTTCGAAATTAGTTCTGATTTACCATTGTTTCTACGGCCTGTGACATCGGTGTGACATCGGATGGGGGGTCACATTCTCTTGTCGTGGCTCTTGTGGGCGTATCGTGTAAACATTAGAGCGGACCGGACCGCAACTGCTGTTACCCGTACAGAACCTGCTGCGAAAACTACTCGGCAGCTTACATACATATATTCGAGAATAGACCCATTAATTTGTTATGAAGAGTCATTAGAGCAAGGAAATTAAGCCGATGGTTGGAGCACAATGTGGCTTGGTTCTTATCAAAATGTACGTGATTAAAGCGGAACCATAAATAATTTAACAGCACAGATAAAGAAATCTGACGCTCTATTCCTGTAGTTTCACTGTTCCCTGCCTGGCTACATGATTAAACCAACACAAAAAAGCTCGTAATGCATCTCAAAGTATAGCCCATACTTTGTTTATCCATACACACCTTAGGGGTGGAAAATCTTCCTGCGAACCTTATCCACTACATTGAATTGAAATACTGACAATATTTTGATTATTTTAAAGAAAAAAACTGTATTCTTGCTTGTTCTGAAAATGAAATCGATTCCAAATATATGTTTTCCGACTGCCGGATATACAAAAATCTTCACGCGAGAAAATGTATTTTATTTTAATATTTATATAGCTTTGGCGGCAAAGTAAAATGTACACCGAACTGGCATTAATTTAGCTATAATCTACGGGGCCTTAATCTAAAACTAAGTTACAAATTCTTAAACATTCTAATAGTTTAAAGCGTGTTCGAATTGAATGCAATTTATTCATATGTAAAGTTTTGTCTGCGGCATTTGTTAAATGGCGTTACGAGTGTTGCTGGTATTCAGGTAGCGGATTATGAATTCTATTTAATAAGATCAAATAGGGGTTGCGGGGCTAGAGTAGGGGTAGAGATGTTCTTAGTGGTTGTAGATGCGGAAATAAATAACGCTAAATGTGCAGAGCTACCCCTGTACCCCTGCAATGTTCCTACATTTCTGCTGCACGGCTCTTTCCCAGCTGCACACATTTATAGATTCCTTTGCTCAAGCAATTTTCTCAAAACAAATTTAACTTTGGCTGCTGGATTTTGCTCCAATTTTAGAAGCTCTGTGCCCATTAAATGACAGCTTTTCTAAGTGAAAATGAATTATCCAGCATCAAAGTACGCCACAAAACAAATCTGTTACGCTATAGAATCGAACACTTGGGTTCTAATTTTAGAATGTGCATTCAATTTTCGTTCTTCATTATTTGAGTGTGTTTATGTACGTATTTACTGTGTCTATATGTTTATCGATATGTATACCCTAATATCTTGAACTGAATTTAATAAAAATTCATCATTATATATGTATGTGTTCGTATTTATTTGGATTTACCTGCCCGCTATCGTGATATATCTGTAGGAGTAAAATCTATCTTCGCAGCTGCAATTTAAGGACTTTAATAGTTAAAATTAAATTAAATTTAGATTTTAATTTAAATGATTAAAAACTACCAAGAAATATGATTCATAGAAAAAGAATAAAACTCATTTTCTTTCTTTCTTTTTTTGGTTACATTTAAATCTTCGAGTAATTGTTGTAATCTTAAAGTTACAATAAATATTCGAATGTAGCTGGCGGTCTTAACATTATCGTTCTGCTACTATCGAGGCGTCCTTTCATTTCTATTTGGCTGTGCTGTTTAATACACAGCTCGGCAGGTTAAAGGTTGCTTTATATGTACGAAATTCTGATCGATTTCCAATGATTTCCCAGGATCAAGGCTGTACAGTAAATGAATATTTTCGAAGAGAGCAGAGCCAGAAAAGCAAGTTAAAGTCTTGCACAGATTTTGTTTGGTGGAGTAAAATCACATAAAACCTGTATTGTGGTTGTTTTGTTGAGGGGAAGGAGAAGAACGTGGCGACGATAGAGCTGGCTCGCTCACACCAATGGCGCGCAGGCCGCAGATAAATGCGCAGCCATTTTTGCCACGAGCGAGTAGACAGAAGGCAGAGTAGAAGCCACACCTCTGACAGGGGAAAATAGTGGGAAATTTGAGCGAGTACGATTAGCCAGCCAAGCCAAGCAGCTGGTGGGTTTTTTTTTTCATTTTTCGTGGAGAGGAAAATGCTCTGCGCTGCCCTCAATTGGCAGGAAATTTCCCAGCAACATGCAACGGCCACACAGGAGCCATGCATGCACTGAGCTGATTTCCCAAGGCCCCAGAAAATACAGGAACGTACAAAAGTTGGCACAAAACTTCTCTCGCAATTCCCGACGAATATTCTCACTCATTCTGTACTTATATTACATTGTTAGGGGTCGTTGCAGGTTACACTGGAAACTCGAAAAACTCAAATAAAACTCACTTTATTATTAAAGTATTTGTAGTTATCAACTGCGAAGAATTCTAGAGCTAGGGGCAGAGAATTTACAAAATTTCGATCATTTTAATTTTATTTAATATTATCAATAATTAATATCCAATAGATCTTACAGAGAGAGAGAGAGAGAGAGTCAGAGAACCAAATAAAGGAATTTTTCTCTTATTTTCTCCGCTAAAAGCTCGCTCTTTTTGACTTTCTAATGAGAGAATTGAGAAAGTAGTTTTGAGACAGAGAAAGTATTTGTGAGAGAGCAAACCAGGGCCAGGCGCCTATTTAGGTGCCTCAGTGCCAGGGCTGATAAGCGCGCGTGCAATTGAAATTCAAATTATTTCTCCGCTGGACTGACAGACAGACAGACACATGCATAATAATGTAAGGTTTGATAAACCTTTGATAAATCAAATCAAAATGGTGCTGCAGAAAGTTTCAGTAGAAAAGTAGGAGGACTAGGAGGTGAGGAGGTGAAAGCCTTGGCGGCTGTACAGTGTGCCTGCCACTGCCAGTCAGGGATGGTAAATGCAAGCTGCTGCGAATATCGATGCCGAAATTGGCTGTTGGCTCCACCTTTTCGTGCACAATGGTGCAACTTGTGAAGCTGCACCCTACGCTGTGTCTGTGTGGCCAGCACTTGCTCAAAATGGCGTCGACGGAAGAGAGTGCCTGTCGTCGGAATGAATGCCGATAAATCAAAGTTCCTCGCATCGAGCCTAATTTGAAAAATGCGCACACACTGCCATTGGCGTTGCCGGTGCCAGTGCCAAAGCCAGGGGCAGAGAGCGACAGAGAGAGCGACTACGGAGGCAAGTGGCAGTGGCTGCCGCAGCGGCATTTCATCAGAGAGAATTAATCAGAGCAGATGAAGCGACAACCGAAAAATAACGACGCGGCATCTCTTAAAGATGCCTCGCCTTGCCTTATCTCCTCAATCGCCAGAGCCACAGCCACAGCCGGCTTTCAGTGCGTGTCCGTGCCGCTGCCACGACGACCCGTTTGGTTGCAGCCAGCCCCCGCTCTTCTCCTCTCCTCTCCACGTACGTACTCCTCTCGTATACATACATATATTATTGAAAACTGGCGCTTGGAGCGACATCCGCGGAATGTCATTGAGGTGAGTTCCCGAGACCGAAAACCGACTGAGACCGAGACTGAGTCGAAGACCCTTGAGCGCCTTTGGCGGTATCGATGGTGATGTTACTCCTACCCAGCATCCCAGCAGCCATTCGAGCATCCCATATCCCATCCGAGCGAGCATCCATCAAATGCGCGCCCAGTTCATGTCAAATTATAAATTCCCAAAAAATTTAAATCTAATTTTCCGCGCTTTGGCCTGGGCCTGGGCCCGGCTCGGGCTGTATTCAAATACATAATGGATTTTACTTTCGGCTGACAAGTACAAGCCCATTTAATCAATAATTAACGTAATCCATCAAGTACAAAGTGTCAAATGCACTCGTGAGCAAGCGCCTCCCAAAGCAGAGCCCACAGTCCATGGCAGGGGCAGGGGACGGGGAGTACAACAGGCCTAAAAGGATTTTCCTGAAAGCGCATCCATTCCAACGAGAAATCAAGTTGTCCCTGTCACCGAGCAAAACAGCGAAAAAGATACACGAAACAAATCCGCGCTCGTCACATCTGCATGTCAAACCAGCAGCGCAGTAGACAGACCCAGGCCCAGGCCCAGCCCCAGCCGCACGCGGAAACAACCCCTAAGAGGCAGGAGAGCGACAGAGCCAGAACCAGAACCAGAGACAGAGTCGGTGGCAGAGTTGACAGTAACTTTAACCCTGAACACCGTCTGTCACTGTCGCGATAGCAGCCGGAGCAGGAGCAGGAGCAGCAGCTTATCTAAGCCGAAAAGTCGACCCTGATCAACCACTTGCAGCCCAGTCCCAGTCCCAGCCCCAGTTCCAGTCCCAGTCCCAGCCCCTTGGCTATATTCGATAGATATATAGCCCTTGTTTTACGAGTGCGTACGAGCACGAGCACGATAGAGCATGGCGTGGGCAAATGGATATCTAACTACAAATGTCCATTTTTCAATTTACCTGGCCCTTACGCACTCCCCCGCTACAACAGTCTCCCCCACCCCTTTCGGTTGGCATAAATTGAATCTCAAATGAAATAAAATGAACTGAAGTGAGGGGAAATGAACGAGACGAAACGAAACGAAACAAAACAAACAAACAAACACCCACCGCCGAATCGCTCTATAAATTAGCCCTTGACTTGACCATCGACCGATGGATGACCAGTTGGCCTGCCCGCTCGCTGGCGGCCAAAAGACCGTGAAATTTTCCCAATATGCTGCATTTTATTTGCGTTTGCCGCCACTTCCTCTTCCCCGCCATCGAAGGGTCATTCTCGCAGTCGCAGTCGCAGTCACAGTCGCACCCCACCCCCCGGCCACTCTGCCCATTTTTCTCGTCTGACATTGCATGGGCAGGGGCCCATGGATACGGATGCGGGCCTACAAGTACACTCAGAAAAATATCCACCATGAAATTGTGGAAATTTCGTTGCCCAGTGGAAATCGTTCCTCATATTGTCAGGGGAAATGCACCCTCGTCTAGGCGAATTTCTATTCTTGGTGTGAAAATGTTTCCCCTATTTTTTGTTTGAGTGCATCCCAGTCCATTTCTATTTGGATGGATGTGCATTTTTGTGGGGACTTTGAATGGCAGTCTGTTTGACGTATGAATAAATTATGCCACTCGATCGGCTGCCTTGGCTAGTTAACATATTTTAAAAGAAAAGAAAAGAAAAGACAAAGGCAAACGCTCTACATATTCGGCCGTGGCAGGACAGGAACAGTTGACGTTTCGTCGCTTTTACTCGCAATAGGGGGAGCAATTTATACGCCACAATTTGTCATTTGTTGCCATTTTGTACTGCAGATGCTCAGGCAGGCATGGGGGGATCGACTGTCATAAATAATTAGACTATTGAAACTTATTCCAAGTCCAAGCAGAGTCCAAGCGGAAGTCTCTTGGGGATCTCTTCTCAACTCAATAAACCCAAATTAAATGCATAAAAAACTGTGTTATGATCATTTATGTGACTAATCTCCATTTGTGTATATACTCGTATTATTTTCGCAGAGATGTGGCACTGGGAATGGGAGTGGGAATGGGCAAACATGTCCGGTCTGACGTTTATGAAAAGCCATACCATCGCAGCATCAAAGCCAATTAAGATACTGGCCTCCACTCCACTCCACACTCCACTCCACTGCCAGTACAAGCTCTAAAAAGGAATACGCGGCTAATTTCTGCGACAAAGCCGACAAACGATCCAGCATGCAGCATCGCATCGCATCGCCATCCAATGTCCAGAGTCTGGAGTCGAGTAGAGAAGCGAAGCGGCACTTTTGTCGCAAACACACAGGCCGTAAAATTAAGAACTCTGATTGGTAACAAATGTTTTTGTTCATTCGAGTGATAAAAACGTAGCGAACCGAAAAGATATAAAATTGTCTTTAGTGTCTTCCCAGCCCAGAGATGATAAAATATTTAAATGAGCCGAACCAACGAACGAACGAACGAACGCCGAATGGGAAGGTTCTTCTCTCTCTCGGACACATTTAGGAAATCAGAGACCCAGAAGAGACCTTAATGGCCGCGCGCACGCACTCGGACTTGGATTTGGACTCTCGAATGTGAGCAGAGAGCGGAATGGATGATATGGAGGACATCGAGAAGCGACAACCGACAACCGACAGCCGACAGCCGTACAGTGGGTACCACAGCGACAGCGACTAAGACCAAGGGCAAAGTGTGAAACAGGGACTTGGGCGTAACGCCCATAGCGCTTGCTCGTCGATAACCACTGTATCCGAAGTAAGTCGGTCGGCTGTCATGATTAAATAAAACTCCAATGCAAACGCTCCGGCTAGGATATTAAATTACAGCCATAACGGCTTTGGGATTGACTCCGACAAGGGGCAGCCGTGGAAGGAGTGGAAGGAGTGACAAGGGGCAGCGACAAAGGTAAAGGCCATCATGCCGGCAGGACAAACAACCCAAAAAGGCTTGTCCGGGCTTGTCTTTTAGGCCCAAGCCGCAGGGCCCAAGCCCAATTCCCAATCCAAATCCGAGTTCAGGCCAACAGACACAGCGACAGATACACAGACACACACAGCTACATACAGCTACAGGGAAAGAGCCACGACAAAATCATAAAAGACATAAACAGTTGTAAAGACCCAAACCACAAAGGGCGTAGAATCAGAATTGAGCACTAAAACGTTATCGAGGTCGTCTCAGATTAACTAGCCCTTTTGCTGTGTCGATGACAGCAACGACGACACACTGGATACTGGATGTGGCCAGGGCAGGACTGGCATGCGGACAGGTAGTTCATTCTGAAATATCGAATGCATCTTAAAGATACTTGTGCTACATTACGATCATTACTCTTTGTAACAGATATGCGAGCGTAACGCGTCGATGGAACCAGCACAGGGGCAGGGCTCGAGATGACCTGCCTGCCGTGTAATCCAGACCTGTCCAGGTTCAGGTTCAGGTTCCCCCCGCTGGCTAGCTGGCTGGCTGGCTGACTGGCTGACTGGACGGTGCCTCGTCGACGACCCACAACAGTGCTATTGTGCGACAAGTTTGTCATTCACAACCGTCGCGACGATAACAAACCATTACGAGTGTAGGAAAGAGAAAAGGACTCGGTACCGAGCAGAGATCTCATTGAATGGCGCCAGTTTCACAATGAATTCTGATTCTGATTCTGTCCTGTCCTGTCCAAATTATGGGAATATTTTCGGCCATGGTTTCGTAGCGGGGTAGCCGTAGCGTATGTTTTTTACAAGACCTCCTCAGGTGCCAGAGGAAAAAGTGCTTCTTGTTGCAGCGATTGTTGTAATTTTCATGGCCTGTCTGTAGTTCGAAAATTCCAAAAATATGCCGATTCCTTATGCGAGTATTGGCGATTTTTCAGGGCTCACAGCAGCCCCGAAAGTGGCCCATGAAAAGTTGCCAATTTTATGGGATATTAAGTACGAGTGTACATAAAAATATAAATACGTAAAATATTTTAGGTTAGCGCCACACACTTCTACCCCCAATTGGATTTTATGGGACTCGACGTTGATTGCGGGGTGGATCCAAGAGGCCTGGCCTGGCCCGGCCTGGCCCTTTAAGGACTATAATTTCATCCACGTGTCGGGGATTACACATTAACATCGCTACTGTGTTCATTTGGAGGGCGTGTCAGTGTCACTACGAGCGGCTGCTCTTAATCTTCAGCTACTTGGATAATAATTGATTTTGTCAGGCAATTCTTTCTTGCTCTCTACGCATATACAAAACTCGCATATACTCAAATGTATTTTTAGAATAATATGGGAACCTTGTAGACGATATAGAATAGAATATAGAAACTATGGACAATATAGGCGTTCTTTTGTGGTTGTTAAATAGGTCATAAGTAGAGATTGATTGGCAGATGGATCGACAATCAACAGATGTATTTTAAGAGCCATTATTTAAACTAATTGAATACTTTGTGCAACTAAAACATATTTATTAAGATCCAGTTGAAAAGGTTGCTTGCAGTTTATGTGCAGAATAGGAGAGAACGAGAGAACATTGTGACTGCAACTATGAACCGTCCGTCGCCTCTTCTCATATTTAAATTCAAATCGGCGCCGGCGCCACCTGTCAGTCCGTCGCTGTACTTTTGCACGATCCGCGGCCCATCGTGTACTTGCCCCCCTCCCTTGCCCTTGCGCCAGCTGAAGCTCTTCAGAAACGGGGAACGCCAACGACGCGCAACTGCAGTGTGGCCCAAAGGAAAGAACGCTAAAAACATTGTTCTCGTTATACAGAAATCATGTCCACCTCGCCCTGTCCGTCCCGGGGCCCTGCCCTGCCATGCCCTGCCCTGGGAGATCGTTTCGGTCGTGGCCGGTACAAAATGGCAAAATGTACGATCCGATTGTGCATGCGGGACGGGCCACACAGAAATAGACAATGAATGCTGGCGATAAAAGTGCAGCAAAGATGTTTTCATTGAGCTCTGATACCAGGTTTCTAATGACATCTATGCAGACCACTCGGGTTATCTCTCTCTGTCTCTCTCCCCTCCCCGCAGCGACTGTCGCAAACCGCAATGACCCCGATCGCCGCAGGAGCATTGTCGGCTAGACTAGCGTCCCAGTCCCTGTCCCAGTCCCTGTTCCTGTCCCTATCCATTCAAGCTACTTTCCAGACCAGAGACCAGAGGACGAGGAGCAAAACTGATACTCGTAAGGGGCCAATGCGCCGACACCCCGCTGCGGTGTGAGCACACAGCCGCCTATAATTGAGTTATACATTCGACTGGCTGGCCGACTGACCCCTGGTGGCCACTGGTGCCTCTCCCTCCTCGCAGCCTCGGGAGGGTTCGCAGCAGCTTAGCGGACAATGTTTTGACATAAATAAATGCTTGAATGACTTTAAGTGATGGCATTCTACGTTGACTTTCTATACCCCAAACAGCAGTTTGGCATGATTTATGGCGGACGATCTGGCGACTTCTTAGGAGATTACTTTCGTATACTCCTCGCATATCGTACGGTGCTGGTGCCTGTGGCCGACCAGACGGGGGATGGGATGGGATGGGATGCGATGCGGATGCTCCCGATGCTAATTCGTTGTTCAGGTAGTAAGCGGAACACAATAATATATTTTCGTCCGCTGCGCTGCCATTTATCGGTCCGCTCTCGGACACATGGATACTATGTCTTATTTTAACGCAGATGATGTTGTTAGTTCACATCAACAATAGTACCGTGTGTTCCATTGCAAAAGTAATTAATTACTGGGTATTGTTCAATTCTAAAACCGATAGAACAGTTTTCAAAAGGTGTTTCAAATGCTACTAGCTAATTTTGCTGCTGTTATCGCCATTTTTAGTAATGTATTAGATTATATTATTAATCCTTATAATTATAAAAAAGAATATCTTGTTTGTCCAAGCCTCAAATCAAAGGCACATCGTACATTAAATTAATGTGCTAGCTGTACACAAAAATACATGCTTTATGTGTATAAATAATTATAAATAATTAGCAAAATATTTCTGTTCTCTTAATTAGAATTTGTAATCACGGATTATAACAGCAATGCAATCAATTAAAGCAGCACTATAATCCGAATACAACCAAAACAGCAACAGAATTTTACATGTGCCAGTGGCGCCCTCCGCGGCACTTAGTGGAACTACTAATATGCATTTGACGTTGCATACTTTTAGGTTACCAGATGTTATCCAACACTACACTGCCAACAAGATCAATTTACAAAAAAAACAAATCATTGCCAACAACAAAAGATTCTTATGACAGATCAAAACTAGAACAGAACTAAATTAGATCTGATCATTTTTTAGAATTTATTTCCGTATCTTAGACCCTTGAATTCTCCTATATTTTTTTTTTGGTGAGACTCCAAAGTAGGGTTCCTCCTTAATATTATAACATATATGTACATATGTATACTCGTATATTCTTGACCAGAGCGACAAACCATGTCCAACTGGCCATGCCGATCTCTCTCTGTAAAAAGGCTTTTTCCCCAAGTAAGCACATAAAGTATCGATCGATCTGTTAACTATTATTTGCGGGTCAACATTTCTGTTTTCTGTTGTCGATGAAAACGATTGATTGTAATTGAGTTTGCTGTTATCTAGCTTGGCCTCGCATCTCATACTGGCATCGTTATCATAGGGGAACGATTATATCATTGTCTGTGGCGACATCAAATTATCAACAAGATGTTGTGCTTTGTTCTGAATAATTATTATTTCACTTAGCAACTATAAAAACCATTCAATACATTTGCGAGTAGTTAAGCAGGAATAAGTATAATTATTTCCTAGTCATTACTTCTCCATATCAATCTCTTCATTGATTTGATAATCCCAAGCATTATTGATTAATCACATAGTAGATACTCTTCAAAAGCTTCTTCTTTTCATCTTAACTTCTAGTTGTGATTACAGTGGGCTGTAGATAAAGTTTCGAAGTTTCTTATCAAGCTTAACCTGAGAGCGAGAGTCGAACCGTAATTATTTCTTTTTTGTTACTGAATGAAATTATATTGAAGAATAGAAGAATTTTAAAAAACTGCATTGCGTTCGCTTAAGCTCGTGAATGATGAGATCTCCTTTTGTGGAGTTCAGTGCATTCACATACTCGTTCTGTACATACATAAATAATTTTACAACATAATGGAAAGTATTGTGCTTGTTTTTGTCTTGTATGGTAAATACTCGTATTACCAATGCAACAATTAAACTTATGAAAACTTATGCTATTAGAAATATACTTAATATTCAACTGAGTGTCTTAAACTAATAGGGTTTATCATCGATCGATGCATCCATCCATCCATGTCCTGTGTTCAGAAAAGTTCCAAATAATCTGAAAAATTGAAACACGTATTAGTGATCTGGCCAGAAAAATGTTATTCCAAAATACGTAATACACAAACCATATCGATCCCAGAACATTATTTTGTTGATAGGCAATCTGAAATGAGCAATATATTTAATCAAAAAATCACCCAAATTGCATTTGGATAAACTCGCCTGTAAGTTTCGCTTTTCAGCGTTGAGGGATTCTTCTTTTCCACCAGAGTACTCGTATGCCACGAGAAGACATATCGTCTGCCCAGTGCCGAGTGCCGAGTGGAGAGTGGAGACAGTCTGTCTGCTTTGGCCGCCACTTCCACTACCTGTTGGATGCATCCACTATTGAAAGTGCTGGAGCTGGCTGGCGGGCTGGCTGGCTGGCTGGCCCCGACTCATCCATCGGATAAGGATCTGACTCAATGGATTGAAAATGAATGAATCAATTTCATACCAAAGCCAAGATTTTTATTTTTATTTTGGTTTTTGTCTTAATGCTGGAATTAAGAACGCATCGGCCTTTTGGCTTTTCCACATCTGAAATATCAAGGAGATTAACCGTAAGATAAAGAGTTTCCGGTCAAACAAAATAAATGACACAGCCCGATGAATACAGTGGTGGCACGAAATATAGTTAACACCGATACACTGCGACTTAAAATTTAAGTTCTTCCATGAAAATGATCGGTCCAAAAGGATGAGGAAAAAACTTGGCAAAGTTTTAATAAAAATTATACTAATACTTTTGTTTGTACCATTTATTGTTTGCATTATTGTGTAAGCTATTGCTGATGGGACTGAACTGATAGGATCCTACAGACATTGCGACTGTGGCGTGGCACGACTTTGGCGGACACGCCTGTATGGTGCGGTGCGGTGCGGCATACATTTCAAAACAAAAGAACTCCTAAATGAAGCCCCAATGCATTGGAGATGTTGAACGGGCACACAAACCAAATAAACACGTCGCTGCCATACGGTCCACACGGTCCCCACACCTCAGCTCTTCCAGCTAATTAATGACGTTGCCCAGTCGGTTCCCTCTCACTCGATCAGAGTCCGAGCGGGCCGGGGCCGCAAGGCACTATAGAGGACCGCTATAGAGTGATGCCATTTTAGTTTTCGTTTTCGTTTTCCTTTCGTTATTCTCGTACTTTGGGGACGACGGTGTCGTAAGTGAAGTGCCAATAAACACGTGATTTACTTAAGCTGCGATCAAGGGTAAGGGAGGCAAGGAAGCCCCTATCTGTGTGTGTGTGTGTGTGTGTGTGTGTGACAGTCAAAATCATGGGGCTTATCGCTTCCATCGGCCATCAAGATGCCGCTCATTAATTTTAAAATTAGGCGGGTTTTCAAGAAGAGCCAAGAAATGATGTCCAGCTATAGCTTAAGTCGGACTAAACTGGCAGTCTCGAGAGCCATCCCCATGCCCATACCCATACCCATTCCATTCCATCACATCCCTCCTGCGCAGTCCAAGTCGCAGAGTCAATGTTCCTCTCCCGGACCAACCGACCGACTCGATGCATTGCGACCGACCATGAGTGCATAAATTAATTAAGCAGCTCGGAATGGGAACGTGTCGACCTTTTGTCTGGCATCATTGTGGAGAAGGCAGCCGCGCGATGGCGGCATGGCGGCTCTCTTGCCCCATGCTCTTGCTCTCGGCTGGCCCTGGACCCCAAGACCCATTGGTATTGGTGGACCCCATTCGATGTGAGTGCATGTGCCGGGGTCCAACCGGCTCGGAGGACGCTGTAAATTAAAAGCCGCGCGCCGCTGTTGGTCGTCCTTTATGCAGCTCCCACCGACACGGGGCTGAGTCATTTGCATTTTGCCTGCTGCCGGTCGGTCGGTCGGTCTGATTATGAAAGATGCTGCGTGGGTGATAAATGGTTGTGTCAGTGTCTGTGTCTAGGCCCACACCACACCACACCCCACCAGATGGAACCATCCATGGACAACAAGCAACGCCTTGCCTTGCCTTGCCTCGCCCTGCCTTGCGATTGTTGCATTTTCGAATACCACATTTTCCAACCCCATCTGCCCACGGACGGGATGCCGGCGCTCGTTAACCCCTTGCTGGGCCAGTCGGTGGGAGATTAGCTGCCGTCCTGCCAAAATTTATCTGCGTTCATCCCTTTGCTGGCTCGGGCACTCCGGGCACTCTGACAAGGGCCGTGGACCAAAGCCAAAGCCAAACGCAAAGCCAACATCAACATCAACACAAATCTAATAGATCCCGATTGAGATTTAATTATTTCACTTAATTTTCTGGCTGAATTGATGCGGCCGACTTTGTGCTTAACTTTCGTGTCGACGTCCTTTAACAAGTTAATGAAGCGAATAAATTTCTTGGCAATTATTTTGCGGATTGTTTTAATTGACCGCAAGACGTTTGCTTCCAGACGGACCCAGGACCCAGGACCCAAGACCCTGCTGCCCTGCAGATGCTGATGGAAGCAGTTAGAATCAAAGGATAAGGCGATAATTATCCCTCCCAGCAGGAGCTCGATAATTAACTAATTGGGCCAGACATCAAATCAGAAACTATGCAAGCCCAAGTGAGTTATTCACCTGCCAGCAGCCAGTCCTTAAATGTCTATTTTTGTTCCAAGCTAATGGCTCTATGTAATGCACACGATACAGGAGCCATAAAAGCAACTGCCGAGCGAGAGCCGTCATCAGCTGTAGGTATCTCTGCCGTCTCTATCTCTGTCCATGGCCCGCCGGACTTTGTTTATGATGAGTGATTGTTATGAGTTGTCAGAAAGGCATGTGACCCGGGTACAGGCTCGTGTGTCGGGGTGGTGCTGGTCTCTGGCCCGCTAAGCAGGAAATCCAGGCAGGATCTGTTAGAGTATGCCGTCAACATATGCAAATGTGACTACACTTGTCCGCCGCTGGGGGCTGCTGTGAAGGCAGTGGGCATAGTAGACAGCAGTCGAGCGACCACCATGTGACGCCGTGCTGCCCAGCAGCAGATATATTCCACCATTTCCACCCTCGCGCACACTCCAAGTGCAAACTTGACGGAGCACACGGCGCTGCTGTGCCTGTCGACACCGCCCCTCGATAAGAATCAACCCTGTGCCGGGTGCTTCACTTGCCCGAGAGTTTACTTTAATGTTTTGACAGTAAAATAAACATATCCAAGTACTGCGCTTGCTCTCGCCACGTAACGTATGAGCACGGCAGCGTGCATGGGTGCGTGTCTCTGTGCAGGAGGGGTCCCAAAGCCCATAGTTGTCAAATATAATTCATCATTGCATGGAAACATCAAAGCCAGGGGGGCTGGCCTCACTCTGCTGAAGGCCACCGGCATAAGTAAACACAAAGTCGCCAACAGCATCATTATCAGTTTTGGGCTTTGCCTCTGGCTATGGCTCAGTCCAGTACGTCTGGTCAAGTACGTCAAGTCAACGTCCTGAGTGGCCGTCTGGCTGGGGCGGTCGAGCCGAATGCACTGCCATGCGGGGCCAAAGTGCCAGACAACAAGCGCCGCTGCGAATCCCTGACTTAGTCTGGCCTTCTCGTTACGGGGATTACTTTAAAGTTTAAACTGCGACTGGTGGTAGCCAGTTGCTGCTGGGGAAACACCGCAGGGGCAGCAGCAACAGCAGCAGAAACGAAACACTTTGGACGAAAGATTCGTATGACGTCCTTTTAAATAATTAATGTCAATTAAGGGACAAATCTAACTTTGGCCCCATCAGTGCGAAAGGTACGGAGTGCGGAATCAGTCAGTACTCAGAAAACTCTCACGGGCGGCAGGTATCAGTGTGCCTGTCCCTGTGCCTCCTGCATACTCCTGTCTGTCATAAATATTTTATAAGATCAATTACAAAGCACTTAACTTTCATGAATTTAATACGAAAGATTTTGTTGCTGCTCCCCTGCTACTCTCCTGCTATCAATCTCCGTGGCTCTATACAGCCAATACTCCTCGTATTTGCCGAGCAATCAACACTCAACACTCGGCACAGGAAGAGCAATCACTTTTTCCCTTGTCGCTATCTTCCACGGGACAAGTGTAAGCCGGAAAATGCACACATATGCGCCACACGGACAGACGCCCCTCGTATGTTCCTTTTTTTGTTGTCCTCGAGCCCTAGTCATAGTCCATCAGTATCGGCCAGAGGCAATCCGTATATACATGTAGTGTAGCCGTAGTAAATGGATAGCAGCAGCAACCCCAGAAGTGCCACTTGGCCGCCGTTCCAAGCAACACCGACGGGGACCGGGCACTGCCGTGATTTACTTCCCTTGGCATTGCCGCAGTAAAGCAAAGTAAAATCCCAAATAAAATAAAATTAAATACGCATCAGGAGCACAAGTGCTTAAGGCCCGCGGCCAGGTCCTGTCCCGGTCCCAGTCCCAGTCGCAGTCCTTGTCCCTCGTCTGGCCGAGAAATCGAAGGAGGAAGGTCCGTAGACACTGATAAAAACAATATCAATACCCACTTGCCACTTGCCACGGCCGCCGAGGCACGGCACAAGCACTAAGCCCCGGTATCGGATGAAGCGGGCGCGTGCCGATGGCATGGCATGGCGGCGGCACACACCGAACTGAATTCCCCCATTGATATTCATGGTCGATTTTGGTCTGATATTCGTATAAGCGAAAGCACAAAACAAAACGGAACATACATAAATAAATAAAATTTATGGCAGCCCAAGCTGAGGCACAGTGCCAGGCCCAGTCCCAGTCCCAGGCCCAGCCAGCAACCTTCCCAATTGGATTGGGCTTTGATGTGTCGGATTATTTTCATTCCATTCGATTGTTTGATTTGAGCCAAAGTGTATCAATCTTTTCATATGTTTCCCGCATTCAATTTAGTCATCATTTGGCGGTGTGGGTCTTATACATATAACAAGCTGACTTAGTGGAATATGTTGACCAAGTAATTCGCACTAAAGTGGAAGTCGAGGCTCAAACCTGAGAAGATTAATTCCACAAAGAAGATAGTTAAATAAATAATTAATAATCAATTAATGCAGTCACAAACATAATGTATAATGTCTTGAATTAAATGCCTACCAAAAGGCTAAAAGTATCTCGGAATAGAAGGATGGATTCCCTTTCCACTCCTCCACTCCGCTGCTGCTGCGTGCGTACGCACACTTATTAAGGGTCGAAAGTCGAAAGAGCTCTAAAGTTTCTGTTTATCTAAATGCTGCATTGTATTGCTAAAATGTCCCAAGAGATTTTCTGAGGCGTTGAAGCGTGCCACCCCGGTTTTGGGCCAACAAAATGCAGTGGTTTCCGGTTCGCCAGCGACCCGACCCGGCCCCAGGTTTGTCCTGCCTGCCTGCCCCAGAGTGGGCGGTGTACGGGGACGAGCCGGCGAGTGGGAGTTAATTCGGCAAAGTCAGTAACCTCATCAAAGAACAGCTAGCTAACCGTCTGCCGGCAGGGGCGTGCCACCCGGGTGGGGGTCGTAGTCGTCGTCTACCATCGGCCACATTAAATTTGCGCCAAACGACGTGAGGCGCATATGTTTATGAGTCTCGTCGAGATTGAGTGGTGCCGGGGCATGCCCATGGTTAACCGAAAACGGAGCAGTACGCTTTGTGCATAAAAGCCTCATGGTCACCGTTCCTCCAGCCTGTAGCCTGTAGCCAGTTTGCCTTTGCCGTTGCCTTTGCCGTTGCCTTTGCTGTTCGCCGCACGCTGCCTGCTAATGGATTTCGTGGCTGCCACTGCCACTGACGCTGCCAATTGAAGGGTTAGGGTTGAGACCGCTTCGCAGCATGCTTTCAATTTACTTCCACTGCCACTTCCTCCACTAAGGACTCTGCCCCGTGCCCCTGCCACTGCTGCTTTGCTGTGACTTACGCACCGTGAATGAATGCGCTGTTGGTGCGAGAGCGGGGAAAGCTTACCCGGGTCCAGACCCCGGGCCAGGCCAGAGCACGGGGGATGCCCTCGGAGGACGCCGCCGGGCGGCTATTGGGGTTTTTGCTGCACGCGACTTTCACACTAACGTAATAAAGAGCTCAACGACACTCAAATTGAATACGTCTCATGGTGCGAATGGCGTAATGATTTTCTATGTGGAACTCGATGCAGATAATGGTGCGACACCCACGCTCCCACACTCCCATTCCCGCACCCCTCTTTGTAGATATTTCACCCCTCTTGATGGTCGCATCCGGATCCGGATCCGCTGGCACTCGCCCCATTCGCAGCCACCCCCCACGCACGTAGTGTCTGGCTGCCCTGCCCTGCGCTGTGCTGTGCTGGGCGTTTCGTTTCGTTTTTGTTTTGTTTGCGTGGTGATAGAAATTAACCCCTCAATTGAGGTTGAATTTAATTTGGCGCAAAATGGCAAAGGGGGTGTAACTGTGTGTGCTATGAGTGTGTGTGTGTGTTTGTGTGTGTGCTGTGTGTGTGCTGTGGATGCTCACATCGCCGCCCAGTTTGTACAGTTGAAAATGATATCGCTGTTAACGCTAAAGGGCCATTGTCAAATTGTCTCTTATTAATTATGATGATGCGTGTGCCGCTCTCGAAGGGGTGGTGTGTAGTGGTGTGTAGTGGTGTGGCATGGTGTGTGGAATGCAAATTTCGGGCCTTGGTCTGGGCCTGGGTCTGGCGTCTTTAACGTAATTTATTGCGTGCTGCTCGCTGGCGGCGGGCTTAGAGTGAAAAGTTAAAACCGGCAGGGAGAGCGGCAGGGAGAGCGGCAGGAGTGTGAGTGTTCTGTTCTGTTCTCTCTGCCTGGCAGGCGGCAGAGAGTGTGGAGCAGGCAGATAAGGTGCGGGAGCTGCCGCACTCCGAATGAATTGACTTGCTTGGGTGCGAAACTATGCATGGGGCATCCATGCAAAGTTTGCTTAATTTACTCCAGACAATGGCAGCGCCACGAACAATGGGGCCACACAATGCCATAGAAGAAGCCTCTGGCCACCCACACACCATGATGACCATTCCCCCTCCCGCTCCCCATCTGCAGTTTTGATTCCATTCGAATGCAATATTCGACAGCTGAAGTTTCAGGGGAATTCTACATTCGAGTGGTTCCCAATTTCTGGTGCCCATCAGCCAAAGGATCTGGCACAATTATTCTCCTTTGGTATATTTCTGCATTATCTTTTTTATTATCTTTTATCATAATTATTCTGCTTTTTGTATATTTCTGTAGTTTATTCTTGCACTCCAATCAGCTCCGATTTGAAAGCTCACAGCGCAGGGGCAATTAGTCACCGGATACTGTGGCAGACCAGCAGACACCTGAGGTGTTGCACGTGGTGATGGTGCCACATGGCGGCGTTAGCTGGCGTCCCCTAAAGTGCCACAATTTATGCAGTCGCAGCAAGGCACAAAGCGCCTGCTGATCGAGTCGCAATTCGCGTTCGCAGTCGCATTCGGCCTCTTGGAATCGCGTTTCATTCGCGGGCGATATTTCATTGCTTTATTAAGTTAATTTCATATATCACAACTGTGGGCGCCAGTCCCGCTCCATGCGGAGGGGAGGAGGGGACATCTTCAGGCGAGAGGAGGCTGTGGCTGCGGCTGTGGCTGTGGCGCGCAGCTTGAGCTCGTTACTTTGATGCATTTGGGGCGCGCGCATCGGTCAGGCCAGGCCAGGCCGGGCCAGGGCAGGGCGGAGCAGGACGCCGTTTATTTGTGGACGGACGCCACTTGAACAACAGCGGGACATTACTCGTACTTCACGGGCGATGGCGATGCCTGCTGCCTGGTGCCTGCTCCCAAAACGAACTTGTTCTGTCCGCATGAAATAAATCTGCGACTTGAGCCTGTTTATTTTCGGAATCTAACTCCCAGAGCAATGCTCTGCGACGATTCGATTAGATAAGACCCTCGGCCAAAAGTTCAAGCTGGGCCCAATTGGCAACATCATTCAAATGATTTGCAGAGAGTCCCCCCACCCATGCCCAATGCTCTATACTAAAACATCGAACATTGGAGTGCCACAATGGCAGCAACGGCAACCGCCCATTAGCCACATGCGCGCCTGCGTGACACATCGACATCAATCAAAGTTTCACCCGTTCCTAGGACTCTTGTGGGGGGTTGGGGTGGGGGCTGGGCTTGGGGTCACACGAACCTGTAGAAACGACTCTCTCTGGGTCTGGGTATGGGTCTGGATCTGGGTCTGGGCCTAGGCGTGTATTGTATTTTGGTTGGGCTGTGGCTGTCTCTGCCTGCTGCGCCTCAAGCGCGTAAAAAGACATTTTGACAAATTCAAGTAGCGCCATCTACACTCGACTTTAATAGCTTTTATACTGCTTGTCACGATATTTCATCAGTCACAGGGCCATGGCCCAACCACGACCAACGACAACGAAAACGAAAAAAGAATGGATTGACACACATGGAAGTGGCGGGCAGGCAGGGGGTGCAGGGTAGTCAGGGGGTGGGGACACAGTAGCGCGAATTTTATTTGATGTTATTTCCATTTGAAAATGAGTTATTGACACATGTATCCACCCCCGAGGAACAGGACCAACCCGCCAACCGCAGGACCAGCGTCAGCCACGGACCCGCACCCACACCCGACCCCATGCACAGATCCATTGCTGCTACTAGCTACCCCCCACACCACATCACAGACCAGAACGGGGCGGGGGTGGAACATTGCGTGGGAGCGGCCTGGGCCGCGCATAAATTTCGGGTGCCAAACACGGGCTCCCCTTTGTTTTGGCAGCCGCCCCCCCATTACACACTTGCCTTGATTCAGACTCTGCGATTTTCTTTTTCCCTTTGCCTCCATTTGCCATTCGCCATTTGCCATTTCCCATTTCCATTTCCCGATTTGATTTATTTTATTTGCTTTCTATGGCACCCGCAAGTGGTTCCGCCGCCCAATGCTTTATTAATATTGTAGGCGTAGCTAGTAACGTGTGTGGGTGGAAGGGAGGGGGATTCATTATATTCCCACAAACAAAGCCAGCAGAGAGCGGTTAATCAAATATCCCTTAAGACGATAGTTATACGTGTAGCAGCCATAAGTTATGGGTTGGGTGGTGCTGAGGCGGTTTGTTTTCCCTGCAAATACTCGTAGTTGCGCTTGTTCAACTAATTGTGAGATTTTCTGCCGTTTAATCAATCAAATTCCATCACATTAAGATGGTCTGAGCCCCTCGGAAGATTATCACAGCAAACGATTGCATTTTGCGAGTGAATTCTCTTGGCTTTAAATAACAAAAAACATTTTGCCAGCATTTCCCACTGTCTATGGCTTTCTGCTTTATTTAAATGCAGTGCTCTGTCCTTAAAGACTGAACTTTGGAAATAGTTAGATGACTGATTGATGATGTACATGTACACACACACACACATACATACTCGCACATAGATGAAAGAACGAATGAACAAGCGAGCGAACGAAGCTGATTGCGTACGTGTATGCCACATTAGATATTCATACGTAGGGATACGCATCCGCATCTAGCTTCAGAGGGGGAGATGTGCAGATGCGGAGACGGAACGATGAATGTCCTGATGGCTGGTGCCTGGAGCCTGGAGCCTGGTGCCTGGTGCCGCCCAGCCACTGTTGCTGTCTGATAAATCACATATTTTCGCTGATCAAATCAATCTAATTGACATCACTCAAAATGATGGCGAAAAAGTTTCCACATTCATTCTAGCAAAAAAATGCGAATAAATGAGCTCGAATGGGTGGGGGTCTATCCTGGCCCGCCCCCAGGCTCTGTTTTGGCTTAATGGTGGCTCTGTTTCGCCCCTTGTGGTGCGTCTGCGTCTCGCACCCACCCACCCCCCAGTTGCCTATGCGGTAAAGCAGCGTGATTTATTTTCATTCCGATGCCACACTGCCACCCAAATTCGACGCTCCGTCATCCTGACATTCGAATTGAAATGCAAATTCTGACGAATGTGCGCTGGTTACGCCGCCCGGATGGCATCGCATGGCATGGCAGGGCACACGGTGCCCGGGTCGCTGGAGCGGACGCCGAACGACGACGGATTGACTGACGAATGACTCCCGGCAGTGTGTAGCGACAGTAGGTAGGCGGTAAATGAGTGCGCTACCCGTGTGTGTACAGGAGCAGCAGCAGGAGCCAGCACACATGTGCGACAACCCCCAGCCACAAAGTGGATGTACATATGTACTCCGTGCGGGATCCCACGGCAGCCCGTGCCATTCGAATTCAATGGCACATCTCATTTGCTTTCGCATCATTATTTCCTATACCCAAGATGTTTCACCTGCGAGTCCGATCGATTATTGAAAGCTCAGACTTTAAGCAGGGGACTTAACTTAACGAAAATGGCATAGTTCAAGGGACGTTAGTCTCTGCTCTCTGCTCTGCACATCTATATCTGGTCTATATCCCATACTGGCGAGGGGCAGCCCTTTCAGTGGCTGTGTTCAGTGTTTGTTAATTACTCGTGCTTGCTGCAGAGACCACACAATGGCATATACATACATACACATGTACATATGTAGTTGCATGTATTGTGGGGAGGGAATGTGTGTGCATGTGGGAGTACTCACCCAGACCCAGACCCGGACAAGTGGCGAACTGGGCTCCATCCTTTGCATCTAATGAAAGCGGCGGCCAGCTGCATAAGTTGATTCGGCATCTGCGGAATATATGCATGTCTGTAGATACATATATCTTCTTTTTTGTGTGTTCAAGCAAAGTCTGTTGCCAGAGTGCGCCTACTTAAAGCCACAGCCGAGCGGATGGCAGCGCCCATCCGTTCCGTCAGCAGCATCAACGTCAGCCACACATGGGCACACGAGAGCTCTGCTATCAACCAGGACGTAGTAGTACGTGGTGTCGGCCAGCATGTAAATGCTGCTTACAGGCGCACAGACAATATTAACAATGCCCCGCCCGCAACTTGGATGACACTGTGTCCTACGTATACATGTGTCTGGCTCGGGCTCTGGCTCGGGCTGAGGATGGTGCGGCGAACATTCACATATTATATGCACATAAAGTGCTCCTTTCCTTTCCATTCCATTCCTTCAGCTGCAGTCGAGCAGGCGGAGGCGGAGGCAAAGGCGGACCCTTCCTGGTGCTCGGTGGCCATGTTTGTGTTTTCGTCCTCGCCATAGTCGACGCCTCTCCCCCCCCTTGTATACGTTAACAACTGTATCCCTTGTGGGCTGTCGACGACGTCCTCTTTGATGCCCTGCAGCGGCGAATGCAAGCAGTTCGTGTCCTTAAAGCATCCTAAAAGTATACTACGATATTTGTAAATTCCATAAGGATCATATGGGTTTTATCATTATCATTATTCAGTCCGTATTCAGTCCTTTGTAAGTTGATAAAAATAACATTGTGGCACGCAAATATAATGCTAAATACTATTGGAATTATTCAGTTAATATTCATACGAAATGTGGCCCATCTCTAGCCTGTAGTCTCTACTACACATCCTGTGTATGCCCCATGTGTGTGCCCCATGTGTGTGTGTGTGTGATCCTTGGACTGGTTGCGCCGTCGTGTCAGTGTCGTCGTCAGTTTCGGTCCCGGCGGTCCAGTCCGGAGTCGCGCTGGTGGAGGCAAAGTAAGTTGTTCAAGTGGCAGCTTAATTCGCATAAAATGAAAACACGCTGTCTACATTGTTCCTACAACTTTTCGAGTTTTTTATGGCCCTTAAAATGGCTGCTAGACAAAGGCTTAACAAACGGTTACGTTGCTGTATTGTGGAATCTATGTACCATATATACATAGAGCTCTTGCTCTTTATTATGCCTGTGTGTGTGTGTGTGTGTGTGTTGGGGCCCCTTGTCTTTCATTCAGGTATCTTGAATTTAAATGCCAACTATATTGGAGTGTCCAACAGGCTCGTTAAATGTGACTGGAAACGGACCAAAGTTGTGTCTACTCTTAGTTGATATTCACATTGGTAGGTTTGGCCACTTCTATTATTATTTATGGCAGCAAGACCACCAAGAAATACCAATCCATCGGGTTCGCTTTAATTCAAATGAAAGGGTCTAGCCAGTTTGCACTGGGATTACTGATACGCGACGAGGAACGGAACTGGCCACGAGAATATTGGATATGACCTCTTTTAATTTTGTTTTCCCCTGGGACGGCTTCAAAGGGAAAATCGATAAATGCAAATTCATTTTTATTGTTAACATTTAAATAAAAGGTTGCACTTCATGGACAGTACACAATGTACAAAGGAGGGGGTGGGGTGGGTGGAGTGGAGTGGAGTGCCACCTACGCGATAAACCAACAGCAATGAAAGCAGTCACATTTTTTTCACATTTTTTTCACATTTTTTTCACATTTTTAAAATTCAATATTCTTCATCCGCCTACGCCAGACGAACTTTGTCGTTGCCGTTGCTCCCTCTCCACCTGACCAGGAGGACACGAGAGGCAATCGAATTTAACTCTGGCCAATAGCCGACTGCAGCATATCCTATCCTGCCTTTGGGGCAACAACTTAACATGGAGCTGCCCAAATCAAACCAAAACTGCGCCCAAGCACGGCTAACACTAGCAAATATCAAACTTTCAGCGCCATTATGTTTTATATTGTATACAAATTGTGTGCTTATTATAGCTAAGGATGATAATAAAGACATTACATAGGAATTTGGCTAGAAAAAATGCACTTCCTGCAATTGGAGTCTGGTATTTTATAATGACAGCAGGGGCTGTGGCTGTGGCTGTGGCAGCCACAAAAAGCGTGCCAACCGAATGAGCAGCTTAATCGCTGTCACGAACACTTAAAACAACAGTGCAGGGGATAGGAGACGTTGCTCGCTCGTTCCTTAAAAAGAGACACAGGGCAAACCTGTTTCTCAGCTCTCAGCTGATCGTTCCTTTTTGTCTTTCAGTTGTGAGTGACACTGCTGGTCGCCTTTAATTAGAATTGTATGCTCTTCTTAGGAGACTCATCGAAGTGCCAGCAATATTTAAATGCGCTACATGTATGGATCCTGGAGTAAGAGCTGGCACTCAACCATTCCCATTGGCTTCTTTCAAATCTAAATAATTTAATTTCCCCATCATGAGAATCAATTTCAGACTGGTGTTTTTCTACTGCTTTAAATGTGAGAAGGGCTTGAATGTTTTTTATAAATATGCTAGTGTGGAAAATTTGCAAGCTTTCGCAATAATTTACACTGCTAATCAGGCTTGTGCAAAAGAAATGGGCAAGTGCGTGCCGCCGTTCATAAAAATGCATTTCGCTGCCAGTATTGTAGTTGGAAAACTTCACAGCACATAATCGTACGATGTGCCAGAGGATGGATGATGCCCACGTATACGAATGGAAAATTCTACTTCAGCTGAACACGAAACCCCCCGCCCCGAGTGTATTGCATGTTAACAGACTGAGGCGCCGCCTCTGATTTGAGTCGGAATTTTCAATTTCGCATATTTAAGGTACGCAAAAACTGACCCAAAATCCCATAGGCTGCTTGAAATTAGACTTATTTTATGTCATTAAAATGGCTATGGAGGGAATAAAGAAATATGTCTACAGATGCTATATATATTTGAGGGGAACACAATCAATCGACTATGTAATATACGACTACGACCACGATGACTGTGATGGCAGTTCCCACACCCAAAAAGCAGGCAATGACCCTTCATGTAGGTCCAACTTCTTGCTCCACTGCACTTGGGTACAATCCGGCCGGTTGGTCGGTCGGTCGGTCGGTCGGTGGTTGCATGTGGCCAGACCCAACCAACTTGCCGTCGCAGAGATCTGCGGTGTTGCAGTTGCAGTTGCAGTTTAGCGGTTATATTCAGCATAAATGAATATGTAATTTATTTTTATTATGGTGCAAATTGCGAATTGAATTGTTTTTAATTATTCCATACTTCGTCGGCTGCGGCCGCCAATTTTTCTTAACCGCAGACAGGACTGCCTACCCAGCCGTTGAGTAGCGCTAATGCAATATACCCGAACACGCCTTATGCCCTGACTATTGGCAATAGAAAAACAAAACAAAACAAATACAAATCATGGCTCACTTAGATACAAAATATCTATGCACTGGAGGGTTCATGGGCAAGCGGATTAAAGCGTAAGAAATGGCCAGCACAAGTGCAACATATCGACATATCGCCATAAATGTGACATGTGGTGTGTAGTGGTGTGGTGTGCACTTAACACATACTTTAACTTAATACATTTTATGGCCAACTTCAGGGCCTACTTCAGGGCAGCAGCATATGCTAATTTTAAGTTTACGTGTGCGCTTCCAAAGATATTATATCGCTCTTCCACTTCCACTGCAACTTCCACTTCTGCCCTTCCTTTCCTTTCTGACCATAACAAGACGGTGAGTGAGTGAATTGCCGCTTCCTCGACCGGCTGCGGCTTTCTCGAACTAATTAAAAATTCCAGCGCCGCAATTGCAAAAATTGGTCCCTTATCGGTTGTATCATCGACGCCACGAAAGAACGCTTCATACCTACATATACATAGTATATATATATATATAGTACGAGTACGAGTCGAGTATGATGCGCTGATGAATAACTGCCTAGACTAAGGGTGGCTAAGACGTGGCCGAGAGGCGGCGGCGGCGGCATCGCGGAAAAAGTACATTTATGAATATGATTATTTAGCTCATGATAATTTTTTAGTTTTTTCTTGCTTCGTTTTTCCTCTGCTGTTGCTTTATTTTGCAAAAGCGACGGAGGCGTTTTGCGAAACAATTTCTGTTTATGGTCCCAGACACGCGACGAAACACTCTAGCGTGGTCTTCCATCATAACAGGCGCAAGAGAAAACTCTGGCCAGCTGGAGAAGGTCTCTTCGAAAGCCATTGAATGGAACCGCCTGGCCTGACTATTTCTCTTACTCCAAATCAATTCAATAGCAGAGGAATGCCGGTGTTTACTCGTCAAGTTCTGACTATTAGGCCACAGACCAGCGCCGCTACAAAATTTGTGGGGACAACAGTGCGGCTGGAATATGTTCAAGTTTAGGCCACGAGCAAGCGGACGGTAAGGGTAAATAATAAATTGATTAATTCAGTGCACTCAGAGAAAAATATTAAATAGTAAAAAGAATTCACATTGGTAGAAAAACGTAAATAATTAATTTATATTAATCTAAATAAAATACTCATTGAATTCTAAAGAAATTTCTTTCTCCCTGCTTTTTTCTCTGCGTAAATTGGGCATTTCAAATGCAATGGAAATGGCAACAAATTATTTACCTGACCATTCTCGAGACTCGACTGTGAACGGTCTTCGGTCCTCAGCCCAGTTGTGTTGGAGGGTGCAAAGTCCACGCTGCCGGGTCACTTGTAATGCTTCCACATACACGAGGCAGGTCGCAGCGTTACGCCGGCGAGACGCTGAAAAGCACGTGACAGTAAACTTTAACACTCAAATAGTTTGTTGCGCAGTACTTTGGCACTTTGGGGCAGCAGGCAGCAGCTTGGACACAGCAGCTTGGACACAGGTGAAGGCTTGAAGCAGTCAGTCGCTGGTAGGTAAACATGTCAAGAGCCTAATGGCAGAGACGAGACCTGGAGGGCCTTAGGCCTGGGCCCAATCAGGGGCACGCACTTTTCGACTCACATGCTACGATATCTATCACTTCCTCTGTTGTCAGTCCGCAATCGAAGACGATGCCACCATCCATCCCACCCTGCCGCAAGGCAACCTGTTCCGCCCGCCGACTGGGTGGGTCGCCTTTCGCCTTTGCCTGTGCCTTCGCCTGTGCCTGTGCCTTGCGCGCCCACTCTCGTCCATGATGTGCGCATTACCGAGCTCGAGAGCATACTAGTCGTGTTGCATGTGCCGGCCTGCCACAGCACAGTCGCTTGCAAAACTGAGCGGGGGTTGCATGGCCCACGGGGCGCATGGGCAGTGGAAACAGGTTTCTCCTGCCGCGTGCGAAAGGGACAGACGGCACAGCGGCACTCACGGTTCGCACTACTCTTTCCAGAAGGTGGAAGGCCTGGAACAGGCGCAGAGGGGAAATGCTCCGCCCCTTGGTGCAACGCAATGGATGGGCCCATGGCCCATGCCTCCACCTGGAACTCGCTGCTGTTTTTGGGTTAAAACTTTGGCTCATAGACTTGGCAAGGTTTTAATTAGTACATGTACATACACACATAGATCCCGCAGCACCCCCCAGCACCCAGCACCCAGCAACCAGCACCCAGTGCGTAGTACATAGGCATTCGCATCCTTGGAACTAAATGTGGAACGTTACCCTGCACTCGTATGTCCTTTCGATCCTTTGTAGAATATTTATAAAACTTCCGAACAGGACCCGCAGCCTGTGGCACCTTCCTGCTAAATTTGCCATAAAATGTGCGCATAGAGTTGACAGCTCAGCTCCACTGATTAAAGGAGCTGCACATCGATGGCGGAGTGCTTAAATAATGTGGCCAACGTGGCCCCAACCGATCCGAAAACAAGCCAGCAGCAGCATCCCATCCCAGCCCCCCCTAGCAGCACACACACGAAAGTATGGGGCGTTGGGGCATGTTAGACGGCGGGGTGGAGGCGGTGGAGTGCACAGAACATGAGATAATCAGGCAGAGGCTCAAAAGGGGCCTGGCTGCTGGCTGCTGGCCTCGCCAGCCTCGCCAGCCTATCCTGCGCTACTCCCTGTCGAAAATTGCATCCATGTCATGCATGCGCATCCATTCATTACCTAGTGGCTGGCTGAGTGGTCGGTCGGAAGACGACAGCGTTTGGCGTTTTGTATCCTCAGCAAATATGCCGTGTTCGCATGTTATCCCAAATGTCCCTGAGTGCTCAATGGCACCCGCTGCTCCTGCTCCTGCTGCTCCTGCTCCTGCTGCTGCTGCTCCTCGTGTCCTGGCCCGGCCAGACAGTGTGTACTTTATTTCACCGAACCGAACAAACATCTTGTCGAACGAGTCAGCAAATGACTTTTCTGGTCTCAACTTTCTGCTGTTGTCCTTTCTGCATGTCCACTCTTTTTTTTTGCCATCCCTTTTTTATTCGCTACCCACCAATAATAGTAATAGACTAAAAGGGCTTAGCCGGAACACTAATCCCTGCCAGTCCCACTTAGCAGTGAAAGCAGCGAGCCACAGAGGTTTTCGATTCCCCCTGATGCTGTCCTTTGGCGAAGGTATTATTTATTAAATGTAACCAAATGTTTATTAAGTATTCGCCTATGATTTTCATTATATCTTTTAGATCTTAGCTCTCTCTTAATCCGGCTATAACTGAATTCTGCATTAATTAATAGTAGTATGAGCCAGAAAATACATTCGCAGCGAGCACTGAATGGTCATATTTATATGGTATTTTCTTTATCTTTACAGTTTGACGTGCCAACGACAACTTCAGTTGGATATGGGTGAGTAATGGGGCCTTTTATACTGTCCAAAATTCGTAATTTTCGGGAATATATTTTTTTTAATTTTATATTTGGTATAAAAATCTTTCAGGACTCTCATAAGTGAGTCTGGTAGTACTTCTTCTTGGATGAGCAGGGCTTAGATAGTTTTAAATTGTTGCTAACGGAAATTTAAATTTAAATCTAATCCTATGTTCAAAATGTTCCTCTTGAGCACCTGCTCTTTGCTGACTGTAATCTGAGAACAATCTTTGATTGCAGACAACCCTAATGGGGGAGTTATCTCTATAAGTTTTCATGGCGCACAAATCCAGAGGGGACACACAAAATGCACATTAAATGTATTTAAATAACTGATTATGAGATACTCAATTGCTATATCGAAAATGCAGCCCATGAAGTGTTCAGTCAATGAGAGTTTTGAGTGGAATGAGGCAGGCCCCGCGAATACAAAATTGTAGCTGCACTATGCCATGATGGCGAATTCTCGGGCGACTGTTCGTGGCTGAATATGAGAGCGAGATCTTGGCCAGAGCCAGGTACACAGAGCAGGCCGGTCTGGGCTGGCCTGGTCTGGTCTGGTGGAAAGACAGCCATCGCTGGAAGAAACATGAGCCAAATAAAAAGCCCATTTGCACACAAATTTACTTCCAAAATGCCTAAGATGCGCATCATTCAAACTGAATGGCCGTGCCAGTGGCGTGGCCCGGGAATGGGTACGGGCACGGGTACGGTAACTGGACACCGGATGCAGATAAATCTTTGGCTTGCCGACCAGCCCGAACAGAGAGTGAGAGAGAGAGAGAGCCCTGGAAGCAAGTGCGTTGTCAGGTTCAGCAGCAACCGACCGACCGACCGACCGCCTTCGCCGAGGTTGAAGCTCGATCGGAATCACGAGATAAGCGCGCTTGCCACAATCCCCAGTCTCAGTCCCAGTCCCTGTCCCTGTCCTGGGCGGACTGCGACAAACTTAATTGCGCCTATTCCTGCATTAATTGTACACACACGCGCGAAGCCACTGGCTTTAGCGATGCCGTCCGCAGCCTGCTCCTGGCCGTCGGAATGTGTTAATTAAATATTTAAATTATTCGAACATCAAGCCCCAAATGGGATCCTTCATTGCTGCTCGAATATCGCTGATGAAGCCAGCGCAGCGCGGCACGGCACGCACGGGGCAGTCCCTGGGCTGCACCCAGACCGCTCTTCCTTCCAGGACACTCTTTTTGTCTAGACTGTTTTGCGGTGAGCAGCAAACAGCAACAGCAACAGCAGCTGCTGCTGCGGAGCCTAAAGCTAACCATGTACAGACCCCGAACACTCGGGTTCGATCAGCGGCGATTTTTTATTTATTTTACTATTCAGAGTTGTTTTTTTGTTTATCATTTCGACACGCGTCCTTTCGGGCAGAAGCCACAAAACAATTTCAATTTTATTTTTACACATATAACTCCCGGAGCCAACTATTTATAGCCAACAGTGGGAGGTGGGTAGGCGGGCAGGCAGGGCGGACGGACAATAGTGTCCTGGCAATGGAACAACTCAATTTAAATATATTAATTAAATGTACTTTTCTATGGCGACCCACTGCCAAGGGACTGGAACTGGAACTCCGAGTGTGACTGCCTGCAAATTGTTTAGTTTTGGGATTTTGAATTCGTGGCTGGCGGCGCCCAACCATCCATCGACATCGACAATGCAATTGCAAAACGACGACAGCCAAGCAATAAACATGTTGGCCATCAATGCACATTTCTGCATAGATAAATTTCCAAAACAAAACCAAAATACTTACTTGCGATGGAGGTACAAATTAGAGCTGAGGGCTCCAAGCTGGGATCCGGCTCCGGCTGCAGCTCTCCTCTCCCAGCTCTCTAGCTGCATCGTCAGGAGCATTCAGCCGTTTAAAAGCCAACCACATACACGGACTTGTGTCCATGCGTGAGTGTGTGTGTTTGTGTGTGGGTTGCACAACCGCGGAAGTTGCAAGGTCCACGTTGGGACGTACTCCCGGGTGTAACCAGCGGCGGAGGCAACTACCGCGGCCAGGCCGCCCTGCAGCGCTCTAGAATGAGTTATAGAGCTTGTTGGCGATTTTATTGCCACAGCGCAGCCATAAAATATGGTAAATTATAGCGGTTTGTTGCTTTGGCCATTTTGTAGCCGAATAATGTTCTACGTGTGCGTCCTCAAGCCCCAATAGACCTGTTCATGTTCCAGTCCCGTCCCGGATTCGTTACACACGCCCACAACACAAATGCGGTCTTGTCAAATGGAAACGCGACAAGTCCCTCCGTTTCGCCACACAAAAATAAATATAAATAAATAGCTGAACGGAACCGAGCACCGTTATTACTCGTTCTATACCATCTTAATTCGTTTACATAAAATACATCTCTTCTACGGGCAGTTGGTGCCTCCATGGCAGGCCAACTCCATGGCAAGTTACACTTTCAGTTCGAGTACTGAACAGAGTTAGGCATATCCCAAGCATACTTCTATCACTATCCCATGGAGTTCTCGATCAATATCTCAAGCTGATGGCTTCTGAATATTGTGCAAACAAACACTGGAAATGATAGGCACTTGTCACTGCATTTCTTGCATCGATCAAATCTAAAAATACATCTCTGTAGGTTCCCCAATAAATTATAAAGTGCTGCAGGCCTGCCCGGCCTACCCTTAAGCACTGTCTATTTTCGTTTGCATTCAAAACGCTTTATTGCTGCTGGATTTTCAGTTGCAACGCACCCCCAACAGCAAATTAAACGGACGCCTCGCATGCGATGCTGCTGCTAGCCGTGATGCAGCATAAGTAAACGCAGAATCCCTTTTGCCACAGTGCAACGGTGGGGCAATTGTGCGGAAAACCCCTAAACATGTTTCGGGTTAATTTAAAATGTGGCCCAGCCAGCCAGCTATTCGCCCAGGACAAAGCCCAAAATTAATGTTGTCATTTTCCACTCTGCGCATAAAATAGCCAGAGAGCCAGCAGCAGCCGACAAAAGTCCATGGTGCAGGCAGCATCGTCTCATAATGATCCGTGGTGGGGGTGGGGGTTGGGGTTGGGGTAACAGAATAGAACCGAACCGAACAGAGCAGTTCCAGTTGCAGGCCAGACTGTGACCATATGCATTTGCCGAAAGAGTGCAATTGCCTGCAGATGCTGCCGTGCTTCAAACAGCTAATTTCAGAATCACAAAATTTATCTAATTGTTCTCGCAGGTCCCGTCGAGGTTTTGCCCCCCCTCTCCGCTAAAGTAATCGAATGCCCTGAAACAAATGCAGTTCCCATCTGCAATACACATATCGATGTGTGAGCCAGAACAAAAGTCTAGCGATTCTTTTGTCTCTTTAGTTATCTAATTATGTTCCAGTTTTGAATGGCTTTTCATTTTTTGTCCACCCACAAACTTGTTTCGTTATTAAGTTTTTAAATATATATGATTTATGTGTGGATATGTGTGTGTGTGTAACATACACGCAGAAGACCTGGCCAGCTATGCGTCCGTCCCAAAGTGTCTCTAATTAATGGCAATGAACATGGGAGCGGTCGGCTCGCATTCAGAGCATTTTTTCGAGGAAAGATTTAGGTATAGATACATTCAATCATGGCGAGTGATGTGTTTTTTCGTGTGTCACATATTTAAATGAAAATAATTAATCGTGGATGTCGAAATAATTATCGACCGCCCTACCGTACCCTGCCCAAAAATCAGCTCAGCCAGAGAACTCCACGGCTGCGGATAATTCGAAGCACTGTACTGCAGACTGACATTTGATCTCTGATAAATAATTTGATATAAACCTAAGGGCTTTAGACCTTCCAAGAGTTTTGGTCAACCACCCTCTCCTCATCAGGTTGTCGATTTTGAATTGAAATCTGCGATGCAGTAGCTCGATTGGTTGCCAGAACTACTCCACAAGGCAACCGACAGAAGAGACTCGAGTGTTGTGTTAATTAAACTTTATTTTATTCAATTTTGCATAGATTATTTATGTACACATGCCGTCTAGCGTTTAAAATGGTTTCGAATATGGGTGCTTCTTAGAGTTAAAGGATTAATCTGAATTAACTATGTAACTACATGTGTGTGTGTGTATGGGTAATACCGCTGCTGATCGTTTATATATGTATTTGTATGCATATATCACAGATACTCCATTTTGTCTACAATTTTATTATCCGACTAAGATACCATTAATTATTTATATTAATTATTATTATAATATTATATTATTATTATTATTATATTATTTATTTATATAAATTACTAATCATGTTTGCACGTCTATGTATTTGGCCGACTATTTCTAGTATCTTCAGAAAAAGGTTTAATGCACATACACACACATATTATATAGATATGTATGTGTGTGTGTTTGATTGAATGATTAGAGGAGAGAGAAATGAATGCTTATGCCTTGCTGCCAGGCATTATAGGACTGACTTATGGACTCTAATACAACTCGAACGATTACAGTAGGGGGCTTAGTCGTAGGCTTAGGCCGAGGCTGAGGCTGAGGCGTAGGTAACTGCCGCTTAAAGTTATTAAGTTTGGTGGCTTAAGCACTAAGCACTTGAGGTAGCAGCAAGTGCTGCTTAGACGAAAAGTTCGAGTGATTTACAACACGGCCAAGTGGCAGTAGTTGCAGTGGTAGTGTACGGCTGGGCTTGAATGTTTCTCCGAGTGTTGTATTGAGATGTTGGCCGCACACCGCACCGCAAAGATGAATGAGTTCGTTCTCTCTGGGCCGAGGGAGGGGAGCTTTCGTGTGTGTGGTGTGGTGTGGTGTGCGTTTATTTCGAGTCATTAAACTCGGAACGGAGAGCCGTTGAGAATGACTCAAACCCAACGGCATGGCATGACAAACACACTCTGCGCTGCGCTCCGCCCCCTCCTGACGAAGTGACTGACAGTGCGACGTACGCGTGTGTGTGTTTGTGCGTCTTGTCTGAGAACTTCAGCCTGGGGAGGAGTGGAGCGGAGAGTGTGAGTGCAAATATGCTAATTAAAGTTATAAAGTGAAGAATAATTTATGATATGGTAGGAAATAAAGTTTTATTGCCATACTTAAGCTACATTTATTGCAAAATAATTAGTGTAGTAATCGCTATCGCTATCGTTATCGCTATCGTTATTGTTGGCATCTCTGCGAACTCTTGCACTTGTCCGTGTTCGGGCCTGGCTGTGTGTTGGTGTGTGTGGGTGTGTGTTGAAATGTTTAAGTAGTTGTGTTTAGCGGTATACATATATATATATGGTACTATTTGGTATCTGGTTCAAGGCCACTCCTGCTCTCCTGCTGCTGCTCCACATTACGAGCCAGCACGACTCTCCGTTAGATAGGCGGCGCCACCACCCATGTACGCACCGTTATGCTCCGCGGCGGTGCTGTGATTACTGTACAAAATGTTGACCATGGAAGCCACCGTCACCGGTGCCGGACCGGGCGCGGAATGCATCGAAGAACTGTTGCTGCTGCTGCTGCTGCTGATGCTGTTGATGCTGTTGATGCTGCTGATGTGGTGGTGGTGGCCCCCCAGCTTCATAGTGGGCGGCGTCTGGGGCGGTGTATCCGGCTGGATCTCGGTAAACCCCACACCCACTCTCGCCTGGCTGCTGGGCCCCGAGGGATACGGCTCGCGGTGCACCGCATGGATGGGGGTGCTGGTGGTATGGGGGATCTTGCCGTGCCCGATATGCATGCCCATGGCCTCGGTGTACGCCGTAGGTATCCGCGAATATGGCGATGCGCCGGCGTAGCTGCTCATCATACTCAGCGGCGAACCGAGCTCGACTTGCGGCCCCCCCATCGTCATGCTGCTCGGCTGCATAGCCAGGGACTGGGGGCCCACAGAGTGGAGATGCTGCTGCTGCTGCTGCTGCTGCTGCAGATGCTGCTGCTCCGAGGCTGGCGCTTGGGGATAGAAATTCTGGCCGAGGTATGCCGTTGGCGGTGGCGTCTTGCAGGCGGCTGTGTCGGCCACACTCCAGATTTTCGGCTTGCTCGCCGGCACTGGTATGCCACAGTCTCTGCTTAGCGGGTTTTTTTGAGCCGCATATTCGCTGGTGTCCTCCTGGCCGTAGCCCGAATGATAGTAGGGTGCCGTCACTTGCTGCTGGTGCTGCTGCTGCGAATGCGGATGCTGCTCCAGATGCTCCAGATGCTGCTGGTGCTGCGAGTGCGCATAGGAGTTGTAGGCCGCGTGCATCGGCGGGGCAGCGTAGGGCGCCAGGCCACGCATCGCCACCAGATTGTGGGGCGGCGGCTCACGCTCCCGGTCCCGCTCCCGCTCCATCTTCGGCTCGACATCCGGGTCCTTTTCCGCCTTTCCTAGTTCGGATTTGATGAGTTGATTGCTGGGATCTGCCGATTAGAGTTGGGAATGTGCAGCGGAGACACGGAATAAATTTAATTAATTTCAAGTCCAAAGCGGAAGCAGACAAGTTCTTAGAGTTCTTAGGCGGAGGACTGCAAACTTGGCACTCGGAGGTGGAAGTTGGCTGGCAGCTGGCTGTGGCTGTGGCAGAGGCAAAAACCCTTGAAATTGTTGGTGGGCGTTGATGCGTGCAACCCTCGCGACGTCCCAGACAGTCAGCCCAGCCCCAGCACAGCCCCAGCCCCAGTCAGCGAAGAAAGCTTTCAGCAACAAAATACTCGAGTTTCCGCCAACTACTCGAGCGTCTCCCTCCCATGGATGTGCCCTTGGTCGGTGGGCAAGGTACGGACTGTGGCTGGTCGAGAGAGAGAGAGAGAGTCGCTAACTCGAACAAGGCCACTTGCTCGGAGAGCTGCACGGGCGCAAGGCCACTTTGCCAACAATGTGCTGTCAACTTCCGGGGAGGATGTCGCCTAAGCAGTCAGACAAATAAACGGACGGACGGACGGACGGACAACGATGGAGAGCAAACGAATACTCGTACCCGTACTCGTATTCGCATTGCATAACATTCGTTTCGCCACATAAATTGTGCTTAAAAGCCCAGTGCCACAAATCTGCAGTGGGGGCGGAACGCCGAGCGCTGAACGGTGGCCCAAAACGACAGGCGTTCAAATCAATGGGGCGAGCAGGCGCTTAAAGAACAATTCAAGGAAGATCCAGGCTGAAGCACTGCCGGAGGTGGTCAGGGAACTACAGGGACGATGCACTTACCAAAAACTTCAGCTGGCAGCTTGCCACCATCGCCTGCATCCTTGTGGTCCTTTTCGTCGTCCGACATCAGTCCATCGTCATCGTCTTCGGTCTTGTTCTTCGGCTCCCACGTCATTTTGTTCTCCTTTTTCAGGCGACGGCGCGCATTCGCGAACCACGTGGACACCTGGGTGAGCGTCATCTTGGTAATGATGGCCAGCATTATCTTCTCGCCCTTGGTCGGGTAGGGGTTCTTCTTGTGCTCGCTCAGCCACGCCTTCAGCGTGGCCGTCGACTCTCGCGTGGCGTTCTTGCGCCGTGCGGCGAGATCATAGTTCGGCCCATACCTGCGCAAGCATTCAATATTCAAATCAAATAGTCAATAAAGATCACGATCATAGCCACTAATGGGTGTTTGCTTAAGGTTCCAGCATGCTACAATTGCAACGCCCCTCGGCCGGAACAGACAGAGTTATCAGCATTCAGGAAATGGTACTCATGGGCCGCACCTTGCACACAAGACACTCGCCCAGTTAAGTAGGGGAAAGCAGCCAAGGAACAGGTGGGAACCCCAGGAGAGCAACCAGAATCTGTGGCTATTTTCTTAGATTAAATTAATATTAAATACTCACCCATAGGCGGCCAATGTGGGATCGTACGAGTAGTAGCCGGTCGTGGACTGCAGCCCTGCCGCTGAGGTCCAGGCATTCATGTCGCTGCTGGCGTTGGCGTCCTTAATGCCATAGGGATTGCTCTGCAATGGAGATGGATGGACGGGGGGATGAGCAAGCAGTCAGGCTGAGCGGCTGAGCGGCTGAGCTGACATCGAGCATGTAGCCCACTGACTGGGGAGTAGCCTCCCAGCAGCAGCAGCAGCTAACGAGCTGCCTCGGATGCCCCGACAGCTACATGACGATATCTGCTCAGCCGTCGACTTGCATTTGTGCGCGGACTTCCACCGACTGCACTGAGCCAGCCAATTAGTGGCGGGCGCTTACCAGAGGTGCGTAGAAGGCCGAATTGTCGACGCCAATGCTGGGGTACGGGTTCTGTTCGTTGGATGGATAGGGGCCGCCATAGACGCCCACTCCCACGCCGCCGGAGGGCAGGGCCATTCTGGAGTAGCCGCCGATGGCCAGGCGCGCCGGGTCGTACTGGCAGGAGCAGACGGTCTGCCCGGACACGGGGTCCGTGATGATTGGTCGTCCGTTCTCGCAGCAGGACATGCCCTCGGATCGGCGGCCCTGCAGCTCCGCAGCTGTGACATTGCCGCCAGCGCCCACATCGGGGCCAGCCGCCGCAGCGTCTCCCAGCGTCGGGGAAGTGGATATGATGAGTTTGGGGGCCGCAGTGTTGGACGACTGGGAGACGGCACCGGGACTTAGGGGGCCTGTGGTGAGGCCGGTTGTGGTCGAGCCCCCCGACGGACTCAGGGAGGCCTCATTGGTCCCGGACAGCGGCGATCCGCCGCCATGGCCGCTCTGGCTGTCGGTGTTAGCTGCCGTCAACTACAAAGAACCGAGCAACAGAACATCAGACAACAAATTCACTTCAGCAGAGGCCGCAAGGGCTGCGGACTGGAATATTTATATATTTGCGAGAAGGGGGAAACTTGAAAACAGGTGAAGTTTTGAGGTCGCAGCAGACTAGGCCCGGATGAAAGGAAGAGAGAGGGAGAGAGAGAGCAAAGGAGCAAAGTCGCGTCGCGTCGAGTCGAGAGCTAAGCGCAAAGGCATGTCCCTTGGCGGAGCGGAGCCAGGCCGAAATCAACAAAGCAGATTAAGATGATAACTCCAAATGTCAAAATATTTTATTGGCCTGGCGCATTTTGCGATCCGTTCCATCTATTTTCACTTCATTAATTTTCAATTTATCACAGTCGGATTCGAGATACTGCTGCGGCTGCGACTTCGACTTCATCCGAATGCTGAACGCTGAAGCTGCACATCGCACACATCTTTGAAGAGGGTTCGGGTACACATCCCGAGTATATCAGTGGACCGATCGATCGCGAGCAACGGGCAAGGGCACGGGCAAGGGCACGGGAATGGGCATGGGCAGGCCTAAAGGGCAGTCAAATGATGAGGGACGGGACGCGCTGGGGTACGAGTGGCAACGGTACGCAGGTATGCGCTGCGCTCCCTCTCGGACGATAACCGCAACGAATCATTGCCGGGTCTGAGGGGAGGAGGAGAGCCTTTTGGCTCGGCAATAGAAAGAACCGAACGAACGAACGATCGAACGATCGAACGAACCCACTGAGGTGGACAGACGAAAGAGCGATAACTTCCTTACTCCCTCCCCAGCCCTTGCAGCGACCCACAGTTGATAAGTCAAATACTAGCAGTTGTCTATAGAAACTCGTTGGCCGTCGGGTATCTATGCCGTCCCGAAACCTTGGCTTATTTTGGGAGTGGCACCCGTACCCCTGCCCGTACCCCTGCCCGTACCCCTACCCCTGCCCGTGCCCTGTGATGATTGCCTGTCAAGACCGTGACAAATTCCCAATTTTCGCTTCACGCGCAACCCAAATGTTGGGGGGGCTGGCTGGTGGGGGGGCGTTGGCTTATGACAGTATCGGAATGGAATGATCATGTCAGTGTCTCGGAGCCTGGTCGGGGCTGGGCCTATTCTATTGTTCGCTGCGAGGACACCGGAGGGTCGTCGTGCCACCGTTCGGGCCCCATTGTTATGGCTCACTTGCCACCTACTTACGGGGGGCCACTTTTGGGCGCTGCCACTGCTACTGCCACGGCTACCGACCCGGCTGAGTGTGTGCCCCGTATGATTTAAATAATAATGGTAATTCCAGGCTAAACGAGCTGACTTTCAACACCTCCTGCGGGCTATCTAATCGCAGGGCAATTTCGCGCAGACGACCTGCCCGATCCTGCCAGTCAGAGTCCACGTCGAGTCCACACAGGCGAACACAAATTATATTGCATAACGAAGGTGTTTCATGAATGAAATCTAATGAATTCTGAATGAATGGATGGCCACTGGCCAAGGCCCGGGGACGCCTGGGAGGGACCAACTGTCGACAGGGGCATTGGCTAAGGAGAATGCCAGTTAGCCAGCCAGCCAGCCAGCAAGTAGTGACCCTTCCCCTTCCCTTCCCTTCCCCTTACCACACACTGTCTCCTGTCCCCTGTCTCCTGGCTAATGTACAAAACGCTGGGCGCGCTCATTTCTTATTATTCTTTATTTTTTATGCGATTCGAACATCAATTTCAGTTTTTGTGGCCGCCCATAAAAAACACATATCGGCAACGTCGACGACAACCTCCAAACGCGGCCGTGTGGACGGGCCAAGCAGCCGACTAAGGACAGTGCGGTGCGGTGCGGCGAGGTGCGCTGCGGTCCGGTCCCGAGTTCCGAGTCTCAGACAGCCACCGCACCGCACCACCGGACCCAGCTTCAGCTCCAGCACCAGCACCAGCTCCAGCGCTTATTATCGGCACGCAAGTCAGTTTATTTTTAATGGTTACCACTCACCCACTCTGGACTGCATCGCGGGCTGCAGGAAGCGCAGTGATGGGCGCTCTGCGGCTCTCCCTGGAGCTTCATTTATCGGAAGGTGATAGGACGGGATAGGATAGGAGGGGACAGGACGGCACAGGACGGCACAGGATACGCAGCCCCGCCAAAAAGTTGAAGTTTCTATTTTGCGGAAGTGTCGAAACATGTTGGCAACTCCCTGAAAGTTGACTTAAAGTTTGCCTCTTTTACGACTTCTTCGTGTTGCGCGGACAGTGTCAAGGCACTTAAAGTTGACAAAAGTCTTGGCTGTTTCATTCGCGCATTTTATTTGACATTTATGTGCACTCTTTGAGGGCACAAAGCCATTGTTATTTATGCTGCAGGGCTCCAGGAAAGAGCTGCTAATACCGGGCAGGCAAACGGCGATACGCGGCTCATTCATTACTGTCCAGTGGGATGATAATGCCCTTGATAAATGCCTGCCAGCTGTGTGGCATAAGATTCCTTCAATAATGCGAGGTGCAATTTTGGCACAAGTCAAACATCAAACATCAAATAAAAATAAAACTAAAGCATGCTGGCAGCCAGCGAAAGTGGAAAACGAAACCTCCACTCAATAGGCATCGGATCTGCCTCTGAAGTGCATCTGCCTTTGAAGTGCACAGCCCAAACGGAGCTGCGCTGCTGATGCTGGTGCGTCGGGCGGGCCACCCGCACCCACTCGGGCCAAGATGTGGCCAGAGAACTGCTGCCGTCACTTTACGGTTATTAATTTTATGATTTATGCCAAAGCTCACGAAACCGCCTCCCGGCTAGGTTCGAATTCAGATTCAGATTCAGGGCCCAGGTCCCAGGTCCAACCTGCCAGTGCTCATTTCGAACTCGTGTATTCGCATGTGGGAAAACAAAGGAGATCGCTGGTGGAGCAGGAGCTGGAGCAGGAGTTGCACCATCGTTATGGCTGCTACGGTACTCCTAGTGCGAGGTGCAGATGCAGAGGCTGTTGCTGATGTGTGTGCGTAATGCCTGTTGTGGTTATTGGGGCTGGCTGCCGTTTCGGTCTTGCGGCTGCTACCGCTGGGGATGCGTTTATGGATTTTTGTTTTTGCACTCCTAACAACTGGGCGAAACAAAGGAGACTGGCAGCAGGAGGAGCAGATGGGGGCGCTACAAGCGGCGGTACAACGTCATCGCCAATGCCAAACAATAAACGAAAAATATAAGGATCTGTGTGGAAGTCCCTCCACAATACAAACACACAAACATGTGTTTGTTCGTCGGCCCCAGCCAGTCAGCCAGCCAGCCTGGTCTCGAGTCTGGAGGCTGCCTTTTGGATTTGGCATATTCTCACATTCATCCACAGGATTGCGGCACTGCCAAGGCCCAAACGATGGCCAGACCATATCCATATGCCCATGCATCGCATCCATGGAGGACATAGAGGAAGGGAGAGGCTGCGGCAGAGACAGGAGGAGGTCCGTTGTGCGTTTGTGCTAATGCGAATAAGTCGCTTTGTGTTTTGTGTTTTTTTTTGTGTTGCTGGGGTTCCTCTTATTGAATTGACTTGGGGTTCCAGTAGTAGCTGCTGCCCAGCCCCATCCCGCACTGAGTCGGGCGAACAACTCTTTCTCGGCAATGGCAACGGCAGTGGCAACGGCAGTGGGTCTCAATGTTTGCATTAAAAATTCATAAATCAATTATGGAATGCACACGGCGAAATATTAGTTTTTTCTCGCATCATTTCGAATGATGATGGTCCCCGGTCTCGGTCTCAGTCTCGGACTCTGTCCCTGGTCCAGCAAACGAGATGCTGCGGCCTACGTATGGAGCATGGAGCAACCGGATTCAGGACTCTCGACATTGTCCGACCGAACGTCGCGACGGCTTCTCTGCGCTTTTTGCAGCCGTAGAATTTGAGTTATTTTGCCATGAAATGCGTGAACAGCTCGCATGGGAAGTTGGGAATTCTGAGTGCTCCTCATACGCGCCTCGCACACTGCAAAACTGTCAACTGCCACAGAGCGGCATAGTGGAAGTGGCAGTGCCAGTGCCAGTGGCAGTGGCAGTAGCAGCCGTTGATTAAATTCATATATTGCATGCGTCAACGTTTTTTTGCCTCATATTTGGAATGCCGTCTTGGCGTTGAAATTAAAATTAAATTAATGAATTCGAGTTCTTATTTGTAAGGCACTCCACTCCGCTCCCCGCCCCGTCTCCACTCCCCTCCTGCCTGCCTGCCTGCCTGCGTACTGCATAAATCTTTGGGCTTATAATTTTGATACAGCATCATTACTGGCGGCGGAGAGTCGACTTCGGGTGCGCGCATTGTGCGATAGTCATCCAGAACATGCAGTTCAAGCCCTGCTCTTAATTGGGCTCCGGGGGCAGCTACACAAATACACAAATTTAAATGGTGCACAGACACCCGAAGATGTCAAATTCGTAGAGGCTTTTAGCCGCTCGATAGAACACTTTGCACATGCGAGTGGAGTCGAGTCGAGTGGAGTCGAGTCGAGTATCTGCATCCATAATTAAAGTCGATAATCTCTGAGCGTCGTTCATTATTTTAATTATTGTAATTTAGCAAGTTTTGCATATTATAATAAATGGCCCTGCCCCCGACCCACCGCAACCACAACCCATTCCAGTTCCAGTTCCAGCCTCAGCTCCAGTCTAAGTTGCATTATCATAATGCCTTTAATATGCATGCACATTGGACGGACACACACAAAGCCCGGGCCAAGGGACGGACCCGGACACGGACACGGACGGCCAGCAACCTAAGGATAAACGTAATGTAAGTCCAGCACTGACGCACTAGGCCACTTCTGTCGTTGAACAAGCCAAGCCATTGCCCTGGCCAGCACAGCCACTGGAAGGGTTCTATGCGGAGTGCCCTGCGTATGTACGAGTATGCAGGTCCCGGCCACCGTTCCCCGACCCCTGCAAAACCTCAGCCAACTAATTTGAATTACTGGGCCCCAGCCCCAGCTCCAGCTTCGTACGCGGGTAATTATGACCAGACCCCCAGACGATGCACCGCAATGCCCAAGGGAGCCCAAGGGAGTCCGAGGGAGCCCAAGGGAGAAGACTTGCAGCCAGTCAAGGCGACGCTCGGTGACGGCTGTCCCAAATTGTGAAACATTTCTTTGCGGCGGCGGCGACGGCGGCCATTATGGATCGGATCCGAGAGAGTCCAGTCCAACCGGTGCCAAAGTGCTTGAATATTCATGTGCCCCCCACCCCACCCCAGCACCAGCTGCCACTTGCCACTGGCCACTGGCCACCAGCTTAAAATGTTTATGCCTTGTCTCAGCCAGAGCTACCGACAAGTGCCAGCTTCCACCCACAACTACCAAAGATTTCCGACACTCGAACTACTCTCAGAGCAGAAATATTTATTGATGGCTGAAATGTCCCATAAAATAATATCCAGCAGAGCGAACATCCCTCTACAGATTATCTACTGAATGGCAATGCTCTATTAATTTATCTCTAATAAATAAATGCAACCACAAATAAATATTCTGGCTGCAGCGGAATCCTTCGACTCGCTCGAATACTTTTCGCTTGCAACTCATTGGATTTCGTTAGATAAACCTCCCCCCCACCCCTTTATATGTTTCGAATATCAAGGAATCAATCGGATCGCGGCTGGGTGTGAGTCTCTAATTTGATAATCTGTGTGACACGGTGCTTGGGCTCCACTAACCTGATTTACCGTCGGGTAACCGCCGTATCCAAACTGCGCATATGCAGCCATTGTCGTCGGTGGCGACTTCCTCCGAGTCGATGGTGTGGATGTGGATGTGGCTGTGAATGTGGAGGAGGACGTGGCGGCACAGCGGCAACACGCGAGTGAGCTTGCCTCGCTGTGGGGCGCCGTCCCGGGTCGCGGCAAGGATGCGGATGCTGATTCTGATGCTGCTTCTGATTCTGTTGCTGCTGCTGTTGCTGCTGCTGCCGGGATGCTGGCGATACACTTGACAAGGGGTTGGGTCCGGGCACTGACTGCCAAGGATGATGGCGATGGGGTGGCAGATTCGTATGGAGGCTGGCTGATGGAGGTGGTTGGTTCGGTTCGGTTTGGTTCCGTGCGTGCTCGACTGTGGGCCGCGGCTAAGCACTTTGGATGCTTTTGTTGTTTGTTGGCTTGTTGGATGTTGCGCTCAATTGTTGTTGCTGTTGCTGTTGTTGCTGTTGCTGTGTTGGCCTTGTTGGAAATTGATAAAACAAATTGTCGATGTCGAGCAGTTCTGCTAATGTCGCCGCAGCCGGAAAGTGTTTTGTTTGTTTTGTGTGACTTTGCTCTTTATTCGTTTACTTTGCTTTTTATTGACTTTGTCTCTGACTCTCCGACTCTTTCGCGGGTCTCGTCCCTCTCTCTGTCGGTGTCTGTTGGCCGGCCAGGCGGCAAATCCTCGTATATTCGCTTCAAGTGTTTGCCACAAACAGATTTCCTGACTTATCGCCTCTGAAGTACACATGTACCGTGCGCCGGAGCATAGGATACGATACGATACGATGCGATGGGCGGGGATGGGACGGGACGGGCTGGTGTGCACTTCAAAAAGACTGCCTGTCGGCAGATCTTCGACTCAGTTCTGCCAGTCTGCGAATGCTGTTCCCTGGCCACAAGTAGAGAGGTAGGGTCTGTGTCTGTGTCTGGGTCTGGCTTCGGCCTGTGTTAATTTTGTTGTATTAATATTTTAATGCACTTTGAAGCTACAGTTCGTTTCCAGCTATTGCACGCACTTTATCAAGCATGTCCGACACGATAGCTCTGCTCGGCTCTGCTCTGCTCTCCGGTGTACGGCAAACGAGTTTCACAACCTGTCAGTGGCCCCTCGCGAGGAGGACGACGACGCCTGCCTGCTGACACTGACAGCGGGAGCTGCTGGCTGGCTGCTGGCAAGGCAACTCGTTTCGTTTCGCTTTTCAGTTTTCGTTATTTCGGTATTTCGGTATTTCGTTATTTCGGCTTTCGGAGCGATGCGCACTTATTCACGTTCGAACACGAACTGTTCGCTGGCAGTGGCAGACGGCCGCGTGCACGAGAGACCGAGAGCCACCGGTGTGGGAGCGGGACGGCAGCTGTGCCGGGCAGAGCACGAGAGCAGGCGAACGACAGCTGGCCGCCCGATTGGCCAGCGTTCCAATAAGACAGGCAGCAGAGCACATCTGCCGTCTCTGTCGTGCACCCTGCTGAGCGCAGCGACCTTCTCTTCGGTGGTGGGCACGCCCTCCTCCCCCAGCACTGGAAGTTTTCATCGTCGAGCAACGAGCTCGCTCCGAGCAGCTGTGCTTCCCCTCTCGCGCCACTGGAAGCGATTTCATGGCGGACCACGATCGAAAGGCTTCCTTCCCAATCGGAGACTGCTGCTCTGCTGCTGCTGCTGCTGCCTGCTGCTGCTGCCTCGTGGCCCCACATATGGCTGCTGAGCTGAGCTGCAGCCTTTGCTGACTCTGTCCGATATTGAGGCGAGTACGAAAATTGGAAAAACAACTATCGAAAATAACTCCGAGAGACTTTTTGAGCCCACAAATCCAGTGCAAGGCAGCACGGGCAACGGCAGCCAGTTGATCTAATTATAAATAGAATTTTGATGAATGTTTTTGAATGTTTTAAATGTATGCCATAAGTTGTAGAAAAACATTTCTATAAGTACCCTCTAGCTTGTATCGGCGTTGAATCAACGATTGCTAGCCCCACCATCAGTATCTGAAGTATTTGAGTTGCCTAATTGGCCCTCTGGCTAATACTCATACCCATACCCCGTACCCGTACTCACACTCCCAAGTAAGTGCCCTCGTAGTAGTAATAAGAAACCGAAATGAAAAAAACAAACAAACAATCCGATTCCAGTCTGGATCTGGAGCTGGCTCTGGGAGGGGCGTAGCTCTCGGGTCCACTCGAAAGAAAGTCCTCTACTCGGGATAGCTTCTAATTAATGGCACGCAGAGCAGTGCCTCAGACTCAGACCAGGGAAACAGGAGGAGTGGGAGTAGGAGTAGGAGGAGGGAAAGGGAACGTTTTTGAGGAATTTTTGTAAAATGAGATATTTGATGTTTTGGGGTGTTAACGCGCCGCCATTCATTACGGGAATGTGACTATGTGAGGGCTCGCACATGTGTCCCCTCGGCAGCACTCTGTGACAAGTACGCGCCAGGGGGGGGGAAGGGGGAATGTGTCATTTGCATCTCTGCAGTTGCAGTTACAGTTACAGTTCGTGCTGGCCGGCCTCAATTGCTCTTGGATGGATGGGATACTCTTGACGGCGCCACGAAACCCAACACTCAGCGAAGTTCTGGGGAGTAGACATCAGCCATCGGGCCATCGGGCCAGCAGTGGAGTAACTCTTGGGATTGCATTTCAGGGATTTGTAGCCTTAAATTAATATGGGAATGATATGGGAACTGTTGCACATGTCCATGCACCATACCTGTGCCACACACACACACACACGCCACACAGATTCCCATTTGCTTGGAGGAACACAAACTCTTACTGGACCGGACATGCAGATTATATTGAAAACAATTTAAATGTAGATTTTCGGCACTGAGAGATTTTACTCCTTGACACCAGATGCGATTCGGTGCGGGTAGGCAGGCGGCAGGGGGGCAGAACCCCCCTTACGTATTCAACTGCTAATGCACGTTGCAGGCTCTCTGTGTGGGGGCGTGGGCCAGGTGGAAGAATCCACGCACGAGAGTGTTGCAAGCACTGCCGGGTCTGCCTCCGCTCCCACCCATCTGCCCCCAGACTGTTGCCTCCTTAAGTGTTGTTTCATGTCACCTGGAAAGCATTTGGACATGAAATTGTCGCTTTTCAGTATGTGGCACACACACGCACACATCGACAATCGACAAAGAGACAGACAGACAGACAGACAGACAGTCGGCCTCAACTCTCGTGTTTGGGGAGAGGCATCGAAAAATCTTCTTGAATTGAAGGCACACCCCACCCCACCCCCCACACACACACACGGTGGGTGGGGGAGAGAGCTACCTAGAGAGTGAAATGTGCACAACTATTCTCGTCGTAAATATAATAAAATCCTTTCGAAAACAATAAACGATAAAGTCACCGGAACAAGGACTCGGCAAGGACTCGACTCTGTGTGCAAATTGCTTTAAATGAATTTGTTTGTGGGTCTGTCTTTGGCTCTCTGCGTCTCCAAGGGGAGCCTGCCACACTCAACACTAAAGATTTTGTTACAAATTGCAATAATCCTCGGGCACTGCACACTTTCTGACCAGCTGCACCTCCATTTTGGCTGCGGGTTCCATCCGGGCCAGCAGTAGACACCGTGGAGTCGGCCCGGTGGCTAGGGGCTGGGGCTGGTTGTTGCGGGTGCACCAATCAGTGTGCGGCGTTATCAGCCGACAGAGATATCGGTATCCGTATCGGTATCGTATCGGCACCTGGCATCTTATCGACCACTCGAAAATGAAATTGCTGCTCAAACAGAACAAAAGCGCTGCCAGCCACACAACACGACATTTCTCCCAAACATTCACAAATGGAAACACACTTATTTACTCACTTCTCAAAACAAATCAACAAATCAACAAATCGGTACTCTTTGTGGTTCAAGTGCCGTTTACGTTTGCGTTTGCGTTCGTCCCATCAAAGCCCCAGCCAGTGCCGCAGTCTAGGCTAGACCAGGGACACGGCACACGGCACAGGGGACCCGATCCCGGACTGCCAACTGCCGACCTGCACCCACAGACCCTTTCCTCCGAGTTCTCTGCGCGTGCGTTCCCCTTTGGCGGCGTTTTGACATCGCCAGCGACAGCCCACAGTCACGATTGATTCTCGCACCAATTGACGTGATTTCTGTTTTCCAATTGGTTTTCGGAACTCACGTTCACGCATCGCATACGCATACGCACTTCCAGATACACGCAGTATCTAGTTATTATCGTGACGACTCGCGCGTGATGGGTCTGGTCTGGGCGCTGCTCGAGGCGCAAGGGCTGGGCATGACAATTAGAAGTAGATGCTTTGTATGGACAGCTGCCGGTGGCATGCGTCACGACTCTGCCCACCGCTCGTGTGGCATGTGGTATGTGCCAACGGAGCTGTTGCTGCATGCGCCAGCAGAGATCCCATGCAGATCGTTAAACATTATTTGGCATTGATTTCGGGCCAAAAAATAACTAAAAATCTAAGCCCTTCTCCTAAAACAGCAACCAAAACGGCACGCTGAAAGCCCTTACTCTGACAGCTTCTTCTGGGGCTGCTTGGAGGAGCTAAATGTGCGGGAAAGGGCTTGGGATTGTGGGTCAATTGTCGGGGAGTGTCGCAGCTAGTTCCATAAAGATACATAAAGATGTAAAGCCGCACTGGAGCAGGATATCAACGCCACTCCTGAACATTAAACAAAAGTGAATGGGGGGACAAGTCTCTGCACATTGAAGCACTCATTGGGCAATGCAACTTTTACGCATACTTCTGCGCGCATTAACATCAACATAACAACAGAACAAATTCGAAGTTTCAGCTGGAAGTGTGCAGCCCTGCTCCGAGTATCCTTGCCCCTGCCAGCTGCAGCATCCTTGCTCCGCTGCCTGCCTGGCTGTATCTGCACACAGAAACTTTTTATTAGCTGCTTCATGGCAAAATGTTTGGAACTTTCGTCTCTCTGGAGACGTGAAATGTTTCGGCAGATTAACATTTTACCTGCACGTCAGACAATTACAATTTAGTTCAAGGGTTCGTACCCCAACTAGCGTAAAGCAGAGTTCAGCTAAATACACTTGAATTCGTGTTGCGGGAGGAGCTACCAAGCCCCCCACCGCACAGTTGAGTATTGGTTTTATTCTGCCAAGTAAAATTGGGCACTGCGAAAGCAGACAAATCATTCCTTCATCTGGCGTTGCTTTGCCCGTCTGCTAATTAACATTTTCCTGTGGCACACAGTCCCCCCCACAGGACGTGGGCACCCGAACGAATGCAAATACATTTGTTTCGTGCAGTGGTGGGGTGGGAAACGTTAATTTATATGACAGCTTCCTTAGAGCATTTAACACTTTTATTTGTGCAACCAGCGGAGAAAGCACTACATTTGCACGCGGCTATAAATGGTTCTACATGGCCCATTGTGGCCAGGGACAGAGCCGAGGACGGGACTGTTGTGATAGCACAATTATAAATAATGTCTACTTATCCCCGAGGAGGAACTATGTACCGCCGATTGGGTGCCATGTCGCGCCCTCCGCGAGAAGTGCGAGAAGTGCGAGATTCATGTTTGCCACCCAAAGAGAAACAGCATTTGCGAATTTCGAAATTAAATTCCGTGTCATTCCGTGTAAATCATTTGCAAAATTGCGTGCAACGTCGCTGCTGTTGCTGCTGCTGTTGCTGCGGCTCTAGTGGAGCAGGACGGTGTGGTAATTTATCAAAAATAAATCATTTTGACGAGTGGCAGGGACGAGTTAAGGCCAGCACAGCAAGTGCGACTGCGAATTGCAGGCCATGCCTCAGTGGCATCATCAGGGACACTCCAATGCCCAGCCCAGCCCCGGAGTATATACCTGTCGGCAGAGCTGGCAGTCCTCGGTAATAAATGGCAGATTAGTTTGCGCATCGCACAGTGCGTCACTGAAATATGTGTACGTACGCACCTTGACAGGCACTTGAACAGCCCCTCCCTCCACGCTCCCTGCCTATTTCAGCGTTGTTCAGTAATTAGTGCCTCATCTCGTGTACTGCATCGCAACATCTCCCCTGGGCGCTGTGCACCAACCTTTTTGTGCACTCCACTCAGCAAAAGTTTAGCTCTCCGCCCGCCCCCCTAGAGAATGGTTGGCATCCTTCATTTAATTGTGAAATATTTATTCTAATTGCCAGATATTCATCATGCGAGTATCGGGCCCAGATGGCGGCTTATTGTCATTCATTGTGGGCTATACTTGTAGCAGATTCCTGTCAGAGTCATGCATACATTCGAAAGTAAGAGCTGCTGCCTAATCATGCAGCAGAAGCCTTCCCCGATGTCTTCTAAATATAAAACAGTATTCGGAAATTAACGCGAATCGATTAAAACAAATTGAGACAATGCTCGGGGGCTGCTGCTGGCATTAGCTCCGCTCCGTAAACTAATTGCGGGCAAGTGTAAATGTTTTCCAACGCAAGTAAAAAATTGTCTTCCGCTGGTGACGGCGACAACAGTCACATGTCGGCGCATTTTAAAAGCAATCATCAATTATTCAGGGGCCCCGAGTTTCGGGAAAACATCCGCTGGCTGCCTGAGCGTCGTCTCTATGTCGCCACTCAGAGTTTAATGACGCTATCATCCATTTGGTCTACTAATCAATGCAAATATAATTTAAAGATTTCAATATGGGCTTCAATAAATGCTGCAGAGAGTGAGTGGAATGGTCCCTGCCTCGCAGTGCGATTCCATTCCAATCCATTTGAATGTCCGATGACCAGTTCGCCCAGTGTCCAGGGCAAATAAAATTATACGGAGCTACGTAAATTCAATAAATAATTATGTGAGACCCGTATACGGGTGCATTCCCGTGTGGTGTCGGTGTCGGTGCCGATGCTGGCCACAAGAGAGTGGATGGCTGCCGTGGCTATCCGTGCGTACATCTGGCAGTCCGGAAAATTGATTGGGACTGGAATGGGATGGCATATTTCGGTCTGCAGTTAATGTACTACCTATTTGGAGGCCGACTGCAGCTGCAGGACAGCCGGAGCAACGGGGCGAATGCGCATTTAATAAATGCGCATCGGCAGCAGGGCTGGGCGGGCTGTCTCCTCCGTTCTCGGAGTTGGAGTCGGACATCGGAGTTCCAATTTGCAGCACAATGCAAATTGCATTGTAGTCGAGTTATTGTATAATTGGTGCAATGTTGTCTGGGCAGGGGAACAGTCCAGGACCACAGCCAGAAGCAGAGCCATAGTCAGAGCCAGAACTGACTCCGGATAGCATTGTCCGTGCACTGGCGCTTGTGTTCGTGTCAATAAATTAAAATGAGAATTGATTCGCTTACGCCCGATTTAAGCAACAACTGGCTTTATTATGGGGCCGATACCCAGCCGTGTAAACAGACAGGATAGGATACAAAGCTGACCAGGGGGACTGCGACTGCTGCCCACGACTGCACTGGACGGGACTGGACCTTTTGGGGTGCAGCCGCGTGTGCACACATTTCGAAACTATTAACAAACAAATTAAATGTTGGACCCGCACTTTAAAAACCGATTTCAGAACGCATTACAAGAAAATTCCATTAAACAATGCTCTGCTCTGCTCCGATAGTGGCATGTGACCAAGCACGGAGCTGGCTGGCTGGCCGCTCGGACTCGCCAGACACTCTGTCTCCGTGTACTCGTGTGTTGGTTGGTTGGCTGGCCAAGCACCAAGCAACCATCGACCACATTAAGATAAGAGAAATCGTCTAACAAAACGCATAATCTAAAGGGGCCTAAAAATCGGTAAGACAATTTAAATTTATTTCAAACACTACGGGGAATGCATAATACAAATCATGGATGACCAGAACACACTCGGAACAAGATAAGCGAATAGAATCGACACGAAACGAAACGAATCGAAGCGAAGCTCTGAGCCGAGTCGCTCCGCGTCACTTGGACATGTCTGCGGGTCGGTCGGGATGCGGCGTTTTCTTATGGGAAGACGGCGACAAACCTGCAGATAGTAAATGTCAGCTGAATAATAAAATTAGCTGTTTTAATGACAATGAAATTGGCTGAGTGCTGTGTCCAGGAACTATGCTGAAGCCCAGACTTTGGGCCGCCAGCCAGCCAGTCAGCCAGCCAGCCCGTTGAAATATTGGCGGCAAGTAAATCGATTGGTATACCAATCAAACGGCATCGTAAATATTATCGTGGCCATCTGCAGAGAGCCTTGCAGCATCCAGCATGCTGCAGAGCCAGAACCAGAACCAGGGCCCATAGTGCTGTCCCATAAATTTCCACACGTGACATTTCTTTGTCATGTTAATTAGACCGCCAAGTAGATGCTGAAATCCGATAGGGCATCTTAAATACCTGCTCTAAGAACCGGAGACACACAGACCGGGCGACCGACAGACTCATAAAATGCATGCCCCAAAGGGGCAAATTCCCGGAAAAAAGCGACCTTTGTTCCGATCCTCGGGGCTAGTAAAGTCAGAACAATCAACAGCCGCAGACGATGTGGCGACATTCGGTGACCTGTGTGTGGGGAGAAAAACTTTCTCATTAAGTTGTGGGAAACTCTATACAGTATTGCACATTACATATGCAAATCGAGTGTTCCAAAGTCCCGCATAATTAATTTAGTTTCACATCGGTGTTTCCGGTATATGCCCGAATGCGCGCAGCGATCCAAATTCAAAGTTCGGTAAACGATCGAAAGTATTATTGTGGAAGAACTGCCAACCTGACGAATGCACTCTCGAATCTCAGCTATTTGTGTAGGTAACACACTCGAGGTGCTCGTGTGATCAGTGACACATCCGCAAGATCATAGACCAAACAACAGGGCCTCGGGCGAGGGCCTAATGTGTGGCCTAATGGTCATAATTATTTTAACTTGTCTTATCGACAAGCGTTGTCTAAATATACATTTGTTACTCGAGTCGACTCGAGTCGAGTGTGCACCGTACCGGGCGGGGTACGTTGCCGTTGTCAAGTATAATCTGTTGCTGTGACAAAGGTGGTCATTGGTCCCGTCCCCCATATTGTGGGTGTTTTTAGTTGTTTTTTGTTTATTTAATTCTTCATTTCTCTCAATGCCTGCGACAGAGGTACGGTCATGATTGATCGCAGGCAATACACGTCCATTAAATATGACTTTAAGCCGCGGCGGCGTGTGGATTGTAATAGATGATGATGAAATGTCCATGGCTGGCTGTAATTAATTACGCACTCGAACACAGTGACAAATCGCCTGTACATACGTATATATCAGCTATACGTACGGGTCTCTGGTCTGTTGTTTTGGGTAGTGCAGAATCGCGATCACAATCCTATTATTTGTTTATTGGGCAGTGAATAAATAAGTGAATATTAAATATTAGCAGAACTATGCCCAGTAGCCAGCTCTTCATTATTAATAAATAGAATGCAGATCTTTGAAGGGGAAGCAATGGGGAACGGGGCAGACACAATGCCAGGGATGTGTTCATTGAATCGAGTCTATAACTCAAGTACAAGCGCTTCATTGTCGAGAGAAGCATTAGGGAAATTAGCATACGCCATCACGTATACGCCCCCATGTGCGCACAGTCCTTGTGCATCCTTCGTTTGCATGGCAGCAGCAGCAGCAGCAGCAAGCAGCAGCCGGAATAGACACTCTACACACTCATGTCACGATGCAATTTCAGGATATTAATTGTTATAGTTGCGAGATGTGTCTGCTCGAATTGTTCCTGGGGCGGCCTTTGTGCGTTGTGCGTTGTGCGTTGCAACGAGTTTCTAATCTTGTTGAAAACAAACCAAACCCTGCCCTCCACCGACTCTGTCAAGGGCAGAGCCTGCTTGCTGGCTGGCTGCTGGCTGCTGGCTGGCATCTCGGCTACACTGACACAGGGATTTCCGTACATGACAAGCGGCAGCTATAATTTATAGAAGCTGCGTAAGTAAGCTGCGTGGTTAAGGATGCCGCTGCACACACACACACACACAGGAAAGGGCTAGGCTAGGCCTTGGGGCTGGAGCCGGAGCCGGAGGCGGGGGCTTCCGAGGCAAAGGCATGTTTTCCTTCGGTGCAGCCCCATGCCCACACCCCAGACACGGAACCGGCTTCTTCTCCCCGAAGTGCCAGCGTCTGCTATGATGCTGTATATTTGTTCTCGTCTTGTTTCACTTAAATGACACTTTGCATTCTTGTAGAGTCTTGAAACACTCTCCCTGCCCCACCCAGCCCAGCCCCGCCCTGCATCCACCACCGAAAATTCCTTCAAACGCCCCTTTTTGTGTGCAGGGGCAGGGGACTATGCTGGGACTTATGCAAACGGATCCTTGGAATTTTCCCTTAATTATTTTGTGCAAATTTGTGTTCCTTGGTATTTCATAATTGAGTGTGAATATTTTCGATTGATATGAAAATTTGTGAAAATTTAATAAAATATCCTGTGGGCTCTCGGGCTCTGGCTCTGGCTCCGGCTCTGTGCATGCTGCTAATTGGCCAAACAGACTCCAGCACTCAAGAACAACTTTTCGGCCAAGAGAAAGTGTGCTGTTGGCCCTTTAACACGTAAATTGTAAATGTTTTCTTTCGAAAGGGATAAAATGTTGTCCATGAAAATACACTGGGAGAGGACAGCCATAAAGTATTTGCATTTGAAGTAAGACATCAGCCAACTATATCCATCCTCGGTGGGACGACTCGCGGGCTTGTAGCGGATGCGAATTGTGATGCGTCACAATGATTGAATGCCCAAAAGATGAGTATGAGAAGCCGCTGCTAAGCCCTGCCCTGCCCGGCACAAAGATTTCTCCTCGCAGATGACGATCCTAACAGCAAGAAGGCAACTAATCACAATAGTACCTACTACTGCGACTGTCAATAATAAATTACCTTGATTTTCACATGGTGTTGAAGGATTGCCCACACACGACCGGAGTGGCCACAGGGAAGGGAAGGGAGCCAGGGGAGCGGCAACCGAGAGAGCCAGCGAAAGACTCGTCTGTGCTGGGGGCAAACGGGTTATAGCTCTGTGGCTGGAAAGTAAATGCGACAAGTTTCCAAATGGGTAACAATTTTCAAAGTGATTAATTCGCCTGCTGGCTGCCATCGAGCATTTGGCCATAGGATTGATTTATGGCCGCAAGACGTTAAGTGGATGCAAGATAAGTTAACTGTCGTATATATCCTCGCCGCTGGTGACCGATCCCAAACAATACCGAGAATGTCGACCGAGTGGAAACGGTTGCGACAGCAGCAGCAGCAGCAGCCGAAGACGGAGACGGAGCAGCACTGCTGGGGCAGATCCCATGGTTTATGACCCATAAATGAGATCGCTTCACAAGCGAAGGACCTGACTGAGCTGGCCACTCGACGTGCCATGCCATGAGTCGAGATGCCATGAGATACGATTAATTTACCCGGCTTACTGATTGGCCCCATATGTAATGGGAAATTTTATGCCCACTGCGGTCGGTCGGTCGGTCGGTCATTTAGGCATTGTAAAACATCTCGTAAAGCGCAGAAGGGGCACTTGGCCTCCGCCAAACTATGGGAACGGAACGCAACGGAACTAATGCCCCACGCTGCTGGGGCACCAGCGGAGAGCATAGAACTACAGAAAAGCGTTTAAGAAATTAGTTACTGAATATGTAGAGGCAGCCTAAGCACCTCGGACAGATGAGTACAAGAGCGCCACTCTGCATGTGGTTGTCCCCACCTCCCCTGTCCACCTGTCTACCTGTCTATGCACACACACGCGGATAATCTGTGTGTGCCTGGGAGCTGCACGGGTGAACTGTGTCAAGCCTCAACGGAGGAAATTAATCACTTGCACTTACAAATACGAGCAGCGTCCCTGGCTAATTCGGTCGTCGGCTCATCGTCGCCCCGCTACACCTTCGACGGCTGTCAATTTCAATTGAATTGGCAATTTGTTGCATAATCGAGCCACTGCTTAATGTTAATTTATCAATCGCCGATAGTCGCTACAAATTGTTGTCGCCATAAACGCCAACTTGCAAGTACCTAAACGAACACATACTCCTGCATACACACCATATGTACACATGTACACATGTATGTATGTATGTTTGTATGTGCAAATAGACAATGATGCCAAGTCTGTTTGCTGTTTCGCGGTTTTGACAATTTGCAGCGTAAACTCGCCAAAAAAAACTTGGTCACAGCCCAAATGCAGACATGTCCCATTTACACAGATCCAACTGGTGGGGGTGGCGTAGTCAGGGCATCGGAGGGCAGGCAAGTAGCCAGATAAGAGCTAACCAAATCGGAAATGCCCTGCCAGACTAGTTTCAGGGCTCAGGAAATGTACCTGCAATACTTCCCTCTCAGCACATACATTCTATGTGTTATATGGCTACAAAAAACAACAACAATTACACACATACAGACATATGTATGTCACTCAGCCCTGTCAGCAGCAGATTTCGACATCGCGCAACTAAAATTAAAATGTAAGACATTTGTGCGTGTTTTTCGTCTAGACCGAAATTAATTAATGAGCATACAAATATTACACGTTTATTGTGAATTGCTGTACACAGCCAAACAAAACCCGTAATTTTTATTGTCATTATCGGCATTTACATGTAATATTTTGCAGGCTCGCATCGCTCTGGAGACAACCTGTCGTGGCGCATGTTAAATGTATGGGAAATGCATAAATTATGGCATTAGAGGCGGCAAGGCAATTAGCCAAAGTTTTAGCAAAAAGTGCGCTGCCTGACGTATAAATTGAGTAACAAAAAAAATCAATAATTATTTAGTGTAATGTTCACGCGGTTCCATCGTGTTGCACCAGGTGTGGCAGCATTTTTGTCTGCTGTTTTATAAGTTTTTAAGTGACGTCCATTAGCAGAATCAGTGGCATGTTTTGCCATCTATGCCATTTATTACTGGTAATTACAGCCGGCACACACAGAGGGGCAGCACAGCAGCTTTAAGCAATTTATATTCTCTATGCAAAAGGAAAAATGTTTCCCTCAGCAAACTCAATGCTCAACCCAATCCAAACTCCTTTCAAACACCTCAATCTTTGCAGTGCCATAACCTTATGCAATCTTCAATTATATCGCACATTATCCATTCATTTATCTGTTGCAGTGTTCTGCCTGGTCCTGCCCATATTTCCATTCCCAAATAAAGTCGCACAGCAGATTCTTCATGATTATAAAGAATTTTATTAAACGATTTAAAATTATTTAGATTATGTGTGTGTTCATATAGACGAAGTTGTTTGTGTTGGTTTAGTGTGAAGTCTGTTAGACAATGAAAAATGTATCACAGTTTTGTATAATCTTATTGTTCTAGTTTAGCAATAATTCATTTTTTGTTTTTTGTTTTGTTTTCTGTTTTGTTTTATTCTTAGCTTAGATTTCAGTGTTGAAGGGAAACATTGGATCCGATACTCTAAATACGCTTTAAGACGATTCATAACTTTAATGAAACTTGAAGTTATTTTACGATGAATACAAACTAGCGTGATATACGCTTTTAATATTAAATATTACACAATTCATTATATTTTTGCACGAACCCGCCGGCCACTTGTGGCTATATTAAATCTGTCTGGCGTAGCAGCTCCTCGTCGGAGCCATCCCAGCACATCTCCGCACATCTCAGACAGCTAGTCAAATAGTAAATGAAATAGTTGGCCCGTTGTGGGGCTTAGTTGGTGTACTTCTTGAAGAGCGGCTTGAACAGGGCCGCCTCGTTGCGGTGCAGCTGCGGCGAGGAGGAGCTGCTGCTGCTGCTCCCGCTGCTGTACTCGTCCCTGGGGGAGTACTCACCGAGACGCGCCGAGAAATTCATCGGATAGTTGGAGCCAAAGTTGAAGGCATTAATGTGGCTGTGGCTGTGGCTGTGGCTGCTGCTGCTACTGCGACAAGTAGCGGTCATAGGGGCTTGAGAAGCGGTAGGAAGGAGACTCAAAGCTCCGCTCAACACTTTCATATTCGGCGGAGTTTGGGGTGGAGTATCGGGTTGGGCTTCGAGAAACCCCATCGCCCGCGGATTCACTGTTGACTGAGATGGCAGCTGCTGCTGCTGCGGATGCTGGTGCCCCTGCCCCTGGCCCTGCCCCTGCCGATGGGCCGTGAACTGAAGCGGCTGCTGTGCCGACGGAGCTGCTGGAGCCTGCTGGCTGGCCTGGATGCCCATAGCTCCGTTCGAATTTCCCGTAGTATGGATGGTAGGCGTATGCGTGCCGCTGGAACTGTGTGTGCTGCTGCTCCGCTGGCTGGGCTGCTGCTGCTGCGGCGGCTGCTGCTGCTGCTGCTGCGTACTGCTGCTGTACGGGGCACTGCTCGTAGTATGGAGCTGCTGCGTCGTAGCCCCTAGAAAACCCCCGTAGGCCGTGGTATGCGGCCGTAAATAGGGTGTTCCGTTGAATAGATGATGGTTCCCCATCGGCAGGCTCTGCTGCTCCTGTTGCTGATGGGCTCGCGGCGCCTGTCCCGGACTGGCCACCATGCCCATGTTCTCCTGCTGCTGCTGCTGCTGCTGCTGCACCTGCGGATGCAACTGCTGATGCATATGCTGCCCGTGCTGCTGCTGCTGCTGCTGTGGCGGCATCGCCTGGGCCAGCAGCTGACCCCCCTGGCCCATATAGGCCGGCGGTGGGGTCTTGCAGCCAACTGTGTCGGCCAAACTCCAGATTTTGGGCTTGGTGGCTGGAATCGGCACGCCACAGTCCCGGCCTAGCTGGTTTTTTGGATCGCTGTGCTCCGTCTGCTTGTTGGCACCGTCTCCGCCGTGAAAGGCGGTGCCCAGCATGCCCTGCTGGGGCTGATAGTAGGCAGGATGCTGGTGGTGGTACGGATGGTAGCCAGCCGGATGGCCACCGCCGGCACCGGCACCGGCGCCACCATGGTAGCCGGGCCCAGCCGACGGATAGCCAAAGCCCGCGCGAAGGATGTTCGCTTGGCCAATGCACTTCTGCTCCTCCTCGATGGCGTCCTCCTCCTCTTTGGTCACATCTGCGCGACAAGGGGAACAAGGAACAAAGAACTTCCAGCTGTGAACTCTACTGCCGCAAACTGAGCATTCAAATGGGTTTACCTTTGGCCAAACTGCCGCCTTGGGAGCCCTTGATGGGCTCCAGGTCCTCCTTCTCCTTCTCGTCGTCCGACACCAAGGCGTCGTCGTCATCGTCGGTGCGGTTCTTCGGCTCCCAAGTCATCTTGTTCTCCTTCTTCAAGCGCCGCCGGGCATTGGCGAACCACGTGGAGACCTGGGTGAGCGTCATCTTGGTGATGATGGCCAGCATGATCTTCTCGCCCTTGGTCGGGTAGGGGTTCTTCTTGTGCTCGTTCAGCCAGGCCTTCAGCGTGGCCGTCGACTCTCGCGTGGCGTTCTTGCGCCGAGCAGCCAGATCGTAGCTCGCCCCATAGCTGCAATCAAAGCGAAAAACAAAAAACAAATAAGAGCAAATGGAAACTTTAAGTGTTGTGTCTGTAATTTGTTGTACAAAGAGGCGGGCCCTCGCCGCTCCCCTGGCAGTCGCTTCTAATTGCAATGTGCCCTGCAAATCGGGACAGCAAAACATGCAGATTCATTAAAAATGCGCAAAATTCAAATTGATGTTTTTCGCTGTTGCTTCCCCGCTCCCCTGCAGCAGCAGCAGCTCGCGGTATTCCGTTTCCCGGATGGATCCCTTCAGTGTAGTACAACGTCAAAGTATTGTAAAACACAGTTGTGAAACAGGCAAACGGCCACAAAAAGGAGCAAAGGCAAAGCAAAAGCAAAAGCAAAAGCATCTCCAGCAATAACGAGGACGAGCACATGGTAAGTGGGTGCAGCCGGGTGCCAGCCCGTGCCGCGCTGTGCTGCACTTATCGCGTTTTTTATCCCATCCGAGGATGTGGCAGCATCTGCCACTGCCCCTGCCTCTCCCTTGGCCACCCTTCACCCACCCACACTTTGCTTTGCAATAATGGTCTATGCCCTGTCGGACTCTCACCCTTCCCCTGGGGTGCCAGCCTGCCCCAAGCACTTCCTAGCTAAATTAAACCCCAGCCAGCCTTCCCCCCCCCACAGTGCGTATTCCGCTGCACATCCGGCCCTTCCGCTCTCGTCCTCGTCCGCGCCCGCGTCGAGCATTTTACTTTCGGGTCCTTCCCCGTTTCGTTTCGTTTCGTTCGTTCGTTTTTCTGTGCTCTGTTTTTCCAGACTCCCACAATAATCGTTCCCTTTTTTTTTTTTTTTTCGTTTGTTGCCCGATTCACTTTGTTCTATTTTTGTTGTATTTTTTGTTGTATTTTTTATTCCTTTTTCATGGCATTTTATGGTGCCACAATCAACAGTTTGTGCGGTGAATTTTACAACAAGATAAAGAACGACGCCGCAGCCTGGCCTGCTGCCCGTTGCATGTAGATTCGTGTCTGTCTGTGCGGTGCTGTGTCCCTTCTACTCATTGCTATGCCGCCTTTTTTTGCGCTGCCCAAATCATCCACCCCGATTATGGGGTGTGGGTGCGGCAGTCCCTTATCCAAGGAGAATGCTTTAAAGCCCAGCAATGGCTGGGCGGAAGCATCAAGTGGGAGGGAGAGGGCAAAGGCACTAGTAGAACTATAAATACAAGCACTAGTTCTAGTACTAGTTCTAGTACTAGTCTCGCTTTGGCAGTGTATTATTATCGCTCGGAATGATACGCTGCAGTGGGCTTTTTTGTTCTGCGATGTTTTACAACCTTACAAACATCAATTTGTCCGTAATTGGCACGCATCCTATACACATATAATTACACCAGCACAGCCACACATGTACATACATACATCATACATATGTATGTACATATGTCTGATTCTTTTTGGCATAACTTGCTAACAAAAAATGTTCGCTGCGCACGGACTGAAATTGGCCAGGCCGGGCCGGGCCGGGCCGCCTCTGCCTCTGCTGGTAGCGGGCCAGGCCATAATCTTGTTAACAAATCACATTCTTGTTCACACAAATACAACCGACCCGAGCATTTGCTGCTGCTGCCACCGTGCAGCGACCAAGTTAGAGACGGATGGATGCCATGTTGATGCCGGTCGAGGCTTTTAGCCACAAAACACTGAGGTTGGCCGAACGGACCGCTTATTAGTTTTAGACCCCGCTTACACACATTTACATTTCAGCTTTTATACGACACATGCAATTTGGTCGACGGGGCCCACCAATTACTGCTGCTGCTGCTGCTGCTGCCATTATCTGGTAGCTGCAATTTACAGGCTTTACCCCCGCACCCCACACCCCACACACATTTTAAACAAATAATGCCCGCACGCCAAAGCCACACACAAAATGACATTGGCTCCAGTTGAGCGCCGAGCAGACATGGGCATGCCTGTCAGTCGGTAATTACTGACTGTCACTAGTCCCCCCATCCACCCATCCCCCTATCCACCCATCCCCCTATCCGCTAGTCAGTCAGTCAGTCAGTGAGAATTGCTACCTTTCGGATTGCGCACCCCCGCGCCAATCTGCGGCGATGAGCTACCAAATACAAAGCGCAATCACTCCGTTCCCCCCCCTGCTAAATGTTTGTCAACCCATTTACTACCTACACCCGTGCACATAATGTTAAGCATGTATCAGTGCTGCACTGTACATACATACATATGGTACATACATATACTGGGCCCCCAATATGGCGGCCAACATGGCGTTCATTTGCTGCTGCTGCCCCTCCAGCCAGCGCTTACAACTCACTCACTCGCTCGCTCATTCATTCACTCGGCTGCAGTCTGCCCAGCCCCAGTCCACAGTCCGCAGTCTACAGTCCCGCAGCAAGCTCGATTTCATGGGCTTTCCGCACGCAAGCCGCAGCCGTTGCATGCCACTGCCACTGGCTCTCACTCGGACTCGGACTCCGTCCGTCCGTCCATCCGTATTTCCATAGTCGTATCAATTCTGGTACGCGTATGCGTATGCACCCACGTGAGTATATCTTACAGATACAAATGCACATGTGTATCCGCACATATCCCGAGCTCCTGCCAGTGTGTGCGTAACACGCTCCGTCGTGCAATTAACTGCTATGTTTTTCTGCAGCAGCAACGGCAGCAGCAATCATAAATAAATAATTTCGCGCATTCAAATTTTATTATCGCCTCGCTCCCTAGGGAGAGCCCGCGCCGCCATCCACCGAAGGCAATTAAACTCAAATCAATTTCAAGTACTCGCAAATATATTTTGTAATTAATTATGGACGCGCGATTGCATTTGATACGCAGCACAGCCCCACCCCTCCCCCTTCCGATTCGATTCGGACTAAAAGGCTTTCAGTTTCTATTAGTTGAGGGGGTAATTAATTCTCATTTAAGACCCCAATGAGTGGGGATGCTGCCTTAATTGTTCTGCAGAAAGTTATCAAATTTATGGGGAGAAATATCCTTGAATTGAGCGCCCTTACTTTAAATTTAAAATGAATAATTAATGATTAGTTCTTACCCATATGCTGACATCGGATCGTAGGAATAGTATCCCGTGGTGGGCTGCAGGCCAGCCGATGTCCAGGCGCCCATCTCCGCACCGGAGCCCGTCTCCTTCAGTCCATACGGATTGCTCTGCAATAATTGAGAATATTTTTGAGCGACCTTGACGCGACTTCTATTACTCCGTCACAGCATCCAAGATTCAGCCCCGAAAATGTATTTTCCCACAGTTTTCGAAGTTGACAATTTTGTTAACATGGAATTTATAATTCGCCAACATATTTCGCAGTGAAACAAGCAAATGCTCGAAGCGGCCATATTTTACAGCCAGACACGGACTGAGATACAACAAACAACAAGCAACAAATAACAAATAACAAATACATATTTTAAGGCTTCCCAGCAAACAACAACAACAAAACAATCATCAAATATTATCTAAGCCAAAGCGCCGATTATTGTTTTATTATATGGAAGCGCTCATGTTCGAAGTTTCAATTCGAATTTTAATTTTTGGAGCTTGCGAGTGGTCGGTGTTGGTCTGTCCGCCTGTCCGGTGGCTGTGGCGTGCTGCGATTTATGCCCTCGGAAAATGACAGCCGGATTTATGAGCGACAACTATTGGCCAGATCGGCAGGCGGTTGGGCGAGCGACCAATCTGGTTGGCCCTGCTCTGCTGTCGACCCGAGCTTTTGTGAGCTCTTGATTTATGAAAGGGTATTAACATTTTTAATTGCTTAACATCATGTATGCCGTTGTTTATTAATTTTTAACTCCGCTACCCGCCCGCCGCTCGCTTCACCTCATTCGCCGCCGCATTCGAGTGACAAATATATTTATCAAGCTGTCATTTGGCCATAGATCGGGGCACAGGTACGCGGCTATCGATTCAGCGCCATCTACATGGTCTGCATGGCCTAGCAGAAGGAGCCCGAGCCCGAGCCCCAGCCGCGACAGTCCAATCTATCTTTCAGGTGCATCTGGGAGAGTGTTAGATCTTCAGATCGAGCATTAGCACCTCGAGGGGAGAGGAGGTGCCTTGCCTAGCCGAGTGGGCGGGCCGCACTACGCAACAGAATTGAGCAATGACATCTTATCGGGCTGGGGCAGGGGTAGGGGGGCAGCCCAGTGATATTTTCTTAATTAAAAGTATGCGCTTCGTGACGGGCCGATAAAGACGACACTCGGCCAGGTAGCACACACAGACGCTGCTGCCTCTGTCTCTCTGCCACACTGCCACATGGTTATGCGGCAGCATAGCACAGCACAGCATAGGAGGGCTGGGCAGGGGAGAGCGAGAACTCGGAATGAATTTCCTGTTGTTGTAAATAACAATTTAACATGACACTTTGGTGGCTGCCGCCGCAGTGTGTCCGCCCCATTTGCCGCTGCTGCTCTTCTCCTGGGGGCAGGCATCATCGCCGTTACATCACTCTTTCGCAGAGGGGCTGCCTCTTGCCTTGCCGCTTTGATGTGCCACCGCAGAGAGCCGCCAAAGTTGATTAGACGCTTTTTTACATATTAATTAGAGCCCTGGAGTGCAGTCTGCAACTAGTTTAGGCCCGTAAATATTGCTGACATATTGCCAGGGCGATCAAAGTTTCGACACATTCCCCAGGCAGGGGGTTGAGCATTATCCCCGCACAATAACTGAACAACACGATGTGATGTCCCCTATAAACACAAACACTCTTTGTGCTGCTTTGGGCCAGTCTTTGCTCTGCTTTGGTTTGGTTATTTGTCAAGGCTAAATACTGTCCACGTTGTTGTTGTTGTTGTTGTTGTACGACTACCAGTACGTGTGTATTGTTGCCAATTTGTATGTGTGTGTATCTGCTTGTGTTTGTTTGCCTTTCATTGAGCCAACTCTCGTGTTGCTTCTGAACCCGCTTCAAGTTTATATTTTTGTCCGGCTGCCTGGCTGCCTGGCTCGGCTACATTTCAGCGGTCTCTGGGAGACTGCAAACGGACTGTGAACTGTGGGGGGGTACTGGGGGGGGTACGGACTAGGAAGCATAAGCTTGATTAGCCCACACATACGAGACACATGCGCAGAGTCTGAGAGTCGCTCTCATCTGGGAGTGTAATTGAGGCCAAGGGGCAATATGTTTTGTTGCCAATGATTTTGCCTTTCTTTATGCAACGTATCGAGTATCGGCAATGGAAGCCACCACCACCAGCAGCAGCAGCGGCAGCAGCAGCAGCAGCATTGCCCATGAATTAGGTAGATGGATAGAGAGAGATAGCTGGATGGATGGACGGGGGGCCACAGGATGGCAGCGCAAAAGGAAACTAAACCCTGGCCGGGTACGGAGCGCAGCTAAATGAGGTTTGACTGAGCTTCAGTCAGCCATAATGATAATTCGATTTACTCGACTGCATTGACAAGCCATCGTCGTCTTTGTTGTCGTTGTCTGTGTCGTTGTCGTTGTCCGTCCCGTCTGCAGGGTGCGGAAGGGGGGACCAAAAGCCACTGACTACACAATTAAAGTCATATGTTGAGATAATCCATTTAGCCCTGCTGGCTGTTGGCCCTGCTGGCTGTTGGCTGTTGGCCCTGCTGGCTGTTGGCTTTCACTTACCAGCGGTGAATAGAAGGCGGAGCTGTCCACTCCGATGCTCTGGTAGGGGTTCTGATCCGTCGAGGGATAGGGCGTGCCGTATACCCCAACGCTGGCCGCCGGCAGCCGGGAATAGCTGGAGAGGGCGAGCCGGGCCGAGTCGTACTGGCAGGAGCAGACGGTCTGCCCCGACACAGGATCGGTCATTATGGGACGACCGTTCTCGCAGCATGAGCTGCCCGTTGTGGGCGTTGTGCCCACACCGTTGCCGTCCAGGGAGCCCCCCCCGGTGGCCAGGTCAGCTCCAGCGGCTCCAGCACCGCCAGCCGCCCCGACCCCAACCACCGACGACCCTGCCGCCGCATTCTGCGAGTTCTGCGAAAGAGCATTGGGACTGAGGGCACCCGACGAGGCATCGCCACTGCCCGTGGCCTGCTGGTTCGCCTGGCAGTCCGCCGCACCTCCCGTTGGGCTCATCGCCGGTGCGTTTGTCATCACCAGCGAGGCATCGTTCACATTCGGCGAAGAGTCCTCCGCGGCCTGTGCATTGGGCGGCAGGAGCTGCAAAAGATTCACAAAGAAGACGTCAGATATGTGGATGTGAGAGAGCAGAGCAGAGCGGAGCTCAGCGGAGCTTTATCGGCATGCCAGTTGGCAAATTAAACACACAAATTCAATTCGGCTTAATTAGCTCGAGCATTTAGCTGTTTCTTATCTTAAATACTTATTATAAGGGAGTCGCATAGCTGACGGGACAGATTGGGTTTACATAGCCAATCAAGTGGCAACTTGAGCCTTTATTTTGGGAGCCGTTTCGAGCGGCTCGAGTGGGAAATGAACACACGTGCAGGCAGTATTAGTTGATGCCCCAAACCGGAGATTTAATTAAGAGTCAGTGGCTCAACATTCACGTAATTTGCTTGGGCATTAGATGCCTCAGGATGCCTCAGGATGCGGAGGAATGGGCAGGAATGGACAGGGATGCTGATCCTACAACAGGATGCACACCGAGCCAAACTAATTTTCTGCAACATTAACTCGAGACGGAGCTTTGTTAACTGGTTTACGGGGAAGCGCCTCATAAATATTGATGTCTCGATATGGCCAGCTCGGGAGTGCAATTTGAGTTTTAATTCGAAGAGTCGACGGAGCAGCCTGACAAGCTGCATTACAAGATGCAGCGATAGCATGTAAGCGAATATGGTGTTAACACACAATCAGCGCCAGCCGTGGAGGAGCACAGAAGCTGCGTGGATGCATAATCCCGCGGCGATCAGGCGATCAGGCGATCGTCCGCTCATATTTCCTTAATCAATGGCTCTGCCCTGAAGCTGCATGGCTGTGGCAGCTCCTGCAATGGCGGCCACATCAATTACCCAGCAAATCGATTCCAAGTGCAACCAACGGGCAGCAGCGGACTCTTCTCTTTCCTTTTCTGAGACTCCGCTGATGTCGTCCATCTTGGAGAGCTTCGCCTATGGCATGCGCCGGTCACTTGGCAATTAATATGCAAAATGCGCCAAGCCCAAGTCCCAAGTCCCAGTCCCAGTCCGAGCCCGGTCGGGGAACGGCTGTATAAAATGCCAGAAATCAATGAGGGTGTGGCAGCCGACGCCTATAGGTCCCCGCTGGACGACGCTGATGATGACGGGAGAGATGGAGAGACCGAGATGGAAACGTCCTCCCTACACCATCAGGAACATGCCGTCGAAGGCTTCTGAAAATTACCGCGGGGCAATCTGCCTCGCTCGTCCGCTCGTCCGCTCGTCTGCCTGCCTCAATTTCAAAGTATTTTGCTGCTGCCTCTCTGCGCAGGCATATCGCTGGACCTATAATTAAGTTGAATGCTCCGCCTGATGGACAGCTACAAATTGATCGAATGCCAGCGGAATCGAAGCCCCAAAGGTCAGATGCGCGCCGTGCAACAATTTCTGCGGCAGTTACACAGCTTCTGTGGCACGTCTGAAATATTCTGTGCAACATTTAGGGCTCGCTGCGCAACGCATAATTATTTGCAGTCATTAACATAATCTGACAATAGAGACGACCAGACTTCCCCCGAAATGCCAACCCTACAAGTATTTTTTGCTGTTTTGTTTTTATAATTATTGAGCCGGACAGACGATCCAACCATCCCCTCTAGGAGGAGGCACGAACGTTTAAAAATTGCAGCCTCTACAAGTAACCCAAAGTGAGTTTAATTTGCCAGCCGCAGACTAAGAAATAAGAAAAAAGAAAACAGAAATAAGAAACCCCTGGAGCAACATTTTCACAATTAATAAAGTAAGAAAATATTGAGTCATGCTGGGGGCTGGGGGGGGAACACGTTCGAATAATAGAATTTCGAGGCCAATATATACTGGCGAAGGAGGTGCGGGGAGGGAGGGAGCTACACTAAGCAACACAACATTATTAAAACCACAAAAAATCATCGAAAAACAAAAAACAAAAAAAAACCGAAAGAAAAAAAGAGAAAAAAAACCAACAGCCATTTATCAAATTTTGAGTGAAATGAATGATTCAGGTTTATTTTGTTGTTGTTGTTGTTGTGCCGCGTGATTTTAATTAGTAAAAAGCAAATAAATTGTACATTTCTGATTGTTGGCTGGGAAATGTTTTTGGTGGAGCGACGCACGAAGGCAGCGAAGCCTTGAAGGACGCCCAATCGGCGCGGCGTTCCCATGGAGCAGCAGCCTGCAGCCCGCAGCAGCCTGAACAGAACTCTCACACAATATGAGAATTATGACAACTGATCTGATAGGCGACACCATATAGGGAGCTCTATGCGCCTGCCAGATTCCACTGCTCCTTGGGCAAATGCATTATTCATGAGCAGCCTGCACACAGCCACCGCCACATTAACGTCCCCAAGCTTGGGGAATGGGCAAAGCTCTGGCCTTTACCTGACCACTGGGAGGAAGCGCCAGCGAATCCAGCGCGCTACGCCACTGGGCCACGGCCATGGCCATGTGAATCGGACTCGGACTCGGGACATCCACAGCCACAGACGCAGTCGCAGTTGCAGACGCAGACGCAGACGACTGGCAGGCGACAGCGCACAGATAAGATCTCTGGCCATGTGTGCCGTGCACTACCACTGCACATCGGAAATTTCTGTGAATCGCAAAACGCAGAGCGCGCAGAGCGATCTAATCGCAACTTGTATCTCCGTTGCCCATTCCCCTCCTCATCCTGGGCTGGAGGCTGGGCAGAATGGCCAGGAACGCAGTGCGCTCCACCGCTCCACTTCTGGTTCCACCTGACCCTCCCCCACGGCCGCCTCCCGCGCCTTGCCAGATGACCAAGTTGATAGCGTAAGTCGGCAAGCGCCACATGGTGGGCCACTCCGCGAGAGCGGCAGATCGGCAGCTTGGCAGTGGTAACGCAGTGCCAGTGCCTCCCATTGCCATGTAAAGTAGATCAATCCACTCTCCCATTCCGACACGGAATCACTGGAAGCCCACAGTCATTCGTCTTTGGCTGTGGCTGCTGCTGTTGCTGGCTGCTGTGGCGTACGAGTAGGACCTCCAGTGGCCATGGATGATGAGCCCTATCAGTGTTGTAGAATCTGAGAACTGCTGCCGCTGCTCCCGGAGCGTAGGTACCGTGCGGTGGAGCTTCTGGGCGCTGCTGCTTCGGCTGCTTCTGCCTTCATTGATTCCCCGCTCACGTAGTCGGGCGCGCATGCTCGGGCGCATTCCCAAGGCCTGCCCTGAGCTGTCACTTTACGGTTATGAAGTTTATGATTTACGATCGCGGCAATTGAATTTTATTGACTTTTCAACAGTTTCACCTGAGTGTGTGCTGCGATCGGCACCTCCCATTACTTCCTCTCTGATTGCCTCTGTCAGTTGCCTTGTTGTTCGGCTCTACCCCCTCTCCCACTCACCCCCTCACCCGCTCTCTCGCTCCCTGGAGCCTAGTCGACTACAGACATTTAATTGGACTCGTGTGGTCCAAAATGGAAACGCGTGTGTCTGGAGGAGTCTCCCACCAAATGGAAACAGTGCTGTTGTTTTTTTTTTCTATTACTGATCGTGTGGCAGGCTGTACATATGTACCATATACTCGCTTGTATGTATGTAAGTTTGGTGTTGCTTTGGCACATTTAAATACTCGCTGATTATGGTCGTATAACTGCTCTATTATGTACCCCTCAATTTGCTCTAATTTTACTCTTATTGCTGCTTTAAATTTCCCCCATAAAAGCTTCAAGTTTTATGCTTTTTCTTTGGAGGAAATTAGGAATTTGTTACAGATTTTTTTATTAATTTCTTTTTATTTAATTATCAATAGTAAAATTCGGAATAAAATATTTCTACTTGCAATACTTTTTTATTTAATTCTTTTTATTTATTTATCAATAGAAAAATTCGGAATAAAATATTTCTACTTGCAGCAATCAATGGGCTAAGCGTGGGCTAAGCGCAGATATAATAACAGTTAAGTGTAAGTACTGAAATGCCACCACAGTTTCCACTGTACCTTAGCCCAACCAAAGACAAATTTAATACAACTAACAAAAAGGGTAATTCCATTTGGCTAATAGACCCATTTCCATTCTGATTTAACCACATTTACACATCAAATAAGGTAGAGTAAAGTAAAGTAGAGTAGAGTAAAGTAAAGTAAATTATTAAAGTTGTACCTGAGCGCCCGACGGGAAGCCTCCGTATCCGAATTGTGTGTAGGCAGCCATTTCCACTGATTGACTTCCTCTCGTAGGTGTTGCCAAGTACTCTCTCTCTCTGCTCTCTCCTGGCTGTCTGGATAACTCTTAAAGTTGTTGTTGATGCTGCAGCATCAATCGAATCGTCCACTCCTGACACTTCGATGTGGCAGGAGACTGACTCCCCTTCACAGTTCTGTTTCGCTTGGAGCCCTGCGGTATGCCGCTCAGTGCTTTTACTGGCTCTGTTCACAGTCACCGTCACAGTCACAATCACCAAAACCCACCGACCGATTAGCCAGATTCGGCATTAGGATTACCGGAATCTCTTTCGCAGAGGCAGAGGCACTCAACGCAACGCAACGCAACTCAACTGAAGGGTTCTTAGGGCCCACAGGCAACACGGCGACGGCTCTGTCTTTGGCTCTGTGGCACACACACGAAACAACGAGACGACGCAAGCAAGCGGCAGTGAACGGGATACGGGAATACGCTGATTGCGACAGGCGACGGCACACTCCACTCCAGACTACAGATGGTGTGCACCTCTTAGTACGTTCGAACACGAACTAACTGGTTGCGAGCGAGCAGACGACGAGGGCCGGCCAGCCAGCACGAATGCCGTTGCTGGGGGAGCCAGAGCCCGGCCAGAGAGTCGCATTCCGTTGCAGGCCGGAGCGGCCGTGGCGCGAGAGTGGGACAACTGTATGCTCCCCGGGCACACAATCCAACAAGAATGCGTTGCGATGCGGCTGGAAGTCGTCTCGGCTGTGTCGGCTGTGTGGCAACGCCCTCGGAACAGTCCCACTGGTGGTGGTGGTGGTGGTGGTGGTGGCAGCTGGCGGTGTCGTTCCAACGCATACATTGCGCTGGAACACTCTCTCCTCGCTCTCTCTCTGCAGCGACAGCGCCAGGGGAAGCGGCACAGCTCGTATCCACGGTGGCTGGAAGTGCGCCAGAGTCCACCAATCAGAGCGCTCCGTTGGGCTGTCAGCGCGCCTCAGGGCCCCATTCCCATCGACAGGTGTGACTTTGGCAGGCAACAATCGCACCTCGGCCCGGCCACTCGGACCAAACAAAAGAAAGCAAAACTGAAATGGAAAATCGACCATTAACTGTTCTTTATTTTCACTCTTTCCCAGGCAGGGGTAGCACTCGGCACTCGGCCCTGCACTACTCTTGTTTTCCGCGCTCGGTCCTCGGCTGCAGGCCATTCCACTCCATTCCACGCCATTCCACGCCATGCCATGCCATGCCGTTCCATTCGAGTCCAATCCAATCCGTTTGGGGCACGCCCATTTGTTTTGTTTGGCTAGTCATTTGTTTGTTTACTTTTGAAACTCGAATGACTTCTCGTTTTGGGTTCTGTCCGCCCTCTCCTCCACTCCGCCGTACGTAACCGATCGTGTACCCCCGTGAAATACCCGCCAGTGCCAGTGCTCATGTACGCTTGCTTCTTCCTACTTGTCTGTGGAATGGCGAGGAGTGCTGCCACCAAAAGCCCTCGATATGATCACAAAATTCACTGGCACTCTGCCGTATTCCAGTGGCCGTAATTATCACCGCATTGCGTGACTTTTTGCGCACACAAAACATATACAAATATCTGCAGAATGATTATAAACAAGACAAGTTGGCTGAGCTTTGATTTAAGCAATTATGCATATGCCACACCACACACACGAGTACTAGTGCCCCGATCCTTGTTGCTTCTAATCTGTGAAACATTTCTTCCATCACTTTTAGGGATAGGTTGGCGTGTTCTTCTTTTGATGGTTGTCTGATGTAAATGAATGTGTGCATTCTCTTTAGCTGATTGCTGCCGATTAAAACACCTGCTCATACGTTGGGAATACCTTTCTTCAGTTCTCATACTCTGCCAGGAAAAATACACTGACCCCTTTTTGTATCTGCTCAGAACAATGTTTTGGGCACAATTTAAAGAATATATTTTTTGTATTTGTATTTCATAAGGTTCAACTATGAGCAGTTAAACTAAACAAAATTATAATATAATATGAAAAGGACAAGAACATGGATTATCAGACTATGGTTATTTTCCTGACCCAATAGGACTAATTTATTGGCAAAATAGTCCGGCTCACAGCAAGTTGTGGTCAGGAAATAAACCATAGCCTAATATAATTAATTTAAGTTATATGTGGCACCTACATATTTGCTGCAGAGTTTCAATTCTATAAAATTATTTTAATCTAGCTAATATATTTGTGCAATGTACACTGGGATCTCGGAGTCTATAATTTCTCTTGCCTGGAATTGGCATCTATTTCCCATCGCTCTGGTAGAATTTAATGAGCATCGACTTGATTCCCCAATAAAAACAAAAACGTGCAGACTAAAGAGCTTCAGCTATCAATAAATGAATGGCAGCCAGAGTAAGAAACAGTAAAATCTATATAAAAATATATATATACCCCAATGGTAAAATTTAAACAAATTTGTAGTCCCCAGGAGTACCCAGTGATGGCGGCTCTATTAGTTTCCATTTTTACACAGGTAGTCTAAAAGTTTTGATGGCTTTGCATTCGGTTCGTGTATGGAGCGGGGAGAGTGCCACTGGCGGTAGTTCGTTTCGTAAAAAATTTGAAAAAGTTATGCCATTTAGTAGCCAGTGGCATACGAGTATTCCGAATGCCGTTTTATGATCTATTTTTTACGATTCAGTGGCAGAACGAGCACTGCGCTCCCGGGATCCTGGGAACCTGGGAAACTGGCAACTAATGGCGCCGCATGCCCATGGCACGCATTTCGGAAATGGTCCTGTCCTCTCCTGCCCTCTGCAGTGCCAGCCCTGTCCAGTCCAATCTGAGATGAGATGAGATGCCATGAGGTAAACCTCAAATGATTTTGCGGGTGTCGCGACTCTCCTCCGCCCACCCGTCCCGTGTGTTGTCAAGCTTGTTTGTTGTCTCTTTTTTTTTGGTGTATGTATTTGTTTTGTTTTTTTTTTGCCTGGTTTTATGATAATGTAATAAAAGCAAATTAACCTATAAAACCCAAAAAGTGCGACTTACACGATGGAATTGCGCCATAAGGTCTGGGCGTGTCCTCCCGTTCGCTCGCTCCCAGATATATGGATGGATGTGGGTGTTCATGAATCTGTAAAACGGAAAGAACGCAAGAGATCCACGTGGTTGGGTGCCTGAGTACCACCCACCATGGTGGGAGAGGGAAATAAGAGCCAGCGTGTTAGCTTAAAGCAACAAATGACCAAAAGCAGACTCCGTTGCCCTCGTCGCTCGGAGTGGCCCTGGCCCTGGCGCTGGCGCAAACGTGAATTAATTTCCAGGGAAGGCAAAGGCAAAGCAAAAGCCAAAGCAAGTCATGCAGAGGGCCAGAGAGCCCGGGACCAAGTGCCCCTCCGGGTGTTAAGTACAATATTTGCTGTGTGGCGCGTTTTACGAGTGGCGCTTTTGCAATCCAGCCAGGCAGGGCAGGGCAGGGCGGGGCAGGCGGGACTGAGGCTGAGCCAAATGCAATCAATCAATGGGTCAGCATGATGGTACACACCAGACGAGTGCCAACCACATGGGGCGTTTCCATTTGCGGCCGCCACATTGACCACCCTCTGTGTGGGACTGCGACTGCGACTGGGACTGGGTCTGGGACTGTGGGCCTGCAACTCGGAATGGGACTCGACTCCGACTGAGAATGGGACGCGGATCGCATGCGGCCTGGCTATGGATCTGCCAGCGCATCGCATCCTTGGGCCAAGAGCTGCACTTCACTTACAAATCAGTTGCCGCCACTTAAAACCTATTTTGACAATTGAGCTGTCCGCCTGTCAGCCTGACAGCGCGCACTTTTCACGCCACCACTCGATAGTGCCATGCCGTGCCGTGCTGGATCGAATGATGATGATGGTGGTGGTGGTGGTGGTGGGGCGGCGTCATTGCCATTTTCCGCACACCACCCAGCCATTAGCTGAGGGGCTGAGGGACGCGCCGCGCCGCGCCGCTCGTTTTATGCTGTTTTAATTGCAACATCTGTCACTGCGGTTTATGCATATATCAATTTCAAAATAGCCAGAAAATGGCACCGGGCAATGATTCGAATCCGCAGGCCCAGGGCATAAAACCCAAACCCAAACCCAAGCCCAGACCCGAATCCGAATCCGAACCATGGAAAATGAAATATTTTCATTTTTATTATTCACTTGCACAAGCCATACGGCGGAACTGTCACAACACACTCCACTCCTCGCTCCCGGCGGCTGGGCTGGGCTGGGCCGGGCTGGGCTGTCTGTCGGACTCAGTTTCCCGTTCCTCTGCTTTTATGACGAGGGGTTGCCGATTGCCTGGATCCGTGTCCGTGTCCCTGTCCGGGAGAAGGGTCAGGATACGCACAACACACACACACAACACAACCTTTTGTCATTGTTTTTGTTTTTGTTTTTGTTTTTGCCTGATTATTGTCATTTTCAGCGGGCTCGACTTTAATGGTTGTCAGGAAACATTAAAAATTGTCACATGAATATATCGCGCGCCGTTCCATAATTGAGTTCTCCATAGTGCGAGTACTTTTACAGCGCACTGTCTGATCTGGGCTGGCTTATACGAATGCTCGTAAGTACCTACATGTGTAACATTGAGACATGTTTACTCTCTCCCTGTCCCTGTCTCTCCCTCTCACTGAGTGCGCGGATTTCTGTGTACCCAAACTAATAAAACTTCTGTAATAAGTTTCGCAGCAATATGCAACACTTGCAGCATTATTACGGGTCATTCAGCGCTAGAAGAATACCCAAACAAAGAGGGTTCTAAGTTTGCTATAAACAATACAAAAATATTGGCTTTAATTGATTAAAATGCATCAAACAAGAGCGAAGTAAATGACTTTGTGGGGCGAGCACTGCAGACTCATCGTTGCCATGGAAATACTCGTAGTAATAGCGATCCAATTTTGTTCAGAGACCAAAAGGCAGAAGGCGAGCATTATCTATTTCCACGGCACTTCCATTCTCTCGAGTTGCCTATTTTTAGACTTGTACGTACATATGTACATCTGTACATACATATATTTGTTCTCAAAATCTCACATTAAGTTGATTTGTTTTCTTTTGCGCTGCTCCTTCTCTTGCTTTGTTTTTAACTGTCTCCTTTAGTCTATTAATTATATTTATATTATTTATGTTGCCTTTGCCGCTGCCTTTCTCTTCCGCTCGCCCACATGGCTGTATCTGCTTATTAATTCCACAAATACATACAAAATACTCCAAGAAATATCCGTATACACATTTAGGGATAATCAAATTAAATTCCAAAGAGTTCTTATGGTATTTCCTTTACTTTCGGTAGCCCAAAATAAGATTAGGTATCCTGCAAAGTTTAACTGCTTATTGTAAGGCATTCGAGGCCTAAACCCTGGCAAGGGCTGTGGGTTGTTTCTGATATAAGTTTAATTGAAAAACTCTCAAGCGTTTGGCAAACATACTTCCAGCATATGCAAGGGCAGGAGCGACAGGGCAGGAGGGCAGCAGGGTGGCGCCCAATCAGGCTGCAGTTGCTAAATGAGTTTGTCAATCAAAATGCAAATGTCAGAGCGAAGTGACATAATCCCACTCGGGAGTTGGGCGCTAAGTCGGGCGAGACGAGCCGAAATCCCGGTGCGAGTTAAAGCATTTGACCGCAGCAGCCGCTGCCGCTGCTGCTGTTCCTCGGGACTCGCATCTGAACAGCTTCCCCCGTACGCAGCGATCGCTCTTCCGTCTAGGGTTCGGCATCGGAAATAGCAACATATGACGAGGGCGACGACTACTGTCGAGTGTGTGTGTGTGTGTACACTCCGAGGGCTGTGGGTGAGAGGCTGAGGGTGAGAGAGCGCGCACGTGGGTGGGGGTGTTAAATTGCATTAATCGGCTCTCGGACGGCTCATCGGACGCTGCGACACCGTTTATGTTTTATGTGCTCATTTATAATGCGCGCTGCTCATTTGGTAATGGTTCAATAATGACTGTCAGACCACTTAAAGGCTGCCAAGGACTTCTCAGCCCCAGCCGCAGCCCCTGTGGAAACCAGACATCTGCTCTGGCAGCTTTAAGCCTGCCCTAGAACACATCGTACACAGGGCGCAACACTTACCAAGAAGCATTTGACTTTTGAACAAGCCCGCGATTTGAGCTCACAATAAATCTGGCCGATTGGTTTGGGAAATGCTCAGCTGACAGCACCCCACCCCGATCATCGAAGAAGGAGCAAGCACTCTTGTAATTTCAGGCGCCACTCTCCAGGGGTCGGGAGGAAAAAACCAAAAGGCAAAAAGCAAATAAATAAAAGTCGCAGGTTGGGAAATGGAAGAGATCCAGCCACGACTTCGATGTGACTGAGCCAGATAGACATAGACATAGACATAGACCCATAAGAGACGCAGTCAGCAGTCAGCGAACCAAAAACGAACAAAAAACACAAACAAAAAGAGAGGAAAAACAGTCATAAAAGTGAATAAGCCCCATTCCCAGCCTCACTCCCAGTCGCAGTTGCAGTCCCAATCCCAATCCCATTGCCATTCCCATTCCCTCTCCCCAATTGCCAATTATGCCCCAGCAGCAGCAGCAGCATCATCCCTGCCCCCCCCTCACACCGACCGACAAGACAAACGTTCCAAACTATCGACGATCGTTGCCGTCGATCCCTGTCTTCGGTCGGTGGCTGGCTGGCTGGCTGGCAGGCAGGCAGGCAGTCGCCACTGACGCCAACCGGTGTGTGCAGAGACATCATCGGGTAACAGTGAGGGACAGGACAGGACAGGACAGGTCGGACTACAAGATGGCTTCCAGTGCTCGCCCGCACCAATGCGGACTCACAGGAGTCCAAACGACTCCAAGCTGCAGCCAGTGCCAGTGGCAGTGGCAGTGCCAGACAGACGTTCTCTTGTCGCATTCGCCGTGGCATTCGCTGAGAAACTGCCTCCAGATATTTCATACCAAACTGTATTTTATTTAATTTGCGACGCTTATCAGGCGCCACTCACCGACGCGATCGGTGACAATTGCATACAAAATGCAGAACAACACAACGTAAATCGGGTTCGGGGTTCGGGGCTTGGGCTTGGGCTCGCATTTACTTTAATTTGAACAGGCGATAATGACATGCCGCACATTCCCATAGCCCCAGGACTTGGCGCTGCTCCAAGCCGATGGGCTGATTAAACAATTATGAGATATACACCCTGGGGCTGCTCAGTCTGCAGACTGAAAGTATTCCACGTACAGGTACTCCCTGCCTGCGAGCAGCCAGACATTTGGTACATAGATGGATTGAATCGCGACAAACACACATATCCCTGGTTTACGGTTTACGGTTTATGGGGGGTTGGAGGAGGAGCGTTCTTCGTACGCATACAGTAAGCAGCTCTGCACTGCACCGAGTGCCGGGTATAATTAATTCGCAGCTGCGAGGAGGGAGGCGGAGTCTCTGGCAGACTGCTGGCTGACTGCCCTGTGGGACGGCGTGCAGACAACGACACGTCTTGACATTTGCATCTTGAAATGCAAGTGAAAGATACAATCCCAATCTGTGTATCCAGATGCGCCATTGTCGCTGTCATCGTCGTCGGCAGCAGCAGCAGCATCAACATCAACCCGCCGCCGCACGGCTGTATCTGTGGCTTCTTTGGCAAATATAACTCTCTCCTTCACCCTCTCTCCCTCTCTATCTCACTGTGCAGATGATAAATGACGTCGATTCAACAAATTGCCACACACAGGCATTCAGGCATTCAGCCATTTGGCCAATTGAGAATGGAATCAGACTTCCCTGCGTGCCACATACTGCCACTGCCGCCACTGCCACACACACTTGCTACATCTGGTGGAAGTTAACTCCCCAGAAGTCCGCCTGTTCCGCCCCCTCACCAATTTGAGAATAAATCCTGGGATATTTTCAATTTACATATATTTTGTGCAATAAATCGCTGCAAACATCACAGCCTTCGCACGAAATGGAATTGTACTTGAAATGTATCAAAAACATGGCTAGGAATTTTAGTTGAAACACATAAGCGCTCAAGTATTTTCTAATCAGTTAAATAATAATAAAATTAAATATTAAATAAAATGAATATATGACCCCAGCAATCCCATAAGTCGTTTCATCAGATGGTCGCATTCCGCTCCGTATTTAATCTATAATTCATATTTATCCCCTTTTAATGTATAATCTATCCTATTAATAAAGCTATAGATTACATTACTTAGCAATAAATTCAAAATTGTAGCTTTTCCGTTGTTATTTTTTCTTGGCTAAAATAGCCCAAAATAAGAAAAGTAAACAAATGTAAGTAAACAAAAGTATTTTCTGCGCACTATAGACACTAATTTATTTTTATTTAAATACCCTATATGTTCAAACAATACTATTTTTATGTTTGAATAGTTAAATTTTATTTAAAGAAAACCTTTGAACGAGTAACACAGCAGCAAGACTTTTGTCGGGCTGCCAAAGCAGCGACCTTTTTTATGGCTGCAGGCCAGGGATGACGGCCACAAACAGATGTCTGCCAGTCCCTGGTACTCAGTGTTTTTGTTTGTGTCGTGTTTTGTTATTGAAAAATAAAAATTGCAATTAAAAGTGTTGGCGGCAAGTGAAATGGAACTGCCAAAAGAGCTTTCGATTGCGGAGATACGCAATTACATGCTGCTGAACGAGTGCAAGGTGACAAATCACGCGCTGGTGAAGCATTTCAAGAAGTTTCTCACGCATCCACAGACCCAAAGTGAGTCATTGGGCAAATACTCAGAGTTTGTGTGTTCCATCTATGACCTGTTGCACACACAAAGCAAGTTTCGGCCATTGCAATGCGTTAACTTATATATAACTTGCATTTCAGATGAGGCGCGCAGGCGATTCAAGACCTACGTGACGCTGCTGTCGACCATCAAGAATGAAAACAACCAAAAGTTTCTAATTCTGCGCAAGAAGTACCTGAATGAGTGCCCATCCGACGAGGTGGTGGAACGGGCCGTGGCCGCCGCCAACAATGGCCCGGAACCCTCCAGTCCTGGCGGTGGCTCCATCACATTCGAGGGCGGCAGTCTCGCCTCACCGATGCGGCAGCCACCGCCGTACAAGCCACCGCCCATGGTAACTTCGCCGTCTGCCGGCGTCGCCGTGCACAGGGGACAGCAGGACAACTATCGGGAGTGTGTGGACGAGTTTACAGCGGCCATCCAACGCATTGATCCAGCTCGCCTGGAGCGGCAGCCTGACACCAAAACGGAAGATGAACCCCCAGCTGTCAGTGGATCCGTGTCGCGTTCCAATTCCGTGGATGAGACCGGCAACAAGGAGAACATACCCAGATTCTCCTTCTCGTCGGGCGCCTCCACAGACAGCTCCGCCGCTGAGAAAGTCTCCAGCAATGAGGCGGACGCGGCGGAGAATCCCATGAGCGTGAAGGAGGCTACGCGCAAGTTCAACCGGATGGCATCCGAGGAGGAGGCCAAGATCATTTCGCCGCCAGCCAAGAAAAAGCCAGAGAAGGTGAGTAGCCAGAACCGGTTAAAGCGTATTAGCCCCTCTGTTTCATGCGGGTGACTGTGTGTGTGTGTGTGTGTGTGTCCCGCTTCTTTTATGGTCAACGGTGCTAAGGGAATGGGAACGGGAACGGGAACGGTGCTAAGTGCAGGCACATGCTTTAGGGCCGCGCTGTTTATACATTTTGTTCCATTTCCTGCCTGCTACCAGCAGCCAGTGAGAAACGTTTCGGATTCTGTGGAAAGCTTCTGTGGAAAACCTTCGGGCGGACAGCTTTAAATGTCCCATTTTTTGTCGCTTGGTTTTGCTGTGATTAACTATGTAGGAATCGTTTCGTAATAGCAGCAGCTTCACTGCCGCCCAGAATGCAAAGCAAGTGCTTGGACTGTGTGGACCTCAACAAATCAGAGGCCAGATTAGATCTGGGTCTGGTCTAGTTATGGGGTCCCACAATTATTGCTCTCTCCCGCTCGTCAAAAGCTGATGCGTGCTGATTCTGTCCCAGGCCTAGATGTGTGTGGCACCTCATGTGGAACTGCTGGCTGGGGCCTTAGACCTGGACTTGGACTCCCCAAACTGTCAGCCGTGTCCACAGTTCTCAGAGCCATGTCACGAACTGCCACCAGCACACTCGGAATTGAATAAATCCATTAATTTTATTAGTGGACAATATAAATGTAAGTCTCTCACAAAAGTACATGCGCCTGCATCGTTCACTTTTCTTTTTTATTTTTTCGCTCGCTCGCTTGCTGTCTGTCTGTCGTCCGCTCGTTCCCCGTTCCTCCCTCCCGCTCGACTATTGTCACCGCGCGCGCATTCGGGCCCGATGCTCGACATGTGTATATGCATGTACTACAGACAACGGACAGCACATGTACTCCACTCGCGTGTATTTAGTATTTGGTAACTTGGTCTCTGTCCATCAACTACCACTGTCCACGAAGACACTTTTCGACACTGCCATTTGGCATTTGGCACTTGAGCAGGCGCCGCCGGGGGCCTTGTGTCTGACTACTTTTATGGCCATCCCCCCAACAAATATTATTTGCCAATAATGTGCACACAAATCACACACGTACCCGTACCCGTACCCGTATCTTTAAGTCTGTGAAATCTTTTGGAAAAAATAAATTTATAGACACGGATTTTTTTTGAAACGACCGAGGTTCGCTGCTGCATAACGCGCGACACTTTTGAGCAGCACATGCAAAAACTAAAGTTATTAGACTTAAGGATCGGCGAAATTTATTATTATTTAAATATTTATTTATTTAAATTATTTAAAAACGATAAACAATTATTTTGCAATATCCAAATCCCTCAAGTGCCTCAAAAAGAAATACTTATCATACCATGTGTAGGTGTTATCCAATGAAAAGTTCAGCCCGCAAGTAGGTCAAAAATCATGAATATTTTCTCCGGTTATTCTCGTAAAAGATGCAGAAAAAAAAGACGAAAAACTACAGGCTAGCCAGTCCTTCCACACACAATCCCCTCATGTATCATGTGAAGTGGCTGAGTTTGAAGCATGTTCATACGCAGATACCAATTTAGAAATACAAATAAATGCCTTGGAAATTTGTCAAGCGTTACGGGAACAGGAACATAGTTTCTTAGTTAATGTTACAAGCTAAAGAGGAAAGTAGTGGCGAGGGGCGAAAAGCGGAGAGTGAAGAGCGAAGAGAGAACAATTGCGCAGAGTTGTCAAACAACTGTCAACCACTTAGACCTGTCAATCATGAAATTTAGAGTTGAAAAATAATATCCCTCGAGCATAAATCATCCAAGTTGTCGGCAAAGACGAATGATATGCCATCCCCTACCCATACCCATGCCCATACCCATACCATCTGAGACATGCATAGAAGATGATGCTTGGGCTGTGGGTTCCTGCAGCAGTGGATGTACATCAAGATGAGATTGTCAACGGCACGTCAAATGCCATAAAATCCCACTAAAACATCCAAGCAGAAGGAGCCAACTTAAGTGCCTATTTGTACAGGCGCTCCTCGGACATGGACAAGCCCATGCGACGAGATCCGCTCCATATCTGCCACGAAAGTATCAGCCAGTGGCAACTTTGATTTTCTCACGTATTCCTTGTTTCCGGACTTAACAGAATATAAAAATACATGCCAACATGTACGGCAATTCGTGCATTATGAAATATCAAATGTGATATCACAGGGCGCCCTTTGCCCAGAAGGGAATTCGGATTTGCCTTCGTTGCACAAATCATTATTTATTTGTAGTACGGCCCAGCACGGAGGTAGCTCCAGAATGGAGTGGCGGGTGGGATGCCTGCCATTGGAGGCGCCTTCACCATGTTAACAAATTGATTCGCTAACAAGGTTCCCGTCATCTCTCGCTCTGGCGCCAGCAGTCCGCAGGCAATTATCCGAATACAGTTCTAAGTCAGTATTGGGATAGGTTTGATGGATGTGAAGGTGCCGTCAAAAAAGAAAACTAATCATCGCAGCAGGCAGCAGCAAGCCCAAAAGAAAGTGCCACCTCATCTCGGTCAGAATTTTGTGCTGGATGATCCCAAACAGCAATGGGAGGAGTTTTCTTCGTGATCAGGGAGGCGCCAAACGCCAGACACTGGGGAGCAAGTGGAGTGCGGCAATACCGGGAGAAGATCCATCAAAATGGATGGCCCCAGCCCTGGCACTGGCTGCGCTGATCAATTAAATTCGTTTCGATCGTTTTTAATTATGTCGATGATTTTGCATTTAATCCGCTCACTCAGCAAGCACTGATTAATTTACTGCCCAACAAGCTGCCCCAAAACGGGGGCTTTTTCCCAAGACTAATACTGATCGAAGTTTTAATCAGTTGATGCGAACGAAAATGTAGACCATTTGTGGCCAAGTTTGATTTATTATCGGCAAGCACCGAAAAATACAATTATTAAAGAGATTTCTGCTAGTTTTGCTTTTAGTTTGAAACCTGCCACCCCCCTGAAGCCAAAAGGCAACCCTCAGCCCCCGAATGCAGCATCAAACAAACCACATTTATTCTTATTAAAATACCGGGGCAGGGCAGGCACCTCAGTGGATACCCAATATCCCAATATGCATATAAAACTTACCCTTCCCGCACCGCACCGAACTCGAACCGAACCCGACCCGACCCGACCCACATCAGGGCGGCACTGGAAAACCCTTTGCAGGGTAACAAGTTGGTGAAACATGTTAACACAGCCAATAAGCAGCAATAGAAATTAGTTAGGCAAAGCTATTCACATCACGGGCGGCAGCGGCGACTGCGGCGGCGGCCATCGGGCGGCCAGAACCACAAAGGACCCAATTAAAAATGTAAGGAAACAAACCAAAAGTTGTTATTGCTGTTAAACAACAACGAAACTGTGTCCCGAAGCGGTTGAATTTACAACAGCAACAATTTCTACCCGGAGAGCGTCAGTGGCCAGAGTTGGAGTCGCCCCCACAAACGGGGGAGTACGACCATCATTCTGGCCGGAACGGAACGGAGCGGAGCGGACAGGGCCCGCATGGACACGGGCAAACACGACCATTTTGTGGCTCTGCATCGAGGCCAGCCAAAGGTAAGATACGGAAGGCAAACGTAAACACAGGAGGAACATGCTTTGGCCATGGCCCAGAGCCACAGTCAGAGACGGAGACAGAGACAGTGGCAGTGGCAGTGGCAGTGGCAGACCTGGGCACGGCAAGGGACAACAACGGGCGAGCAATGTGATATAATATCGGGGCATAAAGGGACACACAGGCAGGACATAAGAAAGCTGGCCAACAAACAAGCGATTGGGGAGAAATGAGAAAAATAGACAAGGGTGGGGGATGGGCAGGGGACAGCCAGGAGCAGGCACTGTCAGTGGAACTGGAGCTGGAGCTGGAGGAGTTCCAGTCGGAGTTTGGAGTCGAGTCCGAGTTTCCCTTTTTCCAAAAGCCATCAAAAAAAGGCAACATAAATACACCCTGCCATGCCCCTGGGTGGGTGGGGAGGGGACTCTCGGTGCTGTTCTGTTCTGTTCGGTTTGGTTCTGTTTGGTTTGGTTCTTTTGTTTGGCATTGACATGGCCACTTTGCCAGGGGCTTAACGAGTGCGAGTGCGAGTACGAGTCCTTTGCCCGTGTCGTTGGTTCGTTCGGTCGTTCGGCTGCTGCCTCGGCTGCGGCTCGCTCGTCATTTGCAAATGGCGACCAACTGAATTTACCTGCGCGAGGACTCTGAACGGGTGCCGTAGCGTACCGCGTGGTATGCCCACGGGAACTACTATTCCACTCCGTGTGCGTTCGCGCACGACTCGTAATTGGAGAAACGCGCAAGGGACGGAGATGGCGATGGGAGACTCTCCTGAAGTCAAGTGGCGTGCAAATACAGTCGCACGCGTTGCGGCATCCTGCGGCTAAATGCGGCATTCAAATGCTTACCCCCCCCACCACCCGTATTTATTAGCTACTGTGGTACAGCAGACAGGGGGAGGGAGGAAGCGTAAGTGGGAGTGGGTTGTGGGCTGTACAGGTAAAATCCCGCGATGCGTATGATGCTCCTCCCCTGCCCTGCCCTGCCCTGCCCGGCTCTTGCTGCTTGTTTGCCTCGCGAACATAATGCGAATGGGATAATTAGTTGCCGAAATGTGTTCCGCGGCTCGTAAATATAAGGGCACACATGTCGGGCTGTTGTTGTCTTCCCCCCCCCCCCAGCACACACACACACACATGTGTGTTTTATCTGCATCTGCACCCGCCCCCAGCGTTCCAATCATTAGGGGGAGAGCTCATTACGAGCAAAGTAAATCACGAAACTCGAACAAAAAACACGAGAGCGGCAAACGGAAGGAGGAACAACTTTCGTCGGAGCTCGTCGAGATCCTCGAGCTCTATTTCACTTAGCAGAGGAGGAAGAAGCACGAAGAAGCAGAAGCCACCAGCTCGCACCATCTCGCACTTACTGCCTGCCGCCTCAAGGCGCGTGCCCTAATAAATAAAAATTATTACCTTCATAATTATGGAAAGAACATCGGGCAATGGGCGCTCGGGCGCCCCGGCCCATTCGGATGCGTGAGCATAATTACCATCCAGCTTTTACACCCATGTCTGTAGCAGCAGCACCCCAACCCCCCACCCACCCACACCCACACCCGCCGGAACATCCCCATATGCAGATCCCCAAATGGATGCCACACAGAGACTTTTTTGTGGATTGATGCGGAAGGGGGAAACGGTACGGAACGGAACGAAACGGAACGTATGGGTGTGTAAATTAGAATCGTGTATTCCGACGACTGTGTGTGTGTGTGTGTGTGTGTGTGTGTGTGTTGGCGTTAATGCTCTCAATGGGCTTTCTATGTTTTATTCCCCGGTTCATGCCGATGTATTTTTTTTGTTTTGTTTTTCTTTTTACCACTTTGGTGTCTACGCCCCCAGAAAACATGTATAATTAATTTATGCCTCCTCTGGTTCCCGTTTCACTGTTTCTGTTGCTGACTCTGTTTCTGTGTGTCTTTCAGCAATTAATTGAGGAGAAGGATTCGCCCGAAGTCACACTGGCGCATCCCAAGGCAAAGGAGTGGATCGTCTCGATGGCGAAGGCTAATTACCAAGAGCTGGCCAAGTTGGCCAGCGAATATCCCGAACTGGTGAAGCTGCAGGTGAGTTCCTTAGTTAAGGATTATTGCCTGAAGAGTGGCCGCCTGCGGGCGGGGGGCGGGCAGCAACAAATACGACAAGTACAAACTATTCATAAGCATTAATTACGACAAATTAAGCAGCGAACGCGTTGTTTTTTGCCATGTCGAACAACACTTAAAAATGCGAGAAAAATACACAAAATACATACATACATACATACACACTCGCACATACTCGGATAATAACGACGACGACTGCTGGCGTAGTGTGGCCCGGCCAGCCGGGGCGACAATTAATTGTGAAATATGTTTCCAACATTTTTAGCACTTGTAGCGCATGTTAAGAAGTGGGCGTGAGCGCCTGCCACAATGCGGCCATAGATATACGCATAGCTATAGATACATAATAGATATAGACGTAGACGTAGACACCGAAACCGCCAATGGAGCACAGCCAGAGGCAGGGCAGGCCAAGCGGTGACGAATGACAACGGGAGGGGATGGGATAAGTAGTTGCGGCAAAGGATCTGCCGGGCAGACACACAATTTCCATTTGTCTCAATGGTTTAAGGAACCGAATATTCTCTCAGTTGTTCCCTAGATATCGGCATAGAAATTCTCGAATTCTCTGCCTTTTCCTAGTCGTGTCTTCATGATATTTCTTGCAGCTATAGCTTACCATTTACATGCCCAACTAATTGCAGTGGAAAACTGTCCCATTAAATGGTGATAAATACAAGAACTTGCCTGCCGAACTTCCCCTGAAATGTGGTGCCACAGCACCCACAAGTAGCCGCATAATTGATCATATTTTAGACCATTCAAGTGCCTAGAAACTGCGCAGCTTGCCACTCCTCCCAGGTACCTGGCCGTTTATCACTCATATTTATTTGTATACTCGCATTAATTTATGATCTGCATGTGACCCCACACTCCGACTGCAGGAAAAAAACGAGCAGCAATTCTCGAGGGGTCGCCCCAAATGAGACATGGAGAAATGAGTTACGCTCGCGACATCTTCAAATTCAGAGATTCGTGCGGAACGGGAGCGGGAGCGGGGGCTGGGGAACCCACTGTGAGAACTCAATACATGCCACAGATTTCGCTGAATGAGGCAAAGGCCAGGCCGGGCACTCATGTCGCTGTGGTGTCTCTCAATTAGATGAAATTTTCGGTCATATGCCCGGGGGTATTTATGTCCCATATCCACTCCACTCCACTGCTGAGGGTCTGAGGCTTATGCTGATACTGGGGCGTTGGACTCGTCGTAAGATGATTTATGTCCGCCGCAGACTAACATGGGGCCTGCCAGCGTCTGCCGGGAAGGCGTGGTATATTATGTTTTTAAGCGAACTAATTGCCGTACAAATGCACTGTTCCCGGAAATAATGAATTCCGCGCGTTGTACGAGTGTGAATGCCACTGCCAGTGCTGCAAATCTGCAGAGGCAGTGGCAGAGCACGGCCATAAGTGCAATCAATTAATGAGCGTGCATCCCATGCCGCCAGTGAGTGTCAGCCGCGAGGCCCCCAGGCCGGCAGCTCATTTGCGGCGCTTCCAATTCCTTGAATCACTGAAATCGCAACGAGACGGAAATAGCCATAAATCAGAGGCGCAATTGCCGCTTAACCTAATGCCTCGGGCTGTTCCATTCGAGGGGCCACAGCGAATGCTTCTTTATGCGATCTCTTTCTCGTTCCCGTTCCCGTGCTCCTTCCCGCCCAGGAAATTTTGCATTTGTTTCGGCTGTGAAATGAGGATTTTTGACTGCTTAAATGATATTGTAATCTGTCGCTTTATGCAGTCAGCACTATGGCTACTGTCCAGTCTGGTTTATGGAATAAATCGCAGAGAGACAGACGGACAGCTGGGCCTGCTGCTCCGGAGCAGCCACGAGAAACCATATCGATATGCAGATAGTGGCAACATTTCTGTATGGGAATCCAATGGCTGTGCTGGCAATCGGGCAAAGGGAAGGGGAAACCCAAAAATATGTACATTTTCACCAGTCATCACCAGGTAACAGCAGGGGAAAAAAGAAACAAGAAATATTTTTAATTTGAATAAGTAATTCGTACAGCAGGCAAATCAAAAAAAAGAAGCAAAAAGAAATAACAAGTCGAAACAAATGCGAAACAAGGAAAATTCAATTTAGCCGCATGTCAAGCCGAATTGCCGGCTAGGTCAAACACGTTGATGGATGGATGGATGGATGGTTGGTTGGTTGGGTGCATGGCTGACCGAATGGAAGGGACGCCATAACAACAGTTGGAACGATACCCAGAGAGCAGAGACCAGACCAACACACCGGCAACGTCGACAAGCTCAAATTGCAAAACGGTGCAGCTTGTCTATTGGGGCGGGTCCCCAGCGCTGACCCCGGCCATGCCCGGCCCCCAAGAGCCGTTGAAACAATAGACACAGACGCACACACACACACACACACACAGTAGACAGGAGTGTGTATCGAGCCACACACATGGCAGCCGTGGCACTCGTACCTGGCTGAAATCGGGAAGGAACAACCACGGACAACGAAAATACGAGGCATGCCCCGGTGAAAGTCACACACACACACACACACACACTCGCACACCAGAGTCAAAGTTTTTAATTAATACAAAACTTGTAACATTTTATAAGCCGCTGCTACAACAATATTAGCAGCGAGTGGCAGCGACTGGCAGCGTTTTGAATATGTGTCTGGATGGATGCATGAGTATGCGCACGAATAGTGTGTATCATGCAGGAGGATATATGCGCCTACCATATAGGGTTTACATGGGGAATTCCATCAACTCATTCGAAACGCCCAACAGCAGCCTCGAGACTGGCAGACAGCCATGGCCCAGGTGGACTATTTAACTGAACTCAAATGTGCATGTACCCCTCTCTCACACTCTAACACAAAGTCATGTCCATGACTGTGCATCCTCTCACGCCTCACGCCTAACCCGAACCCCAACCCCAACACCAGCTACAACCCCAAACCCTAACCCAAACCCTAACCCTCCTATGCCATGTGTGGCAGCCAGTTCAGTGCTTGATTGCTGATGTCGTATGCCAGAAATTTAATTAAACTTTGGATACAAACCGGACTAGCCCAGCTGCCCTGCCCCTCTGCCCGCTGTACCTAGCAGCATGTGCAATATCAATCTCACGTGTGTTTAAACCTGGCCCAGAAGCTTCGTTTATTTTTTAAGGCGCGCCACACCCTGAACGTTTTATTGCTAAGCAAATAAATACTATCGCACTTGCTTTGCATAGCTAAAAGAAGCAATAAAGCGCCTCAGGTTTCTGCATATAATTCAAACTAAATCCTCTCACTGCAAATCAAAATAAACTCATTAAAAACTTAGACAGGACAATCTTCAAAGTCTGCCCAAAAGGCAGAGGGGCAGATGGGCGGCAAGGCAATTGGCAATTCCCTTCATAGGCCCCCACATGACCATGAACTTTTCAACAGGTCGTCGCTGGCAGTGGCAATAAAACGTCTGACACCTTTGACAGTCGCTGCCGGCATATAGTCGCACATATGTCAGCGGCATTGGTGGCGCCTCCTGCCAGCCCAGCCCAGCCAAGTGGCATATGATTCCCTCAGCGCTGAAACATCAAACCGGCGGCAGCGGCAGTGCCAGTGGCGGCTTGTGTGAAAGATACGTCGGACGTCGGGAAGCTAGTCGGTAGTCGGTAGTGTGTCATTAAACTGAGGTGACAATTCAATCAGCAGTCCGACAAAGCAACAGCGGCGCAAACGGCCTGTGGTCCGTCAAATAAGTCGTTCCGGAGGAGGAGGACTCTTTCCAGAAATCCAAATCAAATGTGTTTACGACCTACCCCCCTTCCCCCTGGGCACAAAGGCTAGCGCAAAGGTTGCTCCACGTTGGTGGCTCAATTTTATGTTCGCTCTGCAGCTATTAAATTTAATTGGAGCTCTGCTTGTCATCAACAAAAAATATATATACGAGTGCAGCTCGTATAATTTCCCTGAAAGCAAACACTGACAGCGGCCCGCACCGTGCCTGTGGCTTTATATTTAGTTGTGCCCCCGCTGCAGTTAAGAGTTCAGCGCGGAGCAATATTGTCAGCTGACATGCGAAAGGATTTCCCTTCTGGGAAAGAGTCGCAGTAGCGTCGCCGTGTCATCCGGCCATCACTCGGAGCAGAGTGGAGCGGAGCGCATAAAACTGCATTTAATTGTTCTCGTCGTAAATATTCTTTGAAGTTGCACTCCGATTTGGGTCAGACACTCGGCAGATACTGGTGCATGTTTCCTGATACGTTATTAGCCAATAATGCAGTACTGGTGACAGATCTGTCGCTGGGTTCACTGCAAGTCAGAGAGAATATTGCCCAAGCTTTTAAACTCAAAGAAATTAATTGATCTGATCAGCCATTTTGATTTATGGTCGATCGAACCCACTGGAGGGCAGCTAAGCTTCAGTCTCATGCGGCGGACCATTAATTCCAACAGCACCTCAAAACGCCCCTGAAACAGTGGCACACCCTGCAGAGTGCCTCTTGGATGTGATGGATTTTCCCCTGGCTGGTGGGAAAGGGAAAAGCTCGCAGGGAACTTTGAACTGATCAGCGTCTCGTCTCCGATCTGCTGGCATTCTGGCACTGAGTGGCATGCTCGGGAATTTGTCTTTATTATTACGTTTAACTGGCATATATTGGGTATTGGGTGGCGCTGTTGGCGCCAACATCTTGCACGTTCCAGCGAATGTCTCAGCGGCAGAATGTGGCCTGCCCGGGCCGGGCCAATTGTCTCCACAATTATTGTCATTCACAATTACTGGCGACTGCGTTGAGAGGAGTTGGACCCCCACCGCACTGGCAATGCTCTCTCTTTCCCTCCCAATGATGGCATCCTTTGTGGCGGTTATGATCGTTCATCGCGCATCAAAGCAAAGCCAACAGCAAAACTCTTATGACCATCAAAGAGTTCGGAGGCTAGCAGAGTCAAAGAGAGAGAGAGAAAGACTTCTTTAAGCGTGTTTAGCTCCGTGACTGGTGGACGAGGAATTTTTATTTTTGTGCCATCCCAAAATCGGCGACATGTCTCGAAAACGTGAAACTCCTCGCGGCTCTCGGCTCTCGGTTCGAGCTTCGATCGGACCGTACCGGCCCGCCGGTAAAGTGTCAGCAAAAACGAAATTGAGCTTATCTGTGAATGCATCGGCGGGAGTCGCAGCCCATCCCGTACCTTCCCCTCCCATCCTGTACCCAAGACGTCCTGGTACTCGTCGTACTCGCCGGCTGGCGACTTGATGCAATCGTGCAGTCGTCAAATTAGCGACATTCGAAAACCTTCCCAGATAACTACGAAAACAAAAAAAAAAGGCACAAAGCTTCGGGGGCCCTGTGGCCTGGACCGTGCGCAGTTTTTTTTTTGTCAGTGCCTGGTGCTTCCACCGGAGATCTGTCACAGTCTTAAAAAAAGAAATAAAAGTAAAATAAAATTAAACAAAAGCATCCACGATCAGCGTCATTGGACTCCTCTGCCAACTCTGCCACTGAGCTGCGTTCTACGTGATTTATTCGCTTTGTCAATTGAATTGTTTTCAAGTGGATGCGGCACCAGCAGCAGCAGCACCGAGAGCGAGGCACCTACTCTCGCATAGTCAATCAGGGGATCCTCAACGATCAGCAATCCACTGTGGATTTCTATGACTTGATTGACATTTCATGAGCCGAGGGGTATAGAAGTTTGCCATTTGCCGCATTCGCCGCCGTCGCCACACAGACAACAACAACAATAACAGAAAGGAAACAAAAACTGAAGAAGAACAATGGCAGGGCAGCGTTAAGAGCGAGCGTCATTGATGATCCTCCGAATTGGACTGATGATCCGCTCGGACAATTCCCAAAACGACAAACTCAGGCGCCATGTTAACCACCAAGGAGTCACTGCCAATGCTGGCAATACAATCACAGCACCCCAGTGACCGCTGACGAAGATGGATTCACGATTGACTGGACTCTGTCTCTGCCACTGGCACTGCCACTGCCACTGCCATTGTTTCCCCAATCGAGAAGCAGAGCGAGAGAGAGATGATTACAATCGATGGACCGGACCGGAGATGGCTTTGGCAGACGCTTTGCATTTTATTAAACACGATCCTTTTGATTATTACGCCTCGGTTTTTGATGGCCTCAGGCCGACTCAGTGATTCAGCGATTCATCGATGCTGCGATTCTGCGATTCTGCGATCTCCGATATCGATTTGATGGAGGTCAGTAGCTGCTTTATATGGACATGCAACTTGTCACGTTTAATGGAATGGACTGGACTGGATTCAGTCCCAATCCGGATCCACAGTCCAGCCCCGTGTGGGTATGTATATCAATGTCAATGCGTGTGTGCTGCCGTTGCTGCTGCTGCTGGGATCTGTAAAGCAATCAACGCCGGAGCCGGAGCTTAAACCAAAGTGTGGTGGGCCTGTGGGCCACCAAATCGAATATGTATATTGATTAGCTTTCGCCTTGCGGGTGAATGCATGTTCCTGTCGCATGCAGTGCCACCGTTCCATGTACTAGCGCCGGCTACCGAACGCCGCCACCAAGCCCAAGCCCAACGTCAGCCCCAGCACCAGCCCCAGCACCAGCCCCAGCACCAGAGGGCCCTGCAAATTTGTCAATACGCATTCGGATGTGCAGCAGTGAGGGCCTGGCTCGGCTCGGCTCGGTTCGGCGGCGGGTCATAAATTGTGCAGAAATAAATGTAAATAAATAATACCTCGTACACTACGCGCGGAAGAGCCTTTCCCGTTGCCGTTCCTCTTCCTGTTCCCCGTGGATTTCAATCGCCGGCGGCCGGCGGCTGGTCGACCGTCTCCAGCCTCTCTGGTACCCCACACATTGTTCCATACACCTTGGCACACAGCAAACAGCAACAAACAGCAGAAAAGGAGGTGTTGCCACGTTGTTATGAGTTTTTAAATCCGACTAAGCCCATTCGCCAACATTTATTCGAATTTAATCGATTTTTCAAATTGACTCGGTAATCCCTCCTCCTCGTTCGGTTCTGTCGTTCCGTCTTCTGTTTAGTGTAAGCCCAGAATTCGTACAGAATTCGCTGAACGCCCATCGGGGCCGCCCATATTGGTTTTGGCCTTTAACTTGTTTGCTTACATTTGTTGTTGTTGTTGTTGTTTATTGCTGTGGGATAAAAAATCAGCAATTATTTATTGCCCCTGTCCTTTCAGCGCCCGGCCCCCCCTTTTGGCCACTTGCATGGGATTCAACCCCCCCAACTGCTGTGGCCAAAAGCCACACCGAGTCACAAGTGAAGGCCAATTATTTATTCGGCATTCAATAAAGCCATGGCCTTCCCTTTCCATAATGAGCGCAGGGGTGTTGGATGACAGGGAATTATGATAATAATAAGATGCGCCACGAGGAAGATTCCACTTTGTTGCAGCCACGAGGAAGATTCCACTTTGTTGCAGCCATGAAATCCGCACCGAGAAACGATAGATCTGCGGCTACTCTGTGGCTATAAATTCTTCTTACGTTCTAAATATTCCCGAAAACAAAGTTTTAGAACAGCAAACATTAGTTTATAGTTGGATGCGAATAAAGTTGGAAGTTTGAAGGGTAGCAGCAGCAGCCCACTGGCAAGGATCCAAGGATCCGGAATTAAACAGTGACTTATGCATAATTAATGAGGGAACCGAAACAGGTGTGCTCCATGCGTACGGGTGACAACCGTTTCTGTCAAACATGATGACAAAAGATTACATTCCCAAGCTGGGAGCATGGAGCTGCTGCTGCTGCTGCTCCTCCTCCTGCTGCTGCTGCTGCTGCTGCCGACCCATAATGTTTGGAGTGGCAGGAGGCAACATGCTTAAAAATTTACATAAAACTTCTGATAATAGTTTTCCATGCGATTTGTGGGATTGCGGATGGAGCATACGCCTGCTCTGTCTCTGCCCCTGCCCCTGCCTCTGGGGCACTCTCTCTGTGGCCCTCGTGGGCCCTGGCCTCGTTGCTGGGTTCGCACGTTACCTAAAATCCTTGGGACTGATGCTGCGATAGCGACATCATAAATTACGAAACTAAACTTTGTCCGAAAGGGACGAATGCTGATGATGAGGGAGGTGCGAGTGGACGAGTGGAGTTGGTGTGGCGTGGTGTGGCGTGGCGTGGAGTGGAGGCATGCAGCGGGTCGCGCTCGCGCAGACCCACGATGGGGCTTGGAGCATGGAGCATACATTTTTCGCCTGAGTGCAATTGCTTGTCAAACAAACAACAACAAAAAAAAAAGGTTATGCTTCCCAAAAAGTCAACAGAGACAGAGGGAGAACCAAACCCAAGGAAGTGGCCAATCTTGGTGAACTTTCGGCAGGACTTGGACCGTAAAATGTAAAATGGTTTGCCAGCGGACCAATTAATGCGATATTCATTTGCAGACTCGATTCATTCATAGTTCTCCTCTCTGCGGCGCTCTTATTTGAGCATTCGCCAATTACTCAATGGCCGCTTATCAGGAATTCAATAATTAATTAGCAAAATTAACAAACGATTACTGAGTCGTGGACAGAGCAGAGCTGAACAGAGGCCAGACCAGGCCAGGCCAAAGCCTGCTTGCAGCACGACTCTCGCAGGAAGGCAGCCAAGAATAACAAAATTCTGTTAGTCACGCATGCTAATCTTCGTGTTGTCTCAAAAGTTGCAAGTTGCAAGCTGCAACCGTTGAGGCAAGCAGCAGCAGCAACAGCAACGGAAACGACGACCCAGACCGCGACGCGACGCGACGGTGGTGGCCGCCGCCGCCGCTTGGCGACTTGGTTACCTCGCTATCGATACGATGCTGCATTGTTAAGAGCCAAAACAAATGATTATTGTGGGGTCTATTTAAGGGTAATCGTGTTGTCTGCACAGCAGCCACTGCCTGTGCCTGTGCCCGGTCCCAGCCCGTCTCAGGACCTCAGCTGTCTCGTGAGGCTGTGCAGGGTCCTGCTTATAGATGATGTTTGGCCGGGCATAATTGAAGATGGCTCATGAGACGCTTTTAGGTTAATTATGCCCGAGGCCAGCGTGCCACCGTGCCACTCGGCGGCTCAAATTAAATACGCCATTTAATAAATATGGTGGCCATTATCGGATAAGCTTCTGGATCTTTTACTTAAACATGTCACTTCGCATTAATCTGGCCTGGCCTGCCCTGGCCTGCCCTGGCCTGGCCTCTCCGGGGCCAGCATTCCCTGGTCTCTCTGGCCTGTGGCAACAGGTAAACGATGAAGGCAAACGAGAGCCAAGTCCAGGCAGGCCACACGCAGCGCCTGCCTGCCCCGCGATATGTTCGCATGCGCAACGCCAGTGGCTGACAGACGCGGGGCTGGGGCTGGGGCTGTGGCTGGAGCTGGGGCCGGAGGCTACCACACAAAATCGAGATTATCATAAATAATGTGGAGTAACAGTTCCACGCGCTGCTGCTGCTGCTGCCTAGGATGCCCATTTGTTGCACGTTCTCTGCGCGTTCTGATTTCCCAGAAAGGATCAGATGAGATGAGGTCACAGTTACCCACTGCCAGCTACTATCTGAGTAGTAGGCCTCAGTCTCAGACTCAGTCTCACTCTCTGCCCCTGCCTCAGTCACTCTTAATGACGTCTAATTTGTCATCGTTGAGGAACTAATTTTTCAGCCCAGGCCCCAGGCCCAGAGCTTGGTGATATGAACCCAATAGAGCGCTACCTGTCTTGAACATGATCGCTGAGATTTCTGCGTAAGTTACGAAACTTGCGGCTGTCCCAGTACCAGCTCCAGCTCCAGTGCCACCGTGCCACCAGAGCGGAGCGGAGCGGAGCTCCGGAGACGCATGTGAGAAGTGGTATTTACATACACATGATTCGTGGAATAATAAGTATTTCCATTCCATTTTGTTCGTTAAAAGGAAACCCAAAACCAAACCCAAAACCAAAACCAAACCCGCGATAAGATAAAGAGGTTTGGCGCTCGGCCAGCAACAAATTTTCCCTGTAAATTTAAACTTATGCTTCAAGTGAAGAGAGAAGAGATACCGGGCGTGAAGGCAATCTCAAGTCTGTAATTTGACAATTTATTTTATACGGCTACGCTTACAGATTTAATTTACATATTAAAATGCACCAGCAACAACAACACACAAAAATCAACTTACTAAATGCGCAATTTAATAAATTCCATTTAAAGGCAGTTTCCGGGAAGAATTAGTGGATAATATTTGCTGGTTTCCGAATGACAGGGGGCCTATAAGCAGCTTTGCCCTGCTGAAAAATAATCCTTTGATTCGTAAAGTAAAGATAGCAAAACTACGTTGGGACTTGGAACCCCTGAGATCCGTACTTCCTGGATAATTCCTATAGCAGAAATATGATTAAATATTCCCATTTGAACTGAATCAAGTGGAAGGAAGAAAGGAGTTTAGAATAGAATATTTTTTATCTTTAGAATATTTTTAGAATATCTTTAGAATATTTCACAAAAATCAACCAAGTATGAGCCTTTGCAGATGGTTATTGTGATTTAATTAAACGTTGTAAACAGAAATCTAGCGCTGATTCGAACTGATTCTGTTCTGCAAGTTTCTGCTCGACAATCAATAAATACCATTGCCAGTTTTGTTATCCTGCACGCAGCAGCTATATTTGTGGAACTAGTTAAATCCAAAAACAGAAGTTATCGGCCATAATTTACAGCAACGAGCCACAAAGTGTGCACCAGATCCCGGACTATGTTCTGTTTGTGTTCATATTGTGGCCCAATCGATAAGGAATAAAGGCAGCTTCGATTTTAGTGCCATTCCATCGACATGTTGCTTGATAGCCACAAGACAGAGCTCCCACGGACAGACGGACTGATGGACCATTGGTTAATGGAGCCAAGGAGGTGCATGTTCCTACGGATAAACATATCCGGCGCCGGAGCACAAGTACATACTCCTACATACATATGTATGTGCTGATATGTATACTTGTTGTTCGTTTTTGTGGCCTTTTGCGGCTGCCTAGCGCCATGTGATTGTGATTGGAGCTGCATTGGGGCCTGCATGTTTGCCGGCCATATTAATAATTTTTCGTGGTGCGATTTTTGATTTAGGGAGCATTTAAAGCGTGAACGACTGCATCAATAATTCCCTTGCAATTTTATTGTGCATAAATTTCATTAATTTATAATTTTGGCTGGGACTTGCAACGGCCGGCACATCCGCACCCGCTGCTTGCACCCTCGCAGAGAGAACGAAGGAGAGAGAGAGAGCATGGAGCATGGAGCATGTTGCGCCAATGTGTTGCCGCGCTTCGACGACTGGAGCATAAATTATTTTCCGTAGTTTTTGGCAGGGCGCCCGATCCCGCGATGACCGCGCTGCGCGCTGCGTAGATCTCGCAGATTGTGCCCGTTGGTGAGGGTTATTCATTTGCCTGCCTGCCATGCCCTGCCTGCAGAGAAGGAGGAAGGAGTACAAGAAGAAGGAGTCTCCAGGCACCACCGATCTCTGACCGCCTGCGCCGAGGCTCGCTGCTGGCTGCATACAACCAAACGCGTATATATCCGATGCTGATGCTGATGCTAAAGCTGAAGCTGTAGCTGAAGATGCTGCAAGCTGCAAGCTGCCAGCTCCATTGAGGAACAGTTGGGCAGTTGTTGTTTTTTCTGCCTGGCTGCTATATGCTGGTCTGTGGAAGCAGAGGTCCTGCGACTGGGACTGCGCCTGCGCCTGCGCATGGGCCCGGCATGTCGCCTTCTGCGTATGTCTTCGGTTTGCGGCCGCGCAGTTAATTATAAACGATTGGACATTTTCGCTTTGGTTTGTTTTTCATTTCCAGATGCAGATTACATTATGATTTATGCAAAATAGTAAATGCGTCTGATGGCAACATGCGCCGCCAGCTGCCAGAACATGCCCCGAGAGAGCCTCAGCAAGCACCAAGCCAAGCCAAGCATCGCGATCCGAGCTCCGCAAAATTAGAATACAACTTCAGTTGAATCGATGGCAGAATCGAATGCAGTTGTGGCCAGTTGTGGCTGTGGCTGTGCCGCCCACCCAGCCAATGAGCAGCTGAACCAGCAGCATCCCCAGGGCCAGGGCCAGGCGACTGTACCTGCCGAGTATTTAGCAGGAGCCTGGGGGATGGGGCGCCTCGCTCATTTGAGCGACGGAAACGCGTCGCTTTGGCCGACAATAAATCAGAAAATGCCATGGAAATGGCATCGTAAAAGTGCTTAAATTAATCATCCCAAAATGTGTATGTGTGCGCTCCACTCGTTCCGATTTACGAGGCCCTACAGCGGCGGGGGGGCGCCCACGCGCAACAGGTTGCCAGCCACCGCCGCGTTTTGTTGTTCTAAGCGCCATCTCGTATCCGAGCGATGCAGCGACTGGAATAACTGCGAGCATGTGCTATATACAGCGCACTATAAACGTTAACTGCGTAATCTTCTCAGGCATTTTGCATAACAAAGCGACGCTGACGCTGGTGCATCATCTCTGTCACCGCCATGATGTCGTCGGTGCCTGGGATGCCCCACTCTCTCTCCTTGATTTACTGTGCCCCGTGGAACAGGACCAGAACAAGAACCAGAACCAGGTCCTCCTGGCACCACTGGCCACTGACCACTGGGGCGACAGAAAATTGCAAAATGAAATTGCATTGTTATTACATGTTTTGGGGTCAGCGCAAATTAAATTCCATATAGAAAAGCAATCTTGGCCGGGTGTATTTATTTTGCAAAGGTCTTCGCATTTTGTGTACGTGACAAACAGAGCCAGCCCAGTGCCGCCGCCATTGAGGGCGACTGACCAGAACAGAACAGAACAGAATACAGGACAGGACAACATGTTTAACAGCGAAAATGTGGTGCAAGGGAGCCACCAGCCAGCAGCCAGCACCACACGATAGATTGAAAGCGAAAGAGGTAGAGGTGGAGATGGAGGTTCCATGAATGTGCACTCAGCATCGCTATTAAATTAGTTTAGTGGCATTTAACTTAATCGCCTACAAGGGAGTTAAAACTCTCCGGCATCGGGCATCAGGCATCAGGCCTCAGAGCTCTGTTCAAGTTCGCTCAAAAATTGGGCGGACGTGATTCGATTTTAAAGAAGCTGCTGCCACGAGTGGAAGGCAACAAGTGCTTTTGTGGCGTAATATCCTTGGAATAGTAAACCCAAACCCTGCACTGGAGCAGCATTATGGCGACGATCAGCAGCCAAATTGAGTTGTGCATCAAAAACGACAGAGCGACGGCTCCCAGAGGAGCTGCAGCTCGAAGCTGAAGCTGCTGCTGATGATGCTGTCTCCTCCAACTTGCTCCAAGCTGCGTGTGTGTCTGTTGGATTGCCCAGTCCCCATATTCTTTGCATAAATCGCTCTGCGATGTCCTCGATGGATGCCGGAGACGAGGCTTTGTAATTAAATTGCGACACGGGGCAGCTAGTGGCGCCACAACATAGATTCACCGACCAGGCAGCCGAGCCAGCCATATGCATACAGACACACGGATGTGTCCTCCAATCGTATTGTACATTGTATATTGGGAGCACACAGAGAGAGAGCGAGAGAGAGATGGTCATGACAAAGCGATGGCGATGCCGATGGGGACACGACCTGCCGCAGTCTCTGTGCACGGGGCACGTTTCTGAATGAAATTCCAGGCCGCTCCACGGAGCTGCAGCTTGGGCTTCAGCTGCAGCGTTGTCTGGCCCAGTCATCAAAGATCGGGCGGGCATACAAAAACCAACCGAAAGCCGGCTACTTGGGCGGCGGCGACACGAAATGAGCACCACGGCAGTTAATTAATTCTGCATGAAATTTAAGGGTTTTTTGTTGTTGTTGTTGTTGCTGTGCCCAGCCCATCTAGTGCTTATATGGAAGGCAGGCAGAGTCATTGTCGCCGATCAGACGACAGTTTGCTGGGCGGATTGCCACAGGATGCGCCACAGTCAGGCCACCACAGTCAAAGCTCCCGAGCATAACGTTGCTGCACGTACTGCCGTCTGGGGGCCTGCTCCCTGCCTGCCTGCCTGCTAATCAGCCGCACCTCATCAGTCCGCCAAATCAAGTCATTAAGTTAACTGAGTGCCAAATGGAGCAAATAATGCAGCAGTTCCCGCGCAGGCCCGTCGTCCTGGGGGTTCGGCGGAGATGCCAGCCAGAACAGCAAGCACACAAAAAATCTCTCAATTAGTCCGACAATTAAATCAGCCATCGATCGCACATAAATATTTATTTGCGTATTCCATTTGGTCAGCCGAATGCTTCCCACAACCGATCGGTTCCCAGCCAGAAACTCCCTCATAATCCTTTGCTCCCGCGTCAAAATTAGCGCTTCATCCTGCCAGATATAAGTGGCAATTATTTCCAATTAAATGTGTTTATTAATTTGTATTTCCTTTGTTTCTTTTCAGGACCCAGCAACGGTAAGTTTTGGATCATTTGCAGCGTTTCCGTAGCAATAATCCCCGAACTCCCAAAAAATCATCATCATTGCCTGAGTAATTGGCCCTGAATGGAACCATTCAGGTATCAATCAGCAAAGCAATATTGGTAACATTTTAGCTGATCGTTGAAAACGGGTTGCCCTTCTTTGGCCCGGAACCTGTTTAGGAGTTTATTCAGGGACTGCATTTTGTGCCCTTTCCGGCAGCAAAGGCTACCAAAACACATATACTTTCAGGCCTAAGGAAGATCAGCTAGCCATCTGCCAGCAGTCCCCACAGATCTATCAAAACTAATCAGAAATACAGAATGACACAGACTCAGGGATAGATAGTTTGAGGCCCAACTAAATCCAATTATATTTATATAGCTGCATTTATATGCATGCCCGGGAGGTATGTTTTGTAATAATAAAGGACCTGCGTCGGCTCATATAAACGCACGAGCTGTTAAATGTCGCCAATGGCTTTGAATGCCGGCAGAGAGCGGCACGCGGGAATTAAATAAATACATAAAAACAAGGAAAACCAATAATTTAGCTTAACAACTTAATAAGCAACAAAAAGAGCAGCAGCAGACTACTGGCCCGGTCACCTGTTACCGGGGCCAGGGCTACCGAAAAGGAGAGCTCAGACCTCGGAGCGTGGGGGAAGAACCCTCATCGACTGGCAGTCCGACTGCTGCCCCGACTACCGTGCATCTTCGTACTGAACCCTGTCGCGGTTATGAGTTTCCACCTGTTTGGCGAATTTATTGATTGCCACATTGACAAATGAGCCACCCTGCTGTTATAAAACCGATTAAAGAAAGGGAAGGGTCTCCGTTTGCTGAATGTGCTGCTGGTGCTGCTGGTCTGGTGAGAATTAATTGGACAGCCGCGGATGCTCGGACACTCGCGCCAGTGTGATATATAAATCATGGCAGGCAGCCTGGCTATCTCCATTATAGCAGGCTAATCCAACATCAAAACAATTTGGTTTAGTGACCGAAAAAGTGCGCCGTCAGCCCACTGTGTGTCAGATATTCCTTCCGCTGCTAATTAGAGACACTCGAAAGAGAGGAGCAGCAGCGGAGCACGAGCACCTGCCGACGCGGTCGACGCACTGCGCTAACTCCCAGGCATCATTAATAATTCCTGGAGCCTGACTGGGAAGGGGAGTCTCCAGCGAGAGGGGAGACGGGAGACCAGACCCAAGTCAGCCGCACGCATAATAACCACGATTAAAGCCAACAAGGCTCATTGTCGGTTAAATGACAAGTTTTGACAACTTGTGAAACGACAAGTGGTCAGCGGCTGTTCGACAACATCACTTAGGTCGCTCCCCGATCGGAGGGGTGTGTGTGTGCAGCAGCAGCAGCAGCGACCCAGTTAAATTAATAATCCGCATAATTGGAGAACTTAGCTCGGGAGCGACAGGGAAAGGACATGGTGACGACAAAAAGAGCATTATTTGCTTTGCGCCTAATATATCATTTAGATTGTTTGCGCAGATAAAGGCCAAAAGACTTTGGCCCTGTCATTACCCGTGCATGGGCATGGCTATGGGGCATGGCTTTGGGTTTCCATTACCACTCCACTGCAATCCATTTTATTGTGGCTGCTGTTTTCGAAATTAGCCGCCTGTTGTCGATGTGATATTGATTTAGAAGTTCCAAATACGTTCTGGGCCATATCCAAGCACGCCAGGATAAATAGAAAATAATTGTTTCTGTTTCACATGCATGTCCCCACGAAAAGATTGTGTCCCCCCTGGTTAGCTCTGGGAACACACGCACCTTTCAGGCCCTAAATATTCATACTGAGTAGTTCTCATTTGCATTAAATATGGCCCGATAAGCGATCTGACTGGCCGTATTTATTGTTCCGATTTCAAGCCGTGCTAGAAATAGACAACCTCGTGGCTTGGATTAATTCTCTTGTGCATTTCCCACAGAACTCTCGAGTAATACAACTTTTAGCGTTTTTTAATTGTTCTTTTCTTTCATGTAACTGACACTTTTCGATGTTCTACGCTGGAAATAGGGCGTAAGTATACGGCGGCATTCTAATGGCAGCCACTCGGCAAAACAAACACAAATTAAACTCCCATTAATGTAAAATAGAGAACTCATTCCACGAGCAGTCGCCGCTGTCATTGGTGGACAGCCTTGACAGAGTCAGGAAAGCGGCACCACAACACAATAATGATAAATTAATTTGGCGAGCAGCGATCTTCGGTGAAATTAAATGGGCGCAAAGGTGTTCCTTTATTGTTCCTTTACGGGCGCGGGCTCTGCTCGGCGATCAGTGGCTCTGATCCGAACTGCAATTACGCCTGCCAAGTCGGAAGAAGAACATGCGAGTGCCATTGCGAGTGCGAGTGAGAGTCTTAATTATAACCAAAGCGGACATGTTCAACATGACAGTTTTCGTGTCCTGGCGATTCATCAAAATGACAGCTTCTGGGCTACAGCCACTGAGCTGAACGTGCTAAAACAGCCTTGTTGGTAGGGTCTGTCAGGTCTGGCTTATCAACACAATATCGAATTTCGATCAAAACGCCTTCGAGGGCCGCCGTCATGTCCGAGGACCGACCGACCGACCTCTCTCGCTCTTGCAGGCGCACTCGACTTTTGGCGCTAAACGTATTGTACATCCGCACTGGCCTGTCCTGTCCTGTCCTGTCCATCAGCCAGCCCGCATTCCAGGACCCATTCGCGCAGGACCCTCATTATCATACATAGTTTGCACCATTAGGGCCATACATTTTCGCACAGAAAGCGAGCGGCTTCCACCTGAAGAAGGGCGTGAGCCCCCAGCGTCCATCTGCCAGAAAAGAACGATGTAATTGCCGTTGAAGCGCTGGCCAATGTGTTATTAACTTGTTAAAGGAAAACAGGCATATACACATGCTATCTGCACCTATATTTAACTGCATTACATAGCGAATTAGGAGCCAACCAGCCTCCACTTTGTGTTTGCTTTGTCGTCGTGTGCCCATTTATCACCAAAAACTAAACTGAACTTGCACTTATTTATTTCCTTTGCTGTTGTTCTTTGCATGTTCCTCGGATGTTCTGGATCTCAGTATGTAAGTATTAAATCTGCAAATATTATAAGCTCTGAGCCAATTGGGAGGGAAGCAGAGGTGTCCGCAGCTAGGGATTTGCTGCCATTAAAATACGCCCACACATATCCAATGTGCAATGTGCCACCTTCGCTGCCCTGAAATAATCTGTGTAACATTGGAATACCCTCTGGAACACGATGCGCTTACGATTGCAGTCGTTTAGTTGGGCTGCGATGGTATTTAGACCCTTTGGAGACTTTGTGGCCTGAGCCTGTCTCGGGTATGCCTGACATCCTTTTATTATCATGAAGCAATAACGGATCGGGGAACACGGCTAAATGTCGCACGACTAAGTATTGGAATCTCTGCTCCTGGAATTTGTGAGCCATGGAGCATGTTGCAGTTGCTGTTGCTGTTGCATCCCTGGGTGCGAGAGCCACTGCTGAGTAGGGATTCCACGACAACAGCTTCAGCTTGGACTTGCACTGCTGCTCCTCCAGAGAGCGGAGCAGATCTGTTCTTCTGTTCGCTTTGGTTCTGTTCTGTTTGCTTATGGTTGGTGCCAATACAATGCCACAAACGAACGAGACACAAGAATTTATGGCATTTCACTTTCAAAGACACAAAATTCCTGTCCCTTGCCACCATTAATGGAATGGACAATAAATTTAAACGTGCAGACGGACAACGTGCCATATGTAAAAAGGGCCTCAGACTCTCAGCTTCAGACAGTGTCTCGTGTGTGTGTGTGTGTGTGTGTGTATCGGCCTGGCCAACTTCCCGAAATGGCTTAAATCGCGCTACGCGCAACTCTGCGCGTGAGACGATTTGTAAATGCAAACCGGTCGAAAGCTTTTTAACATCTGCCAGCCAGCCAGCCAACCGACAAGGCGATAATCCGCCAATGGACAATGGCCAGTCTCAGATCTCACCTCGTTTCTACTTTAATAGTTAAATGAATCATATACAGTACTTTATATATCTAATTGAGCAATACAAATGCCTATGAAAAAGTCATATAAATATGAAAACGATTGCAACCTGATTGAATGTTCAATTGAATCAATTTTAAAGCTGCTACGGTCTCTTATCTGTGAAGTAACAGAAGGGAAACATTCGCTAATTGATTAGAAAGAAGCCTCAGTATCGGCTATAACCAAATTATATGCAACATTCCGCTCCGCCAGCTCCCATCCTCCAGAAGTTGGGCTTCCCAGCTTTCAGCTCCCGGCCGTGATCATTGGTTGGCAAAAGACAATGGACGAGATTAAATGCCAGGCCGGGCAGATTAAGATGCATCGACAGCAATAACTACGTCAGGGTCCGGGACTGGGGACTCGGCACTCGGGACTGGGGCTGCACATCGCAGCCGCATCTTAAACGGGAGACACGAAACAAATTTCCCTTGAAAAGAATTACATACCGATCGCAGCACCACAGAGCACAGCACAGCACAGACTATGGGAATTGACTTAAACTCTATTTGTTCGGCCCGATCGGGTAGCTGTAGCTGTTGCTGTTGCTGTATCGCTCTTCTCTCGTTTGTCGTAGCTGTTCAAAAGTGACCGTCTTCATTGTCAACACATGGGAGATATGTACGTGGGCTGCAATGCGGCGGCGCGGCGGCAAACAATTCTATAGAAAATCAACATGCACATCCACTGCTCCACTGTTCCACTGCACTGCACTGAACTGAACTGAGCTGAACTGGTGGCGATCTTCCAGTTCGGGACGGGGTCTTATCGCGTCCAGCCAAATCGTTTTGCCATACTAAATTATTATGTTAACATGAAAATAATTGAGGCAAGAGGCATTCGGCGGTGGCTGGCCAATTTATTTATATCGGTTAATCTCGGGATGCGGCTGCTGTTCGGCTCGGATCGGATCGGATCGGGTCGGTTGCTCTGGGGCTGCCCTGCAAATTAAATTGATGGCAGAACAAATAGTTCCAGAAGTGGGGCACATGAGTAGCGTTTTGGGGACACCGCCATCGACACCGACAGTTAGTTGCCTGCTGCTGCTGTGTGCTCGACGGGGAGGGGCGGGCGGGCTATTAATTCTTTAACTAAATGTGCTTTTCATTTCTTAGACTGCACTGCACTGGGCGGCCAAGCATGGGAACGAAGATGTTGTGAAACTAATTGCTGGTACCCATAAGGCGGATGTAAACGCCAAGACGGTGAGTAACCCATCCATCCGATTGCTGTTATTTATTCCAACTCCTTGCTTTCTTTTCTTTTCATTTCATTTCATATGCAATGTTCGCCAAACTGTTGACAATTTTAGAATGGGGTGAGTGCAAATGTGAATCTATTGAGGCAATTTTAATAATATATACGAGCTGATTGCGACTCCGACTTATTGGCTTGTCCCGTTTGCGCCTGAATGTGCGTCACATGTCACACAGCCCGCACTGCCACTGCCACACAGCGCTTTCGTGTAGCGTAACGCGTAACCCTTTCCCGTGAGCCAGGCGGAGGCATCTGTGACAAATCATGACGAGCACATCCAATTGTGCCACACCGTTCTGTCAGCTACGAATCCTTCCATCACTTCACCTCCTTCCATCTCCACTGTGCGCTGTGCATTCAAGTTTACAAAATTTTAAATTGAACGCTGCTTTGTTCCAGCGAAATTAAATTCACTCGAATGTATTAAAATGTCACATCCACAGCCACAGCCCTACTCGTAGAAACAAAGTGAATTGTCAATCACAATTTTAAAAGATTCGATACGCTATTTACAACAACAGCAACAACAACACACCGCAAATGGCATAATCGTGCATTTCCCAGTAGATTTTCCCTGCGAGTGTTTTTCCAAGCGCTTTCGTTCTGTTACCTGAAGTACGAAAAGTTGAACGATTTTATTGAATCTATAATATGAATCTGGAATTTAAGTAGTTAAATTATTAATGAATTTCCTGTTCCTTTAAGGGCTACACACCGCTGCATTTGGCAACTCAGTTCGGACGAGATAATATCTTTGAATTGCTATGGAATGTCTACAGTAAGTATGCGGGTGTAGAATAAACCATAAATCGTACAAGCAAGAGCGCTATGGACTGTAAAGCTGATCGAATTCGATTCCATTGCAGAGGCCAATCGCGACATTATGGATTGGAGTGGCAACAAGCCCCTGGACTATAGCCGCCAGCGACCGAGTGTTTCGGCATCCACGTGCAGCAGTGAGTATCAAAAGTATTTCCTCAATACGGAGGTGAACAACAATTACCACCTCGGAGCGCAATACTTTGACACGTTTCCATACGGTGCTGGGGATCTCACCGGTGGTACACTGGGCAGTGCACTAACACGCGGCAAGAAACGCTCTCAGCTGCGCTATGCCACCGTCAGTGGCGGCGGTGCGAGTGGAGGCGCTGTGGCGCGCTCCCAGTCCCTGATGGTGCGGCAGTCACAGCGTCGCCCAAAGAAGCCGTCAGTGCAATCGATCCTATTCAAATCGAGTCCTGAGGACGATTTGGTGCCCTGTGAGGTTGTGCAGGGTGACATGAATCCTGGATTTGTGCGGGCCGGCACCTCCACTCGGCGCAAAGAGAGCTTTCTGCGTAAAACCTTTCGGTCGGCCACCAAGGCCAAAGATATTGTTACTAACCAAGAACAGCCCAGCTAAAGGCTGTTCAGTATTGCTATTAATTATTGCTATTTTACAAACCACAAACACGGTAACGGAAGGCCCACCACGGTGTATATTATTATTTTATCTACTTTAACCAATACGAAGGCATTAATATTCAAGGCTCTGACTATTGAATAGCCGAATGCCTTGATATATTCAGTGTATTAATGCCACAGCATGATTTGTATTTATTTGTGTTATTTTTCCTTGTATAAAACGCAAACAAGCTTTAAATCTACACCCATTCCAATCTATCGCAATGGTGTGCCGAGTAACTAAACATACATAAGTAATCAATTTTATACACATTTACAAATAATCGCATGTTTATTTATTATAATAAAATATACCACAAATTAAGTAGCTGCATTTAAAATTATAGTTCTTAAATCATCACAAACATTTGCACGACAATCAGCCGAGATTGTACCTTTACTTTCCATACATATACTCTGAATGATACTCATAGTTCATAGTTCGAGAATGCGCTTTTTGACGTATTAATATTCGATTAAAAACACTGATGCTCCCATCACAAACAACAACCTCGAGACAGACGTAGAGCATACGAATAATCGACTTCTACTTGGTAATTAATGTGCAATGGGAACCTCTATTTTATTTTCAATTTTGCTGTATGCAGAGATTCAAGCGATGCGTTTCAACGGCGGACTCAATGGTACCTGGAGGCAGGTTGAAAGTTTTAACGATCTTGAGTATTATCAAACTATTACTGTTGATTAAATATCTATTGCTATTAGCTATTATACAAACTCGCTTTCCATTATCGGCCCGTAAATATATATATTGCTCCTTGCCTAGCTGGTAGCTGAAAACTCTTTATTTTAATTTTTATTTCTGAGAGCATTTTAGTTGCAAAGTCTGATTGCATTTCCCTTGGTAAGTTTTGCTTCTTTATTATTTCTTCCTTGTTTACTCGTACTCTCATACATCTATAAGAGTTATTTGGCATTTGTTTTGTTGTTGGAATGTTTCAGCATGTCGTTCATTTAATCTTTTACGCTGCTAAACAGTCATTTAAATAATTTATATTTGTTTAATTTTCAGAAATCAAAGCACGAAAAAAGCATACAAGTAAGTCCATTATAATTATGATGATGCCGATGATCGATGATCGATATTAATTGAAATTTGTTTGCAGTCGAAAAAGATTTGGGATTCCTGCGGATTGGTTCACTGAATGTCCGGGTAAAGAAGACAACAGAAGCGTTCAGCAATTTCTTGGGAGTGGGCAATGGCAGTGGGGTAGCTCCGACGGGATATGGCAGTGGCGGGGCGGCCACCACAGCAAGTCGCCCTCACCAGCGATCTCACCGACACCCTCATCAGCGTCATCATCACCACGTTGGTACGACACGGAATCGACATCCGAATCAGAGAGCAACGACCACACCGTACGGCACGAACTTGAATCCGGGCTCGAGGGCGAGTGTTCCAAATAACCGAAACATCTACGACGTTGTTCACAAATCATGGGGCTCTGCTGACAATATAACACAACGTACAGAAGATCTAATGCCACCACCGAAATCAGTAGAAAACAAGCGAAATAAGTCCTCGAAGAGGTCATCGTATGCGTCCAATGCAACGAATTCACCTCGGGACTCCATTTGCTCATCCAACTCAAGCTCGAATCTAAACGGCGGCTACAGCAGCATGCCCACCACTCCCAATCAGGTTCGTGCTCCCAAAGGAATGGATCCGTCCTTCACAGCAGATTCCGATTCAGATTCTGCCTGTGGATTCGATTCAAGTTGGTCTGTTAGCCATCTCGCTGCTATGAGCAACAATCCATCACAATCATAAATGTAGCTTACAATTTATAACCTTGTAAAGTTAATACAAATTGGACGATAAAATCAATAAACTTATCCATTTTACACTCAATGTAAAGTAACCTAAAATGTCCATATCGAATGCTAGTACGGTGCGTAGCGAGGGGCAGAGCACCATTGGCTTTGCCGGCACCGCTCCGCTGGCGGGCATTGTGGTCGAGACCCCCGCCCATATCTTCATGCGTGCTCGATTTACAAAATTTATTGACGAATTGCATATAACTATTATTTTAGGGCTGCGAAGTCTAACTAGCTAGATATATTATACCGAATATCAAAATTGAGGAAATAAGTCGTCGCGTCCACCGGTATATTTACGATATATTTGTAAATGATACACCGTATTTTGGTATTTTTCTGAGGGTCTATTTGGTATATTTAATCGGTAAATCCTCGGTCACACTGCTCTACACGTGCGGCTAAAGTTGTTTATATTTCAATTCTTATTTAAACTAACTAAAATGGGTAAAAAGGACAAGAATAAGAAGAAGGGCAAGGGTGCGGAGAAAACTGCAATGAAAACGGATAAGAAAAATGCCGCCAAGCAGAAGAAAATGCTGGAAAAACTCGGAGAGGTATGAACTAAGTAAAATAAATCTGTACAGGCCTCTAATTCGTATTCGCATTTGCTTTTAGGCCAACATTACGGATATCATCCACATGCTGGAAGTTAAGGAAGGCCGGTTAGATGGCATTACCGAAGAGGTCTGTCCACCGCCCAGTCCTCGATCCAACTTCACGTTGGTGGCGCATCCCGAAAAGGAAGAACTAATCATGTTTGGTGGAGAACTTTATAATGGAGCCAACATCAGTGTGTACAATGACTTGTTTTTCTATAACATACGCGCCAACGAGTGGAAGGCACTGCGCTCACCTGGCGGACCGACCCCGCGAAGCGGTCACCAAATGGTTTCTTTGGCCAGCAACGGTGGAGAATTGTGGGTATGTCACAGCCTTTGATTGATCAAAACCTGTTGATTGCATTTCAAATATTTGTAGATGTTTGGTGGGGAGCACGCGAGCCCATCCCAGCTGCAGTTCCATCACTATAGAGATCTGTGGAAATTTAGTCTTAAATCGCGCAAATGGGAAAAACTGTCAGCACCCAATGGACCAAGTGCCAGGAGTGGCCATCGAATGACGGCCTCGAAGAAACGTTTGTTTATTTTTGGTGGCTTTCACGATAACAACCAGTCGTACAATTACTTCAACGATGTGCACGTTTTCTCCCTTGAGACCTACCTGTGGCTAAAGGTAGAAATAAGCGGTCCCATCATTCCGCACGTTAGATCCGGTTGCTGCATTGCTGCGGCTCCAGATGGTAAAGTCTTCGTTTGGGGTGGCTACTCGAGAGCATCAATGAAGAAGGACATCGATCGCGGAGTCAACCACTCGGATATGTTTGCCCTGACTCAAGATAGTAAGATATTACCCCTAAATATATCTGGACAGCTATCTTAACTTTTCCTGATTCTAGAAAACAGCGGAGATGGCGATAATAAATACAAATGGATCACCGTTAAAGCCGGAGGATATCGACCCAAGCCACGGAGTAGTGTTGGCTGCACTGTCGCTGCAAATGGCAAAGCGTATTGCTTTGGCGGCGTGATGGATGTCAATGAGGATGATGAAGATGTTCATGGACAATTTAGTGATGACCTGTTGGCTTTTGACTTGACTGCCCAAACCTGGCGTTTGCTGGAAATCTTGGAAAAGAGCAGTCCTGCTACCAAAAAGAATGCAAAAGATTCGAATGATATCGAAATGAGTGAAAACAAGGATGCTCCGGCAGGACCTGTTACCACCACCGATGGTATATTCACCGTCACAGTTGGAGGACCCAGTACCAGTAGCACTACACCCTACACTTCTGCCATACCCAGCCTCTTTGGTAACAAACCGCGTGCCACATCGGTACCATCGCCGCGGATGAGTCCTGGACTTTGTGTGTGCAAGGGCACATTGTACGTCTTTGGGGGACTATTTGAAGAGGATGCCAAGCAGATGACCTACAACGATTTCTATGCCCTAGACCTGCACAAGTTAGAGTGGAAAGTTTTAATCCCAAATAATTTAAAAGCACACGACTGGGTGGACAGCGACAGCAGCAGCTCCGATGAGGAGACCAGTGGCAGTGATGAGGACGATAGCTCCAACAGCTCTGGCATGGACACAGACTAAGCAATGCGTTTTCAAAACATTATATTTTAACTTTTGCTTACATATTTACAATGGAATATTGATCAATTTTTGATTAAACTATAAACAAACTGCAGATGCATTAAAGTTTAAGAATCTCTGTAAGTATGCGCTTTGTATCATCTGGAGTGTTCACCTTGTGGCCAATAATACGTGGATCGGTATAAATTTCGTAATCGTTGCCACCCGGCTCCGTCTTGTCACCAAAGAAATGTATCTCCTTGAACTTGTAATGGGCTTCAATGTATCGAAGACTATACGTTTTGTCCCAGCCATGGGGAAAGACATCAAAACTAATTTGTCCGCCTATGCTGTACGTTAGGTCAATATCAGCAAACTCCTTTTTAAGCGTAGCAATCATCTTTTCCCGGATCTTGTGTTCGTTGTCGTGTAGAGCAAACATGTTCCTCTCCTCTCGCGTGCACTGACGACCGATTGGGCAGACATTCATCATGCCATTGCGGAATTCTATAAACGTACCGCGTTTAATGGGCACATCCAGCTCGGATAGGTATCGCAGAACAAAGTTTATAAAGCGCTTTAATACTGGCTCCCCCAAATGCTTTATAATGTTTTGCTTGCCAACTTCGGCGCCACCTTCGATTTGGACCAGCCCGTTCTCAGGGAATATAAAATCGAATTTCGTAAGAATCTTCTGGCCGCTGAGTTGCTCGAACATTTTCTCCAGATCAGAGCCACCAACGATTCCAATCGTCGCCCGAGGTTTCACCTTTGTGTAGAGAAACTCTTCGAATTTCGGCTGCACAACAGAACGGGGCATTGTGAGTGTACCATCCACATCGAAAAGTAGCAAAATTTCATCGCGCTTGAGGGTTTCCGTGCTCATCTTGCTTGTTCAGGTGATTTCAACATATAATATCTAAAATGCAAACACCACGTATGACGCTGATAACAAATAACAAAAACAATTTGTGGGCGACAACGAATCTATGAGAAATACCCTAAAGCTTTTGGTCCGCTATGGAACTAGTTCCAGACTTCCAAGAAAACGACCTCCATCTACACGTCGATTGTTTACCATTTCAAATCAGGATTGCGCCGACAAAATATACGTATATATATAACTGAAAGAAAATAGTTCATAGTTTTATTAAATATTTATATTGGTGGTGATGATACAACCGAGCATGACATGAATCCATCTTGAACTTTGCTTACCGTAAGTGACGGTGGAACATCAAGCGCTGACTAGAGACACAAATACTGGGAAATTACTCGGTAATTATTTAATTTTATCAAATATTATCTTAATACCTAATTAATTGGCGTTAAAATTAGATAAAACTTGCATAATTATACGAACATTAAATGAGGTAAATTACATTGTGGTTGTTTGGCAACTACAAAATTTACATCTTGCTTTTTGCATTATACACATGCCATGCCAATTATATATTATATGGTAAGGTAAACCATATTTAGTCCTTTCCTTTAATAGTATGTTGCAGCTCATCTCTTTTTATTTTGCTGTACTCCTGCAGCGATTTGTACTTCTCCGTATTGAGCATTGGATCCAATATCACCGGATAAACTGCCAACCCAATGGCTCCTACAATGCAGGACACGAAGCCAACGAATTTCCACCCACGTAGAGCTGCCATTTTATCTAAAACAATTGATTTTATATTTATTCGGCGACAAAAATTATTACAAAACAAAAAACACCTGGTCGCGCCGAAAGATGCTAAAAAATACCAAACGCGGTCCGTTGGAATTGCACGAATTGTACAACACTCATCGATACCGATCATTTTCTGGAGCTGGGCTTGGGTGTGGTGTTTTCTTGTTTAATATCTGTTTTAGAATTGTGTGTTGTAATTTGTTTGTTTAAATATAATTAAGATGATTAGAGTTCCAGTTTTTGTGGCTCTAGTCGGCGTTCTTTGTTCCACCGTCGTTTACGGTAAGTAGGGTTCTGAATGGACGTTTAGGCCGTCATACCCTAGGGCGTTGTTCGGTCGTCACAACAATACTGTTCAATTAAACTATGACCAATTTTATTTCAGCACAACATCATTACGATGAGCATAGAACAAGTCAAATCATTTGGTGCACGAAAAGTTTGGAGGAGCAGTACAAATGCCAGAACCTGACTGTTGCTATCGAACGTGACCGCGCACTCTTTGATGAGGCGTTCCTGAATTTAACATGCTTCAAGGCATTTAGTGCTGACGAGTGTATCCACCATATCGATCGTGAAAAGGCCCATATTACTTCACTGGACGCTGGTGATGTCTTCACAGCTGGTCGCTATAACTCCCTTATTCCAATAATGCAGGAAAAATTGGAGGGCGGCTTTCAAGAGTATCAGTCCGTGGCGGTAATCAAGAAGGGTGCACTTTCCGATGTTACTAGTCTGCATGGTCTTCGAAATAAACGGGCTTGCTTCCCCTGGGTTGGCAGCTTGGCCGGTTGGATTGTGCCAATACACACGGTACTATGTAAATAACTGCCTGTTTTGGGTGTACTCTAACGATGGATTCATTTATAGCTGCAAAAAGAAGGCGGAATGGAAGTTGTGGACTGTAACAATCAAGTTAAAACAGCTGCCAACTACTTCAACAGGTCATGTGCCGCCTACTCTCTAACTGACAAATACAATCCTATTGGCGACAACTCTGATAAGTAAGTGCAGTCAAAACAATTGAGTTTTGGAGCAAATAAAAACTCTTCTCTTGCAGACTTTGTACCCTTTGCACTGGCAAGATTCCCGGTGGACGCTGTTCGTCGGCTGATCCCTATTTTGGCTACGAAGGAGCATTCAGATGCCTGCTCGAAGCCGGTGATGTTGCCTTTTTGCGTCACTCGACAGTTACTGAAATGTTGCAGACTCCAGAATTCAGTGAGTAGTTTTATTTACCATACAAAGTGCTTCCACACTAGTGTACTCCAATTGTTTTTAGAAAATCTGTCACCAGACAGTTTTGAGCTGCTTTGCCGGGATGGTAGTCGTGTGCCAATCAACGACTACCGCCAATGTAATTGGGGCCAAGTGCCAGCCGATGCCATTGTAACTTCATCGGCGCGCAGCTTCAGTGACAGAAAGCAGTACCAATTGTTTTTGAAACGCATTTCTGAGCTGTACTCGGACGGACTTCGTGAAACAACTCCCAATAACCAGGGAGCAGCCGGGTTCACCAACTATGATCAGAACAAGTTCAATGAGCAGGGTCGCAGCAATCCCTATGATCAGTTTGGCAATCAATATGACACCAGCAATGCCTTTAGCGGAAATCAGAATCCGTACGATCGTTTTGATAACTCAAATTTCCGCAACGAACGTCTGGATAGCAGCTTCACACCCGAGGGCAACACCGCAGACCGCAACAACGGAACCATTCTCTATGAAAAGTTCCGTATATTTGATTCCAAAAGATACGGCAAAACCAATCTGCTGTTCCAGGACTCAAGCCGGGCTCTTACGCTCATACCTGAAGATGATCAGTCCTTCACAAGGTATCTGCACAGTTCCATCAATTATATATACGGAATACGCGAATGCCCAATACCAGCGATGACCCTTTGCGTGACTTCGGAACAGGAGCTGGAAAAGTGTATCAAAATGAGGGTGAGTGGGCGGGCGATAGGGGTCTATGTAGAGAGGTCAGTTTTTAATTTTTAATTAAACCAAATATTTGCAGACTGCCCTAAAAGCACAGATCTTGAAGCCCGAACTCATTTGCAAGAAAATGCACTCTCACATCAATTGCATGCAGTTCATTCAGTCTGGCAAGGCTGACATTGCTGTATTCGATGCCGGAGATGTCTACACTGGAGGCCTGAACTACGATTTGATACCATTCATGTCCGAGGTCTACAATCTGGGTGAGCCGTACTACTACGTGGTTGCTGTCGCCAAGGAGGAGGATCCAGATACGGAGCTTACTTACCTTAAAGGCAAAAATACCTGCCACACGGGCATTAACACCGCCGCCGGCTGGACATATCCCATGGCATTGTTCATCTCGAACGGCTGGATTCGACCATACGGCTGTGACTCTGTACGCGCTGCGGCGGAATACTTCACAAAGTCCTGCGTCCCGGGTGCAATTAGCAGCGAATATAACACCGGTGTGCCGTATGACAGCATGTGTGACCTGTGCCACGGTACTAGCTACAGATACTGCCGACGTGATGCGTCAGAGGACTACTACGGCCATACCGGTGCATTCCGATGCCTGGTGGAAGGGGGCGGCCATGTGGCTTTCATGAAGCACACCACTGTGATGGAGAGCACGGGCGGCAAACGGAAGGAGTGGTGGGCACGTAACGCTCTAAACGACGACTTTGAGCTCTTGTGTACGGATGGCACTCGCGCCGAGATACAGGACTACAAACGTTGTAATTTGGGCAAGGTAAAGGCCAATGCCGTGGTAACGCGCGGAGGCGTCAACTACAACGAAACGCAGTTAAATGCGTACATCAACCTGTTAACCTATGCCCAACAACTTTATGGCAGAAAGGATGTAGATGCATTCAGTTTTAGTATGTTTTCATCTCCGATCGGACACTACGACCTGATCTTTCAGGATGCCACTCGGCAGCTGCAAGTCATTCCGCGGCATCAACGAACCTACGATTCCTATTTGGGTAGCGACTTTATGAGGGCTCGTCGCATAACCGATTGTTATGCGGGTGCCTCTCACATGGCCCTTTCCATAGGTCTGCTCCTTTCGAGTGTAATAGCTATAATGCTCTAAGTTCGAGCGACTCACTGCCAGTCTAAACATCTACATAGACTCGATGTACTCGAAGTAATCATTAGCACAAACAAAAATGAACATATCAACATTTTTACATTCCCCAATACGCATAGTAGTAGACCACTATGAGATCGCTTTTGCAGTCCACAAAGGTCATATTATTTTTTAAAAAGTGCCTCGAATTATACTGAAAATGTAATACGTTTAATGTATGTATTTGTACATAGCAACTAAGTCCGTCCAAAAAAGTTGTACCTACCTACCATATACAAAGTGTGGCAGCAGCTGAATATCTGCTCCGAACCAATTATTAACGGAGGAGCAACGTTTTACAAAGTTTTACAATTAGCATATTAAATTTAAAAAAAAATAAAAAACCAACCTTTACCTTTAATTTTCCTTATTTATGATAGGAGTTTTTTAAATCTCTTAATATCAATACGTTTTACATCTAATACAGGATTCAATTGGTTTGTGCCAGTTCATGCAACGAAAGTGGCGCAGCTGAGGTTTCACCGTACGGTCCCAGGTCTTCGGCTCTGGGATTGACCGCGTTCGGCTCATGACGTGACACGAGCCGACTGGAAGCAAGCATGCATGTGTGTACGTGTAACACTCCAAAATATATGATTTGATGCATAGAATAATTTTTAGCTTGCTTGATTTTGCTTGAGATATCAGGTTACGTAAATGGTGTGCTCACATACATGTCGATTATAATCTAGTTAAGTTAATTTATTAAGTAAAATATTAAAAAACCTTAACTAAAAATAAAATTGTCGATCCGCTCGTTTGATTCTTCTATATAGACAATTTTACACGAAACAAAAAGTATTAAATCAGGGAATACGATTAGCCCATTGTCGACTGGTGGGTATTTAAATTTACGCTCGAATGTTATGAAACTTGAACATTTTTAGCGCAGTTCAGATGAAAGATACCGTGGTAATTTTTTGTCAGGAAAGAGGAGGATGGATCTACCAGGAACTCAAGGTGTTAACCTCTTTAAAAATAAGGGGTTTAAGTGGGTTAATTTCGTTGTTCCTCCAAAGTGAAACTCGAAAGTTGCTTCTCGACCGACCGGTTAACGTAATCTGTGCATAAGTATTTAAAGAGATTTTGGGTGCCACCCTAGATTGGACCATTTGGAATACGCTCGAGGCTAGAGAATGTCGATCAATCTGCGAACTGTGTACGCCTTTGCCAGGGAAATGTACCCTAAAATTTCCACGGAGTACGTTCAGTATGGAACAGCTGGGTTTCGCGGCAAGTAAGTGATATTATTTATGATTAACAGACTCGACTCCCAAAAACACAATTCATAGCATACACACATCTTGTGTATTAATCAAGCAATGCGTGTATCTGTATACATATAAAATACGTAGGTTCGAGTGAATATGTACGCAGATGGTCGTGTCTGACTGGCGGAAGATAAGTAATGCGCTTGCACCATGTCATGTTGTGGAAATTCCCATTTATTTTTAGATATATTCTACCTTTTATCAATGGACATGCCCTTTCTTGTATGTACATGCAGTACCTGTGTACATAAATATCTATTATAAATATATATATATATGTATATATATATATATATTGTGGCTTTCTTGTATCTCTGTCAGCAATGTACTTTAGATGCAAATCAGAATGAATCGACTTGTATAGTCAAATTCATGATCATTATTGTCAGATTAGATTATGATCAGATTATTGTCTTAAGAGCTAAGGATAAAATGAAGCATTGCGGAGCCTGCGCCATTTCATAGAAGTTCATGTAGCTGATTTATCTTTTATTTACATTGCAGGGCCGAATTCTTAGATAGCGTGATGTTCCGGATGGGAGTGCTTGCCACGTTACGTTCTCGATACCGCGGAGGCGCTGTCATCGGCGTTATGATCACTGCCTCGCACAATCCGGAACCGGATAATGGAGTGAAACTAGTCGACCCCAAAGGGGAAATGTTGGAAGCCAGCTGGGAGTCCATAGCCACGGATCTAGTCAATGTAAGCGACCAGGACTTGGAGCAACATGTAGCGAAAATTATTAAGGACAATAATATCGACATCACGTCGAGTTCCCATGTGTTCGTCGGCATGGACAATCGTTACCACAGCCCGCGTTTATTGAAGGCGGTGGCGGACGGAGTTATAGCACTGAAAGGAAACGTAAGAGAATTCGGAATAGTGACCACACCAATGCTCCACTTCTTTGTGGTGGCGGCAAACACTAAGGAGGCGTACGGAAAACCCACCGAAGAAGCATACTACGAGAAACTTATAGGCGCCTTCGAGTTGCTACGAAACGGTCAGCTAGAGAACGGCAACTATAAAAACAACGTGGTCTTCGATGGTGCAAATGGAGTTGGTGCTAGAAAAATGTTACAGTTTATTAAGCGTATGAATAAGTCGTTAAACATATCTGTTATAAACCAAGGCATAGGGCCTGGCAAGATCAACGATGAGTGTGGAGCCGACCACGTCAAAGTACAACAGCGGCCGCCCGTATCTATGCCAATTGTGGAACCTTTCACGAGATGTGTGAGTGTGGATGGAGATGCTGACCGAGTGGTTTACTTCTTCACCAACGATAAGGGAGAGTTCCAACTGCTGGACGGAGATCGCATTGCAACGCTAGTCGCCGGATATTTAATGGACTTGGTAACGCGAAGCGAGATAGATCTGCGTTTGGGCCTGGTCCAAACTGCGTATGCCAATGGGGCTTCCACCGATTACATCGTCAACGATTTGAAATTCCCCGTTTCTTGTGTCCCAACGGGTGTTAAGCACCTGCACCACAAAGCCCTTGAATACGACATCGGCGTGTACTTTGAGGCAAATGGCCATGGTACAATTGTGTTTAGCGACCACGCGAAGGCCACGATTGCAACAGCTTCTGAAACGAAAGCTAGTGCCAAGACCTTGCTTCTCCTGATTGATCTCATTAACGAAACTGTTGGGGATGCCATCTCAGATATGCTGCTTGTAGAGACGATTTTAAACCACAAAGGCTGGGATGTTAAAGACTGGATATCCACCTACAACGACCTGCCAAACCGACAGTTGAAAATTAAAGTCCAGGATAGGAATGTCATTGAAACGACAAATGCGGAAAGAGTTTGTGTCAAGCCAGAGGGTCTGCAAACGGAAATAGATAATGTTGTATCGAATTACAAACGTGGACGCTCCTTTGTGCGCCCTTCCGGCACAGAGGACATAGTACGAGTGTATGCAGAGGCTGCTACTAAAGAGGTACCTGTTATTCAATCATACTGTTTGCATTTTGATTACTCACATTTTACACTTTGATTTCCAGGACACCGACAACTTGGCCTATGAAGTGGGAGTACTTGTTCAAAGACTGGCAGGAGGAGTCGGTCCGGAATTGACAAAACCAGGCAGTGCGCACCTATAATCGAATTGATCCAATCTAATCCAAAAGCAATATATTATTTTATTTCTATTTAAATTTTCCAACGCAATCAATCTCTATCTTTGTACGCTCAGTTGTAAAAGTTGTCTGACAATAACTTTTAAATGCATTTATATATTTTTATGGTATATGTGTAACCTTTCACCGACTTTTTTTGATACTAAAGAGCTATATTTACCCGACTAATATAAAAATCTATTTATTTTGGCAATACCTGTTTCAAATTCGAAGAGTATTTATTTTATTTATATGATTTCCCTGGCTGTGCTGCAAATATATGTTTTATGGAATACTTTCAGGCTTAGTGGATATTTCAGTTTCGGGTATAGTAGTATACTGGGATACCCTAACTCCAAGGCATTGGCGCAGTCGTCGTAGTCCTCTTGGTAGTAGCCGTATTCTTGCAGTGCCATTCCGCGGTTATCAAATGCCAAACAAAGTTCACCTGCAACGTCTTCTGCTTCTAGCACGGCCCTTGTGTAGAGGCTACATGCCACGAGGACCCGTTCTGCCTCATTCCGGTAACCCCCAACCGGAGCGAGTAGCTCGTCCTGTTGGGTAAAAACCTGCGCCAGACGATCCATTCAGGTGTCGATTTGAGCTTTCTAAAATTTCAATCTTTTAATTTCAAATTCATAAACAATCAACAGAAACACAGATCGAAAAACTGTTTGCTAGCGAACAGATGTCATATATTTTTCGAGCGACCAGTCGTGTGACTAGAGGTGTGCACTTCATTTCGTACGGTTACATTTCTCAGACAGCTGCTTGCTTTTGTTTAATGTTAATAAAATGCACTTCTTCGGCTGGGGTGGGGTCGCTCTTCCCCAGCCATATCCTGGGCTCCACAACATTTTATTGGCAAGGTAATGTGTCTGACTATCAGCAGCAGCAGATGGCGACGCCATATTTTGCAAACAATATTTGTTTTATATTCATGAAAATTAATAAAAATAATAAATTATGATATCCATATAATTGTCATTCATATAATACTGCATTAACTAGATTCTATTAAACGGAATATCAAAATTGAAGAATATCAACGTTGAATGTTTTGAAAAAAAACAATCGATACTATCGTGATAGTATCGGGCACAAATAATTATTAAAAAACCATTGAAACCTTTTAGGAACTTGTCCATTGTAAAAATTAGATGCCACCTGTCGATTTGCTTACAAATAATTTGTCTTCGTATTTTAGAGCAGCCAATCCAAAACATATCAAAAGCGCGACAACTGTAGCTCGATACTATCATGATAACAGCAAAACATCGATAGTGCCCACAATAGTTTGCCGTGCTGTCAAATTTGCTGATGCAATTTTCCATTTTATTAAAGTGAATTAAAAGTAAATTAAAGTTTGAAATTAACACTTAAACAGCAATGGACGCTGAAGACGTGAGTAGTGTTAATGCACTTGAAAATGCAATTCTTTAATAAGCGCACAGTGTAATCTACACAGGCAGTGTGTTGTGTACATGTGTACATATGTGTTTTCGTGTGATTTGTGCGAACTATGGTTGAGGTTATGTTTATAAATTTTTAATCATGGTATATTTCATTTTATTTAGGGTTTTGACCCCACTTTGTTGAAAAAGAAGAAGAAGAAGAAGACCACTTTCGACTTGGATGCCGCTTTGGGTCTCGATGATGAGGGCAAAAAAGAGGAGCCCCAGGACGAAGCTTTGGCCGAGACCGGTGAGCCCGAGCTGGAAGATAACTTAGATCTGGAGAGCTTTGGCAAAAAGAAGAAAAAGAAGAAGAAGCCTTTCAACATGGATGAAATCGAGGCCGCTGTGCCAACGTTTGGCTCCGAGGATGTTGTAGCCACCGAGGAGCCCGAGGAGGAGGAGATCAATTTGGACATGGACTTCTCTATGGCCACGAAGAAGAAGAAGAAGAGCAAGAAGAAGGACTTGGATGAGTTGTTTGCCGACAAGCTGGATGATGACAAGGGCGACGACAAAGAAAATGGTATGTCATCAATTTTTCAAACTATTTGCGATCATGGATTAAGCCAAGACTTGTACTTGTATTTTATCAGCCGAAGACAACAGTTCGACCTGGGCAGGTTCCGATCGTGACTATACGTATGACGAATTGCTAAAGCGTGTGTTCGAAATAATCCTGGACAAAAATCCCGACATGGCTGCTGGACGTAAGCCCAAATTTGTCATGCGACCCCCTCAGGTGTTGCGCGTGGGCACAAAGAAAACGTCTTTCGCCAATTTCATGGATATTGCAAAGACGCTGCATCGTATGCCCAAGCATCTGCTTGACTTTTTACTCGCCGAGTTGGGTACCAGCGGCTCTATGGACGGTAACCAGCAGCTTATTATAAAGGGTCGCTTCCAGCCCAAACAGATCGAAAACGTACTGCGTCGCTACATTAAGGAATACGTTACGTGCCACACCTGCCGCTCTCCCGAGACAATATTGCAGAAAGACACCCGCCTGTTCTTCCTCCAGTGCGAATCCTGCGGTTCTAGATGCTCTGTGGCCAGCATCAAATCAGGTTTCCAGGCTGTCACCGGCAAGCGTGCTGCCATTCGAGCAAAAACAACATAAATATTTTATATTTCTCTATATTTAATACATGCTTTTTTATTGAGTAAAAATTCAATACAACAGAATTGGCTTGTTTTATATTTTTTTTAGTTTTGGTGCCAATCAATGTAATAATCCGTAAATTCCATTTCAATCAATTCTGAGTCTTCATTGTCGACGAGAAAGGAAAAGGCCTCCAAGCTTATATTCTCCATATACAAGTTGGGGCGACAAAGCAACAAAACTTGATTTCCCTTCCCTATGCCAGAGGGGTCTACATATTCCGAGGCTGCATTTAGAAGACACATTAAGCTTTCGGATATTTCCTTGCGGCCTTCCTTGTCCGACATCTGTTTCGCCTCGATTTGTAAAGATTCTATCATCTTCTTTTTCCATGGGTTGGTGAAAATGCTCACTTCCAGTGCTGCAGTGCTGTCGTCGATGAGGTATTTGCGATATAATTCATGGTGAGGGCGCTCTTTGACTATAATGACGTACACGATGCAAGTACTAAAGTGGCATGGGGCCTTGTTGATGGAAAGGGTAAACACGTCTTGGCGTTCCAGATCTCTTGACACCCGCAGCACATCATTTAATACCAGCGGAATGTTCTCGTGGATTATGGGCCCCTGATTTGGATCGTCAGGTGACTGGGACCCATCGGTGGGTTTTCTAACAATGAAGTGGTCCAGCCTTTCCTCGATATCCTTTATACTTAAGTTTGCCGACATTATAATTAAAAATAAATTAAATAAAAGCAAGAATTTTCAATACAAAACAAAATTAAAATAAAAACACATACAATTTCGCTCCACTGCTTTAAATATCGATGAGAATTGAGTTTCGATAGTGCAAAATATTTTCTGTTGCCTGTTTTGCCTACTTTTCCTTCTATTTTTGTTTCTGTTTTTAATGAAACATTAGTCATTAGTTTAATACAGTGTTTATCTTAGTTACATTGCTTATGTGCGACCTTTTTAATGGATTGTTTCCTCTCCATCCCTGAGCAAATCCAGGGACGAGATAACGCCATCCCTCGTAATAATTTTCACAGCTTGTGAAATTAAAAACAAGACAAAGAGTCAATTGCAATTGTCTGAGTCAAACTAGGAGGAGGAAGTGATTAAGTGGAATGTCTGGTGGTCCTTCTGTAACGCTAAAAAGTCAACCAATCGATGGGAGCAACAGCGGAAATGCTGCAGCTCAACAGCAGCAGCAGCAGCAGTCAGCGAATGGCGCAGCGTCTTCGGCGAACCAGGGCCAAGGCAGCAACAACAATGGTAGCGCTGGTGTAAGCGGTGGTGCGGGTGCGCCTGCACAAGAGGGCACCCGCCAGAACAGCTTGCAGCGCATCCAGCAGCGCAAGCAAAAGGTATTCAACCTGCCCGTGCCCCAGAAGCTTGCCAAGCTCTCGATGTACTCTGCGTGCCAGGCTGAAGGCTGCCATTGCACTGGATGGAAAACTCCTCAGGAGAACAGGCATCGTGATGTGGAGTCGTCTTACTGTCCCGAGTTCAACGAGGAATGTCGCAACTCCAGCTGCCGTCATTCCCTGCGAACGCACATTGCCCACTTGGATAATATATCCAGTTCCAGCATGGACGAGTTGCTGGGTGCCATTATCGATATGGAAAACCTGTTCATGTCCATGCAGCGGGTAGAGGATGAGGATACCAAAAAGGTATACTTGTACCTGTTCCGTCTGTTGCGTCAGTGCGTCCTGACGCGTCAACAAGCTGTCATTCGTGGCCCTTTGGGTGATCCCCCATTCGAATCGCCGTGCATTACAAAGGCAGTTTTATCACTGGTCTTCTACAAGTACCAGCACCTTAACCCGACTGAGCTTCAAACTATGACTGAGGTGGCGAAAACGTTTTTAAACTTTCTCAACCACTACAATTTCGAGTCGCCCTCAACGAGGCGCGGCGACCTAACCCATGAGGATGCCTCCAACTATAAGATTAACTACACCCGCTGGCTTGTCTTCTGCCATGTTCCTGCCTTTTGCAATTCTTTGCGCCAGTTTGAGACTTCGCTGGTCTTTGGACGCACCCTTCTGCGCACCGTGTTCCAGTACATGTCGCAGCAGCTGAAGAAGAAGTGCATTTCGGAGCGTGATCGCTTTCCCGAAGACAAGAGATCCATTATAACGCAAATGCCAAAGTTTCTTGAGGCGCTGCGCGCAGAGCTTTTGAAGGATGACTCCCCCATATGGGATCCCAATTACCGTCCACCCAATTCATTTGTCATCCAACAACGCAAGCGCAATCAGGAAGCGGCAGCACCTCAAGCTCCTGGTGGTGGCGGTGCAGCTGTCATTGGCTGTAATAAACGCTCAAGCGTGGGGGAACCGCTTCACAAGAGACCCAAAAAGGAAACGCTCGAGCGTCCCATCAGGTTTGTTACATGCCTCTGGCTCTAATAATCATAATTCTGATAAATTTCTGCCAGTGAGAACTTGGATGATCTTCCCACAGATGTGGTAGTGCGTGCCATGAAATCGGTGTCCGAGTCGAAAACAACAAACAAGGCGGAAATTCTCTTCCCGGTCAATGTGTCGCGTGATGAGAACGTCAAGGCCGAGGAGCAGAAGCGTGCCATTGAGTTTCACGTGGTAGGCAACTCCCTAACGAAGCCAGTGGATAAGCAGACTGTCCTGTGGCTGCTTGGCCTGCAGCTTGTCTTTGCCTACCAACTGCCCGAAATGCCGCGCGAGTATATCAGCCAGCTCGTGTTCGACACAAAGCACAAAACCCTTGCCCTGATCAAGGAAAGTCAGCCAATCGGCGGCATATGCTTCCGGCCATTTCCATCGCAGGGATTCACAGAGATCGTGTTTTGCGCCGTCACAATGGCTGAGCAGGTCAAGGGCTATGGCACCCATTTGATGAACCATCTGAAGGATTACAGCATTCAGCGCGGCATTAAGCACCTGCTCACATTTGCCGATTGCGATGCCATCGGATATTTTAAGAAGCAAGGCTTCTCCAAGGACATTAAGCTGGCGCGTCCCGTTTATGCGGGATATATAAAAGAATACGATAGCGCCACATTGATGCACTGCGAGCTGCATCCAACAATTGTAAATACGCAATTTATTGCCGGTAAGTAAAGAGAATTGTGTACCCTTGTATGTATTTAAAATATTTGCTGCACTTTTCAGTAATAAGAAATCAAAGCGAAATTCTTAAAGAGCTCATTGCTCAACGACACAATGAGGTGCAGAAAGTTCGAACTGGTTTGACTTGCTTCAAGGAAGGTGTACGGTCTATACCGGTCGAGTCCATTCCTGGCCTCATGGAAATCGGTTGGAAACCACAAATGCGCCCAGCCCGATCGGCCCGACCCTTGGAGGAATCGTCGGATCCAGAGAAACTGGCCACATCATTCGCGTCGGTCCTTCAATCCGTGCGTCAGCATACCACGGCATGGCCCTTTTTGCGTCCAGTCACTGCTGCAGAAGTGCCCGACTATTACGACCACATCAAGTATCCCATGGACCTTAAGACGATGGGCGAACGCCTAAAGAAGGGATACTATCAAACTCGTCGCCTATTCATGGCAGATATGGCACGAATTTTCTCAAACTGTCGTTTCTATAACTCCCCCGACACCGAGTACTATCGCTGTGCCAACTCTTTAGAGCGTTATTTTCAAACGAAAATGCGCGAACTGGGACTGTGGGACAAATGATATATGAGTGATTGATTTCTGATGATATATAAAACTATTTAAACAGTATAATTCATTATCTCATCTATTTATTCTAGGTTTACCCGCAGAAAAACATGTAAATTAGTATTTTGAACAAATTATAAGCTGAGAAATGATATTACGGTAAATGTTTTAGGACAAGTAATAGGAATATCTATTTAGATATTCCAAATAAAAACAAAAATTTAAAAAAATAAACCAACTTTCAAGTGTGTATGGCGTTCTGCCAAGGATCGACGCGTAACAATCTTCGACTTGGCATCGCTTGGGACACTAATTGAGATATCAGGAATTATAGATTGGGGTATAAAGTGTTATTTTCTATTCTTTCTTTTCTAAAAATAACTTGGACTTGTTCGAGTGCTTTTCTGTCTTTTCATTTTTATTAATTCTCATTTAATTTCCTACATTCATTGTTTGCATGCTTTTATATTTAGGATTTCATTGTTTTCGTTTGGTTTAATAAACATTTGATCAATAATGTTATCATTTATAAAATTATAGTTTATTTTATATTACGTTGGAGGGCGAGGGCGGGAGAGATGTTGATTAAGGATTGAATTCGAGAGGGAGGTCATTGTACAAAGTCTAATGCACATCCGAGTGTTTTGTTTGCTGTTGTTGTATTATTGAATATGTTTTTGTTCATGCGCAGGCGCAGCGACACGTGGCAGGCAGCTTGCAAAGGCATTTATGGAAACAGATATGGAGTGAATAAATATATATATATATATATATACGTACGTCGAACGAGTAGTCGTACTTATGAGGATGCCAATAGTACAATGAAAAGTGTTAACTGCAGTTACTTATTGTTGAATTCATTTATTTCTATTACAAGTTATCAAATTTTAAGTAATTTTAAGTTCAATAAGGTAGTCTTTACAATTTTGATGTTACTTGCGAAACGTACTATTATTATGTATATCTGGCTAACTCGAAAATTGCATATTTATATTGTATATATACATAATATGTAGAGCTAATCAGGGGTGAGCATATGTGGAGAGGAGAGATATACATATATTAGATACAATTACATACATCATTTTTATGATTACTTTATATTGAAATATGTGTGTGTGTGTGTGTTTGTGTTTGTAGCCAGCCTCCCCCTCCGTGCGCGTCACGCCTCACCAGACATTTATTGGGCATCTTTTTTGTGCTGCATTTAGTACAAATATATATATATAAATATATCGGATTACATGTTATCCCCAGGGCTCTTCAGCTCTTCGGGGAAGGCATAACTTATACTTGTTTATATGTCATGATCTCTTTTACGTAAAACGCAAACCGTAAATTTTGAAACGTTAATTCCTCTGAACGGTTTCTCGCTGCTTTAACCAAAGCCGTCAGGAAAATCTGCTACATGAACAACCAAACACTACTGAGACTGTTTTCAAAATTTTAAGTTACACAAATTCCACTGTAAGCTTACAACCCGAGATCCTACGCATCGTATTGTTTCTGTTTCTGCTCTACTAGGTTTCTCCTTAAATGATTTTTGAAATTAATTTGAAACTTTTACAGAACTGCTGCTGCCAACATTTCGAAAATTGTGCTGTGCTTTTAATACAATTTACAATACGCATTGCTGATTTTTATTTTTTTCACTTTCATCTTTAAAATGTTCTTAAATCATAGATTAAATGCTAGTAAAACGTTTCAAGTCTGTCGCTGTTTTTCTGTTTTACGCCCCACAAAGAATACAGTATTACAATAAGGGTTAAGGGTTTTGGTTTTGTTTATGTTTTCGCTTTTCTCTCTTATTTTTTTGTATCCAAATAAAAACATGTTAACTTTGCTTTTATTTTAGCTGGGAATTCCATGGATTACTTGTATCTTTTCCATTAATTTCATTATTTCGACTCGGAGTGTTTTTCTAATTAGTACGTTGTTTGTGTGTGTTTTTGTTTGTGTTTCGTTTTGCAGAGCCTTCATACCTTAAGCCTAAATATATTTTTCACATCTATTACTAATTATACGGAGGTGTGTGTGTGAATGCGCTTGTTATCCTGATCCTCTTGATCCTGTTTCTCCGCTTGGCTAAAATGGGGTTTTAAAGGGTTAGGGGGCGGGCGTTACACTACACAACCTGCCATTTACACAAAAAAACCTAACAGATGGCCGGTTCGCACTCCTCTTCCTTCGCGCCCTTCAATCATTCAAGCATTAAATCGAGCAAAGTGCTGCAGCACGGTGGTGGTGGTGGGCGGGCAAAGTGCACGCAGGACGTCGTGAGAAGAGTTTAACACTAAGTAAAATTATACAATATATATTTATGCCGTTAGATCCGTATCTCGAAATTCCTGATAATAAGAGCCTGTGTGTTTGTGTCATCGATCGGTCGGTCGGTTTCGGTTGATTGGGAGTTGCTTTCAAATAGTTTTTTGTTTCGTTTGTTTGTAGCCTTTTCAATGAGTAGGATAGTTGCTTTTGTTTTTCGTATTTAAAGTGGACGACGCCCACTGCTCTTGCGATTTGCGACATTATTGTGCTGCAAAAGGAGGGTTTCATGTTTTCTAATTTATCGTTACAGATGTCTTACAAGTGTATCACTTACAGACTGCCGCCACCTGTTGCTTTTGCTCCGGCATGAGGGACGCTGCTGACTTCGTCGCTGCGGCTGGTGCAGTGGCATCCACATTATTGGCACCAGCGCCTCCAGCTGCTGCTGCATTGTTGGCTGCCTTGATCGCTGCGGCTGCACTCACATTGCCATTGGGCATGGGGTTTAGCTGTTGCTGGCCCCGATTGCCGTTGTTGTTGCTGTTCCGGTTGTTGCTGCGGTTCCGGTAGTTGCCGCCACCTCCCATGCGATAGTTGTTCCGATTATAGCCGGGCGCACCGCCATAGCCCGAGTTCATGCCGCTACCAGCACCAGCACCTCCGCCCATTCCATTGTTATTGTTGTAGTAATGGTTGCGTCCGCGATAGCTATATGCCAGCAAGAAACAAAGACGGTGCAGTGAGCGACATGCACATGTGGCATCGTTGTGCTGGCACTTACCTGCCGCGTCGTGTGGATCCAACTCCAAATGTCTCCGTATTCAATTTGCGCTCCTGGCGCCAATCATTCTTCTTGCCCTTGCGATCCTGTGCAGCCTCGCAAGAGATGTTATCAAAGAATGACTTGGTCTTGTCGTAGCCCACATGAACATCCTCATCCTCGGGCTCATGCTCACCAGCGCCGGTCTCATTGCCAGAATCATCCTTCTTGTCGGTCTCACCATTCAACTAAAGCGAATTAAGCAATAAGTTACACGTGACGGCTAAAAACCCACAGGACATCAGGGGAGCCACGCATCCATACCTGTGGTTCAGTAGTGGGAGCTACTGTTTTTGCTGTTGCTGTGGCTGCTGCTTCTGTTGGATCAGTAGTTGCTGCTGCAGACTTGTTGGCTGCCTCGTCGGCCACCTTGAGCTTGGCCAGTTGAGTGCGCAGCTCTTCGAATTTATTGTTGGCCTGCTCGAAATCAAAGTCACCCTCAAACTTGATCTTGTTGCGAGGTTTGTTCTGGTTGGCCGAATTCGGACGATAGCCCTGAACGATCGTGAAAATCAGAAATGTTATTCCCTACTCTGTTTGGGAGGAGAGTGCAAACTATATCCATACCTGATTTGGTCGCATTGGACCTCGGGAGCCCATACCGCGGTTGCGAGACATATTGTTCATATTGTTAGAGTTCTGTGGACCGCCGCGATGCATGTTCCACGCGTTTTGACCACCGCCGCCGTTGCCTCCTGTACCTACGCCGCCGCCGCCGCCACGCTGTTGCTGCATGCCGCCGTTGCCGCCGCCGCGATTGCGTTGATTGTTATTGTAATTGTTGCTGTAATTGTTGTCCATTTGCCGGCCAGAATCGCGACGATCCCGCTGCTGGTGGTAGAAGTCGTTGCTGTTCCGCTGTTGCTGCTGCTGCTGGGGCTGCATATTGTTGGGTCCGCCACGCTGCTGCTGGGACTGCTGCTGCTGCTGTTGCTGATGGTTCTGACGCTTATGACCAGCATCGCGCGCCATACCATCCCTCATTCCCTGGGCGGCGCTCTGCTGCTGCTGATGCAACTGCTGCTGTTGGGTCAGCTCCGCCGTAGGACTGACAATCAGGCTGATGGGCGTCGTCGATCGTGAGGCGCCGGCAAGCATGTCTAAAACGGAAACTTCACATATAGACGACCGAGACGAGAACATGTGCAGGCAGTGTGTATTAGTTGATGTGTATATTTTACATAGGAAGCGAACAGCCAAAGTGGATACCCGCTTAAAGCTACGCAAAATCTGAATTCCCCACTTTGCTGTACAATTTATTAGATCTTGCGCTGAGGGAAGGTGAGGCGATGTCCATTAATTCATAAATATGTTCGTGCATTTTTTTTTCATCAGAAAGGGCAGATTGAAAGTGTTTTGGAACGTTTAAAACCGATAACTTACTTGATTGCTTCTGCTGCTGCTGGGGCTTTGGCTGCTGCTGTTGCTGATTGCCGCCGATGTGCATGAAAGGTCCTCCTCCTGGTGCTCCAGCACCGGGTGCCAAAGAGCCGCCGCCCGAGTTTCCCACCATTCCTAGGTTGGGAGCACCCAGGTTGCCAAATGGATTGCCGTTGCCATAGCTGCCGCCTTGCGAACCAGGGGCTGGGCCTCCACTGGATCCGCCCATGGACGAGGCGCCATGTTGCTGCTGCTGCTGTTGAGGCGGTGCGTTCATGGAATTCGGCATGGGAAAGTGCTGCGGCATGACTTGGGGCGGGCCATTCTGCAGCTGGGCTTGCATAATCGCTGGATCATTGTGGTGCGGCAGCGTGTGATTGTTGACGACGCGAATATCCTTGATGTCCGAGCCCCGAAAGAGAATGTAGTCGTAGATCTGCGACTGAGGTGCTATCTGGAACTGTGTGTCGCGGTCCTCTGTTCCAAAGGATCGTACTAGACAAACAGAAAGTATACATAAATTAAGGCCTCAACTTTGTTTAAGGTTAAACCTCATTATTTCCTATTTAACCTCAACAAAGGGGAGCATAAAAACGCATGCTATTACATTGAATGTGCGTATGTGTGTGTGTGTATGCTTTCCTGTTCTTCTTCGTCCGCAGTGCAGTGTCACTGACATTAATAACGGGAGCTGCGGGAGTCCCGTTAACTGGCGCCAAAATGTTCTGCGAAGGAATGGGAGCATACAGGCACACATACACACATTGAAATTGTTGTTGCAAACAAAGTTCGGTTCGCCACAAAGAGCTTGCATATGGATTTATGCGTGTGTATGTGCAAGCTCGTTCTCATGTAAAATGCAAAAGCAACACTGTACAACAGCAGGCGAGACGAAAAAGAGGCCAAACAGCCGTTTCGTTTCTCTGTGCAGGCGACACAGCATCTGAGCGCCAGGCCAGTAAAGTGCTGCCGCCAACATGACAAACAAAAAGCATAAGTGAGAGCGTGCCAGCGAGAGAGAGAGAAAGAGAGTCCAAAGTAATAAGTCCGCCGCCTACAACACTCTCTGAGCGACGGTAAGGGCAGGAAATTACTGTAAAAACTAACAACCATACATAACGAAAAAGTGTGGAAAAGAAAGAGGAATTCGAAAGAAACCATTTTCTTTTCGCTCCTTGCCCACTACTCTAAAGAACCGTTTTTTTGTAGGCGATTTCAGTGCAGAATATGGCAAATTGGATATCCATTGAATTAAAGAAAAAAACCAGATAGGAGATTAGGGCACTACTTACCACTGGAGAGAGCAATGGTGCACTCCTGCGGATCCACCGTGTACAAGCGGCCCTCATACCTGATGTCCGCCTTCGAAATTAGGCTGATTTTCGAGCCCAACTCCGGCAATCCCCCACCACTCATTTTGCTCTACTTTAGTCACCCACACTCGCGTTCCGAAATGATCAAAATAAGACTCCAAACTTTCCGAGAAAATAATAAAGCTGTGTGTATATATAAATGTTTGCCAACAGCGCGCGTATCTCTATTTCCACGAATATCGGGCAAAAGCAAACAATTATAGCGAGCGCGACGGCAACGATTTCTCGACGGTTTCAACCTTTCCTGCTCCCACAGCCTTCGACGTTGGCAAGCACGCAATTACTTTCCAGTTCCAGCGCTGATTTTGCGGCTAAAAACTGTCTATCCACAATTGCAATACGTGCCTGCGTTTGTGCACTATTGTGCAAATTACTTTCAAATGTCTCTTGTGCAGCACACACGGTTGTAGATGTTCAAATTCGCAATTTTCTATGCAGAAAATCTTTTCACCTTCCGTCTGCAAAAACCTACCCGTCGAAAGTGGAAAGAAGTCGGGCGAGCTGCAGAACTCGCATGCAATGTCCAGTGTTGCAAAATACAGCGGTTGCGACACTAGCGAGTTGATATATTTCAATCAGGGGTTTTATACAATTAAATGCATTTTATCAATAAATACTTGATTAGTAATTGTAAATATTGATCTTTGGGCATTTATTCGTGGTTATATACATATCCTGCAGGCCATTTGTTTATCGGTTTCAAAGCAACACTGCGTGTGGCTATGCAGCCCTGTGTTTGGCTTCCCTCGGCGCTACAGCATTCAAAACTCGTCATTGTCAAACTGTGCAAATGCAGAAATGCTAAATAAATACATGTGAAAATACATCAATTAGCTTGCGTACATTAACTAAAGTCTCTTATGTCAATATGCCACCCCAGCGCGATCCAATTAGCGTGCGGACGACGCGCCTAAATAATTTAATACTCGGCAAGGGAGTTGGCGTCACTCAGAAGCCATCCGCATCAGGCTCTAGCGGCAATGCCCGACGCAGTATTGTTCCCGTGAGCACCACAAGTGCAGCTGTTGCCGAGGCTGTATCCCGCGAAGGCTTGCTCGACGCATTCTGTTTGCTGTACAATGAATGCGACAAGGATGCCCTGAAGAAGCGCGATCGCAACATTTCCGAGTTTGTCAATAAATGTATGTATACCGCTGCATTGTGTCGCTATGCATTTCCTACATTTTCTTCCCTATTTCACATTTAGTCCGCCCCATTGTCGAAGAGACCCGCAAGCTGCGCGTCAATGCCGAAGACTTCACCATCAAGGCGCTTATTGGCCAGGGATATTTCGGAAATGTTCATCTGGTGGTTGAGCGTCAGACGTCTGACATATACGCCATGAAGAAGATTAAAAAGTCTGTTGTGACCACATCCCAGGTGAAGGAGGAGCGCGACATAATGTCGGCGCGCAACTCCGAGTGGCTGATTAATTTGCAGTATGCCTTCCAGGTGAGTTTTTCTTTGGTTTTACCTGAACTATGACTTGATCGAGTTGCACAATCCGTAGGACAATGATAGCTTGTATCTGATCATGGAATATATGCCTGGCGGAGATCTACTCAGCCTGATGTCGCGCCATGGACCCTTTGACGAGGACCTTGCTCGCTTCTATCTGGCGGAACTGACCCTGGCCCTGCACACACTGCACGAAATGGGCTATGTGCATCGCGATATTAAGCCCGAAAATATACTGATTGATCGCTTTGGGCACATCAAACTGGCCGATTTTGGTAATGCGGCTGCCCTGGATCGAGACGGGCATGTGCTGAGCCTCTCTCCCGTGGGCACGCCGGACTACATAGCCCCGGAGCTGTTGCAGACCATCTCCACTTACAAACTATCAAAATCGATGCATGATGTGAGTGCGGCTGTATGTTCGCAGACCTGAAGAGCACTTGTGTGTTGGTGTGTTGGGCCAAAGATATTCATCCTTCAAAATTATATTCCCTCAGGTTAGCTGCGATTACTGGTCCATGGGCATCATTGGCTATGAGTTGCTGTGCGAAACGACGCCGTTTCACGAGGACAACGTCCACGAGACCTACTCCAAGATACTCTCGCACTGCGAGGAGAGCCACCTGAAGGAGTTGATCAGCTTTCCCAGCGAACTGAAGGTCTCGAAGAACTACAGGGATCTGATCGCGTCGTTGGTCACAAACCCATCGAACCGTCTGTCCTACGATCGCATCAAAAAACATCCCTTCTTTGACGATATTCAGTGGAATTGCATGCGCTCTCAGGTGCCGCCCATTATCCCAACCATCAGGTCAGACGATGATACGTCCAATTTCGAGGATGGCACGCGACACAAGTCGCGCAGGGATCTGGTGGGTAAAAAGTCCCTCACTGCGAACATGAAGTCGCATGATTTTAGTGGCAAGGATCTGCCGTTCTTGGGCTACAGCTTTGTGCATATGGACAAGCCGCCGAATAGCGATTCTGGCGACGAGACGCGTGCCAACAAATTGCAGGAGAAACTGAAGGACCTGCAGCAAAGGCTCAAGTCGCGCGAGACTGAGATCTCCATGCTGAAGCAGGATCTCTTGCGGGCCCAGCAGTCGCTCAAGAAAACGGACAACAAGTCGCAGGTGGTGCTGGATGCTAAAATGGAAATAAAAAAGCTTCAGCAAATAATCAAGGACAAGACCATGGAGTTGGCCAATTGCAAGACACAAATCAAGACACTTCAGAGTTCGGCCAAAGTGGATGAGGAAATGTGGTCCAAAAAGGAGTCTACCATCACGGATCTGTTGCGGCTGAATCGGCAAAAGTACGAAGAGGCAAAGATATCCTCCGAGCAGCGCTACGAAAAGCAATTGGCCGAGAAAAAGCAAGAGCTAGCCTCCACGCTGCAGAAAATGGATGCCCGTGAGCTGGAGTTCATTGCCAAGAGCGACGAATGCAAGCATCTGGCAGCCAAGCTGCAGAACTATAAGGATATGTTGAAGCAGCTGAAGGAGCAGACCATCAAAGCGGATGCCGGGCATGAGCAGCAAAAGAGCCAGATGGCCGAGACCTACGAGCAGAAGTTGTCGGATCTGCGCAAGAAGATACGAGAGTCGCAGGACTCGCATCGCCGTTTGACATTGGAGATGCAGGGCATTCGCACGGAACTGGACGAATCGATTAGCTCCGGCAAATCCACCCAGGAGGCCAAGCACGCCACAGAGCGCAACATCGAGGACATATTGAGGCGTCTCAACAACGAGATAGCCTCAAATAATGAGCTGCATGCGGAGAAGGCAAAACTCGAGTCGAAGCTGAGACTCAAGGAGAATGAATCTCAGGACGCGAGGGCGGAATGCCAGCGCTTGGAACGCGAGCTGCAGCTGGCCGAATGCCGCTGTCACATGGCTGAATCCTCGCTGGCCTCTAACGCTTCCCCTTATAACACAGCACCTGGGTCGCTGACCGAACTGAATGCCATCGAGGACCAGCTGCGGGCCGACTTGGTGGCGGCCAAAGAGGGCGAAAGCCAACAGAAGGTCCGTGCCGATCAACTGCAAACTCTGGTCGCTAAATTGGAGCAGATGCTGGAGCGCTTCAACGAGCAGAACCATAGTCTTTCCCCCACAAAATCGCAGGGAAATGGCTCCTCAGTAGGCGATATGCTGGAACGACAGAATGAAAAACTTGAAGACAAGCTGGCGGCCGTGCGAGAGCAGATGATTGTTGAGCGTCAGGCAGCGCGGGCGGCTAATCTCTCACTGTGGAAGGTCGAAAAGCAGCTGGAGGAAGCCCTGTCGGAGAAGAAACTATTGGCGCGTCGCATGGAGCTGACCGAGGATCGCATCAAGAAGACCCAAAATGGCCAAGAGGAATCGCAACGCATGCTCAAATCCTCCCAGGAAGAGACGCGCCAGCGAGAGTCACGCATCGAGGAGCTGAAGCAGGAACTGGCTACGGCCAAGCGAGATGTTATGAAGGAGCACCGTCTGTGGGAGAAGGCCGAGCAGGAGCGCATGAAATGCAAGTCGGAATTAATCGAGCACTTGGCCAACGTACACAAGCTCGAGCAGCAGGAGACTGGCCTGCGCCAGAAGCTGCAGCAGATGCACCTGCGTTTCGACGCCCTGGTCTTGGAGCACAAGAGCATGCAGCGTCAGCTGCAAGAGGAGCGCGAAAACAGCACTGCGGCCAGCGACTCGAGCCACAACCTGCAGCGAGAGCTTAAGGCAATGACGGAGAACTTCCAGAGGCTAAAGTATGCCTGCAGCGTGACGGATAACCAGTTGACCGAGGTGGAGACCATGCTGAAGACCGAGCAGGATCGCAACAAGGCGCAGCAGACCCAACTGGACGCCTGCCATGTGAAGCTGCGGGAGCGAAACGACCAGCTGACGAAGCTGCGACAAGAGCTGTCCGGCATAGAGGCCGGCAAGCGGCTGGCCGAGCAGCGTGCCCAAGTGCTCACCTCGGAGTTGGAGGAACTGAAGCAGAATCTAACGGAGCAGCACAAGAAGATGATTGCCCAACAGAGCCAACTGGTTGAGCAGACAAACGTTCTATTTGCCACACAAGATCGGGTGGATATTTTGGATGGCCAGAACTCGAATTATCTGGCACAGAGCGCCGACTGCGAACGTGAATTGCTCAACTTGAAGGAGGAAAATGCACTAATCCTCAGCGAGCTCTTCCACAAGAAGGAGGAGGTGCGCAGCCTACAGGCCGAGATAGCCGAGCTGCAGTCCGCTCAAGCGGAGCTGCATACGGAGATCGATGAGCTGCAGGACACGATGGCCGAAAAGGAACAGTTTTATGTGCAGCGTGACATCAAGGCACTGGCAACGCTGGCGCAGCACAAGAAGTTGATCGACTACTTGCAGGTGGGTGTCACTCGGAAGATCTGATCTTTCTCCTTGGCAAGATCTTGCTCTAACTGAATCCTCCTCAATCTCCTCAATTGCAGCTCAAAGTAGAAGATCTGTCGGCGAAAAAGAAGAAAACCCTGGCGGACAAGCTGTTTGGTACGAGTCATGGCAACAAGGAGAACATCTCCTCCAACGATGTGGAATCTTCCATTCTCTATCGAGCCCTGCGCGAAGAACTACGCCGCGAACAAAAGAACTCGGCCCTGTTGAAGGAGCAACTAGCGCAGCTCAATGGTAGGTCCCATGGACTTCCTCAAGTATTTATTGTTGTAATTATATGTCTGATGGTGTTTCAGGAACTGCCACCCTTCGCTCGCCACGCAAATCGTTGGGAGATCAGGCCAAGCAGAGACCTGTCAGCATTGCCGTCACTCCACGCTCCCCCCGCAAGCAGGTGTCTTCGTTGAAACGCACCAAAAGCCAAATAGAGATTACCACCACAGCAGCGAAGGATTCGAACAAACAGACTGTGGGACAGCAGCAGGAGCAGCAGCAGTCCCATCACCGCTTCGAGCTGGCACTGCAGGAATCAAAGACAAGTTCTCCGGACTGTGTGGTGTGCAAGCTGAGCATCATCGCCGGCTCGCCTTATTGGCGCTGCAAGGAGTGCAAGGATGCTGCACATCGCAAGTGCCGCACAAACGTACAAGGGCGATTGCGGTGCGGCGAAACCTAGTGCGCCGCCAGCGGCTGATGCAATCAGTGTGGCTGCATCTGTGACCAGCAGCGGCCTCGAGAGCGTCGACAGCTGCAGCTCAAACAACGTTGCCAGCGGGGAATACATTGGAACGCTGGTGTACAGCTCGGATGCCCAAGTGGATCAAGAGCACGGGAAGGATCTTGAAGTAAACTGCGCATTCGAGGTGGCGGAGCAGCAATTGCTGCTGCTGGGCTGCAGCACTGGTCTGTATGCCTACCATGTGGACACGCAGCGACTGCTCCACATTGCGGGCATCGAGTCCGTGAGCTGCATGTCCATCTGCACACGCCTGGCCAAGGCCATCATGGTGGGCACCGTTGCGGAGAAGCTGTATCAGTGCGACTATCGGCAGTTGGAGTCGCGCTGCCAGAGCTCCAGTGCGTGCCACAGGCCCGTGCTCGAGACCTCGGCCATTGAGCTGCCGTCTGCCAACCGAACGGCCGATGAGAAGTGGAAGCTGGTCCTGATTTCCAACGAGGCGGAGAATGCCCTGGACTCTGTGGCCATAGCAGCCACCACCACTCGCATTGTCATCTTGAAGTACGACCACAAGTTGCATAAATTCAATCCCGTTCGTGCTCTCGACACTGCCACGCCGGTCACCTCGATCTTCTTTACGCGCCACTCCGCTATCGTTACCTCGGACATGTTCTACGAGATCGATCTCGACAACTATGCGGCCGAGGAGTTCGTCGACCTGGCGGATAAGTCAATGCAGAACACCGCCAAGTGCCAGCCCCTCATGGCTGTGCGCATTTCACGGCAGGAATACCTGCTGTGCTTCGCCGAGTGCGGTGTGTTCGTGGATGAGTTTGGCTGTCGCTCGCGTCCCTACGACTTGAGCTGGGTCTATGCGCCCACGGGATTTGTGTACCGCGAACCCTTTCTCTTCATATCCCACTACCAGTGCGTGCAGATTATGCGTCTCCATCGATCCTTCAGCAGGGAACTTGCCGACACCGACGTGAACTCTGAGAACTCCGATTCTCCGGACTTGCAGCGCGTCTACTTGCCCCACTACATGTCTACGTTGCTGGCAAACAGTGGCGACGTCAACCTGTACGCTCTGGCTCTCGACCAGAAGCCCTGTGCCACTGGATCCCAAAGGATCTACCACTTGGATACTCTGCAGGCGTTCAAACACAAGCTGAATGTGTCAATGGAGACGATTTCGTCCGTGGCCACGTCCGTGACTCTGGGATCGGCAATGACAATGGATAGTATATGAGAATACGCATACAGATAGGTTCAATTATTTATCTGGCAAGTGCCGGGAAGATGGCCTCACACACAGAAATATACCGACATATATACTTGTAATTTTAAGTAATCACTGTAATCGATCCCCGCTTGTCGATGAGTTTTATGGAAACGTTGCAGCAAGGAGCACTTGCCCTTCATTTAATTTTAAATATTTTTAACAACTTTGTGCGAATAAATACACAAATAAAAGCATTTTCGGATTATAGATGGTGATTTCTTCCCGAGATTTATTCTTGCACAAAACGAGGCCACAATTGTTGGACCTATTCAAAAATTCAAAATGGGCACCCAACGCTGGTTTAAATAACAGTTAGAGCGGGAAACTTTCGCCACTGAGATTGAAAAAGCTTATCAGCCAGCTTTTTCTGGCAGCGCTTTCAATGATGTCCCGCATAGTAAAAGTGGTGGTGCTGTCGCTGTCGCTGTGTCAGTCTCCGTGTCTCTGTCGCTGGCATTCATGTTGCTTGTGTGGGTCTCCGTCCGCTCTCTGGATACGAAACTGCAGCATTACTGTAAATTGTGATAATTGATTTCAATTTATTCCATGCCGGCGGCACCGTCTGTGCGCCGTAGTCGACGACGATGTTTGAATCAAAAGCAAAACATCGCGCGCGTCGTGCAGTTGCGGACTCCACTACTGTCGCAGGAACTGAAACGGAAGCGAGCAAGATGCTGCTATGCCGGGCCTGCCTGGTGCTACTTAGTACCGAGGATGTGTCCTACGACCTATGCAGCGAGAAAGGCTTGGCGACCAAATACTTTGCCTGCACCGGTGGCGACCCGGACATGCACATTCAGATGAAGGAAGAGGAACAACTGGTACCGCAGCAGTTGGTGCTGAAAAGCATCTGTGAATGTTGCTACCAGTTAGTGCAGAAATTCCATGACTTTCAACGCATGTGCGAAGAGTCCTCCAGGAACTTTGAGAAGCTGCTGGCGGTGGTAAACTCTCAGGATACCGTCCATAACTCCATCCAGGAGCAAGATGTAACCAACACCAGCTCCGCTCTGCCAGAATATGATACTCTTTCGGAAGGCATACAATGCGATGGCGAGGAAGCGACACCCGCAGAATCAATCGAAGATATTGTGAGTTTACGTACACACTATACATACATACATATAAAGTATACACATATATAAAAGGTTTTGTGTGCTCCAATCTAATCACAATCATTGCTTAGTTTGGTTGCCTAGCGCCGAACGCAGGCGTGTGTTTGGGGACTCTATTTTTGATTATAGTTGAGAAGCGAATCAGTTGAGAGATAACTTACTATCAAGAGGGGGTTAGCTTTATAATAAATAGTATGATATCAGGGCCGTTAATTCAATTTGCTTCACACAATAGGTACAGTGTGACCCCCGGAGACTATTTAATCTGAATTCAGAAAGACTTTGGGAAGAAACAGCAAGTGCAATCACAGCCAGCTTTAGACCAGGTGTAGGATAATTGCTTAACTAACATTCGCACTTATCATTTACATAAGGAAATGACAATGAACAGCTTGTGCATACATACATATGTAGGTTTTAAGATGAGTATATCTCCGCCAGTGTCTCTATCGATCCACCAGAAACGATAAGATTAGGCAAGATAGCTGATAACACTACGTTAGGGGGGTTAGTTTTTGGTTTCCTTCACCGATAGCTATAGTCAGGGTGTGAAAATTGTTAATTAAGACCGATATGGGCGCACGCACACAATACGCACACAATATAATCATCATACGTTGTAAAGACCGCAGATTTCAATTGAATTGACTAAACAAACTCGTATCTCTTTAATTTCAGGAGGAAGTGTACATTATTGAGGATGAAAGTGCAAAGAAAAATCTTGGAAGAGAGAAGATTCCCATATCGTCACGGCAAAATGTGCCCGGGCAACGCAAACAGGGACTGAGATATACGCTTAACTGCAGCAAATGCAATCGGGGATTCTACAAAATCTCATCGCTCGAGGCACATATGAAGAAACACGATGGCATAGATCCTCACCCGTGCGTGCACTGCGGCAGGAGCTACGCAAGAGCAAACCTCCTTGAATCACACCTGCGCGAGAAGCACTTGGGCTCCACTCAGAGTATAACTTATCCGTGTCCCAGGTGCGATAAGGTCTACAGTGCTTCGCGCAGTCTGAACTACCACTTCAAGAGGAAACACAAAAGTCAACAGAAGCAGGAGCCCCCAGCATCTATGCACATGTGCGACAGGTGTGGGAAATCGTATGCGCGAAAGGCGAACCTTGCACGCCACCAATGGGTGCACAGGAGCATGGATGAGCGCCGTCACGTGTGCCAGTTCTGTGGCCAGCGCTTCTACACGAAGCAAAACATGGTGGATCACCTGCAGCGACGGCATACCAGCAGTAAGAGTCTATTGCGGTGCAAGAAATGCGGTCGCATCTTCCGGTCTCGGGCGGCCCTGGCCGTACACCGTACAAAAAAGCATGCGAGTGCCACCACCGGTGGTGCACGGCAGAAACAGGATCGATCCTCAGCTCAGATCGTTAGGGAATAAGTAGTTAGTATTTTGTTGTTTTATTTATGTGTGGTTTTCAATAACTTTCAAGCCAACTCAACTAGTTACAATGATCTTCGAATTACTAAAAATTTATTATTATTACATTTAGGTAGATGGAAAATAAAGGCCTGCATAGGATAATCTTGAGAAATACATGCACGATGAGTGAGTAGGTGTTTTCGGGGAGAGTTGTTTTTTAAAATTAGCTAACATTCACATCATTGCCGGCGCAGCATAACCGCATAAATCAAATCAAATACAATATGTAAGTCGGGTGGTATCGATTGATTTGCTATGCTTGCATATCTCAAAATCATGTATAAAAACAATTAACTAAAATTTACGCTTAAGCTTAAAAAACGGACAGATTTAAAATTACATCATTACCATACCATGACACATTCATAAATCAGTAATTTGTTTGAAAAAATAATAATAATAAACACCATCCGAATATCTGATCTGTTCTGTTCTTTCTCTGTCTCTGTCTCTATCAATGACAATGCACATTTGCCAAACAAAAATCGTCAGAAACTATATGAAGGAAGTGGGTTTGTGGTTTGTGTACTATATGGGGTCAGAGTGGGAGATGAATGGAGGAGTCGCTTGCACTATATGTAAATAAATACGCCGCAATATGAGCATAGGATGAGAGGTAGCGGATCCAGTATGGGACCGCTACGAGGCGCCACAACCATTGTGACGGATATCTGCTTAGGTGTCCTTGTGTTTCTCGTAGAAGGCGTCCAAGTATTTTTTGTACTCCTTCTGGTCGTTCCACATCATCGCGGCCTGCGCATTCAGTGGACTCTCGTTGTTTGGCTCTCCCAGCAGTGACTGTATGGACAGCAGTATGGTGCGAACATCATACAGGGCCGACCACTTATCTTTCAATATGTCCAGACAAATGGATCCTTGCAAATCGACGTTGGGATGAAAGCAAGATGTCAGGAACTTCACCACTGGCGCCGCATACGGATAAGAGTTGGGAAAGTCTAGAGACAGCCGGTACGTCTGTCCAGCGTAGACAGTGTTCAATGGTCCAGCAATGGTGCCGACCCACTTGAAGATGTTCTCGCCATCCGGAAAGGCTGAGATTCCCTTCTCGTTGGCCATCATCAGGTTCATTAGTTCTTTGTGCAGTCTATACGATGCGATACATAAGAAGAATATGGCCAGGTCAGTGGGCATCACCATCACTGCATTTACGTGGACAGAATTGGCGCCTTACCTTTTGCTCACAGCATGATTGTCTTTCACTGGCATCGAGTCATCGGTGTGTTTGGTGCTGCCTCCAGATCCACCGCTCTGTTCGGGGCTGATGTTCTGTTCCATTGCGTTGCGATGTGTATCTAGTGGTTGGCTTTACTGATTTTATTCAAATACAAATTTAGTTGCACGGCCAGAATACGCTTCCTTTCTATTTCAGTTTCAGTTTATTATATATTTTCGTTTTTCACTTGTGTGTGTTCGACTATGACTTTAAAACAGTACAGTAGATGACAGTGTTGGTTTGGGCGTGCACAGGGTTGTATTATGATTCAATCGGACGAGTGACAGCTGGTACAACAACGCACACTACTCGTTGCTCGCATATGTGTATGTATGTATGTACATAAATATTACATACATATATGTAGATGAAAAGTGTATTATTTACATATAATCAAATCAACAATATTAGCCGCTGGCAATGGAGGAAAACAGCCTGATCTACGGGTTGGAGTTGCAGGCTCGTGCCCTCACGCCCCAGTACGGCGAAAGCAATGAGGTTAGCTTCTTTATTGCCACAAACTCCCTGAAGCCCACCAATCAGCTGCATTTGATTTCCTACGACGAGGAGCAGGGTTCGATACAGGCCAAGGTAACTGCATACACACATATTTAAAGCGTATTTAAACGATCCAAACTATGTTTACAGGTGTTTGAGCACGCACTGGGCGAGGTTTGGAAGCTAAACAGTTGTCCACATGACTCCCGCCTGCTGGCATCTGTCTACAATGTCCAAAAGGGGGCACAGGTCCTGACGCATGCAGCACTTTTAACGCTACCGGAGGACTTGAGCCTGCCTGACGGGGAGGAACTGAAATCGGAATACCTTCCTTGGGGACAGGTGGAAGTTTTGGACACAGAAGCCTATGGCGAACGCGTCAAAACAATTGAATTTCATCCCAGCCAGGCGCAGACACTAGCCTGCGTGGTGGACAACAAAGTGACGGTTATGCAGCGCGCAGAAGCCTCCACCCGCGTGGTGGCCGATGTGGCCAGCTCAGGCAGTACCAAGCAAACCTTTACCACCGGCAAATGGTCGCATCATCACCAGGGCCACCAGTTCCTCGCCTTGCACGACTGCAGCCTTAGTGCATACGATGTGCGCGACACACAGCATTGCGCGTGGAGCATTTGCGATGCCCACAGCCAGATGGTGCGCGACTTGGACTGCAATCCGAATAAGCAGTGCCACCTAGTGACGGGTGGGGACGACGGCTACCTCCGGATATGGGACTGCCGTATGCCCAAGGCGCCAGTTTTTGAGCGAAGTGATCACTCGCACTGGGTGTGGTCGGTCCGCTTCAACACATTCCATGACCAACTGGTCCTATCCAGCTCCAGTGATTGCAAGGTCCTCCTCACATGCGCGGGCTCTGTTAGCTCGGAGGCGCAGGCCCAGGCTGGCCTGGATGAGGCGAACTTTGGTGGCGGGGAAACTGAGGAGCGGCACAAAGTGCTGTCGGATGGCCTACTTCAGACATTCGACCAGCACGAGGACTCTGTGTACTGTGCCGAATGGAGCAATGTGGACCCATGGATCTTTGCATCTTTGAGCTACGATGGTCGGGTAATAGTCTCAAAGGTACCAAAGCAGTATAAGTATCAGATTATATTTTAAGTTATTTGTATTATCTAAATGCAATGCCCACCGGGGCATTTAAAGCGGATTGAAGGTAAAAATAAATCGCTTAGCCTGTGTCCTCCGATGTACAATCGGAAGAGTCATTGGGATTCGCAGTCTCTACGGAACAGACCCGCTTAATGAGTTCGTTTTCAATCTCTACGGTGCCGTTGTCCACAGCCTCCTCCATCTGAACATACTCAATGGTCGCTTCACTTTTCTTGGGCCCCGGGGCAACAGTGGATGCTGGGGCCTTGACAGCCGGTGCAACCGTTTCCACAGGATTCTTGGCGCTCGAGTCGGTATCGTCTTCAGCCTCCTCGGCGAGACTGCTTCGCTGCGGCTGGACGTCTGCGTATATGGCGGGATACTGCTGCTGCAGCTTCTGCTTTATAACTCTGATCTTTCGAAATATATAGTCCAGATCCTTTTTCATTTCGTTCAGACACTTCACGTGACGTTTAAAGTCCTCATTGGCGTTTTTCAAACGGCTCTGGGACAGGGCATTGCAATTGAGCAGCATCTCATTGGTTTTCTCGAAACGCTGCAGCCTGAGGGGGATATATTCAAGACATAAAAGACTCGTAATACTTAATAAAATACTTACATTTGCTTCTGAGCACGTATCATCGTCTCCACATCGCCCTGATTGACCATTCCAGCCAAATTCTGAATGAACGCCTCGGCAGCGGAGTTCCCAAATCCCGTGTAGGACTCCAAGTCCGGTGTTGCATCGTCTGATTGGTTCGGATCCTGAATGTAAATGTGGCTCATGATTCCTATTTAGCGAATTCAGAATCACCTTATGGACTATGTCGATGTGGTTTTCTGTGGACTAAACTCTGCTGCTTTACTGTGATGGCTTCAATTCCGATTATATGCGAGGTGAAGTTTATCTGTCCATCCAATCAATACCGATTTCTTCTATTTTTGCTATCAGTTTCAAATTGTTTACAATTCTTTGTTTATGTCATATGTTCATATGTATTACATACATTAAACATACACATCCACGTACATATGTATGCATACATATGCACCATTGCAGTGCTGTAAGATGTCAAAAAAAGAAATAGCGCAATTTATATCGGATGTCAAATAGTTTGGCATTTTAGCCCATAAGAAGTTCGGCCACACTTTTATGTTCGGCCGGCGTCTTGCGATTTCGATTTGGAATAAATTTTTGATTTTAAATATTAAAATGAAGCTCGCTCCAACTGTAAAGCTGAACAATGGATACGAAATGCCTATATTGGGACTGGGAACGTACAAGGTAAGCTGGGTATTTACTATTACTTTTTCTACTTGGGAGGGAAGAAATGGCGCGCTGCCATTTCTTTATTGCTGCATTTGGCACATTGTACCTTTTAGTTGAAGAAATCACGTTGTGAGAATGCTGTGCGCTTCGCTCTAGAGGCTGGCTATCGGCATATAGACACCGCGTATCTGTATCGCAATGAAGGCCTGATCGGAAATGTTCTTAAAGGTCTGATAAGTGAGAGGAAAATACAGCGCAGTGAGGTGTTTCTGGTTACAAAGGTACGTAGGTATAGGATGCAGTCGAATCTGTGTGTGTTCATGGTTCCCCCCATAGCTTTGGGACATCTACCACGAGCCCGAGCGGGTGCGCTACGCCTGTGAGCTGCAATTGAAGCTGCTCGGCGTTGACTACATCGATATGTACCTGATGCACTCGCCCGTTGGGGTGAAATATGTCACGGACGATGATCTTATGCCACATGAAGGCGACAAGTTGTGCACAAAGTGAGTTCTGGGCTGCCCCCTTCCTTCGAGCTGATTCTAATCTGGTGGATGCTCCCTTTCGTAGTGCCGTGGACTTTGTGGACACCTACAAGAGCATGGAGAGACTTGTCGACCTGGGGCTAGTGCGAAGCCTTGGCTTGTCCAACTTTAATATTCTCCAATTGCAAAGACTGTGGCAGAGCTGTCGGGTCAAGCCTGCGGCGCTGCAGATAGAGTGTCACCCGGAATTGATTCAAATGCCATTGATTGAGTTTTGTAAGGCTCGCGACATCGCTGTAGTTGCCTACTCGCCTCTGGGTCGTCCCAGTTCCGGCCGAGCCTTGCCCCCATTCTACACAGATGCTGATGTGCTGGCTATCGCACACAAATATGGCAAGACGCCTGCACAATTGGCACTCAGATATTTGGTATAATTAGCAGATAACTAAAACAAAGCTTCGTGACTGCTAACCAGTATAATTGTACCACAGATAGACATTGGCACGCTACCCATACCAAAGGCGGCTCAGGAGTTGCACATTTCCGAAAATCTGGATATCTTTGATTTCTGCCTCACGCCGCTGGAGCTCCAGCAACTGGGAAAACTCAATCGAGGGCTGCGCATCTGGAAGTTTGTGAAAGCAAAAGATCATCAGCACTATCCATATGAGCACTCACCTTTGTAATGTAATAAATTGTCGTTCTGTTCAAAGTTTACTGTGCCTTTCCTGGGCCAAACGCCTTTGCTCTGCAGCATATGCTCGGATGTTGTTTTGATGGGTCAATTCACGCGACTCCGCTCGATCCACCGTAGTTAGGCTGAAACGTACGCGCTCTCTTCTTAGGAAGCGCACTATTGCATTCCATATGCGCCGCACAAAGCACATTTCAGCTACCTGTTGGTTAATAGTAAAATCTCTGCTGTTTACTTGCAGTCAATTGACAAGGAAGGAACGGATGCTATTAAGCATGCGATCGATATTGGCTACCGTCATATAGACACCGCATACTTCTACGAAAACGAGGTCGAAGTGGGCAGAGCCATACGGGACAGAATTGCCAATGGAGTTGTCAAGCGCGAGGACATTTTCCTCGTCACAAAGGTATGTAGATTGCGAGACTCGGAAATAACTCAAAGATCTAATTTTAATGTCTAATGATGTTACAGCTATGGAATTCGCACCACAATCCGGGCCACGTTGAGCCTATTTGTCGCAAGCAGCTGAGAATCTTGGGGCTGGACTACATCGATCTGTATTTGATGCATATGCCGGTTGGGTATAAGTATATAGACGAGGAGACTCTGATGCCCATAGATATCGAGGGAAGACTCGAGCTAACCGACATTGACTACTTGGACACGTACAAGGCCATGGAGAAGCTTGTGGAGCAGGGACTGGTGCGCAGCATTGGCGTGTCCAACTTCAACAGCGAACAGTTGGCGCGTATTTTGGCCAACTGCACGATCAAGCCCGTCACCAATCAGGTGGAGTGCTCCCCAGGGCTTAACCAGAAGCCTTTGACAGCCTTCTGCAAGAAGCATGGCATCACCCTCACGGCTTACTCTCCCTTGGGGCGTCCAAATCCCACCACTCAGAAGCCGGACTATATCTATTCGCCAGATGTTGTGGCCATTGCGAAGAAGTACGGCAAGACTACGGCTCAGATAGTTCTTCGCTATTTGGTAAGAATTGCTTTAATCTTACAACTTGCAACTCGCATTAAGCCAATTTTGTATTTGTGACAGGTCGATTTGGGCACCATACCCATCCCAAAGTCGTCCAATACTAACCGAGTAACTGAGAACTTCGACATCTTCGACTTTGAGCTGACTCCCGAGGAGATGGCTGTGCTCGATGGATTCAACAGCGGCGAGCGTTTGGTGCAACTTAATTTAATTAAGGCCCAGAACCACAAGTACTATCCGTTTGCCATTGAGTTTTAAATTTAAACCAAGTGCCAAAACATTAAAAAAAAACAACTATAAAAACATAATTCGGTTTAACTGACAACTTTTTAAGTGTACAACTACTTTTATTGTATGCTTGATCATCGTAACTGTTAATGTTGTACCAAGGTCAGGGAGCATAGGTCTTTGCCAAGCTGAAAACCTATAATAAATAAATCCTAGAAGGAAGATGAAATTCGAATGTTAAATATGTACTGCAGAGATTGAATTGCTTGCTTTAAACTCGTTAGTTCTATGTACATAGCAAAAACAGGGAGTGGGAAAAGTCTATATCGATTTGGCTGTGGCTGCTGTTCCAAGATTATATTATATATACTTTGATAGCTTGGATTATATAAAAGCAATGATGATTATAATTGCTTTGTGTAGAACTGGCTTAGAGTCATTAATGTGTGGCCAGAATTGTGTATATTATGATGGTATATTATGGTAATCGCTGGATCGAACTGAATTTGATATATTCGGCAATATTCATGTGGCAGTTATTAGATGCGCCAAGATCCGAAATGATGCATGAAAATGTTTTTACACCCATTACCATTACGGCTGAGTAATTATTTGTGGATTATTCAGTACACTGAATAATCTACTTCCTAGGGGTGTTCAGGCTGACGTCACCGCATCAGCATCCAGGTGCTAAAAGATAATGAAAAACAACACGCGCTGAATGAATATTTTTGGTGCTTCGCCTCTGAACCCAATGGCACTTTGCTGCTTGTCTTAGGGGAAGATGTTAGAATTTTGTGTTAGCTCTTAACTTAAGATCTCTGTCATAAAAGGGGGGCCGAGAATACGAAGACACTTACATGAAGCTAGCTAGTCCCTCTTCGTGGGACGGAGGCTGAGATTACGCTGCTTCCACCAAAAGCGCAATATGCTGCCGCGTCGAGTCGCGTCGCGACAGCGGCTCGGTTCGGCTTGGCTTGGCTTGGAGTGGATCACCACTCAAACTCCGACTCAAGCGACAATTGAGTGGAAACGGCAACGGGCGAGAGCGTGGCTTAAATAAATTTTCAGTTAACCGAAAATCGCCAGTTTCGCTCAAAGCGTCCCCACGTTCACATCGTCGTCGACGCCAGTTGCGGAGCTCGCACCAAAAGCGCAGTAGATTGACTGAGCCGATACCGATCCCCAAGCAACGCGCGCTATCACACATCCATCCATAACAGACAGAAATTGTTATATAATTTCTTACATTTTTACTTGTGAAATTTCGATCAATTGCGCGTACCTGCCCCCCCTCTGCGCAGTGCCAGTGCGTAAAACGAATCAAAAAGTGAGTTGAGGGGACCAGAATTTCTCCATGGGCAGATGGCGTCGCATAGTAAATGCAAGACAGTTGGTAAAAGGATTTAGGAGTGGGTACTACATGCTCGGCAAAAGAAAAGCTTACCCGTGCAGCAGGCAAAGAAAAACTTTCGCTTTCACTCTTGGCACAGACAGACGGGCAGCAGTTGCGCATGCGCTGACGCTATTGCGGCATGCGTCGTTGGCTCGGCTTAGCCTACTACCTCTTAGGATTCGTTCGCGTGTGTGGGGCGGCAGGGAACAAGCCATTAAGTTCGAGACCGAGGCTGTGACCTACGATCATGGATGGCCCCCGAGAGTGAGCGAAGCATCAATTAACCAGCGCAAGCGCAGCTAACTATTGACCCATTGCTGTTGATGTGTGCGACTCAATGACTATATTACGAGTGTAGCCAGGCCAACTTTTGTAGCTTTGTTCGGTGTCTTAATTGTGAAACCAACACCAAAGGCCTGGCAAGGTCTTGTCCCCCGAAGTTGGCCAACGCCATAAAACGCAGTGTGGATGGGAACACACATATAAATGCAAGTTGTGCTGTGTCCGTGGGGTTGGCTTAGTACGCGTATAAATATTCATGGCAAGTGCTTTTATTGTGCAACGCCCATGGACGTGGACGTGATTTCCTCTGGTCAGCCTCGGTCAGCTGCAGTGCTACTGCTAGAAGTCTGCGTGGAGTGGAATCGAATGGCACATCTAATGGAGTCGCTGGCGTTTCGCCTGACCCACAGAACGGCATTGGGACGTGCTGGGACTTGTAATCGCAGCTGAGGCGTTAATGGAGCCCGCTGATTACAGTTCGAACTTCGAATAATAGATTCTGTCAGATCATCTTGACACATGAATACAAATCGCTACTCATGCGCCGAACATTAAGGTTCTGGCCCAGGCGGGCTCGGCCCGAACAATGCACCGGACCGGACCAGCCCAGTCATCCGTAATTGAGGCAAATGCAATCTATACGATAATACGGAAAGGAAAATGAAAATGAAAATGCAAATTGGTTGAGAGTCGTAAAATCGAAATTGAGCCAAAGCAAACGAATTGCCAATGGGGCACGGTCATGGGGTGGGATTGAGCAAGTAATATCTTACTTTGGAGGAAGAGTATGGATGGAGTTAGTGTTAGTGCTGCTGGTGGTGGTGTTGGGGAGCACAAACCTGGAGCACAAACCTGTTTTGAGCGTCTTTTTTGGTGCCCTGCACTCTCCGCCTCCTCCGCTCATAATGCTGGACTTATATGACGTATGTATAAACGTACTTCGGCTGTGGCTAGCTTTTATGCTGTGATGTAACCATCGGGCTAATTGGCAGAGCGGATGCCCAAAGAGCAAAAAAAAAGAAAGAAGAAACAAAGTTACGAACGAATCGCATGTTTACAGCCATCGCCGCATCTTCATCTTCATCTTCATCTGCGCTTCTGTCTGTCCCCATAAATGATCGAGTTGCCACAGTCCATTGCCATTCGCATTCCCATTTCCATTCCCCCGAATGGGTTATACTTATGTGTACGATATATACATAGGTATGCAATAAATTGAGCGTATTCAAAGCAGGGCATGTTACACGTTTAATTTTACAACAGAGCCTGACTGAACTGACTGACGGACAGTTCGTTTGTTGTACGTTGAAAACTGTGTGAAGGCCATGAAAGTGGAAAAAACTTGATTTCGAATCGTCTAGATATGGCATGGCTATGTGCTGGTGCTGCTGGTGACTCGTAAACAGTTTGTTGACCAAAAATAGTTGGTCTCTTTGGTGTTTATTTAGTGGCTGTGGACTCAAGCAGCAGCAGCAGCAGGCAAGGAGGGATTTCATTGAGGCAAACCAAGTCAAACACGTAATTATAGGGCAGTTACCCAGCCACATGCAGTCCATCTCTCTTTTGACCTTCGTTTAATGGTTTTGGATGGATAGAAATTTAAATGCCGATTAAATGACAACACAACAGAGCCCATGCCCAGCCACACAGCAGCAGAGATCGAATGATAACCGCTTTCATATGCAAAACAAAACTAAACTGGCGGCCTGGCCTGGCCTGTTTTTGGGTCACGGTCAATGGAACCAGAAAACAGCTGGAAAGTTACGGAAATGATACGTCGCTGCCTTCAGATTAGCCAACAAAAAGAGACATCATGCATATTCAAATCGATTGTGGGCATCATCATCATCTTCAGCTGGAGACCCACACAAGCCATTGCACTCCTCCATGCCCATGCCCATGCCCATTCCCCATGACATCCAAGACTGGGGCTGCACAATAGCCAAGTATTTCCATAGGTAGATGTAGGCTAGTAAACTGTGGTGACCCTTGAGAGTTCGATGATTTTTAGCGTGTTTCGGGGTTGAGCAAGCGGACTCAGCGGACTCAGCGGACACCACACCACACTGCGGTGCTCAAGGCCGACCAGCCAATTAGTTGATCAAGAAAATTAATAGCCAATGCGATTTTAACCCAACAATCAACATTTTTTTGCTTAGTGCTCGAAACAGAGGTGCTGCAACAACCCAAACTCAATGGCCCCATGGCCAGCGGTGGCGACTACGATTATCCGTATGTGTGCGGGCTCAGTGCCGACATGAAGGTGGTGGCCAAGGAGGAGCTGCACGAGGACGAGAATATACGTCGACAGGCGCTCGCCCAGTTCCGGGAGTGGATCGACAAGCATCCGCATATCAAGAAATGCCGCACCGATGCCGTCTTCCTGCTGCGCTTTCTGCGCACAAAAAAGTTCTCCGTGCCGTCGGCCTGCGAGATGCTCGAGCGTTACCTGACCATTCGCCAGCTGTTCCCGCAGTGGTTCCAGCATCTGGACATCAATGATCCGGCCATAAATGAGATATTCGAGAATGGGTACCTGGTGCCGCTGCCGCAGCGGGACGCCATCGGGCGTCAGGTCATCTTCTCGGTGGCCGCCAAGTTTGATCCCTACAAGGTACGACCCATTGCTCTCTTACTCTTTGTATATTTTGATTGCAAAACTTTCTTTTCTTTTCAGTTCACTTCTGTGCAAATGGCTCGTGTGCACAGTCTCATTTGCGAGGCCCTGCTGGACGACGAGGACTCGCAGGTGGCAGGATACGTGTACATCAACGACGAGAGTGGCATGAATATGGGATTTGTCAGCCTGTGGTCGCTGACCGATCTGCGCAGCATTGTCAAGTGCATCCAGAACTCGACGCCCATGCGGCACAAGGAGACCCACTTTGTCAACATACCCCACTACGCCAACAGAATCATAGAGCTGGGCGTATCCATGCTCAGCGACAAGCTAAAGAAGCGCATTATCGTAAGTCCAAAGCTGCAACTGCACATGCCCAATCCGCTCTGAACTCGTTCTATTTGCGTCGTATCCATAGGTCCACAAAAATGTCGATGCCCTGTCAAAGTCGAAGATAGATCCTGCCATCTTGCCCAAGGAGTATGGCGGCACTGTGCCCATGGCGGAGATGATTGCCCAATTCAAACAGAAATTGCTGCAGCGCCGTGCTGCCATTCTCGCCCTGGACGACATGCGCATCGAGATCACCAAGGATGCGGCCAATTTTGCGGGCAATGACATCGGCGACCTGGACGCCGGAGTCGTTGGTAGTTTTAGGAAGCTGGAAGTGGACTAGGCAACCCTCGGAAGGACTCTGATCGTAGGTTAAGCTAGGATTAGGTCACATTACCATTGAGACAACTGACAAATACGCGCGGGCATGCACACTTTTCGTACCTATTTAATGCATTAACACTAAATTATATTTTGTAACTGCAAAAACCGTTGAGAACTCTCTGCGGACACCGAGTGCCAGGCGGCGGTAGAGGGGTATCGCCACAGGACAAAGTTGCAGTTGAGTTTTCGCGCTGTATCTTCGATCCATGCGTTATGTACTGTTACAAACAAAATGTCTATTTAAATATATATGTATATATTCTTGTGAATTTGAATTATTTGAAACGCTCGAGATATTTCATTTTGTATTCGTTGCATACCCGTTGAGCGGGCATAAGCGGGTGGACTCTGAAACGGGTCCGAAAATATGATTGGGATCAGGCCCTTCAATTCAGACACTTTATAGAGTTCCTTATGGATGTTACCCGTAAGTGGAAGTGGATCCATAAAATGGTTAATGCATTGTACTACTATAATGCGTACCAGGAAATTTTAAATTAAAAAGCTAGCAGACAGCTTACCCGACCCGTTGGGCCGGGGGTCGTGAGCAGGGTGTATGGAGGTGTCATTGAAGACATACTGATTCGGTTGTTGAGCGCAATCCCTGCTAAGCAGATCCACTTATGGGCACATTTACAGCCGGCACGAGGAGGGTTATGTTATTCTGCGGGCAACACACAAAGCCGGATGGGATGGCAGGCAGGGAACGAGGCGTGCCGTTCCAGCGATCGTAATTAGTTCGTGTCTGAAGAAGTAGTTGCTCTTTTGTAGCGCGATAACGGTGACACAGTCGTCGGCCCCCACTCCGGTCGCCCCGAGAGAATCTTAGTGCATTCTACAGCAACAAGAGAAGAGAGCTCTTCGGGCAAAAGTTCTTTTGCCTGTGCTAGTGTGTGTGTGTGCGGTGTATCCATACTGGCGGACGTGAGAATGTGTGTCGGCATTATGATTGTACGTTTATTATATGGCCGCAATACGAAGTAATTTTCAAGTAAACTTTTCAGTTGAATCGGAGCGCGCGAGCATGAGCATCATACCGAGAGTGGGCCCCGCAGCTCCAATCTTAATTTAAGTTGTTAATTTTCGCGCTCAGTGCCTGTGCTAAATGACCTTAAGTGATTCTCGACCTACCTGTGGGTAGAAGCCCGCGAGCTGAGTAATTCCAGTAGTAACGCGATCCACTCCCTGGAACGGCAGAGTGTCAGAGAGTGCATCACGTTTTGAGTCGATGCACAATTAAAATCTAAGAATTGTTTATATGTTCGTTTTCTATTGGGGAGAATCACCGCGTATCTACAAGTATGTGTAATTCCAATCGTCACGATTTATTGACACGAGCAGTTTACTTAGCAAGTAAATGAGAGGAGAGCAAGTCCAAGAGCGAGAGCGAGAGAGTGTTTTATACTCGCACACACACAAAATACAACCGAAAGCTTTGGCCAAACAGCTGTTTCAGTTTACGAATTAAGCTTTGGGGTTTATTGCTCTCTGAGCATGTGACACTGGCTGCACTTTCCAGCCGGAGAGCTAGCGACGCACCACCACCACACCCCCTCCTCTCTTGAAAGGTAGCTCCGATTTTTATCAGCACGAAGTACGAGTCACACAGATAAGGAGGAGCCGGCGGGTGTTAAGTCATTTCGGAAATTTGTCGTTACTTTGCGCAATCGAATGGGAAGGGAGAACGAACGCGACCCGTAATGCAGTGCGTAGTCGAGTAGAACCCCCATTGGAGCAACAATCATGAATAAGCTGCGATCCCTGCTGCCGGGCCAACAGACGCCCTCACAGGCCTCCAACCGCCACTCTGTGGTGCTAGAGCCGGAGATTGGCTTTCAGATCACCATCGATACCGCTGGCGGCGAGAGTGCAGCCAAGAACTCAACGGCGGTGCCAGAACTCAATGTCCATCTGATAGCCGCCCGACATCTGCCCTCCCTGTTCGGCTTCAAGATCGTCCAGGGCTATTTAATCAAGGTAAGGATGATTTACTAGCCTCAATATCGTTTGCATGACGCTCTTTGTGCTGCTATCCAGGTGAAGCTATTTCCCGGAACGAAGCGCTTGGACAGCAGCATTCAAACCAACACGTGGCCAAAGTTCAATGAAAACTTCAAGTTTCCACTGGTTCCAGACATTAAGTAAGAACTATGGCCCGCTTTTCCGCCCGTCAGTGCAACTAAAAGTCTCATCAATCAGATCTGCCCTGAAACATGGCTCCGCACGGGACATGCTGTCCCGCCGTTCCACCAACACCCACCAGACGACGCCCACGAATCATGTACCCGAGCCGGACGAACTCTTTGCCGGGCAATTTGTGGTCTTTACTGTGTACGCGCTCCTGGAATTACCTGCCGCAGTGAGTCAGTCCGTGAGTGATCCGCCCCATCGTTGGCTAACATTCGTATTTTAACAGAGTTTCAATCGCTTTAACAAGACATACCGCTCGCTGAAGGAAAGGAGCTCCAATTTTGTGCAGCGCCTGGTCGAGTCCTCGCCGGCTGGTACTCCCAACGAATCCAAGCCCGAAACTCTGGGCAAGCCAAGCGAAGGCAAGTCGAAGAAAAAGTCTGATAATCCAAGGGACGCCATGCCCCCGCTGACCATCAGTGAGTCCCGCAGGAACATAGGTGAGCGTCGCGTGGGTATTCCATTCTTCGAATTATCTCCAATCGGTTTTCGTTCAGGTTCCGTCACTTGCTACCTGGAGCCCAAGCTTTTTAAGCGGAATGCACGAACTGGTTGCTATTCCTCGGAAGAGCTCTGGCTTCCCATCAAAGACATAACGACGACAGTCTCCAAAACATCGTCCACCAGCAACAACAACAACAATAACACTGTAAGTTAGAAAGAAAGGCATAACTACTCGCACATATGAGCGTTACCAAATAACCTGACCCCAACTTGTGTTGACACGGAGCCACAGCCGCACCGCCCCCCACCGCCACTAGAGTATGTTTTTCCACGTAATGGAGATGTACCTTAATTGTGCAGAGTGAAAGCTGCCTCCGATTGCTTGCAGTTGGGAAAACAAAACAAAACCAAATTTTGGAATGGCAAAATTAATTGTCGCACTTTATTTTCAGCTTAATAACTCGCCCAAAGGCGTTGTCGAGCTGGCCCTCGAGGTGCGCGATCTCGGCGAGGGGCAGACACCAGGCGAAGGCGAAGGCGGCATACCCGAGCCTCCTTTCCCGGCGCCAACTCCTGCACCAGGTCCTGCATCGAACAATTGGCAGCGGATGACCGCCGAGATGAAGCGGAAGATGGGCATGAGCAATGCCAGCAGCGCCGAGTCCGGCAGATACGTGCTGCGCGTGACGACCACGCGCATGCGCTGCTCCAACAAAGTCAAGGATGAGCTGGAGGCCACGGCCAGTGCTGGTGTCTACGTGAAGACCACTGCATTTGAGCACGGCATCTACATCGATGCCTGGAAGTCCCCCAGCTTCTTCCCGTCGCTCTCCACCAAGTGGGACGATGGTACGGACGCCAATGAGGGAACCATAGCCATTCCGTTGCGGAGTCTGGCTCAGCTGGAGAACATCGTCGTACGGGTTACGCTGGCCACCAAGAAGATGGGCAAGAAACTGGTCCTTGGCACGGTGCTGATCGGCGGGGATCGTGCTGGTGACACGGGCTCGGAGCAGATGCGGCTCATCCGGGAGACTCCGCCCGGCGAGCGGGTGGCTGCTTGGCACTGCTACCACTAGTGGCGCACCAGCCACCTGCTCCTGCTCCAGTCCAAGCAATTCCATGCCCATCTTCCATGTTAATAGCGTACGCTTTAGCCAATTAATATCCAAATCAAAGTATAGTGTTCTACGCAGTGCACACACGTGTGTGTACTTTTCGATCGTAAAATTATTAAATTTAATTGTAAACAGTAAAGTATTTCATCGGGAAAGTTGGTTCATTTCTCATCGTCGACGGCGTGTAACACAGCAGCAGCGGCAGCAGCACCCATCCCGCACAGGCAGCAAAGAAACAGACAGACAGACAGACAGACAGACAGACAGACACACATATGTGTGTGCCCTGGTCGGGGTTTTTCGCTTTGGAAGCTACTACACAAAATAAAATAATACGTACACTTTTCTCACCATTCCAACGCACTGTGCACGGCCGAAATGTGTGTGGAAAAAGTCGTCGCATATGGGACGTTTTTCTGTTCAGCTCCGAGCGAGCATTGGATTCGCGTCCGCTCAGTTCTCGAGAAGCCGTCGCTTGGATCGGATCGCTGTTGTGTGTGCTACTGTGCTGTGGAGTTATGAGAGGCAACGCAACGCACTACGGATCGGCAATTCTTGTGTTTGGTGGCTTATGCGTCCCGTCGTCCGTCTGTGCCGCTGAATTTCCAATGTAAAAATAAAATGCTGCTCAAATCCGTATGAAAAGTGTTCACCCAGTGTATAGTGCGCGAAGCTGTTGCCGTTGGAGAATATTTGAAAAACATCTAGAGTTATTTTCCAGGTAAACTTTGGGCAAATCGAATCCGCTTTGCCTTCGAATTACCTTCAAAATGCACCTCCAAAGAGTCTCCAAAGTTGCGCGTCGAAGTGCAAATGCCGCCTGACATAAAACGTTTCATTCATGACAACAATCTGTGTTCGAATATATGCTATATGTGGATCTGCATTCATGCGAACATACATATATGTGCATGCTCTCGTCTGTGTGCTTAAAATGCGTTTAATTCATCTGCTGAAAATGGGGTGCTGCACCAGAGGCAATCTTTGTGATGGCTTCTCGCCGACGAGTCTGGTGGGGCAGTGTGCGTGCATGATTTATTTTCAAACAACTTCCGCCAAACTTAGTCGCCGCAGAACCAAATTTACATAGTGTAATGCGTAGCCCAATACAAAAGAAATCGAAAACGACGACTAATAAATTAAGAGAACCCGAATCTGTGACGCGATTTCGGCCACCACTGCCCACGGGCTGCCTGCCGCCTGCTGCCCACTAGAGATAGACAAAAGCTAACGAAGCTCGATCTTTCGGTAATCGGTGCGTCATTAAAAATTGCATTTCGTTAAACGGGGGGGCGCCCGCGGACCTGCAACTGCAACGCAGCTCGGCGCGACAGCTGCTCGGTCCAACCAGACACTGTGGCTGGCTGAATGGCTGGCTGGCTAGCTGGCGGCCGGCTAGAGATCGGGTGAAAAATAAGCACACATCCCACCAGCGGACCAACGCTTGGCCAACGCATCTGTGGAAGTTGTTGATCTCTGGCCAAATCCAAATTTGTACATTTCATTCATAAAACGAAACGCGGCGAGCAGAGCGTAGTGTTTCCAAGCAAAATACCCGCCACGGGGGCACAGCTACAACCCATTGACCGACCACATGCCGCGCAGGTGTGGGTGGCGGCAGGGCCAGGCCAGGCCAGAAGATGGGTTGCAAGATCTTGTTTGGTTTATGCTGGGCGTTGGGGTTAGGTGGGATCAAGTAAACATTTATTCATTTATTTATGAGCACTCTCGCCCATTTGATAAACTCAAAAGTATGTGGAAAAAAAACAAAAAACAAAAAAAAAGGTGGGATAATTTGATAAACGGACATTTGGCTTCCGAACGGAGCCACCGCCGCCACAGGCATTTTGATCCAACATCTGGGTAATATGCGATAATTTTATGGTGCGAGTATTTATGAAGCCAAGTCGACGCGTCGACCCCGTCATAGTTGATTTTTAATCGCACTTTGTCAAGGTAAGGCACCGAGCGCTCTGCTGTGCTCTGCTCTGCTGTGCTGTGGTGGCGATGATGCCAGTGCCGAAGGTGGAGGCGGAGGCAGAGGCGTCTGCGGGTCGCCAGTGGCAGCGCCTAGCTAGCGGTTTGTTTACCCGGACAGATCGCAGAACGGGAGGGGGGGAGATATCGGGAGGCTGACTGCCGGAGACTTCTTTCTGTTTGCTGCTCTGTTTGCTATGCGGACGCATCGTGTTCTAATTTAAGAATCCGCGTCGCTCCACGCACACACAAATGTACTATTTCCGTCTGCTATATGACAATTAGGGTGGACTCTTGCAGTTCTCGAGCCCACCACTTGACACTGGGTATACGTACATCGTAGACCATGACATCCAGTCGTTTATATTCTCTGTTCGAAATGTTATTATTTGTTATACGATCCCGCGGTTAATCTGCCGGGTTAATATCCACCCTAATGCATGGCCATATATCGTCAGGTGTACGAATAGTTTTCTAGCGCTTTGTTTGTTGTGGAATTTCACCCCACAGCAGGCAGGCGGGCAGCGCTACCCAATATCATCTTATTGGATTTGCTTATTAGATGGCAGCGCTGACACAACACCCATAGAAATTTCTCAAGTGTTTTTCGCGCTTGCACGGCTATTTATTTGACTCGTGGAAATTGTACACCAATCAGTCGATTGATAAGTAGGGGAAATCGGTTTAGTTTTCACAACAGAACAACAAACAGAACAACTGGTGGGAAACCAGGGGGCGCGCAGGCACTTTTTGGTCATTGCGGAAGAACCAGAATCAGAAGCTAGTGGAGAGAGATGTGCAGCCAGCAGCCCTGTTTGCGCCTGTCCTTAATGGGGTGGGGAGCTGGTTTTGCGCATCTGACCTTATATGCACATCAGCTCCGGAGATGTGTACTTGGGTCGCCATCTGAATATGGTCAACATTCAGTGTTGACGTAAGATCGCTGTACATACGCGTGAGCCAACAGGCTTGTGCTCATTGCTGGTTGCCGGTTGCCTCTGCTGGGTCTGGGACTACTTAAAATTCCACAGTGGTGCAGTTGGGATCCAAAGCGGGTTGCCAGGGGGGGGATACAAGTACACGCATCAGAGCATTAGTTTTGCCAGACTACAGAAAAGCACTCGCATATCCCGCAATCCCAGAGCGTCAGCGCCAATGCTGTGCCTTTGAAAACGAAACAAAAAATGGATATATGCCTGTACATAGTTTATCTTTATGTTTTCAATTTGGCTTCCCCATGCTGCTTGTAATTAGTACATGTATGAGTACGTAGCTAATTAATTTTCACTTTCTGGCCCACGCTTTTGATCGCTCTGGGCCTAAGGTCTCATACAAGTTCAAAATGTTTTGCTTTGTAGTGGGACTCGGCGGCATTGGCATCGTTTAATTGTGTGCAGTGCCACAGGGAGTGCGGAGCGGGGCGGGGGCGGAGCAGACTTCTTGGATTGCTTTACTTTGACGCAAATGAGTCGCTTAGTTCGGGTAAATTAGCCAAATGAATTGGCACTTAAAAGCATGTCAGAAGAGGCTGAATCCATCGGCCGTTCCCCGCCGAACCGCTACGTGCCACAAGTACAGGTTCAAGTACATACGTGGCAAGTATTGTACATACATCGGTATTACTTATGTAAGGTAATTGGGCTATTGCAAGACCAGTAGCAGCATTTCTTTCGCTGTTCGCCACAGTTGTGCAGCGGCAAGAAACTTCCTCGAGTGAAGACTCAATTTTAATCTTACTTTAAAATGCGCGAATTTCAGTTCTTTAATCTCCCAACTGCCACTGATCATTACATTCTCTTTTTCTATTAGCCCTACAGAGCATTTCAGTCGCGTCCCCTGCTGGGACTCGTTCAACATTATTCAACGCAGCGCCACGGATATCCAAAGCCATTGAGCATGAAAGTAATGTGCTATATTCTCGAGTTCCTGACAGTTGTGCAACTGCTGGCTGAAACTCAGGTGAGTCTATTGATTATTGATCGCCCGACCACCCACTTGACCTAGCCATATGTATATTACGTCAACTCGAAACAATTCCATTCCACTGGGAGCATTTTGTCTGTGTACTACTAACAATTGCAAGGTCAATTACCGCGTCCAAATTAGTCGCACTCTCGCTTTTTATTTGTTTTTTGGTTTCTGTCATTGTTGATTGAGAAACGATACCCAGAGCTATACTCGTATGTAGGTTGAAAATCGAGTCCGGAACGATGTCAGTCTCCTTGAGCTTGAGGTGGTTACGGGGGCATTGCATGCGGCTTGTATTTCCGCATGATTTCATGAGAATTTCGCAGTTTCGGCGTTCCCCCTAAATTTACATATTCCACAGAATTGGATAGACGGCCATGACCTACGGGGGGGATTTTACTCGTAGTTTGTTTGGGAACACAAATGATTATTTATTAGGAGAGGAAATGCTTTGATTTTACATTAATTGGCAAGACATCTGGGATTCCGGGAACGATACTTGGGTGCATTTGTTTGCCATTAAATTCCCAGAATAAATTACTTAAATTCCGTTTTGATGGCATACTTTTGGGTAGCAGTACGGCAGGTAGATGCTAAAGCAAAAAGAAAGTCTGTAAGCAACTGTTCCACAGGGCTGGGATTCGTGTAGGGATACTTCGATGGCAGGAAGCCTATTTTCGACTGGGGATGAAGGGATCGCCAGCTCTGCCGTAGGTTATTTATAGCGCCCGACGGCGCATCGCGTCGCGTCGCATTTGGGAACTGGAGAGCACTTCGTCTCGGAGATCCCAATGCAGAACGCAGACACCAAGCTGTCGAGAGCAATGACACTTCAAATAAAAAGCGGCGACATCGCGCCAGTGCCATTGTCTGATTTATGGCAGATGTGTGAGGCAAGAGGCAACTGTGCGGAGGCTGCTGCTGGGAGTCCAGTCACAAACTGTGGGTTGCAGATCGCATTACACGTCCCATAAAACAGGAAACCAAAGCGAAGCCCTCCTCCGCTGGCTGGTAATCGAAATGCTTTTTGCCCTTCAGAGTGGTCACGTCCAAGAGGCGAAGAGGGCCATCAATGCGGAGATACGAGACGCACTGGGCCACCAGCATCGCGCGTACCATGGCTCCCACTGGATCGATGGCAAGCGCGTCCACCGGATGCGCATGCCCCATCAGCGCTGGAGTGGCCGGCGACGGTCGATCAGCCACCATCATCACCAGCAGCAGCCCTTCAGCCGCTGGACCCAGTGGACGCCGTGTGACGAGGAGTGCGTCAAGCGGCGGGAGCGATTCTGCAAGGCGAAGCGGCGTTGTGGCCACACCAAGCACGTGGAGCAGAGCAAGTGCCGGCGGTGAGTAGCGCGGAGCCAGGAGTCTTACTGGGCAGATAAGTAATGTAAGGGGTGATCCATTGCAGCTGCCATCCTGCGCCACCTCCCATGAAGGTGAGGGAATGGCATCAGCCAATGGCCGGCGAGCCTCACAGCCAGCCGTCGATAATCATCAATGCGGCGGCTGCTGCTTCAAGTGGTCCGTCTGCTAGTCACATGGCACCACCCACCACCCACTACTGGCCCAGTCCCCCCCACGATTCGGTGGAGGTGGTGCACAGGGAGCCATCGCAGCGGCCCAAAGTGGTGTACAGCGAGGAGGAGGAAGAGGAGCAGGAACTGGAGTCCGATGAAGATTCGGAGCACTCCGGCGAGCGCGGCGACTTCTATGTGCTCAAGCACAGCCGCCACAGGCGCAGACAACGCCCCAGGAAGCGGCCCCAAAGGGTCAAAAAGCCGAACTACTCCCCCTACTCCCACGAAGACGATGATTTTGCGGATTATTTGGAGCCAAGGGCGCTGCGGCCACGGAACATGATTGTGGATAGCAGCGGCGGCCTGGAGGGTGACGTTTTCCAGTACGAGGACTTCGATCTGGAGCAGGAGACCGGAACCGAACCGGAATCGGAGGAGTACGCTGACTTCCGCAACGACAGCTTGGCCCAGTCGCCAAAGGAACGGTACACGCCGGACGGACTCATTCCACGCCGCCGACGCATCTACTCCAAGTGGAGTCGCTGGAGCAAGTGCACCCCGAAGTGCACCACGCGACGCTACAAGTAAGTTGGTGCCGGCCCCAGGCAAAGTCCCCCTAATCCCTGGTTTTGGTTATTTCCGCAGAAAGTGTCGCATCAACGAGCAGTGCGGCCGCGAGGTGCTCCGCGAGATCGCCTACTGCTACACGGAGGGCAGCTTCTGCCAGCAGTGGCTGCAGACGCAGTTCCAGAAGACGCCCGCCTATGAGACGAGGCCTGGCCCCGCCTCAGCGCCCATCATGCAGCGCAGGCAGTCGGACGCCGCGCTCAACAGGCTGACCAACAACGAACTGGGCGTCATCATGACCAGCAAGGGCTACCGCGGGCCAGAGTACACGCCGATCAAGCTGCAGTGCGGCATTGCGCGCAGCGGGAGTGGGCGCCGCAACATGAACAACATGCTGAAGATCATTGGGGGCAAGGTGGCGCGCAAGGGCGAGTGGCCGTGGCAGGTGGCCATCCTGAATCGCTTCAAGGAGGCCTTCTGCGGAGGCACGCTCGTTGCGCCCAGCTGGGTCCTCACCGCCGCCCACTGTGTACGGAAGGTGCTCTTTGTACGCCTCGGTGGGTACTCCAAGAAGAATTAACACTCCGACGGCTAACCATTTGATTTGACCCAACAGGGGAGCACAATCTGGACTATGAGGACGGTTCCGAGGTGCAGCTGCGGGTGCTCAAGAGCTTCAAGCATCCGAACTTCGACAGGCGAACGGTGGACAGCGATGTGGCCCTGCTGAGGTGGGTACAAAATGCGCGTGGAAACTTCTTTAATCTGCAAGTCTCTCTCGCTCTCTCTCTCTCTCCCTCTGCTGTGGCAAAAGGCTACCTAGGCCAGCGAATGCCACCACCTGGATTGGCTACTCCTGCCTGCCGCGACCCTTCCAGGCGCTGCCCAAGAATGTCGACTGCACGGTGATCGGCTGGGGCAAGCGTCGCAACCACGATGCGGCGGGCACCAGCGTGCTGCACAAAGCGAATGTGCCCATCATCCCCATGGACAACTGTCGCAACGTCTACCACGACTACACCATCACAAAGGTACTCATCCAAATGCAGGATGGTTCGTTATTAATGAATTTTCTCTCGTGCAGAATATGTTTTGCGCCGGCCATCGCCGTGGACACATCGACACCTGTGCCGGGGACTCGGGCGGCCCGCTGCTGTGCCGCGACACAACCAAGCCCAACCAGCCGTGGACCATCTTCGGCATCACCTCGTTCGGTGATGGCTGCGCCAAGCGCAACAAATTTGGAATATACGCCAGGGTGCCGAACTACGTGGACTGGGTGTGGTCCGTGGTTAACTGCAATGGCAACTGCAAGCTGCAGTAGGACTGCTTGATGCTCGGGGCCTTGCGTCCGATCTGCTGCAGAGGCTGTGAACGATTAATGTATACTTTAAGTGCCTTAGGATCCATGAGGTAAATGCCCAGACTACATGCTAGATGCTCCCTAAATAAGTCCCTGTAGGTTGGAGGGCAGGACTGGCTGCGGTCCAGGCTCTATCCTCATTGTAAATACTCGAAAATAAAAGTTTTCGCGCGCTCCCAACTTTATGTTATATGTTAAAAAGTTATATATCTCGTGTATCTCCCATAAGCTAACATTAGTTACAAACTAACTTAAGAACATGCAGAAATCTGAGATTCCCCTACGTACTTAGCCCCCTTTAAATCAAATCAATGTGTAAATAATGCAAGTATTTGCATTTTCAGCCCGTCTAATAAGTATTTTAACTATCGATTAGCGAAACTGAGTAGAATCGTAGCAATTAAGCGATGATGTCGGGCTTAATGGCCAGAAACCCGTTTGGTTCCGAGCTATTTTCAATGCAAAAACAAACAATCAAAATGTGCGATTGATGGCTATGGCACAGCGTTCAAGGTTGCGCCCAAAGAGATCAAACAGAAGTAGACTCGACTCGTATGTAATGAAATTCCGAAAGAGTTCTGGTTCTGCTGTCCCGGCTATCGCTTCCTGAGATGATATGTAAAGCAGATGAATGAATGGCGCAGGAGGAGGTGGAGGTGCAGGTGGGAAATACCAAAGATCGAAAGAAATGTTGTACATTACGCATTAGTTTATATTTATTGGTGTTAAATGCCGCACACTTTTGTTTCCACAATAAAACTATTTAACGTGACCTCTATACACATTCTTTTTTGTTTTTGTTTTTGTTTCTGTTTCTTTTACCACTACGAGTACACAATTGATTATAAAAACAAACGATCACAAGAGAGAGAGGTGAGTGCGTGCGTGCGCACACTTGCAAATAATAGTATATCTGTATATAAAAACATTCCGTACAAAGATCTACATATATATAAAGGGGGTGGGGGGAGGGGGGAGGAGCTGGCTGGCTGGCCAACCGATTGGCATCTCAGCTGCCTATTTATCAGTCAACATGTAGTGCAGCGCCACCGACGTCAGCAGCACCAGAAGGGCGACGGCAATGCCCACCATATAGAGGCTGCGCGACAGCTCCGGCTTTGGCATCGAGCTGGCCAGGCTGCGTGTGTCGTCTGCTTGGTCTTGGCTCGTCTGGATGGGCACATCGTCCGGCAGACCCTCGGCATCCATGCCGATTGCTTCGGGGTCCAATTCTACGTCCAGTATTTGCTTGGCTTGTGCCACAACCACGGTGGGCGCCTCGCCACGGAACAGGTATTCAGAGAACTGCACAGTGACGCCGCTAGATGTGTTGGGGCCCTCTGAGGGCAGGCTGAAGAATACTCGACGGGGCGGCTCGCTTATAAAGATGGCTTCGCTGGTGGCGTATGGGTCCGTGAGGCCATCGCAGTAGACTTGGATGCGCGTGGTCAATGAGCGCAGAATGTCATCGCGCAGAAAGCGCTTCGCATCCGCGATGCTGTTGCGTGGACTGCAAAAGATGCGCGTGGTGATGATGCCGCTCGTACGCAGAGTGCCGTTAAATTCGCGCACCTTAATATCTGCGGGCTTGGCCAGCTGACACTTCACCGGCAGCAGAATGCTGGCACGAATGATCTCAGATCCGGCAAGGAATCCCTGGGAGTTCAGCAGATGCAGAGCCTCCGATGCCTCCGATGACGGGGTTGTAGCGTTACTCGATGCCGCCTTGAGTTTCTCCTCTTTGCTTTTCCTCTTCTTGATGTACGTCTGCAGGTCGATGGTGTCGTCGACGATCTCGTTCTGCAGAAACACCTCGCTGACGAGAATGTTTTTGCGAAATGCCAGAATGATATTCTGAAACTGATCCTCAATGTTGATCCGACGCGCCGTATTCACAATGGGCAGGATGTCGTCCATGTCGTACATGCACTCCAGCTGTATCCACTCGAACGGCTTCTCCACAAACTTGTACTCCATGTTGGAGAAGGTACCGCCGCTGTCAAGGAGCAACATGGGGACAAAGTTCGCATTAGTCCGTCAAATAAGGCAAAAATAACCAAGAGCAAAACTACAACAAATACAACATAACGATATTATGGGATGGGCTGGGACAAAAATGCATTCCGAGAAATCAGAATTGTAAGGATTGAACAGGGCAACGAAAACTAAATGCACGTCTAGAGATGCGAAAACGATTCATAATAATTGGCTAAGGCTATGAAAATTTGATTGGACATATGCAAATTCGAGTAGTTATTTACCATATGATGCATTTTATGTTTGCCGTAAAATACGTTTTCTTGCAATGTCTATTTAATACGTATGTATGTATATGTAAGCAATTCGTTTGGTAAAAGAAAAGATACACCGTGAATATTCAGAGTGGCTCAACGACTGACTGGCTTAAGGGCGAGCGGAGCATTGCTGGTTACTACTTACTTGCCGTAGGTGTAATTCTTGCACAGCACTTGCTTGTTGGCCAAGGAGTACGAGAGGAATACGTAGTCGCTCTGCGCCACATCGGTGGTGTAAATCCCCAAAGACTTATTGCTCTTCAATAGAATGCTGCAGAGAAAGAGTCAAATTCAGCCGCATTTCTTGTGGATTTCACCACCTAAACTCACTCGTAGACATCAGAGAACAGTTTTTTGGCCGTCTTTATTTCGGAGCTCTGGTCGGTGGTTGAGGCAACGAAGATTCCTGCAGAGCAACACACACATTTTACACATGGTACTACGCCCACAGTGGGCGCGCAAGCATACATACCGATGACGTCAAATGAGCCGGGACACATTTTGCTTGCGCTCAGCCATTGAGAGGCCAACGCCTGCGAACTGATGTCGCTTATGGTCAGTCCGACCTCAGTCAAGTCCTCCAGATCGGCATCTTCTTCGTTGTTTCTGGCCAAATGGACTACAAACGTTTTGGACAGATCGGCTTGCTGGGCATTGCGAGGGAGGGGAAGGGCAGAGTGAGCCGTGGACAACAAACAAATAAATCTACGTGGCGGCGGTGGTACACTTACATGGCCGATGATGATGCCGTACGAGAACCGGTGCTCCTGTGCGCATTTCTCCAAGTAGTGCTCATCCGCCTTGCTTAGGAGTAGTGTGCGCATGGTAAAAAAAAGGAATTACCTTTTTAATTTATTTAATTAAATTGAGTCCCAAATTTGTCAGCACGGCACGGTATTATTTAGGGAAACATTGACATATTTGTGTACATCTATCGGTAATTGTGCATCTCTAGAAACTGTTACTTACAAAATGTATCATCTCTAGCGAACTGGCGGTTATTTTTTAAATGGGAGTAATAGAGTTGCCACATCAGTGAAATGTGTTTCGGCACTCAAAATAATCCAATCATATAATAATTCAACAGAATTTAAATCCTTCCCTTGAGGGAAATTTATCACTAACATCTGTGGAGAGAACGAGATTTTTATACTTCTATCGGTAATTGTGCACCCCTAGAAACTGCTACCTACAAGACGTGCCATCTCTAGCAACCTGCGGTTTTATTTCAAATGGGATTGATGGCGCTGCCACATCAATCAAATGTACTTTTGTGGCTCTCAAATTTACAGAATTAAATAAAAATTAACCATAAATAAAATCCCCCTTGCGGGGAAGTCCTCAAATTAGTCGCTCACCTGCATCTGCTGCATCTGTAATGTGATTGCACTCGCTAGGTATAAGAAATCCTCCTTAAGACCCCAGCATGCGTGCCACCCAACTGGTGCCCTGGTCAAGTGTCTTGTGGACTATGGAGCGAACGGACGCGATCGGTAATCGAATTAGGTAAACAAACACTCCATAAGGCGGGCGTACGTTGATAATGTGTGCATAAGCAAATAGGAGACGAGGCGGGCCTCGTACGATTGCGCCGGTGAAGATGACGGGGCCGAAACCGAATCCGAATCAAAGCCAAATGAAATTTTACGTTTAGGTGGTCGCCAACGGCTGCGAGCCATCTGCTTGTGTGAATGCTTGATTGTTGAAGTGCCACTCGATGGGGCGAGGGCGCACGCTACTCTCCAGCGTCTCCGGGGCTGATCGCTGGCGTCTTATTTACTTAGTAAATTATTCCTGTTCGATTGTTTGCGTTTGCTCTGGATCTCTGGCACAAAAGACCCTCGAACGTCATCGTCAGCAGCCCCATCGTTGTCACTGTCGTCGTTGTAGTCGTTGGTTCATTCATTCATTCATGATTTGCCTTTCACAAATTTGATTCGTATGTACGGCTCCGATGTGTGCCATAAATGTGCATTTTGCATTCGAACATACATACATATGTATGTATGTACTCGTAGTATATACAGCAATATTCAGCAGTTCTGATCAGCTTAGTGAGACATCTCATTATCGACGGTTCTTGAGACGCTGCATTCTCCATTTATATGTACATGCATCCCGTTTCACTTGCAGATTTATTTCCATCTTCTGCTGATGCTTTGCTGGTCCAGGAATCGGGCAGGTAATTGCTTTTTAACTCGACATTCAGTCCCGTCTGCAGTCTCCCCCAGCCACACTCCCATCCATCACTCCGCCGGGAGCCACTCAATTCGTAAGCTTTGATGCGATTTGGCTTCTGTGCAGCCTCCTGGACTCGACTGTGTGTTCTGTGTGGCTCGCTGATCTGATCACGCCATGTGTAGTTTAGTTGCAGTTTCGATTCACATCGGATTGCTTTGCCCAGGCAGCGCATCAATCATCCATCACGCACCCAGAGACAACGACCTAGCTTCGCAAAACGTGTATACCTGAATATACTACCGGTGCATACAGACGTACATATGTACATATGTATATTGATTGATCAAAGCTACAGTCGTGATGTTTGCGTATATAGAGAAACGGATTTGAGGCTGTAAGGGTCTTTGAACAGACATACATACATATCTATAAGTGTACCAAGGGAAACAAAGTTAGCCTTTGCACTCTCAATTCTGGGTAAATATTAAAGATTTTCCACTTTTCTTTAGCTTTTTGTCTAGACGGCGGTTTGTTTTTGCTAAATATAATGCTCGATTTTTATAAACTTTAAATGAGAGAGATCTCTATACGCAATATAAGTTCTAGTCTATTCCACTACTTCCGTACTTCCGTACTTCAGTTTGTTTTGGGATGAACTAATTACATGTAAATACATAAGTATATGTAAGTTTGATGCCGATTATGCGGCTTAGTGCATATCCAACAGCCCCTTATTCCGGACCTTGAACAGTCCAACTAAACATAAAATAACACGACATTGTCGAGTTAAATTTGTTAAAATCAAGAGATACTGCAAGATAGCTATAACTATAGGCTATAACTATAGATATTTGGAATAACGTTAAACTTCTGAATCAAGACTGTTTTTTTGAGTAATTTATTGATTTGTCAACTTCTTGAAGAATTTCTATTACATGCAAGCCATTAAAACCGTAAATTGAATTTTAAAACTATAAAGAACTCAATACAAAAAATATAGTCAGAGATCTGCTGGCTTACAGTTACTTTGGTTGAAAACTTTGCTTAAGCTGAACAAATTCTTTATTTTCAATCTACTTACAAATGGAATTTATGGAATGAACTGTGTCGACCATCTAATCTATGGTTTTGTTTTATCGAAGAAATACGGTATGCTCACAATTTAAAACTTCATAAAGATGGGGGAGAAGACTACAATTTAGAATTTAAATTTTAGATTCTATTATTCCAATTTCAGGAGCCGTAGATTTACCCGATGGAGGCACTTAGGCTGTCACTTAAGCGTCGCCTCGTTAAATGGAGTAAAAATTTATCCAATTAACTGTCAACACAGATCGATGTAATATTTAGATGTAAGCCGATGTAAAACTATATCTTTGATTCCATTAAAAAAAGCTCAGGAGATTTAGAAAATGGTTGCAATGGCTCGTAAGTATCTAACGCCCAAAGCCTGAATGCAGCTAATTAGGGGAACTGAAGCTGAAGTATACTCCCCACTCCGCACCACACACCGCTGCGCTCCAGCTCCAGCTCACGCTCCCTCCTCCCCTTGTCGGCGACGAGTCGGTAATCGTTTGATTTGTGAGCGCGCAACTACACCCATTGGCAGAGTAGAGTTGTCCCGCTCGCACGCTAGCGACGGCCTCAACGGCCGCCATTATGAAAGTCCAGTGGCGGAAAACCGGTCGACGCTGCGCTGCAGATTGCACTCAAACATTGAGTGAGAGGGCAAACTGGCTCTTCCAGGTGGAACTAACTGACTGCCAGGTGAAATTCGAGCCGAGAGCAAAACGAAACGAGCCGAGTCTAGCGACCAAAGCGAGACAAACGAACCGACAGTTTGCTCTCGGCCGCGCACAACGAAACAACAAAAATTTGCTTGAAACTTGACGGGTTGGCGCTTTTAACCGATTTCAGTAAAAGTTCCGTTCGAACATACATAAGCTTTAAGGGCACGATTTCTTTCTAACTAACTGTTTCGCGGACAGTGGTGTGCAGTCGGATGTGCAGTGAAATAATGTTCCGTGCTCAGAGTGTCAGTGAGCCGACGAAGAGGAAGTGAGGAGCAGGAGCAGGAGCAGGAGCAGGAGAGCGGGAGAGAGAGCCTGATATTGCTCTGAATTACAGTGACTTCCGTTCCACTAGCCGTGGGATTGATCCATTCCATTCCATACCTTAATCGATATCCGCGTCCGGGTCCTCTTCTATGATTGTGATTGTGAATACGTTGTGACTCTCTCTACTGGTGTTGTGAACGTAACGCGAACTGCAATACACTATAAATAAATATAGAAACCCAAATAAAAACCTAAGCGAATAGACCCCGATTCTTAGACATGTTGATAGAGCCGACTTTGAACCGTGACCTTGGCTCGCTTACTGTTGCAAATTCTGGCTTCTCGGCCGCGCACTGGAAAATGGAGCCCCATCCCCAACGCATGACATCGCTGGCCCCGCATGCCTCCAGTGGTAAGTAGCAAACAAATGGACGCCCCGACGGCTAATGGCCCCCCACTTGTGTGTCTCCCGTCCAAATTTGGTGCGTAATTAGTTTTCACATGGATCATTGATTCGCTCTCTCCTGTGATCTTTGCTCGATAAAAAGAACTCGTTTCGTTTCATTTGATTTGCGGCACAATTGATTGCGAACATATATCTTAAAAATATTTGCTCGGACAACACAGCAAGCTGAGTGAAACGCGCATTTAAACGCTAATTGACAATTATGGGGGGGACCTGGGCGGAGTGCTGCTCAAGCCGAAAGATAGTCAATATTTGTCTAGTATTCTGTCGAATTAGCGTAATTCACAGACTTTGAGGCAGCTGAGCACATACCAAAATTCTTAATTTCCCCCCTTTGTTTGGGCCGCAAATTGTACGCGCGAGGCACATTTCAATTAAATTGATAAATCCGCCCGGCCTGCCAAGCAGATTGCGATTGCGTGGGATGTCCGACTCCATTTTGGCATTAGTTTCGATGGAGAATCGCCATTGGAACTGGCACTGCCATCCGTCAGTCACCATCATTGGCTTCAGTTTCGGTCTCAGTTCAGATCAGTCAACACAATTAACGGCTAATTTATCATAATTAACCATTGTGGTCGGGAGACAGCAGCAGCACAGCGGCTACAACAGTCAGCCCCGGAATAATGATGACAATGGCCAATTATCAGTCGATTCCATTCGTTCAATTGCAGTAGCGGCAGCAGCAGCAGCAGCAGCAGCGGCGGCGGCGGCGGCGTCAGCAGCAGCGACAACCACGTCGCCTCCATCTGTGCAAATACCGGCGGGCTTTGGCGCTGGTGGGGGCACAGCCGGCAGCAGTGGCGGTCCAACGGCTGGGCCGGGTAGCACGCTTGGCACATTGATGTCGCAACACCGCCTCCTGGAGTTCTCCCGCTTTGGCGGCCTGCGTGGCTACGACATTGCCCAGCACATGCTGACGCAGCAGGGAGCAGTCTCCAAGCTATTGGGTAAGTACACACTGGGACCCTCTCTCTCTCGCTGCGAGACCCTTTCAATCGGATAACTAATAGGCACTTTGTTTTCGATTTGTTTGCTAATTTCAATGATAAACATGTTATTATCCTTGTCCAAAAGTCGTCCCTATCAGCCCTACCATTCCGAGTCGATTCGAGTCCCCTTTCCGTGCCGTGTGTGTGTGTGTAATTTAGCCACTTAAAATTGCATAAACTCGCTGGCTGGTGGTGGCTAAAGACCGCAGGCTCATTAATCAAAATGCGGCGTATTTCTGGTTTTGGGTACGGGCTCGGCTCGGCTCGGTTCGGGGTAGCTGCGTGCTGCGGCAGAACGTAGCAGAACTTCTCACCCCTCACTTGGTCTGCAATTGTTGTTAATGTCGATTGCGATGCTTGATAAAGCTATTAAAGCCGTGGGATAAGGGATAAGCCAGGGGGCCAGTGGCCCAGCCATCATTCAGGACACATAAGTCATCAGATCCGCGCTTGCAATCCATAAATCCATTTGTCTCATGGTTTTCGCTCTTGCAGGCTCCCTGCGACCGCCGGGCCTAATTGGTGGCTCAAAGCCGAAGGTGGCCACGCCAACGGTCGTCTCCAAGATCGAGCAGTACAAGCGGGAGAACCCCACGATCTTCGCCTGGGAGATACGCGAGCGACTGATCTCCGAAGGTAAGTAGCAGCAAGGCGAAGATAATTGGCGGCAAAGTGCCCCTTCCCCTTCCCCCTCCCCCACCACCACCACACGATAATCCAAGCTCTGATTGGAGCTGCTCTGATTGATCACTGATTGATCGGCGGCGGCGGCGGCGGCCGTCTTTGAGTCTCGCCCCGCCACACAATCTCGATCTCGATTTCGACTTACCGCTAATTGTGCCCTCCCGCCATGCAGGTGTCTGCACGAATGCCACCGCCCCGTCGGTGAGCAGCATCAATCGCATCCTGCGCAACCGGGCCGCCGAGCGGGTGGCCACCGAGTTTGCGCGCACCGCCGCCTATGGCCTGTACCCGCCGCATCCGCATCCGTACGGCAGCTTCACCTGGCATCCGGCCGGCAATATGGGAGGCGGCCAATCGGTGCCTGGTCCGCCGCCGCCCTCGTCTCTGTGGTCTGTGGCGGCTCCCACATTGGCCAACCTGCCGCCCAGCGGCGGCAGCTCGGTCTCTGGCCCGAACTGTGGATCCCTGAGCTCTGCTCACCTCATGGCCAGTGCTGCGCCCCCGAACAGAGCCATTTCGCCGGGCTCTGGCAGCCACGATACGCTGGAGTCCGCGGACGAGAATCGCCACATCGACTCTGACTATTTGGACGACGACGACGAGCCCAAGTTCCGGCGCAATCGGACGACCTTCAGCCCCGAGCAGCTGGAGGAGCTGGAGAAGGAGTTCGACAAGAGCCACTATCCGTGCGTGAGCACCCGCGAGAGGCTGTCGAGTCGCACGAGTCTGAGCGAGGCGCGAGTTCAGGTGAGTGGAGGGATTGCCCATGACGGGGGTTACAGCCTCTTGACTCTTGTGTCGCCTCCTCCATTGATAGGTTTGGTTCTCGAACCGCCGGGCCAAGTGGCGTCGCCATCAGCGCATGAATCTGCTCAAGCGGCAGCGATCCAGCCCCGCGAATCCGCTGCACTCGCAGCAGTCGAACGACGCCCCGGCCAGCTCTCCCACGCCCAGCAATCACAGCAGCGCCTCAGCCTCGGCGGCTTCTGTGGGTGGCGCAGGAGGAGGAGCCCCTGCTCCGCCCCAGCAGTCGCTTTCCATCTGCTCAGAGCACTCGCCGCAGGCACCGCCCCCATCCGTGATACTGCACCCCCTGCACGGGCCGCCCGCTGGCCATCATCACCACCATCCACTGCACCTGCCTACGCATCCTGCGGCGCTGCAGCTGCTCAGCCACTACCATCAGCAGCAGCAACAGCAGCAGCAGCAGCTTTCTCCCACGGGAGTTGGGGGCTGTGGATCGGCCGCCAGCCACCTGTCGATGGGGGGAGAGCGCAGCGCCTTCCGGAGTCTGGTGAGCTCCCCGTCGGCGGCAGCCTTTCTGGGCCTGGCCCGCCAGTATGCGGTGGCCGCATCGCTGACGGTGGCCGAGGAGCAGCGCTCGCGGATGCACTACTCCTCCTCCGGCATGGGACCTGGTCCGGAGGGCGGTGGCCCTGGCAGTGGGAGTGGCACTGCCGGCTCAACCATGACCGTGGACACGTCGTCGTCCGACTCGGATGAAGAGATCAACGTGCACGACGATTCCGATGCTGAAATCGAGTCGCCGGCGGCAAAGGTGGCCCGCCTGTCATCCTCCGATGGCTCGGCGACGCTGCAGTTCCTAAAGCATGACCGCTAGCGGGACACACGGACAGCGACAAGCCCGTGATCTGTGATCTGTGATCCGGCGGCAGAGTCTAATTGAAAACCTGAGTTGTGTGCGCGTTTGTGATTGACAGCGACGTGGGCTGAACTACGTGGAATGGTCGGAGGGTGGACTGGTGGAATGGCTGGTGGGCACGGTAACCAGGGCGCTCGCAGGCGGATCCGTGCGTGTCGCGGACAGAAACATGAGACGCGAGACGCGAGACTACATTGTAGACGAAACAAATCGAAAACCAAAGTTAAAATGCAGCTTGGGGTTCTGCCCCGGACACCAGCAGCAGCAGCAAGGGAGAGCAACAATAGTGGGGCGGCATTTGTGTGTGGACACGCTTTAGATTAACTGAAATTGTAACTAATACTTACTAGTACGAGTATGTGCACGCTTGTCCCATTTAATGCACATTTCCATCTGCATAATAGATAGGTACGAATGCGAATGTGAATTCAAGTACATACTCGTATGGGTATAATTATTACGAATGCGAGTACGAATGCGAGTACGAGTATATATATTATTCATCGTTGGCCGCTGGCCGCTGGCTGCCGACTTACCTCATCACCATTTAAGGCTATAGAGTATGCAATATCTACCATAATATGTAACTGTAGCTGTAACTCTAACTGTAACTTAGTCCTAACTTAGGCTTAGGGCCCCAAACTCCAACAATACAATGCATGCCCTGCCCCAGCCCCCACACCCACCCACCCATCCGGAGCACACCATTTATGCGTAAGAGTTCGTACTTCGTTTGCGTTTGCGTTTGAACTGATATCTGTATTGTATGATAAGTGTGGCCAGGGCCGTTCATGTTATGAGAAAAGTGTCTCGTCTCCCAAAACAGGGAGGGAGCATCCAAATAAAACCGTGCAAGAAATAAAACAACTTTCGTTTTTACTGGCCAGATGATTTATATATATTTATTTCAACCAGGAAAACAAAACATATGAATATGGATGTGATGGGATGGGATGCGATGCGATGGGATTTCGTACCAAGGAGATCTGGATAGTGGACAAGGAACGAACTGAAATCGGTAACCCAATAGGCCAGGTCGCTCACCAATGGGTTGGCTGCCTGCCCAATGCGGTCGTTGGTTTGACAACACTAGAATTTATTCGTCCGATTTCACGCATAATAATCAATTCCATCAACAAAACACACACACACACACAGAAACTAAAGTCCAGTGACGGGGACACAGCCGACAAAAAAAAAAACACTGGCAACGAGCGAGCATAAATAAGCATTTAACACTCGAAAGGCTTCTTAAAAACGTTATTAAATATTAATATAATCAATATTCATTGTGTGACCAACTGTCCCAAAAGAGAGGAGGGATGCGGTATCATGGTATGGGGAAACGAAATCGAAATCAGAATCAAAATACGCGCATAGAAATCGCTTAAATTTCAAACGTAATGGCCAATATGTCCAAATCTGGTAGATAACATCGACATTTTAATTATAACCAAATGAAGCCGCACCGTGTGCGCACACTCCGTGTGGACATGCATACGGTCGAGTAGAAGAGACCGAGGCAGAGAGATGCGGTGATTGGGATTGGAATGGGATGGAATGAGTGGATGCTATGGCATGGCATGGCATGGAATGGAATGGAATGGGATTGGATGGTTTCGACTGACCGATTAAAAATGCCGAGTCAACTAAGCACATAAATCAATGTAAATTATGGTGTTAACAAAAGGCGATCTGAGCGCGCTCAAATCGCAGGCACCAGAGAGACTGGATCGTTGACTTTTTGTTGTATAGGAGAGAGACTGTCGGTGTGGGGGAACAGCGGACTGCGGACTGTGCCTGGCCGCGATTTAAATGAGCTGAGCGCGTATGTTGTGCATTCGCATCTGATAAGAGACGGAGAGAGAGAGAGAGAGAGCGAGTGAGCGAGCGCTGCACGTTCGTTCGTGTCGATATACTTACAAGCCTGATCGGGATTGTGATCGGGGAGCGCATTCTGGATCGGGATCGGGATTGGGATCGGGTGACGGTCATCAGCGCATTACCACGCGCGAGCAGCACTCAAATTCAATTTGCTGGAGTTTTTATGAGCAAATGGTCCGTGCATCCTCTCTCTCTCTCTCTCTCTCTCTCTCTCTGAATCTCTGGCCCTTTGCTCTCAGTCATGACTTATTCTAATTTAGTGGCGGAGCTGCTCGTGAGCATTCCTTTAATAAATTTAAATCACCTTCTATTGAAAATATATTTTCACCTCGCGCCCATAAATTATACATTATACGATATTTATACAGTCTGCGGCACACGGCTCTGGGTCAGGCCTTTCGACTCGAAATCCAGAGGAGAAACATATTCGGCTCTGGGCTTTGGTTTCACGCTCTCTGACATGCACAATTGGAAACATATTCAGTGGTTTCATTTAGAACACAAAGATGTGATATGCTTGCTGGTGTTGTTGGATCCCATGGAATGACGCAGGCCCCAGGGTACGTCCATCGTCCATCTGCTTGATGGAGCAGCGCAGAGTGGCGCTCTCATGAGCGCCATATAATCACAGTCAAACACTTTTACGAGCGACCCATCATGCAGTGCTGATCAGTTGGCCACTTGATGACTCCGCAGGACTGACTCGGACTCTCGCAGAGATTGTTTCGGCAACATTGTTGGCAAATGTTTGTGGCTTTGCGCAGTTTTTATTGTTTGGGTTGGCGGAAATCGATGAACTTTAGTACGGCCAACGACGGCGTCGGTATCCCATGCCCCAACTCCAACTCCAAGCCGCCTGCCTGGCCAGCCAGCGCCACCAGCGAGGGGCCGGTGATAAATCTGTTGGCAAACCCGACACAACATTTCCATTGCATCCTTCTAAATGGACCATAAACGTGCGAAGTCGCAACACTAGCAATAACTAAAGTTAGTTACGTTTACTAATATGACAACAATGTTGTCAGCATCCCTCCATCCCTGTCCCTATCCATATCCCTATCCCCCTGTCCCCTTAACCCTGCCTGCTGCATTCGGCGTTGCATTTAAACAACTTTCGAGTCCAGTGTATAGAAAAATCCCATCTAGGGTCACTGATCGTGACGGCTATAGTACCTACAATTTCCCTAATTAAATGGCAAAAGTTTAGAGAATATTTCCATATTTTCATGTCCAGTGAATTCTTGATTAAAGGATATATACAACCTCCTATAGCACTCCAGTACTTGCAGAGTACATATACATTGCATGTACATATACATATGTATATGTATGTACATTTATATAAGTGCGGTAATAAATTTCCCATTTATTAAACTTATTGAAATGTTTTTATTTTGTATTTGAATTTCGAATGTTATACGATGTCAGCCGCAGCAACGTAACGTGTGAGTGTCGGTGTCAGCATCCAAATCAGTGATTTATGCCCAAACTGAAATGTCCACAATGGCGATTCGGATGACCCCGGACCCTACTGTCCACAGGCCACAGCACTGAAGGCACCGCCAGAACGACGACCGGGCCCCGGCTGGGACTGCTGGGGCTGCTGGGGCTGAGGCAGAGCCCCTGTTAATGAGCGGAGCGATTAAGAGATGTGCATTTGTGCTTGTCCGCTCCGCTCCGCTCCTTAAATGAGCTCGAGCTTTTAGCGCGCAGCTCTAGGCGGACGGAGACGGGTCCCAGTCCCAGTCCCAGGCTGGGGCTGGGGTTGGGGTTGGGAACGAAGTGATTTTGTCTCGTTGTCATCTCATTTGGAATTGGGCGATAAGACAAATTTGTTTTCTTTGTTTATAAGTTTATGCAGATACAGGTTTCGGTTTCTGATCCCCTCCCCGGTCGGGCATATGCGGACAGTCGCTGCCCGGAGCCATGCATCTGGGTGCAGGGCATAACGTGGACGCCTGCAGCCGAAGCAACGATTCGGGGGGAATAGAGTTATATTTAATCTTTGTCGCCTCGCAGCTCGGGACTCAGTTCGGGCCAGAGACAGAGACAGAGCCCGAGCCAGAGCCGAGCTAGCCCGTTCGCGCAGCACAACAAAGTGGAATTCTGGCCTTTTGATTTGAATTTTGAATTCGAATGTCTTTGTATTTTATTTGTTGGAGTGCGGTAGGAGTGCGGCAGCAGCTGCCGCTGCCGCTGCCGCTGGTTGACATCTCTCTTAACGAGGAGTGTGATCAAAAGAGTAATGAGGTGTTGATAGTGTGCCCGAAAGCGAAAGACGCTTTATGCATTCCCCCGGTAGATTAATTAGGAACAATGCCAGCCACAGCCACAGCATCCACAGCACCCACAGAAGTTCCTGGCCCTGTTCTAGTATGTCCCAACGATAATTGAGGGTCTGCCATGTCTCCAATGAATGTGCCCTCTGGCGGGGCGTAGTTAAACGGCGACAGCGATGGATACCCCAAAACCTTTGAAGTCTGCCCAATCTTTCTTTTAACTTGTATTTTTATTGTCTGCTGGCATCTGATTCTGATTCTGACTCTGATTCCTGACTCTGAATCCGCCTCTGATTCCGATTCTTTCTCCAACTCTGAGCATTGTTCTGTCTGGCCCATTTGCATATGATAAATCTGCTTTCATATTTTGTTAAATTGCTGCTCGTATCGCATTTTGTTGCTGTTCTTGTTGGCTGGGCCGAAGCATTGGCGCGTGGTAAATTGGTTGTATTGTAAAACATCTAATTAGTGGCCGGCTACCGAATTATGACCAATTATAATTATTGATTGATTGCGAGCCATAAAGAGTGGCTCGCAAACTCCCGTTGTCACTGGCACGGACACTGGCCCTGGCTGCGATGCTGATTCTGATTCTGGCACTGAAACTGTTTCTTATTTCGTGTTATTGTTGAGAACTTTACTGAGCTTCTGCTTTGCTCTACACAAAAGATATAAAAGACTTGGAAGACCTACACTTTGGTAGTACCCTGCACTGCATTAAATCTTGGAGTTAAATAATTTAGAAATTGTTTAAAATTGCGTTCTAACTATCTTTTCTCTGCATATCAATTATAATAAAATGTACAAATGATTGGTAGCTCATTTTCTTGTTCCTTTATTACCGCTACTTTATATGGCAACTATATAAACTAGTGAGAGCGACATACAGTGGGAGGAGAGAACTGCGAACAGATCTGGAAATGCGTTGGAAATGCTACCTTCTTTTCTCTGCAAACTCGTCACACAATGCACCCACCGAAAGAGCTAAAACACACTAACTAAAACTATAAAAAAGTGTGTGTTTATGTGCGCTCTGTTATCGTGGAATAATCAGAGTGTTGAGGTACACAGCCCAGGCAGGGCAGCAATCACAGCCTCAGACCACTTAGCTCGCGCATAAATCTCGGCATTCGAATGGGCGGCGGCTGAGAGGAACAATTAACCGAAACTTATGACGCTGCACCTTATTAAAATGCATCCCCTGCACTGGGCACTGGGCACTGGCACTGGCAGGCCCCCATACTCAAATGATCTCTAAACTACGCCTATTGTTCTTTTGGCCGACGGCTGACGGTGACTACTACAAAAATGTTAAACGGCTCTTTCGCTTGGCTCGCCACAAGATTTATTGCTTGTCCCAAAATCACAGAATAGCCGTTGCTGCTCAGAGCCGAGATAGCGACCAAGACACAGAGATGGAGATCGAAACGTAAACGTAAACGGAGACAGAGAATCACAGAAGAGATCCGACCGAAACGAACCGAGCCGAAACGAAACGAGCCGAAACGAACCCTGTTTTGATTCGGCGGATCACATTCGGGCAAATCACGCATAAATGAAGTCACCTCCCCGCACCGTCTGTCGCACGCATTAATTCAACATTCAACATTAACGTATTAATGCGCCTACATCGCCCACTAATTGAGCCAGCGACACCGACTCCACTGATAAGTGGGTTTGCTTGGCTTAGCTTGTTTTTGGCTGCCTGTCCTGCCCTTGATGGGAGAAGCCTCTGTGCATACCGAGCATATCCATTTAATGTGGGAAAGGGTTCGCTGCTGGCTGGCCATAGAGAGCGGTGCGATGCGATGCGGTGCGCTGATGGTGCCACATAATGCAAACAATATGTCTCTATAGGATTTCAGTGGCTTCATTGATTCTTATCACCCTATAAAATACATTTCGTTTGATTATTTGTATTTCTCTCGCTTTTTATAAGCCTCTGCCGCCTCTCCACTGCCTTCGATCTGGTTCGTTCGTTCCCGTTGCGGCTTTTGCTCTGTTGTTGCTGTTGCTGTTGCTGCTGTCGTTGCCATCCATGTCGCTCTGTTGCCTTGTTGCCTTGTTGCCGGTGCCGCCAGTGCTCTCTGCGCTGCTCTGTTGTCACCATTGTGGCTCATCGCCGGCTTTTGTGCGCCAACGTTTTATTTCATTCAACATAGATGGCTGCTTTTTATTTGGAGTCAGAGACTTCGGTCTTGGCTTGGGGCTATGGCTGGGGCTGGGGCTGGGACTTGGCTTGGGGTCGTTCGATTTCGATTTTGAGTTCGAGTTTGATCGCGAGACCCGGCTGGGATGTGCCCATAGAGCGATTCGGGGTGTAATTTATGTCTTTATTTAGTAAAGATTTCGTTTCCTAATTTATTGTGATATCTCTTTGGGCAAACGGGCATCGGCAGCAGCAGAAGCAGTGCCAGTGCTCAGTCTTTGGTCCCTGGATGTTGGTTGGATGTTGTCTTGTTGTGTCCCCCCTGTCGACACCTTGGGGATCCGTTCGGACCTGCTGCCTCTGCCTCTCTGGCCCTGGGCTTAGATTGTGCCCATGCGATGTTGTTTGTGCTCACCTCTTTGACCGCTCATTCGTTCCCGTGACAGTTTGGGGGCATCGAGCATCAGCATCAGCCTCACCTGTGGCAGAGTCTGTGGGCTACTCCTTCTGCTGTTCCCATTAGGAGCGTGAAGTGATCCCCGATTTATCCGCTATCTGCTGATAATGCTCATCGAACAAAGTGAATTAAATAGAATATGGGAACTCTCTTTTGGCCTGGGAATAGTTAATGGATCCCTCTGAATGTGGGCCCTGTGAATGGGTGTGCATGCAGCAAGTCCTTATTTATGTCCTCGTAATTTATAGATTTTTTATTGCTCGCTCGATCAGCAGCCCTGGCCCCGGGCCACGCGAAGACATCTTCATTAGGAGCAGAACGGAACGGAACGGAATGGAAGAGAACTGTGTGGCTTGGCTCTCTGGAATTCTGTGGCCGGGCAGCGCAGCGACAAGTGCTTTTTCTTGTACGAAATGTCTGCTGGGCTAATTGGATTACTGCCCGCGTACTGCAGTGGGAGTGGGAGAGGCAGCCAGAGTGAGAGTGAGAGAGTGAGAGAGCAAGGCGCAGAGTCTGTCAATTAAACCCGCGAACGAAATGCTTACATAAATTCCGAAATTGCTTGCGGTGCGCATCGATTTAAATGGGGCCTCTCCAGAGTGGAGGCTGTGCGGCAATTTTTATGCAAATTCGTTTCTGCCGTGGCCAGGTGATAACGATAGCGCGCCCATCCACTCCACTGCTCGCATATGACGGCGATTATGATTGCACCTAAGCGATGGCATCGCAGAGCTTCGAAAGATGGAGCTGGAGCTGGCATTGGATCGGGTGGATGGTGGAGTAAATTTGCATACAAATGCTGAATGCTCGTGGTTGTGCTCAGTGCCCGGTTGCGCTTCGTGATTCCGGTGAGATTTCGCGGGATATTGGCGATCGTCGCGACGTCGGAGACGTAATTAGATTGCTAATTTATGCGATCAGCCTTGCCCGGCGGCCAGTTCGAGTCCCAGTCGCAGTCTCAGTCTCAGAGTGCATCTTGGAATCGAGTCAGGAGCTAACGGTGAGTATGGAACAGGCACCGGCTGGCTGGCCTCCAGCTTCCCCCTGTCCGATTGAGCCAAATTCAAGTCCGATTCCGATTGCGATTCGCAGCTCCAATTTCAATTTCAATTTCAATTCGCATCCTGATGATTTATGGCCGTGACGGTACGTTTTATGTTTTATTTGCAGCGACACGGATAACGTGACATTTGCATGGGTCGCCTCGCCACTTGCGACATTAAAGGGCATTCTGCTGTCAGCGCCGTTGCGCATTCGCAGCCTCAGCTGTCCTCGGGCCTGACACCTGTGAGGAGGCACCAGCCGCCAGCCGTGAGACGCCTCAGATCGAGTCCAGCATTGGCTGCAGCTCCATCTCTGCTGAGCTGCTGCCGCTGCTGCCTCTCCTGATCCGATGGCTCTATTAGCGGCATGCTCAAAGCCAAGGCGCCAATGCTGATTAGGTGTTGGCTCCTCTCCCCGCTCCCCGCTCACCGCTAATTATAATTGCTGGCAATTAATTTACACGCGGCTATTTTACACATTTGGGCTATGTGCTAATTTCTACACAATGTGCATGACGGATGGCGATAAACATGCCCCATAAACATGCACCATGATAATGACGCAATGACATAATAAAGCCGACAACGACAGCGACAACGACAGCAGCGACAACAATGCAGATGCGTTGAGGGACCCACGACAGTGGAATATGCAAATACTGCTCCGCTCTGCGCCGATAAAGATCATGCTAAACAATCGAGGAAAACACTGAGGCAGAGCGGAAAGCGGAAAGCGCCAAGTGGCAACATCAAATGCAACTGCAACACAACAGAAACAGCAGCAGCAACAGCAACACAAAACCAGAAAGTAAGGCAAACTCTGCAGGTCGCAGCTTGGATACACTTGCCTGGCACACATGGTACGATATAGCCATCGGAAGTTTATCCAATTGGAGCGCAGTTTGAGGAGTTTGGTTCTACTTTTGCTGCGATCGTTGCTCAGAGAGCTATGGTACAGGAATAAGATGTACATATACATATAGGCACCCCTTTTGGTGTGAGTTCTTCTAGCAATGGTTCGCATATCAGCTGCAGGAGACCGACACGCAGACACAGTAATGATAGCCAATAGATGGAGGAGCAGGCAAGCCCACAGGGTATATCTTGTATTCCTAGTACCCTGCCGCCACAGGGTACGAGCCGAAACTGCAGCTACTGCTCGCACGAGTACTCGTACTCGTACTCGTACTTACTACCACGATCGTTGTTGCTGTCATGTTGACAATTGGTTGCTCGCTTTGTTTTGCGGCTGGGCGACACGGCGAGGGTACGGGCGAGGGCATTGTTGCAACAATTAACACACAATGCCTGCCAGGACGGAGCTGCGTACGTTCTGTCGCGTCTCCCCTCGACACTGGGCCACTGAGGCAGGCACTGGGTGTGCGCAGGTGGTCCTGCTGCTGCTCCCCTGCCCCTGCCCCTGCCTCTAGCCACTTATGCAAAACGAATTCAATTAACACCTCAGCACAAAACATTCTCCGACTCGGCCGAATGCCGAATGCTGGCCGTGCACGGTAGCCAGGGCACGCAGGACTCGTCGTTGCCTGCCTTTCGTCACCCCTGTCGGTGAGCTGGCCCAGAATTTGTGGTAATCGCCACGCCAAACGGCGGCAGGGACCGCTGCGAACCACCACGAAGGCGCCCAGTGCGCGATCGCAGTGCTCCGTGGTGGACAGGACAGGACAGGACAGGACTGGACTGGACAGGTGATATGCGAAAGGAAGTACGAGAGCGCGGCCTGGTCTGCTCCCCCTCGCTGGCTATGCCGCAGCCTAGTTATTTATGTGACAAAATTCTGCAAATAATTGGATTGACTGATCAAAGCGATAGTTCGGGCAGAGTTGCGGCGCTGGGGACGGTGCAGAGGGAGAACGGAATCGGAATCGGAATTTAATTCAATTAAATGCGTACTGCGGTGCAATTCCTCAAGTGACCTGCCAGTTGCTGCCCCACCACAGGCAATCAGCCAGCCAGCAACCAGTTGGAAGCAGCAGCTGACCCAGCTGACCCCAGATCCGCTTTCTGATGTCTTCATGCGACTGATATATGTGCGTTGGAGTGACTCCGACAGACAGGAACGGAACAGGCAGACAGCCAGGAGAGCCAATGGGGGGGGATTGGGGGAACGATGAGCGACGACGCTTATTAAATATGTGCAGCGGGTCAGCGGATCGGCGGATCGGCTCGCCCTTGATAGGACGACGATCAAAGCCTTCCCATAATTTGGGAATTATTAGGTCTTTATCCAGTGGAGCGCCCCAGCGGCCCAGCGGCTGGCTATCCTAATTGGATTAGGCTCCGGAGAACGGAGAACGGAAAACAAAACAAAACAAAATCAAAGCAAAGCTCTCTCCCATCGGGCATATGCGAATCATGTTTGTCGTTTCCCAGTCGCGGCCGGGGCCCATGGGTTTTACTTGGAAGCATCCAATTGCTCATCCGAGCGGATCAACGATGTCGAAATGTCTATGACATCGCCCTCGTAATGCTGATATCCATGGGAAAATGCGCGCACCACTGGCTGGGCTGGGCTGGGCTGGCATGGGATCGGATCCTCGCAGCATATTGGATATCTTTTATTTGGCTCTGGCTCTGACTCATATCCAGCTCCCATACCAATACGGCAAGCAAATAGCATTTATCGTAAGCATTTAATCGTAGTTATGAAGTGCAGATCCACCCACCCTCGCTCCCAGCAGAAACCCACTTGAGTGTGTCCCGCCAGAGAGGGGCAGGTAACCCGCAATTTGGGGCCGCGTAGACAGTTACGTGCCGTCTTCGCCCTCTTCGTAATAGTGGCCATATAATTGGTATTATTTGGGCTCTTGCCGAAAAACTCTACTGGGTCATTGTCCATCCAGCCCAACCCCAGAGAGGGGCAGGGAGGAGCGCGCTCTCTCTGCATGTTTAATGCAGCCCAGCAGGCAATGCCACGCAGGTCTGATTTCCAAAATGCAAATTATCGTTACATTTGAGTTGTGTGGCAGGTTGTCTAGCCCGAAAGAACAAACCAAACAGAACAGAAATGGAAATGGCTCTGCGGTGAGCCAGGCACCAGGAGTGGGCCTGTGTGTCGAGTCCATTTCTCACTCTCATCTCCATCGAAATTACCTCAATTATACGCTTGACTTGGGCTTGCCAGGGGTTCGATGGGAGTCCGAGTACGAAGGTTAAGCTGGCCGGAACTCGGTCAGATGTTGGTCGGACCCTTTCGTTCTTGGGCTACACCTCCAGAAACTTGTGCCAGCTCCAACTGTAATTGCCGGCCATCACACCCATAAAATATATATGTGCATGGAGCGTGTGTTTTGTTTATATTTTAATCCAAAAGTACAGCCAATATGCGACTGAATTACCAATCATTAGTCACAGTGGAGAGTCGGCAGGGAGCCGCGTCTCTGCGGGCAATCCTCGCGGATAAATACCTCAATAAATAAAGATAGTCGAGCGGCAGTGGCTACCCACAGTGGCCACGGCTTCTGCAGTGGCTGGCAGCTCCACTCCGGATGGTTATGGCCGTAAGCAGTGTTCGTAAGTGCGCTGATCGCCATCGCAACTGCTTCCTGTGTGCTCCAGCGAGCAGGGCTCGTGGAAGTCAGACGTGGCTGATGGACAGACAGACAGCTAGAATGGCGGATTCGGACGCAGTCCTCGATGTCTGTCTGTGTGTGTGTTTGTGTGGAGTCGCGAGCATTGGGTGCAGCTACGTCTAGGAAGGCGTTTCGCGGCGGTTAGTGGTTGCTTGGCGCTCGAATTTGGAGCAGATAATGACCGTACTTACCATTTGCATTCGCAGAGCGCTCCCCGCACTGGGTACTGGGTACCGCGTAATTACCTGCAATTTTCACTCCTTTCCAGGCACACACACACAGGCTGACTGACTTGTGCAGCACCACACCAGATGGCCCGTGTGGCACTGTCCTGCCCGCCTTGTCTGGCCGCATTACACAACCTCCATTGTTTCCGTTTTCCGCACAATTATTACTTATACAAAATGTATAAATTAATAAAAAGAAAAGGCCATTGCAGTTGCCATTGCCATTGCTGTGGCTGTGGCTGCTGCTGCTGCTGGTGCCGTGACCGCTTTTACGGCCACTTAACAAATAAATAAATGGGCCGCAAATTGCCGGGCAAAAAACGCAACAACGTAGCAGGCAGAACGAAGAAGCGTCTAACCACACTCCAGGACGGATCGGAGCGGGCCAGCAGTTTGGGCCAAGATTAATAGCTGTAATTGTTATTCATTGAGCGCCGTGCACTGCCATTGTCTCAACACTTGGACGGGGTTCCGGTGCCGGTCCCAACAGCTGCCTCCGACTAACATCCTCGACCGCAAGAACCTGCAAAACGGCCTGCAAAACGCTTTTTGCCAGCCTCTTCGTTCCCGTCTCCAGCACACAATTAATATGTTTCCCCAATGTTTATTTAATTTGCGATAATTTCTAGAATGCTGCTCGAAATGAAGCTGTCAATGACACATCTGTGAGCTAATAGCTCGCAGTCTCGCAGTCTCGGAGTCTGCCTCCCCACTCAAAAGTCCTTCGGCTAATCGGATATAATTGGCCGTGTGCGGAAATTTGTCAGCTAGAAGAGCACATGGCAAATGGCAACTGGCAAATGCTGCCATGGAGATATGACATGGGTGGACAAATGGCAGCAGAAACAGAGAACTGAAACAGGCCGAGAACACCAGCAACTTGGGGCGGATTTGTTGGCCTGGTGGCCTGGGCCCGAGGTTGTGGCGGGTGTTGCGGAATTGCGGCCAGGCCTCAGACTGCAGCCCCCGGGCGCAGAGCCCAGCGAACAATGTGCAAGTGAAGCCCCATAAATATTGTTTAATCGATGTTTGCTCTACGTTTTATTGCATTTATGGCGTTTTTAATGAGCGCGCCCCGAACTGGGGCTGGGGCTGCGGCTGGGGTCGGGTCGAAGAATCGCCAATCCATTGGGGCGAGCGGTGCCGCTGCCTCGTGCAACATTTTAACTTTAAGCCGCCAGCCAGAGCGGGTGGGGGGGCGGCACTAAAAGTCGCAAAGACTGACCGGAGACGAGCGCCGAGAGCCGAGGCTTACAGCATTTTTGTCAGTGACTTGGTGACTTTGAACCAGAGCTCCAGTTGCCTTGTCCTCCGCTGCGACTGGGGCAACAATGTATGCCCCGCAGCAGAGGGAGGAGCTGCGCGGCATTGCGCTGCCAATTGGCTCGTAAAATGTGGATTTTGCTGGCTGTTGCCTGTTTTGACTATTGCTGCCTCATGCCCCATGCCTCAGCATGGCTGCAGCGCCGGTTAGTGGCCATCTTATCGCTTTAACGGTGATTTAGCGATCCGCAGATGGGCTGCCGCTGCCGCTGCTGCAGCTCCTCCTCGGCCAGCATGGACTTGACTGATGTGATGTGATGCAATGCGGCCTGGCCCTGGCCATTAAAGTTCCTCATCAAGTTTTAGCGACCATTAAAACGAGATCCGCATTTAATTAACCAGCCCAAAATGTGAGCATGAATTGGCCAGCGGCGATTACCTGGCTTTCCCCCGAACCCCGGCCAGCCATCCGCACGCCGCAATCCCGTTTAGTTTGTTGCTGATTATGGCCCGTAAAATGGCCCAGTCTTATCCAGGCTTGCCCTGCACTCTGCCTGACTCCTGGGGATCCAGCGGGGATCCAGCGGGGCATCCTGCACTGCGCAGGAGTGCCAAATTGCTTAACAAGCCCCCAAAAAGCAGCTACGACTCCCAGCCAGAGAGCCCGGACGATCTGGCAGGGTGTTGAGTGGCAGATTACATGCATTAGGCTGTGCCCCCCCTTCCGACGAGACGCAGGCTGCCGTTGCTACACATTTATCGCGCCATGACAAATTTACGGCTTGTAATTGCAGTCAGATCGAAAATTAAACCAGCGAAAAGTCCACAACTTCATAAACCTCTGGCAGGCAGTCCGGGCACAGGAACCGCTTCCAGTCTGGCTCGTACGATCGAAAGACAATTGTCGGCGTGGCGTGGCCCCCCCGCCCCGCTCGTGCCCCCTGCGCAGTCGGTCAGAGTTGATCTTTCGCCCGAAATGGCCGCTACCCTGCAATTTGCGTCTCCGGTTTCCTGCGAGCTCCCAGCTCCAAGCTCCAAGCATTACTCACTTCACTCGATTCGCTGTTCCTCCGCCGCCGCCGCCGCCTTTCACCGCCTCTGCGCGGCTGCAATTGCGATTTGGGGGCCACAAATTGTGGCATCGACTACCGGCGCCGTCAACTTTTAATGGCGGCAGACAGGCAGCAGCAGCAGCAGCAGCAGCAGCAGCATTGATAGCCGCCCTCCCTTAGCTGTTGCGGAGAGTGTGCCACATTATTTATTCGTAAATTAGCCGCCCAGACGACCAGCTGGGCTGCCTGCCAGCCACGTCACAACAGGCACCACGAACAGAACACCAGCCACCCCCCACGGCAGCGCCAACTGGCCAGTAGCCACTCAGCACCCACTCACCCCCCACACACAGTCGGGCCTGGTCTGGTCTGGTGTTCGGGGTGCGGATGAGGACTCGCACTCGGACTCGGAGGCATGGGGAGTGGGTGCGGTGCGGTGCGGTGCGGCTTGGGGTGCCGCCCATTAGCGTGCGTCGGCCATGTTCATGTTGCCGTTGCCGTTGCCGTTGCATTATCCGCTGGAATGTCTGCCAGCAGCCCGAACTTAGAGCCCACTCCCCCAAGGGCTCGTGCGTTATGCATAATGTTTATGCTGTTCGCTCTTCGAAAACTAATGATGGCCCTTTGCACTTAAGGGCTGAGGGTGGAATGTGAAGCGAGCTTAGTAAAGTTTATAGTTTGACTGCGAACCAGGCGCAAACAGATGCCAGTTCATCCATGGATCGACGCTGATTTCAAGTGGGGAAAATCGAAATGGAGACAGGAGACTCTCCTGTGAGAGGCTCTCCTCTGCTTGTTGGTCAGTTAAGCCATTGCAAATGAGATCTTTGTGTGGGAACTGAGCCATTAAATATTCCATAATTGTCGAAGAAATTCAAATAAATAAAATTACCTGCTAAAGGAAACATCTCACAGGATTGCCATCCCATGGCAAGTGCACACATTACATTTCCATTTCCATTTACATTTCCATTAAGTTTTCTTGGGCAAAGGGACTAGAGACTCACCGCTCATCAGGATGCAGTGCCAACTCCAGCTGGCCATGTCCATGTCCATGTCCCAAGCCCGCGATGTGGAAGTGCTGGTGCGAGCATAAAAAATGAAGCCAGGGTGATCGACAAAAACACAAATAAATTATGAATTGCACTTTGGAGGCAGCATTCTGCGCTGCGGCGCTATCTGCACGCTGATTGATGGTTCCGCGCCTACGCCGGGCAGCAGCGGCGACGCAACGGGGAATTAAATGGTATTATTAAAAGGTAACAAGCTAAACGCCTTTTAAAATTCGGTGAGTGGCTGCCGCTGCGGCTGTAATGTTTCCCCACAGACCAGACACGGATACCGACACGGACACGGACATGGACACACAGAACAGAACAGAGCAGAGCAGAACAGAAGAAAAGGGCTGCGAACCCAAGCCCGAAACGTGTTATTTATGCATTAGCGGCGGCGTGGAAGGGTCATCATATGCGATGCTACTGGTGGTAGAAGAGGAACTGCACCTGCCAAAACGGGGGCGACGAACCGCCTCGATGTGACTGACTGACTGACGGCACCCTTGCCTCCTGTCTTCTGTCTTGTGACTCCTGTCTCCTGTCTCCATTGTGGATTTAAATAAATTCCAAATTAAGAAAAAACCCGACTAGGGGCAAAGGGTTCACCAGGCCGAGACCCCAGACCCCATCATCAATTCATCAAAACACATGCGCTCCACAGCCACATGGGACTGGGCTAGCCAAGGCGATCGGGGGCAGGTCTCCTCTGCTGCTCTGCTCCTCTGCTGATTAAAACAAAAAGGACGATAACCAGCGGAAAAAATTAGAGCAATGCGAACAAGGACGAGCTGAATATGGAATAAATTTCGGAGCGGCAACAGCAACAAAAAAGAGAACTGAAATGGTCAATGTTCCCGATAATGACGCAACATTTGAGGTTTTTTGTTTGGTAGCCGGCGGAAATACCTCGATGGACAGGTGAGTTTCAGCAGGAGCAGCCCAGATACGGCGGCGGCGGTGACTCTTCAGATGCGTATCGTGCGCGTGTCCAGCATGCGCTGTGCCTATGAGGATTAGTCCACGCTTCGACCCGACGGACTCCGACGGCCTCGTCCTCCGCGGTGGCTCGTAATCAATCGCGTGCGCGCGCACCAGCTCCAGCAGCAGCAGCAGCTTCAGCTTCAGCTCCAGCTTGGAGTTCTCATCAATGCTCTAATAAGCAATCTATACAGGCCTCCCTCTCTCTCTGGACGCTTGCATGACGGCTCATCACCTGCCTGTCGGATGAAGCAATCGAATATCGCAATCGACCTTTGCTGGCACCATTCATTCGATCCCAAACCGCTCCACTCCGCTCTTCTGCTTCTGCCCTGCCCTGCCCTGCTGTCTCTGCACATCATTTAGTTCAGTTCGGAGTTGGTTGCGTGATTTTAGCATTTGTTTCCTGATGAACTTTAATTACGGACTCTGCTCGCTGCCCTGCCTGGCAGCATCTGGCTGTATGCCTTTCGAATCCGGGGCTCGATCCCCGCTGCTTACTCTTGTCTTACATTAGTTGAAGGTGGCAACCTGCATCCACAGACACAGTCAGACCTGCATGTATGCGCAGTACTGACAGTAGAAATCTGCTCCAAAAAATCCCCCTCAGTGTTTGCAGCTTCCCTTTCTATTTCCCACGATGTAGCGTATTTGTTTGACAAATATTTGGGAGCATAAAAGCAGCTTGAAACATGGAATTTACACTTGGAATTTACTGGGTTGGTGGCTCACAGCACCTGTGTGTCGATCCGTTCCGTGGCCTTATCTTGTCTGCAGGCATTCGGATAATGCATTTTATTGACTCTTATTGACTCGAGCAACTGCTAATGCGTCACGTCCCGAGCGTGTGATGAATGCTGGGCGATTTATTAGCTGGCTGATTGAGCAGCAATCGATTGGTTGGCACCCCACCACCACCACCGAATTCCCAGGCCACGTACGACAGGCACGTTGTCTCGCAGGCGAACTCATTACCAAGATTGATATGGGGCCTAATAAGGTGTCATTACTGGCTGTACTTACACATATGTGCAGCCCAATATATGCCATGCAGCTTCCATAATTTGTTCCCCCTGCAGGCAGCGGCGACAAGTGCGACAAGGCTCTCTCTCTATGCGGCGATTAGCTGCGTTCCCCAGTCTGCCAGTCAGCCAGGCAACCTTTTATCGGCTTCGGCGGAAATCTCTTGTTCAACCCACACAGCCACAGGCAGAGGCACAGGCAGAGCCAGAGAACAGAGAACAGAGCACAGAGCACAGAGAACGCCGCGGCTCGTCCTTTATGCGCGCTGATACCTCAATACAAAACATCGATCCCTTTTTGATGATGATTTTTGATTAAGTGGCCTGCGATTTGTCAAAATATTTTACGCCGTCGAGCTGACAAGAACAACGAAAGAGACCAAGCCAGAGCCAGGGACAGGCGCACGTGATGGAGAGGTGGGGACACTTAGTGTCATCATCGCCATCAGCGTCGTCAGATTGTCTGTGACACGGCGGCAGCAGCAGCAGCTCGACAGAATAGCGATAGCAACAGACACAGAGACGGGGACGGTGACGGGGACAGAGTCGGGGGGGACAATGACAATTGCTGGCCACTCGGTTACCTGCCACTGTGCGACTCCCAGTCAGGTGAGCGGCAGGGAGCAAGAGATCCAGATCTAATCCAGCACTGGTCACGGCCGCAGTTGACATTAAAAAATACCCACGGCGCGTTATGCGATATTTCAATAAATGTGCGGCAAGACAATGCCGAAATAGTAAACAGTCGGAGCACTTGCCTGAGGGATCCCTGGGCTCCGAATAGTACGACAAAAAGAGTGACTAATTGGCCAGCGTACAGCCAGAGCACTGCGGGCTGCGTGCATCAATGATTTGTACAAACAAATGCCACGGATCTGGCATGGATCTGGCATGGATCTGGCATGGATCTGTGAGTACCCTCCTCAATGGCAGCTAATTGATGTGCACCAATAAATCTGAAAGTTGGCAAGTGAGAGTCGTGCAGACTGTGTGGAGGAGAACTTTATTTTGGCAGTGCGAATGAAGCCAAGAGCCACTCTCATTCACTCCAATTACTCGCACCGCCCCGAGAGCCAGCCTGGTTAAGTGGGGCTAATCCGCAGCAGCCCCGGAACCAAGTTCGGATCCACCTCACAGCCATCCAACACGTTCGAGGCCCGTCCCGTCCCGTACCATCCGAGAACGAGGATGAGGCTGAGGCTGAGGGGGCGCCGTGCCGGGTGACACATGCAGGCTATCGCTGGCCATAAAAGCAGCCACAGCAACGCGGATAAAAGCAGCTTTCACGGCTCAGCAACCGTGGACAGAATCGGCATTCAAGTGGCTCAAATTGTTCTGAGCAAAGAGCAAAGCAAAGCAAGCAGTAAATGCAGCAAATAAATGCTCGATGCTGTTCTCCTCTGTTCTCTTCTGTTGGGTCAGAGAAGCTGCAGAATAAATTATTAATTCCTGAATTCTGATGCATTGTGATGCTGTTTTGGCCCACTGTTTGTGGAGGGGCGACTGCCGGCGACTCTGCTGGGCTGTGCGGCGACAAAGGCTGACGCTGAAGTGATGACCGGACAACAAACTACATTCAGCAGATAAATACTGAATTTATGACTTAATTTAACTGCGAGCCAACGACAATTTTGATGATACGGCCACGGACCTGCGCTGCATTCGGGTGTGGTGTGGGGTGGTGGCAGGGCACGCCGCGGACTGAGTGGGCAGTGGCAGCCACGGAGCGGACATAGCACCGCAGAGCCCGTACATTAGCCAATCCTGGTCGCACATCGCTTCATTCACAGCCCCAGCCCCAGCCCCAGCCCCAGCCCCAGACATACATAATTCAAGTTGTTGCATCGACTCGGGCACAGCGAGTGGGGCACGGGCACGGGCAGGGCTTGGCTTGGCTTGGCTTTGGTCGATCTTGATGTCTCTATTGGCTGCAGACATATCCAGAGAGAAGCTGTTGCCCCCAGCAGAAGTGCGAAATGGGGATAGGGAATGTGAATGTGAGCCCCGGAACAGGATCGCGAATGGAAATGGGACTGCAGCAGAGGCAGAGGCACAGCCACAGGCACAGGCAGAGTGAGGAGCGATGGTTATCACTCAGCTAGCTTGCAGCAGGGTATCAAGTGTGATTCTGTCCGGGGCTCTCAATTAATTTATCGTCCCATTTCGCGCACAAATTGAGGCTGAATTAGAGCAAACTCCAGCTGGCTGGCAGGCGATGTCTATGGCTCCTCCGTCCCTCCGTTCGCAGCTCGAACAGATGACAGCAGTAGGAAATCTGGGCATAGGTTTTGAGGCTATGGCGAGTCCGTCAGGTTGGTTGGCTTGCCTCGGCCAACTGTTGGTCGGACAAAAGGAAGAGGCAGGGCAGGAAGCAGCGCACAAAATGTGTTCTGCACCTCTGACTGCCTTTGCGTGTCTTTGTGGTGGCGCACAAAAGATTTTCACTTGCAGAGGCACCTCCACTCCACTTCCATTTCCATCTTTCCATCTTGAAGTCGACTTTGTGACAGCAATTAGCCGTCTCAGTCAGCCGGCTTGGCTGGGCCAGGGTGGAAGGGAGCCGCCGATAAGGGTCACACAGCGCCTTTCTCTCTCCAGTTTCGTTTTCCCCCAAAAAAGACAAATTGTTGCCCTCACAGCACAGCACACAGCACACAGGCTGAGCGTTCCGTGACCCAAACAAATTATTAATTATTAATTGGGGAAAATATTCCGTAATTGTAGCGGTCGCTTCTTCTTGGCTGAGTGGCTGACAGTGCCCGAAAATTAAATGAAATTAGCCGGCCAGGTAATTTCACTTTGCATGTGACGAATTTTCCCAATCTACCAACTCGAGCCCCGCCCCAGGAAAAGGTGCGTGAGCAGATCCCAAGCCACTGGCTGACTGACTGACTTGTGGTCTTCGTAGTTCTTGGGCTGCTGATTGCCGGGTTGCCGGGTTGCTGGTGGGTGATCCGTTTGATTGAACCGACAGCTGGAACTGCCACTCACTTCCTGGCCTGGCCTGGCCCCAGCCCCCTTCCCACACATAGCTGCAGGCGATAATTGGAGCGCTAAATGAACTAACCAAAACGAACCCGAACCCAAACCCAAGCCCAAACCATTTGCGACAGTTTCGAGCCCGAACCTGGCATTGCCCAGTCCCCCCAACGGTGATAGGGGCTAATGGAGAGATGAGCGGCAACGCAGCAAACTTAATTCAGGCTGCCCAATCGGTCGGGACAAGTCTGCAGATTGAATGCATTTAACACTTTCGAGCAGTTAACAGGGCCAGTTCTGACGCCTGTCCCCGGCCCAGCCCCAGCCCCAGCTTCAGGTCCAGCTTCAGATTCGAGGCACCGAGCCCCGCATCCTGTCCCATCCCAGGCCCCACCAAAGCTGCGCTCCGAGTCACACTCTGCGAACGAAAGAACGCGCAGCGACGGGTCGATAATTTTGATTTATGTGGGTAAATCATGAAGGGAACGCAAAGATTTACGATGGATCAGCGGCAGATTTATTACTTTTTGATAGCGGGCGAGCGAAGAGTGCAAAAAAAGGACTCGACTCGATGCCGATTCAGCTGATAATATCGCCCCAACGGAACCCCAGAGCCCCGCAGCCCCGCAGCCGCTTAATGCGTGCCGCCGTGTATTTAAGTTATTCTAATTTGGCCGCGTCTGCTGCTGCTGCTGCTGCTGTGTTCTCATGACGACTGGACGGCTTTGCTCCTGCCGTAGAGTGCAGCAGAGGTGTCAGCATTTCCGCTCCTGCTGCTCACAAATGTCGCCAGTGTCGGATAAGGAAGGGCTCTGGGCTGGGGCGGCTCTGGCTCCCCAGCACAGCTACAGGTCAAGGTCCAGATAAAGATCTCTGGATCGGCTGCCCAGTGTGACAGTGACAGCAGTTCCTGTGCTGCATGCGAGTATATGGGAGCATTAGTCGTGAGAGTACAAATCCAGTCAGCCAGCCAGCTCCGGGATGCTTTATTTGAGTATTTAAAGCAGATTCAGGTAAAGTGTTTAATGAATGGATTATCTACTCAGTCCCCTTGCCACAATAATCATAGGCGAGAGCAGCCCAAGAGCGAAAATATTTTACGGCTGCGAAAATGTTTCTGCCAAGCACAAAAGTTTCTGCTTAATGGCAATTATGGCGCTCGGTTATTGCTACATTTTGTGTAGAATTTTGCTGCATATGAAAACTATGTTTCTTTTCTCGTATTTCCAAGCGACTTGCACAATGCCCCCGAGTGGGAATCCCCCACTTAGTCTGCAGCGCAGGGCTGCTGCTGCGGTAATTAATGGCAGCCACATCTTGTTGCCAGTTTCGATTTTGCAGCTCCGTGGCCGTTTTCGTTTCGGTGGCGCAAAAAGCGGCAGAGCTGGCAGCGAGCTGCGGCCGCGACTCCTAGCTGGGCTTCGAGTGCAATTATAACGGTGCAGCGTGGTAATTACCTGTGAATGGCATTTGCATAATAACAGCCGTACCGCCGTACCGCTACAATGGGCGATATCAATGTGGGAGTGCGGACGGGGGAGTGGGTGGACGCGGGTGGCTGCAACGGTCGCGTTTCTGCAGGCAAATGCCCGCAAAAACAATCGCAATTACCAGGCCACAAGCCGCGCAGGGGGTCGCGCCGTACACTGCGCGTCGCCCCACGCGAAGCAGCCATAAAGGACTCTTTGCTTCGATTATAATATTTGGGAAATTAAAAAGAAATGGCAGCATGGCCAGTGGAATAGTTGGAAAACCCGAGATACTGGATCGTTTGATGCTGCTCAGTCCCCAGAATATATTTCACCTTCTTTCACATTCAGCTGCGAAATATCGCGCAGTGCACTTGGTGGGCCTGGTCCCTGTCCCTGTCCCGGTCGCTGCTGTTGCTGTTGCCGCTACCGTTGCCCATCGACCCAACACGCTTGATGGCATCGCCTCCATCCATTGCCCTGCCGACGCGACGTGGGGTGTTGGTTGGCTTTGGGCTGGTGTTGAGGTTGGTGCTGCCACTGCCACTGCGACTCCGACTGGGGGCCACGCTCTGACGGCTGTGCCGCCATTTTGTTGCGCTGCCGCTGGCCTGCTTGCCTGGTGGCAAGTGCACTCGCCCCCGCCACCGCCGCGTTGCACGTTGCACTGTGTGCCGCAGCGGCGGCTCGTCAGGCAGTCGACAACAATGTTAATCGCTCCTATGGTTTGCTCAAGATTCGGGTGACTAAAGACGTTTCTACGTCCATTTATATGCAAATTGCGGTAGTTATCGCCATTTTGTTTTTCATGTTTTTACGGCCGCTTGGAGCTTGGAGCTTGGCTCGTTTCTCTTGCTGCGCTTTTTGTGCAACTTCTAATTGCAGCTGCCGCAGTGGAGCGCGGGAGCTGAAGTTGCGGATGGAAATGGAGTTGGAGATGGAGATGGAGTCGGAGAGATGGCGATGGCTTGGAGCTGGGAGAAACTAACTGGCATGGAAATGAAAGCGTAGCTGCCATGCAACGAGTCGAGTGGCGGGAGAGCCGGGAGAGCTGGCCCCCGATAGCTACTGGAACTGCATTTAATTAACCCTATAACGTTTCGCTAGCCAAAAGTGCCATTCTTCGATCGTTTGAATTTGAATTTGTGAATTATACGTTGCGGTCACTGGACACTGGGCACAGAACCCCATGGAGTCCGAATCGGAGCTGTTTTGCGAGCCAAAATGGACATCCCATGTAATGGTTTGGCCCCCATTCACGTTCCCGGGGACACGTTTCTGAGTTTCTGAATCTTGCAGAGCGACGGCAGTCAATCGATGGAGTGGAGTGGAGTGGCCTGGAGTGGAGTGCAGGAGTGCAGGAGAGGAGAGCAGAAGCGGCTTTGTTATCGAATGCAAAACTATTTAGTCGTTGCATGTTGTTAATAATTTTAAAATCAGATTTCCGCAAGTTTGACGCAGACACGAAGGTAGTCAGTCGTTGCCTTGGCTGGAGGAGTTTTTTGTTTGCTGTGCTGTGCTGTGTGCCCCATGACGTGTCCGTGTCTTGATTGCGGTTTTTTCTGCCACTGCAGTGCGCCCTTAGATAGTGGCAGCAGCAGCAGTGGCAGTGGCAGCAACTGAGCAGCCAGCGCCAACTGCTACTTAAAGAGGGTCGGTCAGCAGGAGTGGAGTGGATCGGGCACCGCTCCTGACAATTGTTGCGCAATTACACAGAAGACCTATGGGCACGCAACTTTTGGACGGTTCTGCGGCCCAAGACCAAGACCAATCCCAAAGCCCAAAGCCCAGAGCCCGGCCCTGCCCTCACCTCACTCAAAAACCAAATCCAAACAGACGCTTAAGTCCGCAGTCCGCATCACGCCTCAGCAAACTCAGCAAACTGCTGCTGCTGCTGCAGCTCCTGATTCTGCTGCTGCTTCTGCTGCTGCTGCTGCTGCACTGCAGCCAGTGTGCCATGCTGTCCTCAAGTTCGTCCTCAATCACGCCATCGGCCATGCACATGGACTACCACGAGTGTACAGTGCTGTCCGTCTGCGGCAGATCTGGCCTCGTCGTGGCCTCGTCTTGGATGTTGTTGCTGTTGCTGCTGTTGCTGCTTCTGCAAAATCAATGTTGACGCAAATACGTGTATGTAGAATCATTTTGCCGACAGTTCGGACTTATTTCTTTCGCTACCGAATTTAATTGGATTTTCTCCCTGACTTAAGGGCTTTAACTGCTGTGGTATGTGGAAATCATTTCTGGCCCCAGTCCCGTCCCAGACACGCAATGCCGCCCCATACCCCCGCTCTCCACCGCCTGTTCAGCTGCAAATTTGCTCTTGTCGGCGTTGCAGCAGGAGGAGCCGCTGCGGCGACGGTTGACACTCCTCAGTGGCCCCATCGGCAGGCCAGGCCAGGCCAGTAAAAACTTACTTAATTTAGCTTCGGCGAGAAGTTAATCATTGCATTGCGCCCATAGGCGGGGGGACTGGCGGGGATCCTCTGATGAGTGCGTGCTCGCTGCGATATTGATGGACATGAGCTCAGCCCCCCTCTCTCTCGCTCTCTCTCTCTTCCCGCTTCTCGATCGTATTGCTGATCCAGGTATGCGCAAACATAACCCCACTTTCGGAGGCTCCACTCGAATGACAGATGAATACTGATCGATTAGAAAGTGAAGTGGCTATAAGCAGTCGTGGAGGAGCGTAGATCGAGCTCAGCTTGCTTTGTGCCGCCTGGCTGCATTTGTCGGGGATTGTGGATAAGCCAGACCCTGAGTTGGCTTGGACACGGCTGGCTATGGGTGCGAGAAGTACACCGAAATAAATATTCAATCGCCGATAGAATGCTCAGTATTTATAGAGAAATTTTGCATAAATTCTACTGGTCTTAGGAACATTTATTTGCGAATGAAGTGGGAGGAATGTTCAAAATATTCGACTCTTATTATGGAGAATATATGCTGACTCTCTACCTAAAGGGAAAATATACTCCTGCTCAATCTGTGGCCCAGGGATGGAGCTCTGCTGTGAAGAGAGAGAAAGAGATTACTTCCAAGATTCAGGGGATAGATCATAATTCCAGCTCGAGTTTACTTTAAAAGCTGTGAGACGTGTGAGGTGTAAGACTTCCACAGAGGCTACAATGGACTAATCGATCTGCTCCGTTCGCATTGAGTCGGAGCGCGACTCGGAGGCGGCTTCCGGCATTACGCTGCAAAATCTGGAGAATATCTATTTGTATGCAAATGGAACATGTTGCTGGGGGCCACCAGAGCCCATGGAGCCAGACAAAAAGCGACACCTTAATCATTCTGAGCAAGCGCTAAACATTTCCGATCTACAAAAACAGAAACTAGAGCGTATTTCCGCCAGCCAGGGGCCCAGACCCAAAGGGAGTATGTACAAGGTATGTACGTATGTATGTACATATGTATGTACAAGGTATGAATGTCTCCTGGAGGAAACCCTGTGGAGAAAGCCGTGCCAGAAAGCTATTTTGTATTTGTTTACTGGCATTCAGAAATTCCGATGGCCGCTCTTCTCTTTTGTTTGGTGGGGGCGGGGGGTTATAGCTGCCCCGACGTTTACTTTTTACGGTTCACCAAGTGGTGGTAGGTCGGCCAGTGCCCACACCCACACCCACTCCCCGCTACTCGGCGGTGGAAATCAGCATATGCATATGCCTACATGTGGGTAAACACCACCGCGTCGCTAACTGTAGGCACAAAAACTCCGCCCTGGGGCACTTCTTGTCTACATTGTTTGGAATATTTTCAGCCGGACAGCGGACACAACAGACGGACAAACGGACAGCAGCCGGCAAACGGCAGACAACAGAGGGGCAAACAAACAAAAACAGGAAGCGTGGCTACCACAAATATGCACGGCACAGGGCTTGGTTTTTGGCTTGGGATTGGACTGCGACTGGGACTGGGACTGGGTTGGGTTGGGTGCCTCCATGTGGAATGCATGTAGATACTAGATCACTATCTGGCTACGAACTTTGCCACAGGAATAATGGCGGCCGCCAGGCGTTGGCCGGGGGCGGCCATAATTAATGCGCCCATCCCTTTCCCTAGTCCTGGCCCGAAAAATGCTGCACGAAACGCAATTAGAAGCGGGCGTAATTTGTTGCCGGCGGGCTGCAGATGGGGTTCGGTTCGCCCACGGCTTCCTTCTGCATGTGTGTGTGTTTTTGTGTGTGTTTGCGATAAGTGTTTAATTAGCCGCGTTATTAATCTAATCAATCATGGAGGCCGAAATCAATCATCAGGGGGAGCGCGGTGGATGGTGCAAAGACTGGCTATCGGCTCGGACAGAGACCAACTTCCCTTCAGGCCACTCCACTCCCCGCTATCTGCTTTGAGCAGTGAATGCAGCTGCTCATTGGCTCGCTCATTGCAGTGCGTGCGAGCGAGACGACTAGTGCTGCGGCTGCGCTTGACAGCGGGAGAACGCCGTGAGGAACGAGAGCACTTGGTCCCGCCTCTCAGAGAGTTTTTCTCTCCAGTTTCGAGTGGAACTCAATCGGCACACACTAACGGGTATTATATCACATGAGTCGAATGTTCCCCCGCTCTCTGCGCTCGGACGACTAAATATTTTTAGTGGAAAGCGACTTTTGCTTAGTCTTCTATCCAATAAATAAATAAATTATTGGGACTGCGTCAACAAATGTGTGTGTACGGGGGGAGCGTGTTGGTTGGGGAGACTCGTGTGTCTCCGTCGTTTGGCGTGCGCTGGAGCATTCATTCCGCTGGAAAAGTTCACCTCTCAATCGGCCAGTATCGGGTGGGTGGGTGATCATTGTTATTCTGGCTGCTGGCGGATTATAGGCCATTAAAATTGATTATTCCCCATTATCAGCGCTGGGTGGCACGCCCCCCACCCCACCCACCAGACAGGTGGACACGCGTGAGTGTCCCCGCCAATTACCTGCCTCTCCCTGGCTGACTCCAATGACGCCTCCGTGTGGTGGTTCCGCACTTGGCGACGGCGCCTGCGGTTAGAGCCATTGGATTCCAGGCAACAAACAGCCCGATGCTCTGCTCTGCCAAAACAAAGCAGAGCTCCCGACACTGTCATCGACACCGACACCGACACCGAGAGAACCACTTGGCAGCCATTACATCGACCAGCCTACCCCCTACGCCCGTGCGACACTCCATCCTCAGCAGGGTACATCCATTCACATCAGCGCCGCATCCATAGCCAACCAGTGTCGGTTGGCCATTTTGCATCCTCTTCAGCGGGGAGTGGGGTGGCAGCGGACAAGTAAATCAATTAGCTGGTACCCCCCACCCTCCGCACAGCTGGCTCCGACTGCCACTGCAACTGCATCTCTCTCTCTCTCTCTCCCACTCTCTCTGTGCCTCTCGCTTCTTGCAGAGTTGTGCGCAGGCTTTTACTGCTCTCTCTCTCTCTCCCTCTTTCCTACTGTCTCTTTCTTTCCTGGAGGATTGAGTGCGCGGATTCATTGGTTTTCCTCCGGCCTTGCCAGCAGAATGTCCACCCTAATGCGCTTTTTGCCTGAGCAGAAGAAACTTGCAATTCTCAACTGGCAGCGCAGCGCCTTCTGGGGGCGGAAAGTTTGACAAACGACAATGCACCAGAATGAGCCCGAATGTGGGGCTAATTAATTATTGAACTTTTACAACTGCATCTCTGTCTGGCTGTCCTGCCTGACTCTGTTTCTGCTCAAAGAGAGCACTCACTCCGCAAAGCGCTCAAGTGCGCACTCTCACTCGGACTCACACTCACACGCCACCACCACCGCAGTATCCAGTGGGTATCCCCTTTCCAATGCGCGCTCGCCTGCTCAGCTCAGTGCTCAACCACAACCACAAGCAAACCAGAATACAGCCCCACAACAGCAGCCGATCAACCCAACCCCTCTGCACCTTCGCCCAGAGACACGGGCAGGGGCAAGCAAAGTAAGTCTCGGCTGGGGCCAGGCCTGGCCACAGCCAGCTTGCTCACAATCCCCCAGTCGGCGTGAGTGAGCGCGCGTCGGCGACGGTTCCGGTTCGCGTTTCGTTCGTTTCGTTCGTTTTTCTGTGTTCTGTTTTCGGAGAGAGCCACGACACGACACGCCGACGAGTTGCGAAGGGCCGTCGGAAAAACAAATTTTCTAATTTCCCATTGGCTTCCCAGCTGAAGATGCCACCTGCTGCTGCTGCTGCTGCTGCTGCTGCATGACTGACGTGGACAGACTTCCAGACAGCTCTTCCCCACCCGAGATCACACAGTTCTGGCGCGCTGGGCATGGCTACAACGGCGACGAGCACAACTCCAGCCCCAACGAGGACTCCCACAAACGGTGCCAACGCTTCAGCTTCAGCTGCACCGCCCAGAGGAGGCCCTCAATCGCCGGGAGCCATTATGCCGACGGGTGCCAGTGCGGCGCCCAGCGTCTCCCTAGCCATGACAGCGGTGCCAATGCCAATGCCAATGCCGTCGCACGTCCATCTTCTGCCCGGCAGCGGCGGCCAGCCGACGGCAATGACGCCCGTTTCGCCCACAGCCGCACCCACAGGTGAGTGCTGAGGTGGTAAAATGATGCACCCTTTCAGCCTGCCCCCTCCTGCTCCTCCTCCTCCTTCGCCTGGTTGCACGCTCCAGGGCACTGCGAATTTCGGGGGTGAAATTCCGTGAAGTGACAGGGATACGGGGGAAACAGAAACAGTTTAAGACCAAAGACAAAGGCAAAGGCCAGCCACTGCCACTAGGCAAATGCCTGCTGGAAAGTGCAATGATTTGGAAATTTCACAACAGCATCGCAGCGGCAGCCACAATAAGTTGCAGTATATATAAAATATATATAGATATATGTATGTATGTATACCCAACGGACAGGGGACACAACTGTGGCAACTGTTTTGGTCTTTCGCACATCAGTGGCAATTTGCTTTGCACCAGTATGGGTTGTCAAATAAAATTAGTTCATGTCGTGGCGGCCATCGAGGGGCTACTCACAGTCCCGCAGTCCCGCAGTCCGCTGTCCGCAGTCCGGGATGGTCTGCCAGGTTGCGGAGGGGGGGCAGGCATTGGTGCGAGCAGCGGGCCAAAGCTTTGACTTGTCTCCAGAAGGTGTTGGAAGTTGCACAATAAATAAATAATTATAAAAGAGCTCAGGAACGGGGGCAGAGAGCCACAGACAAAGCCAAAGACAGAGAGAGAGTGGCCAAGCAGCACACACACACACACACTCACATGGAGGGGCATCAACAGCACAGCCTGAGCTCAGGGACAGGGATGGGGGGCAGGCATGGGTACATGTACATACATTGAAGTTTAAGCATAGGGCAGAAACCATACTTAGGGCTCTCGGGTTACGTGGTGCGTGTATTGGCATTATTCTTAGAAAGCCAAGCGCATAAAAGGTGTGCACGATGATTTTCGCAGAGTGGAGAGTGCCGCGGAGGAGCCTCGCCGGCTCAGCGACTAAGCGGAGACCATAGTGCAGTTATAGGTGCCCATATGGGGCAACGTAACGTAACGATCCAGGGACATGTCTCAACTGAACGAGGCAGCGAAAACTATGGATTTGCTTCCAACAATTTTACCTCGAAAATTTCACGAAAATTTACGATTTCCATCAATTTACGAAGAGATTTTAGATCCACGAGTACTCCCGCATCTTTATGTGTACCGAATTAAGCAAGAAATTAGCTAGACATATTCCTTGGCTACGGCATCCCATATTAACCCATTGGAGCTTCACATCTTTGGATTTGCATTCCTTCAGACCGATCACTGATGGGATTATCCCGATACACAGGGATTTCTGGCTAGTTAGAGGTGCCACATGCAGCAGCAGGTTCCCCCCAGCGTAGGGAACTGCCCCCAGACACAACGTGCGACGTAGTGGCAGTAAAAACCAGAAGCCTTAGACGACGAGTAATGCGCTGCGCGCGACAAACAAGATCAGCGAGCAGCAAGCGAGACGCGGGACTGTGGCTGGGACTGGGGCATGGGGCATGGACATGGATGGGAGCCACACATAAAAAGCGAGCCAGCACTTTAATTTATATGCAGTGCCGGGAGGGAGCTGCGCAAAAACCTACCGGTAGCAATAAATCAAACTATCAATTGAATTCCGAGGCGATCATCACTTGTGGGGAGCGCGATGCGTTCCCGATTCCCGATCCCGAACCCGATCCCGATCGTCATCGTCTACATCGCTTCTTGTTATAAGTCGCACGGTGACGGGCCACTACAACTGCGAGTGGAGCTTCTCCGGGTAGGGGCAGATGCTGCACGGGAGGAGTGCAGTTGGCGCGATTTTAAGCCGCTTTTGCAATTGACTGAGGCGCGTCGGGGCAGTCGGAGCTGTCGCATTGCCACTAACGTAGTAAATCATCGGTCGCTCCTGCTCTGCTCTGCTCTGCTCCCAGTTGCCAGTTCCAGTCCGAGTCTCCAGCTGCTGATGCTGCGCGCGGCATAAATCAAGCATAGCCATAGCCATAGCCATAGCTGCGACCACAACAATTGGTGCAACATGCGAGTGCAACAAATTGTCCAGCAGCGCAGACTGCAACTGGAACTGGCGACTGGCGACTGCTGACTGAAGACTGGAACTAAGCGTACGAGTAAGTGGGGTCGCCGCATCTGCATGGGCTTAATTAGTGGCTGCTGCTGATCGGAGCCGCCCAATCGGTCCAAGAAAGAGCATACCAGGCGGCTGGAGGCACTGGCAACTGACGACTGACGACTGTCTGTGGCCACACAGCGAGCGAGGTGGATCGCTCCAAAAAAGAGGTGTTAAAATGTGTGCAGTTCTCGCGATCAGATAAAATGTCAAAACGAACATAAAAGCTTCTACATCTGAGGAATGGCAATGCCAATTGCTGGCAGCACAGTGACAGGCGATCCGATCTCCGATCTGCGATCTCCGATCCGGGTCCAATCCGAAGAGGAGCGACAACAAATTGCCAGCGTCTGCAGAACGTCAGGAATTCCATAAATTCCAACTGCAATCGCCGGCAGTCGATGTCGATGCTGCCAGTGATTCTGCAGCAGCCGCAGCAGCAGCAGCCGGTCGGTCCGCTAATGGACCACACCGCGTCCATTATGCCCATAAACGCTGACACTTCCGCCACCGTCCGGCTGTCCACATCTCTGGCCATCTCGCCAGCTCCAGCTCTGACTCTGCCTCTGCCTCTGACTTTGAGGCGAACCTCAGCTTTGACGTCGTCGATCAACCCAGCAAGCCGAAATTTGTCCAACCATCTCATTGTCTCATCTCCCGACACCACATCACAGGCCACAGGCCAGCGGACTGCAGCCTGCAGACTCCTCTCGAGTGCCGCTCGCTGATCGCGCTACAAATTTCTTGGTGTTGCTGTGTCACGCGCGGAATGCCGGCAACAGCTTCGTTTAAATTCCAATTGACATTTAATGATTTTCGAGCCCCCAATGCCTCGTCCCTGCCGCACACTTATTTCGCTTTGTTTCCTTGCCATTGCAGTCCTCGCACAGCCGCACAGCCTCAGCCCATCCGCGCCAATGATGGCCCAAGGAACACCACCCGCTCCCACGATGGTGGGCGGACTCTTCTGCGGGGGAAACGGAAACGCACCTGCGGCAACGGCCACCGCCACTGCCAACGCCACCAATCTGAACGCCTTGGCCTCACAGCACCGCCTGCTGGAACTGTCCCGCTTCGGACTGCGAGGATACGATCTGGCGCAGCACATGCTCTCCCAGCAAGGAGCCGTCTCCAAGCTGCTAGGTAAGCAAGGGGCAAGGGGCCAATGGGGGGACGGTGGCAGGGCCTAGCAAATGCAATCAACGGCGTCATCCGGGTCCGATTTGGCATAACCGATTTGGCGGGACCACAAAACACGCGCCCCAAATGCAATTGCCAGGTGTCCCGCCGCATTAGCGGCCCAAGCGTCCCAATCGATTGGCTTGGGCTCCGTTGCTGGGGTCACGTAAACACGACAAATCGATTGGCCATCGCCCTGCCTCCCCCAGTTGCAGCTGGGCAGGGGCACAACACCCCCACCCCACTCTCTACTCACTCCAGCGATATCCACAATCAGAACTGGAGCCCTCAGAGTCTTCAGCAGCCGCACACCTGTTGCCACCTGCGAGTGCGGCACTTGACCATGTCATTTGCAATTCGCCACCAAGCGCTGTGCACTCCCAGCAGCTAATTTCCCTTCGAACTTAACGAAGAAGAACCCCCCTTCTGATCTAGATTTTTGAACTTCAGATTCTTTAAACTCAGAGCCAAAGCGGGGATCACTTTTGAATCTATCTGCCATGCTGTGCAGATTTTTGTAGGCTCTTTTTGTGACTCTAAAATTGGTGTCAGGTGTCAGGCAATTCAATAAAAAATATTACTTTTAGGGGAAAATGAAGGAAAACTTGGTTCGCCTTCTCTAGTATTTCTCCATTCGCACCAGAAATTCTAGATGTTATAATAATGAGTATGCGACAAAGAAGAGGCAGAAGAATATACTCAGAACTATTTTCATGATCGTATTTGTCGACTACTAGGAGTTTTTCCTCATCCCTTCATCCAGTTCAAGCCTCAAGCGACGCCCAGCCATTCCCCTGGGGCGCTGACATGGAGACACCAAATTAAATGCTCCATAAAACTATGATTTAGCCACCTCCAGCCTCCCTCCAAACACTACAGCCAAATGAAATGCCAGCCAAGATTCGCACCTGACAGGTGCATCATTAACGTGCGCCAGCATTGATGCTGTGTGCCACCAAGTGGTGTGATGAATGAATCGGCCCATTCACAAATATTCATTAGCGCGGCCTCAAATCACAGCATTCAATCTACACACACACATATGTATATATATACATATAAATATATATATGCAGATATGCGGGTGCGAGTCGTTTCCATTTTAGCCATTCAAATTGTGCAAATAGTTTCCGTTTTGTGCAGTAAGCCCAGTGCAATAGCTACACTGAGCGAAAGCAGCTACAACTAGCTAGGCAGCGTCCCAGTCCCCCCTGCCAGAAGAAAGACAGGTTTAGCTTACAGCCCCTGCCCTGCCCGCACCCTCTTTGCGATCGGCGCTTGGGGGTTTTCTCCCAGCGCAGCTTCGCCGCTCAATTTACAAGATAAACGCGCGCGCCTGTCAACCGCTTCCGACGAATTATCGTTTGAGCCGCGGCGAGGCTGTGACGGAGTCCCAGTCCGACTTGGAGTTCGCGTCTCTGGTCTGGGAGCTTCTGGCGCTGATGTTTGTCAAATATTCAAATTAGCGCGCCGTTGAATGGATGGCGGCTCCCCGACTTAATTGTCTAGCTAGTTAGTGGCAGTGGGGCTGGGCAGGGCACGGCTGGGCTGGGCAGGGCAGGGCAGTCAGTCAGGTAGCAGGCAGCTCGAACCCATATGGTAGCAGACAATGCAATGCTGCCGCAGGGCTTTTGACCCGCTCGTAACGCCCACACGGCCGGGCAGCGAGGAGGCAGCTGAACAATGTGAGAATTATGCGAGTCGCACAATGCGCCAATGCCGCCAGCGAAATGATTAGAATGGTTATACAAGCCACGTGGAGGTCGAAGGTTGATCGGACAAACATATGTATAATATTTAATGTAAACTCTCCCTTTGCAGGCACTTTGCGACCACCGGGCCTCATCGGCGGCTCCAAGCCCAAGGTGGCCACCCCAACGGTCGTCTCCAAGATCGAGCAGTACAAGCGCGAGAATCCAACGATTTTCGCGTGGGAAATACGCGAGCGACTGATCAGCGAAGGTAAGATGCGGATGCGGAACAATAGGGCCAGAGATGATCGGGAATCCTGGAGTGGAGTGGAGTCCTGCCTGCTACAATGAGAGTAGCCGAGCTAATTAACTGACAGGGAACCCCCGAAAGCGAAATTGCACAACAAATGACAACGGTCGCGACAAGAGGAGTCGAGTGGAGTCTGTCCTCTTGTCTTGCTGTGCGTCCTGCTCTGTGGACTCTGGCTGCTGGCTCTGTCTTTGGCTTTGACTTTGGGGCGGGCAGTGCAGGTTTACGCGCTTCTTCAGCAGCGTTGGGGAGACACTGACAGAAGCAGAAGCAGCAGCAGTTGGAGCAGCAAAAGATCAGCCATCAGCCATCAGGCATCGGTCTGGATTGATGTGTTTATGGTGCTCGTAATGCGAATGCTTTGCGATTTATCCGCGATCGGATAGCACAGTCGCAGTCCCAGTTTTAGTCCCCGAGCGAGGCTCATTTAATGTTGTAAGAATATATTGTTTCAGCGGCGTAGATTTAGATTTATCGATTGGCTAATTTATGAACATCCGTTCCGATCCGTTCCGTTCCAAGAGGGGAGTGGGGAGACTCCACTCGCATCCACTCCACGTCGCTGGCGATGTCGATTGATATGTAAATGTGCTCACATTTGTGTCACTCATTTCGGGGTCCAGTCCAGTGCGGTCCGTCTGCAAGGGAACGATAATCAGAATGGGAGTCCACTAACCACTAACCAGCAATCGAAGCAAAGCCAGCAGCCAACAGCCAGCAGCCAGCAGTTGATGGCAGTTGACAGTCGCCTGTGGGCAGTGGACATAGGCAGTCAGTTCGGATCGCTCGGGGCAATGAATCGTTCCGATAGCCATCTCTCACATGAGACGCACGAACACACAGGCGGAACTGGAACTGCCGCTGGCGCTGGACCAGGGAGAGGCAGAGGCAGATTCAAATCGCGAATGGTCGGCTCGTCGGCCCGCTCATTACAGTCAATCGTTGGGCTCATTTGTTGGGGGTCATGAGCGGGTCATGACGTGCAGCATCCGGTGCTTTCATTGCTGGACTCCGCTCTTTCCACAGGTGTCTGCACGAATGCCACCGCCCCGTCGGTGAGCAGCATCAATCGCATTCTGCGCAACCGCGCCGCCGAGCGCGCCGCAGCGGAGTTCGCCCGTGCCGCCAGCTACGGCTATGCCATGCATCCCACGCACCCACATCCGTACACGAGCTTTCCCACGTGGCCCGGCCACCATCCGCTGTGGGGCGCTGTGCCCCTGCCCGCCGGCGGAGCTCTGCCCGGCAGCAGCAGCTACGGCAGCGACGCCAATTCCAGCTCCAATTCCCATTCCAATGCCAACTCCCACAACACCAACAGCGGCAGCGCCTGCGGCGAGAGCAGTGCGGGGAGTGGACGCCTCTCCCTGCCGGCCCTCTCGCCGGAGTCGGGCAGCAGGGAGAGCAGGAGCAGGAGCAGCCGCTCCCCGGAGGCGGATGCAGAGGCCAACCGTGTGATTGGTGAGTGGTAAAAACGGGCACACCCCCGTGAGGAATGGCTGAGTAAAGGCCTCGCTCCCTTTGGCAGATATCGAGGGGGAGGACAGCGAGTCGCAGGACAGCGACCAGCCCAAGTTCCGCCGCAACCGCACAACCTTCAGCCCCGAGCAGCTGGACGAACTGGAGAGGGAGTTCGAGAAGTCGCACTATCCGTGTGTGAGCACCCGCGAGAGGCTGGCTGGCAGGACCGCGCTGAGCGAGGCGCGGGTGCAGGTGAGTTTCCGCTTCCGTTTCCGTTTCTGGCTGCTGAAATATGTACCGTCATTGCCTACTAACCACATCGAATCAGAAGCGAACACACAGACACACACACGGACAGACAGACAGACACACACACACCCCAGCCACTCTTTCTTTATCAACTAACAAATTGTCTCTCCGTCGATTGATCAATTAGGTTTGGTTTTCCAACAGACGAGCGAAATGGCGGCGCCACCAACGGGTCAACTTGATCAAGCAGCGCGACTCGACATCGACCTCAACATCGCCAACGCCAATGTCCACGGCTGCCGGCGGTCCAGCGCCAGTTGCGCCGACGCCCGAGCCTGGTGCCCAAAAGCCGCTGGAGCAACACGCGTATCCGGGCATCCATCGGCATCCCTACAACACCAGCCACATCCGCAGCAACAGCCACAGCAGCCCCAGCAGCTGCCACAACAACAACAACAACAACTTCGTCCTCGAGGTGGAAGCGGCAACGGCAGCTCCTGCCTCACCCACAGCATCAGCTCCATTATCAATGGGCGGTGAGCACAGTGCGTTCCGTACCCTGCCCATGCCGATGCCGATGCCCATGCCGATGCCCATGTCGATGCACATGCCCCAGGCCTCGGCGGCAGCCTTCGCCTTGAACTTTGCTCGCCAGTACATAGCCAAGTACATGGCCACGCCGCAGATGCATCCGATTGGACCCCTGGACTTGGACCCAGAGGAGCAGCAGCAGCAGCAGCAGGAGGAGGAGGAGATCAACGTGGAGCACCACGATGCAGAGGGACGCGCAGAGGAGGCGGCATAGAGAGCCCACAGAGTGATGATCCATCGGAGCCATGGGAGGGAAGAGTGTGTGTGAGTGCTCTTCCTGCCGCTTCAAACGGAGAGAATATTTAGTGCAATTTCTACTTAATTTATTCAGTTTGTACGAGTCTGTATCTCTAACCCTAACCGCGTGCTGAGTACAAATAATAAAACCGAACCGAACAGAACGGAACAGAACCGAATCTATACAGTACGATGACATGCGTGCGATAAATTCTCACGAGTTTCGTATAATTGGTTGGGAATTCAGAAGATGACACCCTCCTTCGTCAGAGAGAGAGAGAGTGAGAGAGGGGAGCCCGGGGGGCCAGGCCACAACGCGCATTCGAAAATAACTCAAGTGGACAGATCTGACAATTTTGTGGCTACCAAAAGCATTGAGAAGAGACAGGCAGCACAGAGGCAGTGGCACAGAGGCAAAGGCTCCACAGCTCAAACTCGAGTACCTGGCATCTTATTCGGACTGACCGACCGACCCAACCGATGCTGAGGCTGGAGAGCTGGAGAACTGGGAGCTGGAGACTGGAGGCTGGGCCTGGAGCCGGGTGATTAATGTGGCTTTAATTACATGCGCTGAGAAGTCGTCGCCGTCCTCGTTTTTGTCGTCAATGTGTATGCTCGGATGGATCACTATAATTATATAGATGGCCGAATTAAATTTTAATTTAACGCCTGTCAAATCAGAAAACCACTTCTATAATCGTTCGCTTAACAGTGTTCGATCCCCAGCAGCACATCCACCACACAATATCCACACTCACTGTCCGATCGATCGACTCCCAAATAACTGAAGGGGAAAGAATCAATCGAACGAACCCTGCGCCACCGCATTATTGATTGTAATGAGCCACCGAAGGCGTCAACTCCAGCGTCGATTTCGATGCGTGATGATGAAAGAAATACGCCTGCCTCTGCCTGCCAAGAGAATGCAAAAACAATTAAAACCCCGTACCTGCGGCTTTTGATGAGTCGTCGAAACAGTGTACATTGTACTCCACTCCTCTACGCGTGAAGCTGGAGGAGGAGACAAGCCGCCGCATGGAGTGGCTTTCACTTGGATTGCTATTCAGGCAACAGCAGCGCTGGCGCTTTGTGCAGCTTCTGATCTCGGCCTTTGAATGGCCAAGAGAAGAGTATCCCCTATTGGAACTCTGAAATGTAACAATTGGGTTAAACGATTCGGCGATTTGCTACTATGGGAATAATGGGAAGAACTGCAAATTATATGCTGGGCTTGCAGCAACATTCCCTTGGATTTGGTCTTCTAAATATGTCTGCTGCTCTGCAAACTAGTTTCTCAGTTCTAAAAACTATCTGGCTCTTGCGCCAGACCCTTCGTTTCACGTCAATTGGAACCGTACAGATCGGATTACTATATCAGATGGCTGATATAAAGGCGATAAGGTCGACAACAAGTCCGCGAACAAGTAAATGAATATATGGCAGAATATGCTCTAAAAATTTAAAAGTTTTAGCTTAAATCACACAAGTAAAAGCCAAAGCCTTAGTTGCATGTGCAAAATGCTTCAGAGTTCCCCCCGGAAGAGATTAAATGAGAATATGCAAATGTCCCTCTTGTTTAACTTCATTTGTTTGTGTATTAAGTGCGAATATGTTTAATTTTGAGTGTAAATACTTAATAAGAATGCAAATCGTAAGGGAAAATGAAGGCTGGGAGAGAGGCCAAGCAGGAATCATCCTTGCTGGAGCGGGCCTGTACCTGTTAATTGCCAAAGGCGTTAGTATTAAGTGGTTTTCGTGCTTATTATAAATATCTCTTAATTTTCGCCATCCCCACAGTACACTGCAGTGTGTGTGTGTGTGTCTGTGTGTGTGTGGCAAAATCTTGAAATGGCAATCACCGACAGAAGCAGTCGCAGTCGCAGTCGCAGTCTCGGAACCAATACCAATCCCAGAGCCAAAGACAGAGCCAGAGCCAGATTCAGAGACAGGGCCAAAAGGCAGCCAAGTGGACAACAACGTCTTTTGCAGTCGCAGTCGTTGCTATCCCTGTCGTCTGCTTTGTTGTCATTATGTTGTGTTATTTGGCACGATTTGTTAAGCTAAGGAGAGACCTCAACCTCTGGCTCTGCCTCTGCTGCTGCTGCTCCTCTTCCCTGAGACCTGGCACTGGCACTGCGACTCTTGGCCGAGAGCTGTGCGCGGTTGCATGATGCTGCGGATCGATTGGGCTTGAATCGATCAGCGACCGACCAGCGGCAACGGCGGAATGGCAAAAGCGTCTTCAGTAGCGATCACTACATGGCATAGGACCGCGTCGAGCCCCCCCCCCTCTGCCTTCCGACGTGCTGTGATAGATGCCGCCTTCCTTCTCTGGTCCTGCACTGGCACTGGCACTGGCACTGCTGCGAGCAAGAGCGGGAGCCAGGCTGGCGTCGGATCGCGCATATAATTGTCGCATGCAAGATCGCGGCCATCGACATCGGCCAGCAGCAGCGGCAGAATCAGCGGCAGCGGCGACACCAACACCCAGCACAGAGCACCCGAGGAGGACATGAAAGGTAACGCATTGCTGCGGCGACGGGAATAAGTAATTCACTTAACGCTTTAATATCGCTGATAAATGCAGAGCAATCTGCTCCCTCCAGCTCCAGCTGCAGCTCCAGCACCAGCCGAATACATTTCCACTTAATTGGTGCAATTTCCAGCGATTTTTATTTTATTCGCATGCGTCTCTCATTCGAATGGAGCCCGATCCCTGCACCGATCCCCAGCCTGCCTGGGCAGACTTTGTGGCTGCGGCGTGCGAACATCGTTGGATCCAGCGGCGGACTGGCCTGGCCTGGCTGGCTGGCTCATTTGCATAAATTCAAATTCATTTGCACGAAAATGAGAATCGAGCATTGTTTTGCACGTGTTGACATGTTTAGGAACAGAGTGGAAGGGCTCCGTCTCCGTCCGACCATCAATACCGGACCGGATGCACTGCCCAAACGATGATGAAGTGTGCATCCTCCGCAGACCAGCCACCATCCACCAGCGAGCAACAACCCATCGAACCATCGACCCATCGACTTCTATGCGAGTTTAATGCAAGTCCAGGCCTATAATTTGATCGTATCCACACAATAACTCAGGGTATTCCCGGCCGCCTGTGAGCCAGAGTGCAAAATGCCCAGTGGCGCTGGTCGGCCGTCTGGGGCGGGGCCCGGGCCGGAGCAGTGACAGAGCCGATAATGGATGCGCAGCAATGCCATTTCTGGCAGTTGGGAGTGCACTTCGGCTCCTGATAAGACCACCACCAACGAGCGATCCTCTGGGCTCTCCTCGCAGTAGTTGTTGAAAGCGTTGAGCGAGTGCGCAGCCGTGCCCGCCCGGCTCACTTAGCGGGCATGCTCCATAACTCAGAAGGAGGAACCCTGCAGCCCTGCAACACTGGGCAACGCAACCCAACATCTGGGGAGTGTGCTGCGCTGTGCTGTGCTGGATCGATCGGATTACCCGGCAGGCTTTTCAATTCAACACATCCTCCAATTATACCTACACATGTGTCTCTTTGTGTGTGTGTATGGCCCCGCCCCCAAGTCGTCTGCGCATGGGCGTGCGACGCAAATTATAGCAAAGAGCCTGACTTGAATAAATGCGCGATTTCGGAAATTGAAAAGGAATTAACGATGGTCAGTCAGCCAGCCGATGGTGTGGTTCGGTCCAAGGCCCCGCCAATTGCAGAAATATCGTGCATAATTATATGCTAATCCAGGATTTGAATTATTGGATTTTGGGTATCGGACATGGCAATGCGTGGAAATCTTTCGGGCGGCGCCTTGGCCCGTAATTGGGGCCGCTCTCCCCCATTCTCCCACTGGCGGTAGGTAGGGCCACCCGCGGTCTGTTTGGATTGAAGTCGCTCATGTAAGTAATTTCCCTGTCTGCAATATCCACCGACAGACGGCTAGGACGGTAGGAGATTGATTACTGTTACGAGTGTGATAAATCGCTGTTTTTATTAACTTTTTCGGCATGACGCTGCAGAAATGGCGCTGCACCGCCCGTCTCCCCATCTAGCAACCGTGGCCGGCCAGTGTTTGGTCGGCACATGAATAGCATCAATATGGGAATCAGATCAGCGTGATATTGTACAATTTGTTCGATTCGTCATCGGCCTGAAGACCAACAGGAGAGAGCATGTAATTCTGCCTCTGTGGCAGCCACTAATCGTCCTAATATATTTCTAATTATTCATTGAGATTTCCGATGATTGGTATATATAAATTTGATTGGATTGGAAGATATAGTGAACTTTTTAAGTTAACAAATAATATTTATTTAAGTTATGAAAATTATTTGTATTATTGTTTTGATTTCTGTATCCCAAAGAGATGCAAATTATATTATGCTCACGAAACCAATTTAAAAATTGCGGCAGATGTTCGAATAGTCAAATATTATATCGATACTTAATGCATTCGAGTACGGCAACGCTGTACATTTTCAGGGATGGTCAACTCCTTCTGGTTGAAAACGATTATTTTACCAACTCCGGAGTTGGATTAGTTGACCATCTCTGTTAAGACGAACAAGACAATTGTAACTTGAAAAATTAGACAATTTTTAAACAATCTTGGATAGCCAATCTTATAGAAAATTGATTCATGAATTGGACAAAATTAATTGCTTAGGGCTGACAGGGCTAACTACCTAGTAATATTAAACCGAATATCTAAACTAAGGAATATCAACGCATCTTGGAAGTATATGTACGGTATATTTACGGTATGTTTCTGGGGTATTTTCGGGCTCACAATTTTTACGCAAAAATGAGTCAGGAGAGCGTGAATTGCTCTCATTCTCTTGAACACGGTGAGTTATGTGCTGAGGTGGGTTTTCGCCTTGAAAGCTCTGTTTTTTGTGACGTCATACATCTCACCGCATCTTCTCCTTCTTGCGGCGCAATCAAAAGTTCAACTCAAAAGATTGAAGCGAAATTGATAATACTAATACAATAATTTTTTTTGCCAATAAAATAAACCATAAGTCCGATCTGTGGATTTTGTATAAACAAATTCGGAACATTAAATGTGTTTAACCAAGTGGCAGTGCAGACCAACAGGTATTGAAGGGTCCACAGAGGCTGGGGAGTCGTAAGCGAGTGTTTGGTTTCCAATATTGGCAGTACACACCGCCAGCGTCAGCAAAAGTTATCAGCTGCGAAGAAGACAAAAGAGTTGCACGTAGCTGTTCTGTTGCCATGGCCAGTCCCAGGACACGACGAGTGCTCCAAGAGCTGAAGCCCCAAGATAATAATTCGGTGAGTTGTCCATTCGAAATCCACTTCCGCCTCGCATACACACATGTGCATACGTACATACATACATACATACATATGTTGCTATAGCAAGTAAATATATGTACACACAGACAGGCACATGTAGATTTATTTATTTTAATAAGCCATATTTGCCATTAAACACAGAAATGCTTCGAGTGCGGCACTCACAATCCCCAGTGGGTGTCGGTCACCTACGGCATTTGGATATGTCTGGAGTGCTCCGGAAAGCATCGCAGCCTGGGCGTGCATCTGTCGTTCGTGCGCTCCGTGACGATGGACAAGTGGAAGGACATTGAGCTGGAGAAGATGAAGGCGGGTGGCAACCGCAATGCACGCGAATTCCTGGAGGATCAGGATGACTGGAGCGAACGAGCGCCCATAACGCAGCGATACAACTCCAAGGCTGCAGCCCTGTACCGGGACAAGATTGCGACACTGGCCCAAGGCAAAAGCTGGAACCAAAAAGAAGCCGAGACGCGGCTGGGCAGCAGCAACAGCCAGAGCAGCAATAGCGGCAACAGGAGCTCGCAGTCACATGCCAGTGCAACAGGTTACGGCGGTTCATCCGATGGCTATCAAAACGGAGGCGGCAGCTATAGTGACGCCCCAGGCTATCAGCAGTACCAGACACAGGAATTTCGGGATCAGAAAGAGGAGTTTTTCAGCAAACGCCAAGAAGAGAACGCTACGCGACCAGCGTACGTACCACAGTTGGAAAATAATTACTGTCAGATAATTCATGAAAAATGATCTTGCAGGAACTTGCCACCGAATCAGGGCGGAAAGTATGCCGGATTTGGGTTCACACGTGAGCCTCCGCCAAAAACGCAATCTCAGGAGCTTATCGACTCGACTCTGTCCACCCTGGCGTCGGGCTGGAGTTTGTTCTCCACGAACGCCACAAAGTTGGCCAGCACCGCCAAGGAAAAGGCCGTTACCACTGTCAATTTGGCATCAACGAAGGTGCGTCATTTGAAGCACACCCCACCCCATAGATATCTTTGTTTCTTTGCATTCCGTTTTATTTGTTTGATTTGTTTTCTTCCCTGTTTTGGTTGTAGATGAAAGAAGGCACTTTGCTAGAAACCGTTCAGAGCGGTGTTACAGACGTGGCCTTCAAGGTCGGTAGTTAGAATAACCCCTTTTGTCACATTAGTCCCACAAAAGGCCTACAACACGTACAACAACCTCTTATTTCCCCACAGGTCACAGACATCGGCAAGAGAGGCTGGAATAACTTGTCGGGCAGCACCGTCTCGTCGCCGCAGAGCGGATACAACGACCCCAACTTCGAGGACAACCCCTACCAGCAGCGATCCAACTCTGTGGGTGGGAACCTGGCCGGAGGCTTGGGCCAGCAGAGCGGCGTGACCGACAGTGACTGGGGTGGCTGGCAGGAGAATGCCAATAACAAGACGCATCTGACCAGCTCCAGCTCGTATCATACGCAGCTGAGCAGCAACAGTGGCAACGCCTCGGCTGGCCTGACGCACGACGCCGACTGGTCCGGCTTTGAGGCGTCCAACTACCAGAGCGCGGAGACCTCCTACCAGAATGCCCCGTCGGGCGGGCAGAGTGCTCGCCGCAACATGAAGCTGCAGGACACATCGCAAAAGCTGAGCGAGGGCTTCGACAATCTGGATGTGAAATCGAAACCGGCCGCTCCTGCGGGCGAAAAGGCCAGCGCCGAGGATGATGCCTGGAACTTGCTAATGAACTAGATAGAGAGCTGGTGTCCTGCCGTCCTATTATTCTATTAAAAAAAAAAAAAAAAAAAAAAAAAAAAAGGAAGCAGATAAGAATAATGGTCTCAGTCTTCAGAATTCAAAGAGGGGTGTGTGTGTCCACGGAATGCGGGGCACAGCACCAACAAAGTTGAGAAATAATGTTGGAAAAACAACAGTTATGTGAAACGGATGCATGTTCGAGAAAAAATGCTACGTTGTGATGTCCAGGAAAACTCTTAGAAAAGAAAGGGTTTGTCCGACGACTCAGTCAGTGTGTGCAACCAACGACCATGTGGTCATATGGTCGGTTCAACACGATCATCGCCAGAGCGCGATCGATCTAGCAACTACTTATTAACACCCTTCATTCGATAAGAGGAAATATCCCGTTTGGAAAGCGTATTAAAATATTTTAAATTGTTACTAATCAAATTAAGCAGCAAAGAACGCTAAAAAGCTCACAACGAACTCCTCAATTGCCTTATGTTGATTTTTATTGGCAATCATATCATCGCAAAGGGAGACTGCACCTTCATCAGTTTCCATCGCGTCGAAAAGGCAAAGCATGCGACTCAAATTTTTGAGCTGATGATTTACAAGTAGTTGAACATCCCCATAACGTCCCCATAACCGATCCATTTAGCCGAACCGCAATGTATTTTTCCGTTCGTTGTGTTCTTTTTTTGTTATCCTTATGTGAGAAAGAAGCTGTTGTGCGCGCATTTAATATAATTAGCAGAAATTCCCCCAAAAAACACTTGTATGCTCCAATTTTAAAACAGAAAGTGCAACTATTCTCGTTCATTTCCACAGTTTAGACCAATTTTATATAGACCTACATAACGAATTATTTAGCTGAAATATAAGTGAATCGTAAACAAACAACATTCAGAAGTGGAGAGATAATACATATTATGTTATCAACTGTAATTCAGACTTTTGTTTGGAATTTTTAAGGCCATCGTGGACGGAAACAGATGAAACGTGACCCTGGCCTACATTCACAAAATTTGTTTTTCAATGTAACTGTAATCTGAGACCGCTGTTAACTTAACAGCAAATACCATCGACAGCCGACACTGTGCGCTTAACAGTACTTGGCATTTAACACCCTGTTGTGGTGACCGTTTGCGTTCTATTACATTCTTTTATGGATATTTTGACGTCGAAATTGATTAATGAATATGGATATTTAATCTATTTCATCAACCTATTAAATTCCATTTTTGTGGAACATAGGGTATCGATACTGCCATACGCAACATTTCATTCCCACTTACGGTCTATGCTCTTATTTTGTGATGACCTATATTTCGTATAGCTTATTTTATCAAAAATCACGTAAAAATAGAGTGCCTTACCTTAGCCAATCTTGTAGAAAAGTGCTTCATCTATCTGATTAAATTATGTTTTCACTGCTGAGATTTCCAGCTAGCTATTAAACCGAATATCAAAATAGGGGAATAGATTTTGACTGAAAGAGATTAACCCACTGTCGACCTGTGGTATTGAAACTTGCAAATTTGTTTACGCCTTTCAGGTGAAAGATATTGTGGTGATATTTATTTGTCAGCGAAGAGGAAGGTGGAGCTACAAGGAACGTTTACAAACAGTATAAATTTCCGCGGTTCATCTCAAGTTTAAATTGAGCGGGGCTAAATGGGTTAAGCTTGATTTTTCCCCTCTATGTTTACGGTATATTTTGAGAATGAGCAGATATATTTCAGTATATTTTATCGAAAAAATCCGCGGTCACACTGATGTTTTAAATTGAAAATTCGAGTCAAAATTTCTTGACCAAGCACTCACTTTCGTTTTATTCGAATTGAAAAGGCAACGATCGCCACACACATCCTATATATCCCCGGGCACAACAGCAGTGAATCAACGCGGTACGTAGAGGCGTGTCGTCGTGGAATTCGCTTTGAGGTCCGCTTTCTTCTGCATATCCATATCCAGTTGAGTGTGTGTGCCTTTGCGTGTGCATGTGTGTGTGCGACGACTGCGAATAAAATTTTGCCAATTTGGCAACAATTCGCGAGCAATTCGGTGAAATTTGAGTCATTACCCAGACGGAGAAACTGGCCAAAAGGCGTGCATAAGGTGCGAGAAAATGCAATAAGGCCAAAACAGCCTTGGAATGCGCTGCTCCCAGTGGAAATGGAGTATTAGAAAGTTCCAGTATTGCGTGGGCTCTTTCTCTCGCTCTTGCCCCCGCTTTCTCTTCAGTCACTTGTGGGTCGGACATGTGTGTGTGTGTGCGTGAGGCTGGTGCCAATTTTTCAAGGCTTTACGGAAATGCGTTGGTTGGCCTTCAAAATTATATCGACTCCACGAAAATCAATGATTGCAATGAGTCTCTGCTGACCAGCCCAGGCTTTAATTATAATGTTATAATGAGAGCGCACACACAGCCCGCACTGCCATCTGCTGCCTGCCAATTGGATGACTTCATCTGCGTGGAAACGATTTTTCACACAAGCGAATTTACTTTTCAGTTAATAGTGGGGTTCTTCCACATGCAAACCCTTGTATTAGCTTAATGGCTTATTATATATACGTTTATTTGCAGACCAACAGCTTGACATCGTATATCCCAAGAGAAGACCAAAATGCACCACCCATAGGAGTAGGAGGAGCCCGCTATAGTTTGCAACGCATTTCCAACACCAAGTGCATCCCAGGCCCCTAGACACCGACACTCCTAGAGGCGAAGACACCCAGTTATCCGCCACAAAGCAAGTAACACTCCAAACAAGTACACACGAGTCTGGAGAATGGTCAGAAAGCAAGTTGGAATTGAAAACAGCGCATCCCTAGAAGTAAGTAAGCAGCAGTTGGAGCAGCAGCAGCAGCAGAAGCAGGAACAGCCGGAACCAGGCCAGCGAATCGACATTGACTTGACGCCGGATCCGCCGATCAATTTTGCGCAACAGGCCCATGCCATCTACGCACCACTGAAGCCATCGACACTTGCCACCAGCTATGAGCACAGTGCGGCCCACAACTTCAATAGTCTGCAACATGCGCATCTTGCCAATATGCCCTACAACCTCCAGTCGGTGCCGCCGCCGAATACTGTCTCCAGCTCTGGCAGCGGCATACCAATTTCCATCATGCCCACTGAAATACCAGCCGAGGACGAGGCGCGACTCGAGCGTATATTCAATCAGTTGGATAGGGATGGCGACGGCAAGGTCGATATACACGATTTGTCGGCGGCGCTGCACGAGTTTGGCCTGTCGAGCGTCTATGCGGAGGTGAGTGGGATCAGGCAGGGGAACGAGGGCCACAGCGGCATGCGGCAGTGTCTGCCAAGTGTCGGTGGGATTAACATAAATTGGCCACATGGGCCAGGGTCCGGCCCCGGGCGAATCGCGAATCTTTCGAATTGTAATGCTTTGTTGCGCTTTTCAATAGAAGACAGCGAAAGATCAATAATATGTGTCCTTGACTGCTGTACTGTCAGAAGCGTATGCGAATCTAATTTATTCAGAGTACATACATATGTACAGACATATGTATGGTAATATTCCCTGATTTGAGCAACATGATAAAGCATGAGACGGCGACCCTGCGATGCGATGCGACTGCTGAGATTTGTATGGTTTCCACGCGGCCGAAGCCTTTATGATAAGAAACATTTGTTTTATTGATTTGTAACTAGACTGGGGCTGTCGCCAAGCCATAGCTAAGTAATGAATGCGTTCCGTTGTCTTACTCTTGCAGAAATTCATGCAGCAGTCGGACAAGAACCAGAGTGGCAACGTGGGCTTCGCTGAATTCCTGCACTATGTGCGGGAGCACGAGAAGAACTTGTGCCTGCAGTTCTCGCACCTAGATAAAAACCGTGATGGTGAGTGCTTATTAGATTATTCAATACACATATCATGGATGATGTCATGGCATTGGCGTTGCAGGGAAAGTGGATTTGGAGGAGCTAATATCTGCTTTCAAGGACCTGGGCCTGGACATTGACGTGGACGAGGCTAGAAAACTGCTAACCAGGTGCGACATATAATATATTTAATGGTCTCCTTATTAATGCTATCGTCTCTAACTCTCTCGCTTTGTGTTTGTGGCAGAATGGACAAGGACGGCAGCTTAAACATAAGCTTTAACGAGTGGCGCGACTTTATGCTATTGGCCCCCTCCACGGACATACACGATCTGATCAAGTTTTGGCGGCACTCTACTGTAAGTGTGGCGGACAGGAGCGCGCTCGAACCTCCTCCTAGTAATGTAGCAAAATAGTGCAAGCCTTAACTTGTAGCGCTTAATTTTAAATCTCCTTTCCTGTTTCCTGTTCGTCCGGTGGGAGTTTGCCCCCAGAGCTCTCCGCCTCTGGGTACAACTCTCACTATCATCGGCGCTTGTTCTGTCGCGTTCGTTCCCACAGACATTTGTAGTTGTTTAACGTTATCGTATTCTAAACTAATTGTCCAATTTTAAACTCTTATACCCTCGTTTCGTTACCATGCGTCCATATCCAAACAAAACAACACAAACCAAAAACACTCCACATTCTCTCGTACATACGCTCTAAACCGCCTCTGTAGTACCTCCACACACACAACTCCTGACTAACTGAGGAAGATCTGAAGGTACATATCGTCAAAACTATGATTCTAAGATTACCATTAGCCCATTAGTAGTCCTCACGTAGTTTTGGGGGCCCACATTCACACCCACCGACAATGTACAACACATCCATCCTTCCCCATCAGTCCTCTCCACCCAGACGAAGGCTTTTCATTCGCTGTATAGATCATCACAGCCCATAGATCATTCATCTGCATGACTCTGTACTGACTGTTGTGTGCATTCCACATTCGAAAATGAATCCAGATTTGTAATCGGATATGGCCAAAGCTCCTGCTGACTGACAAAAGCTTGCGCTCTGGCCTGACGCAAGAGTTTTTTATATATTTCATCATCTGATTTAAGCGGTATACAAACTACCTAATCAAATACATACTTTTTTTTTGGTTTTAATGGGAGGCCCGTCCGGGGTGGTGCCTCCCGATTACGCTGATCTTGTCCCCGCCCGCTTATCAGGATGATTATACATATGTAGTCGGTTATGAAGCATTCATTCCGTTGTTTTTGTGCGGGGCATGCTAACGCCTGCTTTGTTGTCTGCATAATCATTCTGTTTACATGCGGCAGCTCCAGCAATTGATATCAATTCCACACAAATTTGACAGTCACTTGGCTCCTGCCCCTGCTCTCTGCTGCTCTGCGCTCTGGCAGAGCCAGTCTTTCCACCAAGAACAAGGGAAGCTCAGCTGCCTGTCGATCCCCCCGAAACAGCTTTCAAATCTCAGATTATCGCTCTTCGATTATCGCTCTTTCCCGATTGGCAGTCCAGACCTGAATCTTAAGGTCAACTGGGTCCAGGAGCAGTTCGGTTGTCAAGCAAGCGTTGTCTGAGTAGCCGGTTCTTGGCCTCTGAAGTACCTCAGGCGACGGCTACCTGCAGATTGCTAGGTGTCTATTTTTAGCCAGTGTCAGAAGTAAGAGTAAACCGCCACCTTAAACGTAGCCTGCGCACAAAGTGGGACTCTAATTAAGTTGCCCTTGTAATTTAGTTGCCTGCGATGTGATGATTGATTGGCCAAATGGCCCAATCGCATCAAGATTGAACGCATTCCCGCACTGATAAGACCAATACTCGTTCTCTCTGTCGTCAGCTGCACAAATATTTACGCGAATTCTCGATTTTTTTGCTTCAATCAAAGTCCGCAAACGCTCTAGTCCAGTCCAGTCTGGAAATTGTTGACCAGCTTGGCAATTGAAAAGGTCCCATAACTAGTGATAACCTGTCCGCACGTCTCGGAGTCACTAAACAGAACTGAAAACGAAACTTCGCGTCGTGTCGGTGAATAGTATAGATTTCCAAAAGTAAACTTTTCTCGGTAGCCAAGCGGAGAGTTTCTACAAACAATATAAACTACGAATACCGCTGAAAAGACCCACAAGCCTTGACTCATTGTTATATGATATTTCTAAAGTAAAGCTAACAATGATTGCGGTGCTACGACTAGCTTCGTCCACTCATTTTACGGATAAGAGGCATGACAGACTCCAGTTGCACTGCACGCCCCTGCCATGCAATGGGCTGTACTATTATACGTGTGTATATTGAAGCTGTCGAATGTCGTGCCCAAATTCGTGGTTCATCGTTTCCTTCGAGACAATGTCAATTTGGAACACAAATTGGTCCGTATAATGTCCAATTGAGTGAGACACAGCACGACACCAGTACTGGTTTTGGGAAAAGGCACTCGGGGGTAACATAAATTCATTGGAACTTGTTAAGGTACTAAGCTGGGCTGATTGCAGTCACCACTTGGGAAATGGGTGTGTCGGGCGGTTTCCTCGAACCCACAAGCCACAGGCTTATCTCCAACTATGGAATCGTGTGTTTGATAAGAGTAAATGGCTGTTGTTTTGCGGATTTGTTGCATTTTGGATTTGTTTTCAGTTGACGGTGCTCCAAAATATTCCCGGGGACCTTTGGGCCGGAGACTGGGACTGGTCCGTATAATGCAAGTTCCAAGTGACGTATGTGCTGTAAAGGCAGCTGTAAAGTTTCCACGTCCAAGTCCCAAGACCATCTATGGCGCAGCAGCCGAAGGCAGCGTCATTCCCAGACAGCCAGTCATACGCTCGTCATGTGGGCTATCAGAAGACCCTTGGTATTCACCGAAATCGGCCACAAACCGGTTCCACACGCGAAAAGTCGCTTTGTGATTATAAAGTCACGAAACCTGTAATCAAAAGCTGCCAAATAACTGTCAATATCGTCTTGCCCATTGACTGGAGATATAGTTTATTACGAGTAGCTCTCTCTCTCTCTCCCTAAATACCCGCTAATTGCAGAATGCAAGGGTATATTGTGTAGAAGGAGCATGGGGACGACCAGGACTCCTTCTGGGTGCCATTATATTCTTTCTTTTTATATAATACCTTATTGAATGGAAATTGAGATGTTACGTTTGTCATCGCATCCTCGCTAGTTACCGAAAAGGGGGTACAAAAATATATTAATGATTGAAAAAGGATACTCCTTTTTATTTGTTGGCATAACAGACATTTTTTGGTGGGTACTGTCTGGCTGTCAAAGTCCGCTAATCAAATGTTTTCCCAATCATTGTTTTCCAATAACATTTCTAACTGTCGGGAAGCCTCCCAATGCTGGGGGGCAGGTTCAGAAGGGGGTTGGTGGTTCACAGCCCCACACGCGCCACCCCACTAATAAAGAGATGGGGTAGCGAGCAGCACACGGGGCGGGGAGAGAGGTAGGGCAAAAAGCACAGAGCCCCAGAGCGAGCGCTCCACCGACGACAAAATCGCGAAGCTTTGGCAGCGATCGTCGCCATGCTCTCAGTCGTATTTCGTTTGGCTCGCGTGAAGGTTGTGCGCGCATTATAACACTCAGGCCCGCCCCTTTCAAAAGCCACCGCGCTGGAGTGTAGTTATATAATTGAGCCCGAACGAGCGACTGCTTTGTTCTGTTGCGCGACAACTGTGGAACAATCTTAATTCAATCTAACGCATCGAGCAAAGTCTAGCCTGCTCCTCTGTGCGGCCACAGTGGCGAGGGAAATTATAAGAGTGCTGCATATTTTGTAACCGCTCCGAGTGAAAGTTTGCTTTGCACTTGCGACATCGCGCACAGTGAAAGCCACATTCCGGGCACGCATAAAGCGGAAGAGCGGAAGTAAAGCGGAACTGTTATCTGTACCCCCGAAAACTGTGTAGTGTACAAAATTCCCAAAAAATCACACAACAAAATGCTGCGGAATAGCACATATCACTACAATTTGCCAGTCGATTACCACAACATCCAGCAGATGGCAGTCGCTGGTGACATGATGGAGGATTTCGCTGTCATATTCCGTGACATGATGGGACGGGTAGGTGTTCCTCTTAGATCACTAAAGTGCTGTCCCCGCCATCTCAATAGCTCTGTGCTTGTGCCCCATTGAGCAACGGAAGCTGACTCATTCCATTCGCATTTATCTTATCGTTTCTGGTTCTTCCCCGCGAACTTCAAAAGAGCGTCCCACTTGCCTGGAAGTTCCACCATAAAGTGGCAACACTTGGCTTTGCCTTCAAGCATTCAAACTCATTTGCAACGGTGCTGCACCCTGTGCTCTGCCCTGCACCTTACACAATTCGCTGTGCGTCGCGGATTTGGTTTTTCAGTTACATTGCACCATGAACCAAGAGGGGCGCATGGCAACAGGCCGCCAAAATACGACGGCTGTTGATAGGTGATAGGGGGAACCGGTTTGTGTCTGCGTCTTGATCGCGTCCATCGGCGACATACTTTACTCACACACGAACGCACACACTCACACACATTGGCCTAAGATTGGAGCTGCGCGTGGCGTGGCTCTCCCGCTCTCTTTCGCTTCACTATGTGAGCGTCTGCTTGTTGCCAGGCGCTTAAAAACGTCATGGCTTTTGCTCTCTGCATGTATTTCTGTGTGTAATGAGTATGAGGCTGTTGGGGTGCTGACTCAGTGCTCTTCCTTGACCCCCTGCCCTGCCCTGGCCAGCCCAGCCTGCCCTGCTGTGTGTGGTCAGGCCCGGCCCGGCCCCCGCGTCAAATTGTGACGTCAAATGCGTACACAGTTTTCGATCTTTTTATAAACTTGTTGATTGAACGTGCTCTTACACTGTTGTTTACCCTCGCACTGCTGACGTCTGCATCTCCGTCTGCCCGTCTGCCTTCGGTGGAGGGGGGAAAACACTTTGGAGATGGAAATAACGTCGGGCAAATTCCATAAGCGGAACAGAGTCTGCGTCAACGTCCAACCGCTCGGTCAACGCCACTCATTCCTATGGGGGGGCATTCCAAGTCCAAGGTGGGCTGCTCCCTTGGCACCGTTTACCTTCAGGTCTTGCATTGCCGTTGGCTGGCCCTGGGATCGATCGCTTCAGACTGGCCCTGATGTGCGGAGTTGGTCAAGCGAGCGAGTTTGCAGCCCGTTGTTGGCTGCGATTCGATCCATTGAATAGCGCATCTAATCGAATCGTTTAATAACCTGATCTGGCTGCTGCCGCGTCTGCAGCAGTCCTTTTCGCAGCCAATTCCACTTTTACTTCCACGTATGTGCGCCAAAATCGAGGCAGCATTTTAAAAATAGATTATTTTGTATAAAAGAAAGAAGCTTTTCTTTTTTTGCAGTCATGTGCCTCGCTCTATATGTATGGTATAACAAACAAATAAAATCTATAAAAATTCGGAAATTATAAATTCCAACAGGAATGACAATGCACAACAATTGGCTAATTTTCAACCATTTCTATCACAATCTCTCATTTTAATTGGGAACTAGAACCTCACACCTTTGTCCCAAAATACAAAAAAATATGAGAGCAACAATTAACCCGTGATATTCCGTTAAGTAGATATACGTTTTAACCCTGAGAGATCTGTTGTTATTTGCATGTTTGTCTTTTATCCAAGCATGGTGTGTGATTTTTATACTCTGTAGTTGTTCGCTTAGTTCAACATCATAATTGCCATTCAGTGCCATCATCCAATCCATCACGGTCAAAGGGAAATGACATTTTAATTTTCACCTTGAAAATTCGTCTCTCCTCTTCGGGCACATGCAGGCAGAGGTCTGGAATCGGCTGCCCAAAACCCCTATTCTAGCCAATCATTAATCTGACTTTTCCATACGTTTCCGTTTGTTGTTTGTCCCGTCGCGGAGCTTTCGGAATCACAAGACCTGATAATTGGGTCTCAGTTTCGCGGTTTCGCAGTTATCATGCACAGACAGCTTTTATTTTCTACTTTTTTGAGCAGCTTATCAACTAATAATTCGTTTTGAATCGCCAGCGAAAGACAAGAGCTGTGCAAACTTGCAGAAATTGTTCCTTTTCTCATTCCCCATTTTGTTGCATTTTTACAAATTACACAACCAATTGGCAGGGCGGGCCTCTGGGGCAGGGCGGCACACGTTTGAGGCAAACAGAAATCGCGAAAATTAAAAATATATAGTGGAGGCACGACTGGGGGAGACACAAATATACCATGCATACTCGCACCTATGTAGACGTGTGCATCCCGATGCAAACTAATGTGAATGATATAACCTTTGTTGGCGCTAGCATTGCATTTTCTTCTCGCTTCCGTAGTGCTTGAGCCCCGACAGCCATAATCTTGTTGTGTGGATTGGCGTGGCTTGTGCCGCTTCTGCTTTAGCTTCTGGTGGCTTGCATAGTGTTGGAGGAGCGAAAGTACTGCTGTCGGTGCTAGTTCGTTCTGATTGATGCGAAATCCAATATAAACTGGAGCTAACTTTCAGGCAGACTGGAGTGGGCAGGAATGGCTGCGATCTGCATCGCTCATGTATCAAGAAGAGGAAGCTGTACGGGTACGGGTATGGGCCAGAGTCCCAGCACAACCTCTCTTAAAGTAGACTGTCATTCCATTCATCGTAGCTTTGTGAAATGTACTCGTGTTCGCTTGTCCGAATTCCAAGTGACCTAAGATGTTCTTTCTGATCCTTGCAGTACCTCGACATTGGCGAGGACATGAATGTACCTGATGACTTCACACAAAAGGAGATGCAGACGGGCCTCTGGTGGCGACACCTTGTGGCCGGTGGCATTGCCGGTGGAGTGTCGCGAACCTGCACAGCACCGCTGGACAGAATCAAGGTCTACCTTCAGGTGAGTCTCTCGACCCCACAGACGAATCTTCGACGCAAGATAACTAAATGTTTTTCTTACGTTTTTTATCTTACATACAGGTCCAAACGACAAGAATGGGAATCTCAGAGTGTGCACAAATCATGCTGAACGAGGGCGGATCGCGGAGCATGTGGCGCGGCAATGGCATCAATGTCCTCAAGATTGCACCGGAGACGGCGCTCAAGTTTGCGGCGTACGAGCAGATGAAGCGACTGATTCGTGGCGAGGACGCTAGCAGGCAGATGAGCATTGTGGAGCGCTTCTATGCTGGTGCTGCGGCAGGCGGCATTTCTCAGACCATCATCTATCCCATGGAAGTATTAAAGACGCGGCTGGCGCTTCGCAAGACCGGACAGTACGCGGGCATAGCCGATGCCGCGGCCAAGATCTACAAGCACGAGGGTGCGCGCAGCTTCTACCGCGGCTATGTGCCCAACATACTGGGAATCCTGCCATATGCGGGCATAGATCTGGCCGTGTACGAGACACTGAAGAGGCGGTACATTGCCAGCCACGACAACAACGAGCAGCCCAGCTTCCTGGTACTCCTGGCCTGCGGCAGCACATCGAGCGCGCTGGGCCAGCTCTGCTCGTACCCGCTGGCCCTCGTGCGGACACGGCTACAGGCACAAGGTGAGCATTATTGTCCTCTTGTTACCTGCCAGTGGTTCTAATTAAGTTTGTCTCCAGCCGCCGAACCGATTACCAACCAGAAGCGAAAGACGCTGATTCCCCTGAAGAGCAGCGATGCGCACAGTGGCGAGGAGACGATGACGGGCTTGTTCCGCAAGATTGTGCGGCAGGAGGGTCTGACGGGACTGTATCGGGGCATAACGCCAAACTTCCTCAAAGTCCTGCCAGCCGTCTCCATCAGCTATGTCGTCTACGAATACTCGAGTCGGGCTCTGGGCATCAAGATGTCGTGAGGTGTTTTCCTCCCAACTCGTTTCGATGAGGTTAACTCTCGGCGCTTACTGGCTGTGGCTGTGGCTGTGGTTGCGGCGGCGATTGTCTGCGGTGCGGATAGTGCTGCTGCTGCCACGAGCTGCCACCGTCACGGGCACTGTGCTCCAATTTGTATAGTAGTAGTGGTAGGGTTAAGTGAGCCAAGGCGGCCGCCAGTCGCTCTCTGCTCCATAGCTCTCGGCCTCTCTGGGAGATGGAATATCTGCTGCTTTCCTTAAGTGTAAACCGGCCGCTTCCATGTACTGTATGGCGTATCCTTTACATTTATAGTTGAATTAGTTTTTGGTTATTTTCATCTTAAAATATTAAACATAAGTGATACTATGGCTAATTTATTTATAAATATGTGAAGGAAAGAGAATGTTATGTGAGAAAATGTGCCGCGTGGAACCCAGAGCCCAGGCGATTCCCCCATTTCGAAGGCTATGCCGTTGTAACTATTAAGCTCTAATTTATTTAAACTCGTACGGTAGGCTATGTCGGAACAATCCCTTAGTTAAACTGCCCACAGTGCTAAAAAAAAACGAAAAGAAAACACATACCAAAAACGAAACCAGCTACGATAGGAGAACAGAAAACGGGCTAAAACTTGGCTTTGTCTGCCCCTAATAATATGTTGTCTATAAGGTTTTAGTGGGGGCAAGCGCAATAGCAGAGTGAGCGTGAGGAGTGTGAGGCGTAACGAGGTCGTTGGCTGAATGTGACCGGGGGCAAATCAAATGAAATCAATGGATATTTTTGGCAGCGTTTTGGCTTGTACACAAAAGACATTAAAAACTACGAGGTACTCGGTTTTTTGCTTAGACTAAACATTACACAAAATAATAAGGAAAACACTTAACGTTTACAATGTGATGATAATAGTTGATAATATACATTATATACATACATAAAAACAAACATACATATACCTACTACCTACGATACCGACATATACGCTTCGGAGCTGTCGCGGCTGACATTTTGTAGCATTTTATTTGTTAAGTTTAGCAACACTTTCTCTTAGATCGAACATGAAGCCAACGAGATTAATTGTGACTAAAGCTAACAAACAAATGAAAAAAAACAAACACAATTTTAATTTATTTATATATCATGTGAACACCAAACACCCGAACCCCGACCGACGACCACAATCTTAAGTTCGATTATACTGTGTATTTTGGAATAATTTAAGGAACAAAGTCAATATAATCTGAATTTAAAAGTATATGTATGATTTGTACCTTACGCCTAATTAGCCAATTGAATTTTTGTACATCTGTTAGTGAAAATACCAAGTAACGATTTTTCATTTCCCAAAACAACGCATTTTTTATGAAGTCTGTTTATTCAGAACTAAAACTCATATCTCAAACATTTTTAATACTGAAATTTATCATGAAATATCACGCAAAAGCACACACATTTTTCAGTCCAAATAAATACAAATAACTAAACTGAAAATGTACACAAATGATTTCTTTATAGTTTATAATTTCGTTTCTACAGGATTTACTTTACGGATTGTTCTAGTCAGACGCGAATCCGACATTTGATATCTTCCTTTGACAATGACATGACACAAATGCATCCATCGATACACTTTATTGTCTACATTACTACTATCTGTATTCTACTCTACTCTATGAAAAAAAAGGTCTTTCCAGTTAGGTATGTGTACTGAGGTCTATGCTAGTCCAGGAGACAATTTCAATATTTCATTGAATTAATTAATTAATTAATATAAAATATATAACTATAACTATTCTGATATACATATATTGTTATATTTTTGTACGTTTAGCTAATTTTTAAATAAATTATTTAATGTGATTTATAAGCCCAATTCGAGTTACAAATAAAAACGAAATTAAATTTATGCAGTGTGTTCCTCTCTGTCCACGAACTGGAACAAGTTCGAACCATCGCTGGGGAGAACTTAACGGATGCGACTAGTACACTGGTTCACAATTTAATCCGTCGCGAGTATTTATAACGCGGCGAACTGAACGATCGGATCGGGGTGCTATTTTTGGAGGGCCACCAACCGTCCGCCAGCTGTTTTCAATACTCAGGCAGCCAGTAGCCAGCAGCAGCCAAAGAGAGCAGGAAACGCGGATGAGTCGAATTTTCAGCAGACGCTGAACAGAAACTTGTATTCCTGTTCCATTTTACATAATTTGCGGATAAATATGGAGTACGATCCGACATACGAGAAGATATGCTCCACGCGCACCGTCCAGTCGGAGAAGAAGGGGTTCTTCAACGATTTCTGTGGCGATGTGAGGGAGACATGTGGCGACAAGTGGCTGAAGAACTACTTTGGAAAACTCAAGTCAAACGCGGCGCGTGTGCTCTCCATATTCAGTGATCGCGAGGTGTGCGATCCGGTGCTCGGCGTGCTCGAGCACGTCCAGCCTGTCTACAAGCAGAAGGACGCCCTCTTCTCCTTCCAGAGGCGGGCCCAGGCGGACAAGTTCTATCTGTTGAGCTGCAGCACGAATGAGGCAGATGAGCGCAGGGAGCTCCTACAGCAGGCACTGCTGGCCTCCAATCTGGCCGTGATGCGTGCCCCCGAACGCAATGTGAATCCCTCCATTGACGATGGCCTCACCCTGGCCCTGGCTTACCGCTCGCGTGCATCCATACTGATTGGCCTGGGCGAGGGCGAGCCGGCGCTCAGCGACCTCAAGCTGGCCACCAATTTCGGACTGGAGTTGAAGGGCAGCGTGGACTACTACTGCAAGATGGCCAAGGCATATGCGGGTGAGTGGAGCGGCAAGGTAGCCCTCTTGGAGCAACTTATGAACTTCCCTCTTTGGCAGCAATGGGAGAGGGCGCACGGGCCGAAATATCCTTGAAAATTGCCGAAAAGCTGGCTGGATCCGATACCTTGCACATTGTCATATGCCGCAAAGAAATCGCAGGAATTAAGCCTGTCCAGAAGGTGCCATCCACGGAGCAGGTGCCGCAGCTGGCACACGGGGAAAACCCCGAACTGAGCGGCGCTGCCAATGTGGTGAAGCTCGTGGAGACCAAGGAGAAGGGACGCTTCGTTGTGGCCAGCGAGGGCCTGAAGACGGGCGATGTGGTGCTGTGCGAGAGTCCCGTGGCAGCCTGCCTGATTCCCAGCTTCTTTGGCACCCACTGCCACCATTGCCTCAAGCGGTAAGTGCATCCGATTGTCGGTCCTGCAGTGCCACTGACTGCTGAAGCTGTATCCCCCGCAGGTTGCACACTCCAGTGGCGTGTCTGCATTGCTCGGGGATCGCCTTCTGTTCGGCCCAGTGCATGGGCGAGGCCTGCGAGAGCTACCATCGCTTCGAGTGCGAGTTCATGGATCTGCTGATTGGCTCCGGCATGTCCATCCTCTGCTTCATTGCACTGCGCATCTTCACACAGGCCGCCAGCGTGGAAGATGGCCTGGCCACGGCCAATCTGCTGTTCGAGAACCTGTGCTCGCACGAGGATGTGCGCCAGGCAGAGGATTACCTGCAGCGCTCACTTATGGCCGGCTTCCTGATGCGCATCCTGCAGAAGGCGCAATACTTTGGCCAGCGCAAAACCGAGGGCGTCAATCCGACAGCCGTGGAGCTGCAGGTGGCCACCGCCTTGCTGGGCCTGCTCCAGGTGCTGCAGTACAACGCGCACGAGATCTACCAGACCCAGGTGACGGACGAGCATCGGTTCGACGGCAGCAAGACGGTGCATGTGGGCGCAGGTCTCTACGGCACTGGCTCCTACTTCAACCACGAATGCTGGCCAAGGTACACGGAGGCTCCTCCTCGGCAGTGACTCGCAGTGTGCACTCATATACTCCTTTATCCATCCACCATCCATTCTCTTGCAGTGTTGCCAGCTATTTTGTGGGAAAGAAACTGGTGCTGGCGGCCTCTAAGCCGCATCGTCCGAACGAAGTGGTCGCCGTCAACTATGGCCCCATCTTCACGACCACCAATCTCAAGGAGCGCCAGAGGTCCCTGCGTGGCAGATATTCCTTCAGCTGCAGCTGCATGGCCTGCCAGGAGAACTGGCCGCTGCTCCAAAAGCTGGACAAGCAGGTGCGCTTCTGGTAAGTATATTTGCAGATCGGAAAGCCAACCAATTACTATATCTTATATATACCTTAAAGGTGCACTTCGGCCAACTGTGTGAACCTGCTCAAGTTCCCAAAGGACTTGGCCAAGGATGTGCGGTGTCCGCGCTGCCGCAAGAATATCTCCCTGAAGGAGAGCGTCGCCAGGCTGATCAAGATCGAGGAGCTCTACAGGGAGGCAGCCCAGGCGATGCAATTGCAGAAGACAGCCGAAGCCATTGAGCTCTTCAAGGAGGGCATCGATCTGTTCTTCCAAATAGCTGCCCTGCCCCACAAGGACACTCTGCTGGCACAGCACTCGCTGACAAAGTGTGTCGCAAATACGGGCACCACCTTTAACAAGTAGCATTCAGATGGAAAACATTCATTGACTTGCATATGTATTTATATGTATTAATTATTAAAACGTTTTTCTACTTAATACACTTTGTTCGATAAATTGTTTGAATTTTAGTATTTTTACCGCTACATATCGCTGAAACTCTGCAGCTGTGTCGGTATTTTCGCTGTTTGCGATGCATCCCTGTGCCAGCTGTTTCTGCTGTATCGGTCACATTAATTTTGCAACCCTGATGCTGGGTTTGTTTTGAATTATTTTAAAAATGTTTAAAAAACTTAAGCCGGGTGAAAGCGAGGAGGATGTTCTCCGCATGGCAGCCGACTTCAATGCGGAGCGAGAGAAGAATCCAAATTTTCAGCCAGCAGCGGCGTTTGTACGTATGGAAAAGCGTAAGTGATTATTATTCTCTGTCATTGCTTTTGCCGGGTGCCATGTGAATTTTCCGAATATTTCCTGCAGCTCCAAGGAAGTCCATGTTTGCACAGAAACGGGAGCAGGCGAAGCTGGGTCGCATATCCTCCACCAACGAGTCCGAACCACAGGAGCCCGAATTGAGCGTAGAAAAGGTGATAGGAAATACAACGAGCAGTAACGGGACTCCATCGACCACCGTTCTGCTGGATGAAATCCATGAGAACATGCTGGGAGATGTGCGTGGTAGCAAAGTGAATCCCAGTTTGATGGGCGCCGTGCTTGGCGATATTGTGGAAAGAGCCGAAGGTGCGCAGCGTCCCGCAATCCAACATTCCCATGAGGTAAGGTCGCACCAAGTGGGTTTTTTCACAGCTAATAAGTTTTCTATACCTCACAGCCAGCCACCAATAGGCCGCGCAGCATTTTCGCCAAACAGCTTTTGGAAGGATGTGCAAAAACCATGCAGGAGTCGCAGAAGAGACTCAATTCCAAGGAACCAGCCGGTCGCAGTGCCATTGTGAGAGATGCGAAACTGGCAAAGGAACTGCATGAGGAAAACATGGCTCTGCTCAGTCAAATGAGCACTGAGGACATTTTAGCCGAACGCCAAAGATTGCAGGCCACATTGGGTGAGCCATCTGATGCTCTCTTCTCTAGTTATTTATTTAGTTATACATTTAAACCTTATTACAGATCCAGCATTGCTTGCATTGTTGTCAAAAAATCGTGCAACCCGGAGCCCTTTGCCTAAGAGTGAGCCGTCGTCAAAGCCCATCGAACCCACGCCACAGCCCCAAGAGCCCCTCTCATCTTTGGTCGACTCCAATCCAGCCCATGCGCTCTTGCTACAAAGTGACGAGGACAAATGGCTTAATTTCAATCTGGTGGAGGAGCACAAGCTGGCCTGGATGCGCGATATACCAGCCAAGATGAGCGAGCTGAAGCCGGGACAGCAATTCGATGCGCGTTTTGATTGGAAGGGTGTGCTACTGCCGCACACGCTCAAGAATCCGGAGACGGACCAGGCCCCACCAGTGGACGAGCGAGAGCTGTTTTTGCACGGCGAGGAAGCTGATCGGCCGGGCTACACACTGCAGGAGCTGTTTCGATTGGCGCGGTAGGTTCTTGGTGATTTCTTGGCATAGAACTTTAATAATTTCCCCTTTGAATTGACAGCTCCACTGTGTTGCAACAAAGGATCTCGGCATTTGGTGCCATTGCGGGTATCTTCAGCATCTACAATCAGGGCTTTTATGACCAGGTGCTCAACCTGCCGATTTCGAAAATGTTCTTCCTACTGCGCTTTGGCCTCGATGAAAATGTGGCCGCGCAGCTGGAGGTAGTAAGCAGGGCTCTGGCCTGCTTGTTCTACAACGAAACGGACGAAGTGCTGCTCGACCACATCCACGACAATGCCTACTGCCACTGGCAGCCAACGCTGCAGGTCGTGAGCAGTTACAGCGACTCGGACTCCGATCCCACATCCATCGCCTTTCTGCAGCGCTACATGAAGCTGTTGTCGAGCAGTCCCGCTGTGCGTGCCGAAGTCGCCGAGGATGAGACGGAGAGCCGCATGTCCATGGATGACTTTCAGCTGGCCGAGACAGACCTATTGGATTGTCTGCTGCGGACGAATATATTGCAGCGCATTACGTGAGACAGAATAGTAACAATTGTAAGGAACAATTAGTTATAATCTATGTGTGTACCCACAGGTTTATCTTGAGCTCAGTGCGTCCTGACAACAGCACCGTGGATTCCTGTTTGAAGCTGCTCATACGCATCGCTCGCACAAGCATCAAGGTGGCACGACAATTGGCAAACGAAAGCCATCTCTTAGATGTTATACTAACCAACTTCCTGCCCCCTGTGTCGTCTGCGAACGGCGCCTTCTACAGCCAGCCCCAGCCACTCTGCCTGAAGCTTATTCGAATACTGATCTGTCAGCACTTGGACCTAGCCAAGAGCCTTGCCAAGGGCGGGCTAATCGAGAGACTGAAACAGTTTCTGTTTCTACGCGACACTGTCGGGGTTTGTATGAAATTTAGCCAAACTTTAATGGATTTATTGATCTATATAATAAAATGTCTCTCTCGTTTTGCAGGGCAAGATGGTACGCGTTCAGGTCGAGGCACTGCGCATCCTGCGGTGTCTGCTCCTCCTGGGCATTGTGGATCGCGATCTGTACAGGTGTGTGAGAACTTCTATTACATTGAGCTCATTATTTGCTCCGTGATGAACTCTTTGTTTACGTTGAGATAGCATTTGACGGTTTGAAAAGCAGTGTCGCAGCCATCAGTTCCCTCTGCAAACGATAGGGACGTATAGGGAGCGCCCAACAGGATACATATATCCTAATACATACTCTGGGTGCCGCAGGCTCCAACTAGTTCGTTGATCTTGGGGTGAACCTCTTCAGGCAGGACTTCGATCAGAGCCTCCAATTGCATTACGTTTTTGCTGTCAATCTATGGATAGCAGAATAAGATCTTTAATTTGAACACTTTCCATCCCAGTCCGTGCGCATACGCACCAGTCCGAACATGTCAAACATGCAGTGCAGAAAGCACTTAAAGGCTGGATCATCGGGCAATACCTGGTCCTTCTGCGCCTGGATCATTCGCTCTGAAAGTGTCGATGACTATTATCAATTATATCATTCAACTGACGCTCACGCCTCACGCTCACCTTCGGATGCTCCTGTCTGGTTAATGCAGCGTGTTTTCAGCTTAGCTATTTGCTTTTTCATCACCGGGGATAGCTCAAACTATTTGGACAGGACATGAGACATGCATACCAACTGATTGAACAGAAGTACTCACCGCTTGGCTGGGTGCCAGCGAATCGTATGCGATGAGTGCGGCCAGAATAAGGCAAACGTTCCAGGAGGAGGCCATTGTGCCGGACAAATTTGCCCACTTGACTGAGGCTGCTCTTCAAGTAACGCTCACTTTTATAGCCACCTGTGGGAATGGAATGTGTGGGGCCTAATAGCTGCTATTATTGAGTGGCACTTCATCTATGTTTAAATCGTTACAGACAGTTCCTGCCCGCCCTGCGCCAAATGGTGGACTGGCACTGCAATCACAGTGTTTTCGGTGAAGTGGGCGGTTCAGTGCTGATCCGGCAGCACGCAGCGGCCCTGCTCGTGGCAATTGTGGCCGCCGGCGAGAGCGGAGTCTGTGACGTGGATGGGCAGAAGATGCTGGCAGAGCCACTGCACAATTGCTGTTGCAGCTGGTTGCACTCTGCCTCGCGCATCGATGTCATCAGAGATGTGAGTGTGGCCCCCAAGCGAATCCTGCCACCTCTAATAGCTACATTTGGTATCACTTTAGTTTACCCAACTGACGCTATTGAGTGCAGCTCTGTATGCCGTTGCTTGGTTCTGCCGCAATGGCTATTTGGGAACGATGGCCTTTCAGCCATTTCTGCGCAGCGTTCTTCCGCAGTTTGTGCGCTCCCCCTGCTTCGTTGCATGTGTGCGTGACCTAAGGTGAGTTAATTGGGAGCTGGAGGTACACCCATATCATCACATTTAATTAATGCCTACCCAGCAAGGGCTCTGTCCTACTGCGACGCCCCATCGATCGGCGCAATGTTCATCCCGCACTGCCGAATGTGGGCGCTGTTTTGATGCACGACTATGGACCGCAGCTGATCGTGAGCGACACGTACCCGGTGCACCTGTTGAGCAGCATCTGGGCTTTGCGCGACCTGTCGCTGGAGTCTGGCCAGAGGCCATTGTTTGAGGCGCTTATGCAACCGTCTGTGCTGGAGCCAGTGGCCGAGTATCTGCGTCAAGTGAGCTCCGGACTGAATCGCATCCTGGCCACCAACTTCTTTGCCCGCAGCGAGCTGAGGTTCGTCCATCAGTTGCTCGCCACGGACGGACTGGAGACCTACTTGGAGCGCACGCAGCTGCTGCAGCTGGTCTACAATTATCTCTGCTGCCTATCCACAGCCCATGCGACACAGATCAAGAGCACATTCGAGCGCTTTATCTTCAATGGTCAGTACGTGGAGTTGGATGCAGCGTGCCTAAAGCTGCTGCAACAGACTTGCATGGAAATGATTTACCCGCACGTGATTGCTGTAAGCCCACCAACCATTCACACTTATTCACTTATTTCTCAGACACTAAACATTCCCCTTACGGCAATTAGGACAACTCTGAGCCCTCGCTGTCGCTGTGCTACACGCAGGCACCCATCCTGCCGGCTGACTGGCCCTTCTTTCAGATGCGTCTTATCCTCAGCAACTACTTGCAGAACGTGCAGCAGCAGCCAGCGGCCATATTCTCAGGTGAAGCACGCGCAAAGCTAATCTCTCTTTGAGAATATTCCAAAATCCTTTTGCTCTTACAGAACATCAGGTGGTCCGCATGACTCTTATGTTTGTGCGGCAACTGGAGAGGGAAGGCTTGCAAATTGTTTCGCCGCTGGAGAAGCTTATGTATCTGATGATTGCCTTTATGGGTCCCGACTCGCAGTTCTTGGAGCAGGATCTGCATCAGCTGCTGCACGGCTACCTCAAGGATTTCTACACCCAGCATGCCACGCATCACTTTGACTTTGATGCCGAGCTCGTGGATAAGGCCAGATTCGAGCCACTCTACTATTTGTTTGTGGAGCACTTTGCAGCTGCCAGCTACGGCGACGAGCTCTTCAGCTCGCTGGTGCTGCTTCCTTTGGCTCAGAAGTACGACAACAAATGGCGACGTCGCCTCTGGTCCGAGCATGTGCAGGTTATGCGGTTTCTGAACTGTCACGAGGATTTGGTGGGTACTTACAAAACCGCAACTGAAAATGTTAACTGACTGGCGTTCCTTTTTGCAGTTAATTGGTGGACTGTCTGCGTATCTGGAACCTGTAGAGGAGGAGCCCTCGCTGGTGCAGTTGTACGGCGATGCACTGGAGCGTAATCTGGTTCGTCCTGGCAGCATTGCTTATCGGATAGCACAGCACCACTTCAATCACTCGCAGGTGGTGCAGAAGACCAAATTGTTTTGATTATCTCAAAATTAATTAGGCATGTAGCTCCATTGGACTCTGCGGCGATAAAGTTATATCATGGCGGGCTCCAAAGGTGTCTAAATGTGGCAATGTTCTATTTAAAAACGCGCTGATTTCGGAGTTATCTACTGGCCGAAATAGAACCTGCTCAGGAGGACCCTTGACAATGATATGCACGTGATTTGTCACAATGGCCATTGGACTGCCGTTGGAGTGCTACAATCGTACACTTAATAGGTATACAAATAAATGTATGAGTAAGACTTAATAGTAATAGTTTGAGTCCTATATTTGGTGTGCCTGGGGATCAGTAGTTGTATAAGCATTGTCCGTGTGTCTAGTTTAATTGCATGTCCGTAATCTGCTTGTGGCAGCCTGACTGATGCAGGGCAGTTTGCTATCGGCCTCAATTAATTAACATCACTTGACTTATTGACACATGGCCCAAGACTTGGTTGCCGTTGCCCTGCCCTGCCCTGCCCGACTGCTGATAAAATATATGTAATTAAATCGAGCACAATTGAGGGGCCCGCTGCTAATTAAATTATTTGATCTATGTATGTGTGCTGCATGTATTTACGTGAGTGTATTTCCTTTTTGTTTCTCCTCCTTCCTCCACTCTGTATGCTCTTAGACGTGTATCAGCCACCCACACCACATCACACACGATGTTCTACCATGCGTACACTCTGGCAAATGTAAAGGCATACGCCTATCGCTGCGACACATGGCGGATGCGCAACGCATGGGGGCACGCACGAAGACATACTTCTTTTCTCGTGTCCACACAGACATTGGACTCGACTGCCCGGGCATGGGTTTCAGCTTGGGTGAGCGCAGAGCAGCCACAAAGTGCGAGGTGTCAGAAGGCTAGTGTTTAGATGTTAATTGCTTTTAAATGGACGTTATTTGATAAGTCAGCGCTGCCCGCCTGGCTGGTAAATATTTGCAGAGGCCCCATAAATTAACCAGTGCTAAACGGCTGAAGTAACGACAATAAAATTAAATATCGATCGCCCCCCAAACTATTATTAGGCACTGTGCGCAATCTAGTTACCTAGACTTGATTGCCCCATTGAAAATTAAAGCTGATACTGGAGCTGTGTGCATACGATTTCCACTTCAGAGTGAATTATATTTCTTATCAATTAATGTTCGTTTTACATACCCTTTGTTAATGGTGTTATATGTGTTGTGGCGCATCAAATAAATCATTTGCAAGCGCCAGAAACTATATTTAATACACTTAAGAAATGCACTCTAAAATTACCCGAATGGACGCAGCATAAATAACAATAAAAGTAAGCCCATACCATCAGCCTGTACAAGAGCAAGGGTACACAGAATTCGTCGCGACAAAGTTTGCTGCCTCGACTTTTGTTTAATTTAAATTTTGAGTCAAGTCTTTGGACATTTTTCGTGCAGCGTTCGCTTTAAATTGATTTCGTGAGAATTATTTATAGACTCGCCGCTGTCAAAAGAAAGTGCCAAGCGGGAAAACTGTTTATTATTTGTTGTATCAATATTAATATTTATCGAATTTATGCACACAACAAAATCAATATTGGGGAGGGGAAGGGAGAACATTATTGTTTGATAAGGCGTCAAGGTCTCTCCGCTAGCTACACTCTGGAGGTTGTATATCCGGAGTCAGAGTCAGCTCTTATCGTTGATAAAAAACATTGAAAACGCCAGATAGCAAGTTCCAATTTACCGAAGGTCTCCCCCACAATATGCCTGCCAGTTATTCTCTTCTATCGGCAACGCAACGCCAAATATTTGCATAGCCTGCACCTGACTGCTCGCCGGCAGTGTGCACCAAGAACCGGTTTGGTTTCGGTGGGTGCGTTTCCAGCTGTGAACCAGCTCCTTGATTAAAATTTTACCCCTCAGAGCCCTTGGCAACAACAGAAGGGACACAATGGACATATTTACACACGATTCGATGGCAGCAAACAGCCGGCTGTTATTTGCATTCGGTTGTGCTGAAAACTCCTGTTTGTCAGTTTGAAAAATTACATTTCAAAGCGAAATTTCGGCAAGTGATTATCGATTAGCGATTATCCTTATACATAAGTACTTGTGTACATCCTTGCCATGCTAGATTTTCTGCCAACTCTTGAATGATTTGTTTTCGATAGCCAAAGTTCGGCCAAAGTTACAGTTCTTCTCAATTGCCCTAATTCTTGAAGAAATCTTTTTAACTGCGGCATTAAGAGCCATCTTGCTTTTGGGCTGTCACCCCTGTATATTGTTCATTTACGCTCTCTCTGCTAGAAAAAATCCCCTCGCAAAACAAGCCGAATCTTCAAGTAGCCAGAGAGGGGAGGCAGAAAGAACAAATACAGTACGCAGTATCAACGCACCACGAATAGGAGACACATACATGCATACATATGTACTATGTACATATTAGCCCTCGGGTCCCTATATAATACCACATTCAACTCCAACTCCAACTCCAGCACCATGAGCAACCCATCCCATCCATTCCATACCATGTGCATGAAGTGGAATTTTTTTAGAGCACGTTTCGGCAATTTCGAATCGATCACGTCATAAGTACGTACGAGTGTATGCTATGCTTTGCCGAAGAGTCGTCGTCGTCGAGTGTTTGTTCGCCGCGGGCGAACAACAGAGGCGAATTGGCTGATGTTTCGATCGGCACAGCTAGCTCGTCGTTTCAGTCTTTCGCCGACTCTAAAAACTAAATGTTCCTCCGATCGGAGCCACACGCCGCGCAGCGCCACGTTTGAGTTTGTTTATTTGTTGATGTTCGTTCCCGTGATTCAGTGCAGATCGAGTGGCCAAAAGAAGTAAACATTGGGGATACTTCTCCGATCCGTTTATTTTGGTGCTGCATAATAAATAGATATTTATTTTAGCAAGAAGCCCCCCATAGGCAAGTGCGTTTCGTGTACGAGTATATTTGTAAGATTTATTGTGTGCAAAAAAGAGGAAAGATTTTGTGTTCCAGCCGCACCCTTCGTTGACGTTGATCAGTCAAGCCGATCGCAGTACCGTTAGCAGCTACGAAACACATTTAATTACGTTGCAAGCGATTACGATCGGGTGCAGTGCTACATATGTACATACATATATTGCGTGAAAGCGACCGAAAGCTGATGCGAATGTAAACGAAAAGTGCCCTTTTGTACATCCAAAAAACATCCAATTTGTGTGTGTTTCTTTGTGGAAAGTACATTTGGGGAATTCCAAGTGGGTCGGTCGGTCTGGCTTGTGCTTCATGTGCCTCGCTTCGTGCTGATAATAATTATTTGTAAGCATAGCGCTGGAGCTTCATTCCATTCCCTCTGCCCGCTGGCGAGAGCAAATGTTTGCCGATGAGTGGAGTGGAGAGTGTGTGCCAAGTGAATAAGTTATTTTGGATTCGGTAAAATACGAAAAGCAAAAGAAAGTCAACAAAATTTCTGTGCAACGAATTCATAAAAAATACGACTCTTGCATCGAGAACCCATCCATCCATCCATTAATTAATAGCCAGGCAGCTGGATTATACTTTCCACTTGATTTCGGTAAGTTCATACGAGTGTCTACGTAAACTGAATTTTTATTTACTTTAAAGCCAAACATGTGGGCCCTAGAACACACTCTCCTTTGTCTAGCTATCTGCGTATGTACATTCGAGAATAACGTGGTTTCCTTTTGTCTTTACGCTCTGTTGTAATTGAATAAGCCCTCCATTGTGATATGCCATCCAAGCTATCAAATTATGAATGCTCCCTGTAAAAGTGCTCACTTTCGTTCAGATTTCTTCGGGTTGTATAATCATGTGTGGGGCCAAAACATCCGCGTAGGTCAGCAGTGTGCTATCATTTGTGCCTTCCTCTCCGGCCACTTTACAAATTCATGTTTAATGTTGAGTGTTGCATTCACTGGCCCACTGCACAGCAAGTGCCAGTGCCAGTGCCTCTCGAGTGCACTTGAACTTGAAAGCTATTAGCGAGTTTTCCGGGTCCCTGTCTCATCAAACTTGTAAAATATGAGGAAATACAACAAGTGCTGCCGAGCATCCACAGCACGATGTACGTAAATATTCATGGAATTGGCAACTGTTTTTAGGGCCCAAGAGACAGGGAGGGCACAGATCATTGTTTCCCTGTACTAACCGACGGACGTAATCGTTGTTATGACATTCCCCCAGAGACATACTTAAGTGCATACGTGTGTGTGTGTGTGTGTGTATGTATGCACTTTGCGGTCACTTGTCTCTCTTGGGTGTCTTCGGGTTAAATGCACATTTGTGCTTGCATAAGACGTTTTCTCATTTTCATAAGTGTGTGCATAATTTAATCAAAATATGAACGCAGATAATTTAAGCACAGATTTAATTTAAATTCCAATGACTATTGAGTTGCAATTGATTTCGCTTGAGTGGACGATTTAATTTATTTCGTGTCAAGAAACAATTGCATTATGTTGTGGCTGAATTCTTCTCACCTGCGTGAACTGCAACAATAAAAAATTCTATGGAGGGAAAAGCAGAAAAGAGCAGCTGCCCGGAAGAAGCTTAGACAGACATTAGCCCAGCCAGCCCTTGCAACGGAATTCCAGTTCCAGCTTCAGGGTTGCTACTGCTGCTGCTGCTGCTGCTGCTCCAACCCCTAACCTAGACCTGGAAAGGGGGTTGCATTTGAAGGTCGTGTCCCATATACACCTACATTTGGAAAACTCTTACACACGCGCACCGATGAATGGACTGACAAATTCCAGTTCGGATCGGAGCACAGCGCCTGTCAGAGCGGATAAAGGCGCGGAAGCGAACACAACCGCCTGCCTCGATTAACTTGTCCATTTGCCCAGCCATTGACACAATATAACTAATGGAAATGCAGCGCTCCGATTGTCACTGCCTTTCCTGCTGTCTGCCTGGTCTGTGGACTGTCTGTGCGGCGTCTGGCTCTGGCTATGGGTCTGGGTGGATGGCAGTGACGGCCAGGAGGAGGAGGATTTGCAACTCAACTGGCGCTAGCGCTCTGGCTGATCCAAGAGGCTTTTCTTGTCAGCCACAGACAATAAATGAGGGAGAAATGAGGATGTAGTACAGGCACACAACGGATAGATCACAACAGAACAGAGCAGAACAGAACAGAGCAGAACAGAACGGAATGGAATGGCGAAAAAATGAACTAATACTCGTAAATCATTGACCTTGCGAACCTTGACAAAGCGACTGAGTGCCTCGGAATAGCTAGTCAAGCAATGTGCATAGATGGATGGATGGCACTCACTTGGGGCGAACAGACAGTCAAGGCGAGGTAGTCAAGAGGTACGATACTCGCTGTGGAGGTGGACCACGGCGGAAATGGGTATATGAGTGCTCGGAAAGCGACTGAAAATTATGCAAAGCGGCCCGCCAAGTCACGGAATCACCGAGCTGCGACCAAAGCCGCTGCTGCAGCGAATTCGGATTGCAGCGTTGACAATTTTCACCTTTTGTCTTTTGTCTTTTGCACGTTTAATCAAGATTTATGACAATTGACGGAACGGCAGCGACGTGGCAACGCCGCACCCGTAGGGCGGTGGGGGTTTCGCGTGGGCGTGTGTCGAGTGTCGGATACGAAAAGTAAAACATCTTTTGCGTAAGAAATCTGCTAATCAAAGTGATGGGACGCGTGTGCCGTGCCGGTGGTTGGTTCCCCCCCTCCCAGCCATCCACTGAAATTCCGCAAAATAATTCATAAATTGAATACGCGTTTGATTAAAATCCCAAAATTAGCTCCAGCAGCAGCCGCAGCCACAGCCACAGCCCAGGTCCAGCTTCCTTTCATGCTACCCAGAAGAATGTCAGATAAGAGACCGAAACCAAGACCCGCCTGCTTTGATGTTTGCTGGACGGATGGTTAATGGGTTACCCATCCATTTTCGAGAGGCCAAGACATTAAACCTAAAGTCCCATTGAGACTAATGATATATACATACATATGTATGTATGTTAGTATGTACAAGTATTGGCAGAGAATCCCAACTAATGAGCCAGCAGCAGCAGCGGGCCAATTGGCCAGGTAAATCGTTCTCTCTGTTCTTGCTTTGCTTCAGCATTCAGCATGGCCCTTTTTTTGTTGTTGTGGGCCAGAAACTTGAATTTTCACAATACCTACAGATGGTATATACTTGCTGCTGCTGCATGGATGGATGGGTACAAACGTTTGGTTTCTATTTATCACATTTTGCTTTGTTCTCCGCCCAGCATAGGATCCATCTAAGAAGAAGTCTCTCTAAAGCAAATTTCGTGAATCACACTGACGCCACTTTTCACAATCCGTGCAATGACCTGTGAAATTATGTGGATTATAGTACGGATACATATACATACATACATCTATACATACATCTGTATTCATAGGGATTGTTTCTCTCTCTCTCTGTCAGGTACTCCCCCGAACAACAGACACACTTTAATTCTGAACTCTGGCCTGTGCCTGCGGGAGCTTTAAATGTTAGAGCGCAGACCTATTTTTCTTGGAATTACATTTCGGCGAAATTGTTCATGTGTTAACATTTAGTTTTTAAAGGTTCTGTTGTGGAAAGTTACGGAATTTGTTTACCCGACTGCCAGCAATCAATATTTTGTTTCGTTCGCACTTTACGTATAGGAATATTTTTGTATTTAAATGTTTGTTCATGCCAAGTGGAGGCTGATAGGCAGACCTTTAAATTTGCATAGTAAACCTGAAGTGGAGACGGGTTTGGTGGCACCCGCCCGTAATGGATGCCGAGCTGGAGGTGTGAGGGCCGCAGCATCGTGGCTGATTAGAAAAGGCTTAGCGTTTGTTAATTGGCCGGCAAACTTATGTTTTTCCATCCACATCCAAATTAATTGGGGGAACGTGCCAGCGTCAAGTCCGTGCGCTCGTGCCTTCATCGGCCCCATGAATGGAATGGAATGGATGGGATTGAGTGTGTATTCACGCAACAGTTGGCAACAGTTTTTTGGAGAGTATTAACGAGGCTTATTTCCCATCAAACTTTTACATAGTTGTCGGTATCGGTATCGGTATCTGGATCCACTGCAATGCCCAATGAGTTCCACGCAGCACTTGAATTCCATACAATTTAATTGAGACTCTTCAGGTGTAATTTTTAATAGCAAAGGATTTTTGTTATAAGCCCCTTAGGAGCCCCCGGTGCTCTCCCACGGGTATATCAGTATCGTGTGTGGGTGTGTGTGTGTGTGCTGTAATATATATAAAAATATGCTGAACAATGGGAGCAGGGAGCTGCAAAAATAATAGTGCTGGCTCTGGGAAAAACTGCTGCAATGGCTCTCTGTTTTTTACATAAAATTATATAAATGTTTCTTGTTCGTTTTATAAAAATACGAGTATTTGCGTATTTATTTATTTCTGATTAAAAACGACGTAAGCCTTCAGCCTGAGTTGAGAGTCCGTTATGGCAACAACTCTTGAGGGAAACTTTCCCTGTACTTACGCAAAAATCCATGGAGTGCAGCAAAGCTTTCTTTCGGCTTAGCAATTAGACCCGGTAATGGCCAAAACCAACCAAATAAGTATCTAGAAAATGGTTCGGAACCACACAGTAAGCTGGGCGTTCCGTTCGTTCCGTTTACAGCGCCCTTTCGGGAAATAAAATCTTTGCCAAAAATCAGGGCTTAAGCACCCCTCTGCCCCATCCACAGGTTCGAGTAGAACGACGTACGTACGTATGAACGTGCTTATATACCGAATAGGTAGCCGCAAAATGCAACTGCAACTGCAGTTTTGCTTGCTTTGGCAGTGGTGCTTCCAATGCCAAACGTCTGCATTCGAGTCATGTGAGAGGCATTAGCTGACGACTGGGGACACGACGTGTGGCACCAGCAGCTCACCCGCTAGAAGGTAGACACACTCGCATCGCACATGACCGATATCCATTTTTATCGCATACTTAGGCGGTCGTTAAGCTGCGGCTAAGGCGACAATATTCATTTGAGACGCCGCTCAAGTTTACGACTCAGTCTCTGACTCGGACTCTGGGCAGGTGCATGCTTTAATAATAAGTAAGCCCGGCCGAGAACAAACTGAGCAATCAGCACGACTCTTGTGCTCTGCCTCTGCCGCTGAAATGTATTTTTGCTGGGTCAGCAAATAGTCAGAGAGGGAGAGCGAAACGAAGCGAATCAAGTGACGAATACTCATCGATTGCCGTCAACAATTCCACGAATTTCGGCTTAGTTACTTTGGTTATTAAAACCGAAGTTCGTATAAGTTTACTGGTTGGCATTGCCTTTTTTATTTGCTTTTGACACACTCGTCAGTATGTGGAAATCCGAATCGGGCCTTGTTAAAAATGTTTTCGTTTACCGACGAACTTTCGTTTCCTGCGAATCGAATAATCTTCCTAAAGGGCCTTCGATTTGATTCGATTCCTTCCATTCGATGTCCCGTCCATGCGGTACTCTTACATACATAAATATGTACATACATATGCACATAAGTCTCTCCAGCAATACATTTTTATTAACCTTTTTGATTCCGGCACTCTTGTGTTTCTTCTGACTGGTGTGTGATTTTTCGTGTGTTTCTGGATGCCTTTGCACTTAATTTATGTGGCCACAAATGAGGCAAAATAAGTGAAGTGTGTTTTTTGTTGTTTGGGTGCGCTTCGGAGTCCACGGAGAGCTAAGTCAGCTGGGGTACTTACACAACGGCATGGTATTTCCATTTCCGAGTCGTAAATACTTGCCGGCGTCTCGCACTTTACGACTTTAAATCATAAAAAAAGTCACCATGCCGCTTGTCCGCTTGTCCCCCCCTGAACAGAGCGGCCGAGCTTGTGGGCCCACTTCTGGGCTTCTTCTGCTTGCGGCATAAAAGCCCACGAAATATTATTTATGGCGCTTTTCATTTGAAATTTATAACCGAAAAACCATATGAAATAAATAATAACCAAATGTGCCGCACACAGGCAACTGGTGCTGGGCCACTGATCCCTTTTGGTACTGGCAAATACTACTGGCCTTTAGGTATAGCTTAAATTTTGTTCTTAATGTATTGTAATTTGGGAATGTCTGTGACTTCACCTACAGCTTTCGCGAGCAGTGCAAAATATGGTCTAGAAATCAGCGAGTGGAACAACTCTGTCGTGCGGTGCAAAGGGGTTTATTTTCTTAACTGGTGTGTGACTGACTGTCGTGTGGGAGCTCTGTATATTCGTCTAATCACGAACCCCAACTCTCTTTGAGTGCAGACTCACGGGGGCGTTGCCTAACCCAGTTTAAATCAGACAACAGACAGCAGACACCAGACTCCAGAGAATTATTCACACATTGACAGTAGCCTCAGCATGGGCGTCAAGGAAATCGACTTTAGAATAATTTTTCATTTCATTTTAGTCTGCCGTTTAGATTTGGAGCAGATCCCCCAAAATATGTGCCGCACCCATTCTTATTGCCATATTTCCAGGGCAGAGTACTGGCCTTTCTCCCTTGCCTGCAAACGTGCAAAATGCAGTAATTTTACCATTCCAACTACACATATTTGTGTGTGTTTCTGGGCGGCTTACTGCTCGTACACTTAAATGAACAGTCATTTGGATTCCAAAGAGACTCGTATTTATGGCAGCAGCTCTATTACAGCGTACTTGTGCTTGAGTTGCCTCATGGAACACCTCATTTCGTTCAATCTTAATCGAGACATCACCAAAACTGCTGCCCCTGTTGCACTTGCTTGCTGTTTATGGCGAGCAGCGGCTCTCGTTCGAAATTGGGTCAAGTTTGAACGACTCACAGGTCGAATGCGAGAACATAAAATAAGAGTAGATTGGCTTTTGTTTAACAAATTCTCTGTGAGTGTAAAAGGCATACTTAATTCGTGGCAAAGGCTGCAACATGCAGAAGGAAAGTCACGAAAATATTTAAATATAATCGCATTTGCCACGTGGCGGCGCCTTACCTGGCACTGACATGCAGCTGAAATAGATGACATTTTCATTAGCTCTCCTGTTTTCCGATGAAAATAGTAATTAAAATCGCACGAAATGTAAATGTAATCACTCGCTGATGGGCAGAAATGATTGCCAATTAAATATTCCGGCCTGGATATTTATGCACATGTCAAGCTAGAATTTCCAATTATTATGCTGCCAATATTTGGTTTTTGAAATAGGCATCACCAAATACCAAGAATAACCGCACTTTGTTTGCTAGTGCAGGCCACAACAAATAAGTGTGTGCCATGGCCGGAGTACTGCGAGCTCAAACAACACAACAACATCGAAATATATCGTTCTATCCCCGTTTGAAAGTGGCAATGGAGTCGCGTAATCTGGTGCAATGCCTCCAAAAGGAATGCAGCACTGCCCCAAGTGGTGTGCCCGGAGACCCCGAACCTGCTACCCACTGGCAAGCAGACATTAAAGTGTTGATGTTCCTTTTAAAATGAGAAATGTTACGTCATTGCTCCGGGCTCCGACAACGACTCTGACAAATGGCTGTCAGTTGGGCTTAGGGGCGGCACGCAGCTCCTTAATCGCTTAAGTAGTTGATGCGCAGAGTCGAATCCTCTGGCAGAAGACATCTGGCAACCCTTTGGAGCCGACGCGAAATGTGGGCTAAACGAATTAGCCGGGCAGCCAAATGGACAAACATTCTGGTTTATTACTAAACCGTTTGCCTTATTCGGCCCACAGCCAGCACACAGCCACCACACAGCCACCCACTGCCCCCCCATAGCCACTTTGCATTTTTGCCCCGTTTCCCGATTTTCTTTTTTGCAGATTTCCTGCTAGTTGCCACTAGTGTGTTCTTGGCCATACCAGTGGCCATACCGGACAGTAATGTAATACAATGCGGATCAGCACGCTTGACTTGCTCAACTTTTGCCTTTGTGTGTTTCTGACACTTCGCTGCCTCCGCATCTGCCTGCTCTTCCCCTGCTCTTGCGTATCTTCCTGCTCCCATCCCGGGTCTTTGCCTTGTTAATCCGCTTTGATGCGTATCCTGGCCGTATATACCATGTATTTCCTTCAGTAGTTGTTAGTGTGTGTGCGTGCCCAGGCAGGCAGGTCGGCTACCCAGATGACCTCCTGTCATCTGCCGATGAACGGCCGGATACGGCCACAGACACACTGCTGGCATCAGTCAGCCAGTCAGCTGGATGTGGGGGCGCAAAAAAAGTTTTGTTTTTGCTGCGTCCACCGTCTACGATACGTGGATAAAAACGATTTATATCAATATCGGGCAATATGTCCTGCAATGGCCCAGGACATCAGCAAACGCCACGTTTGTACATACATTGCGTGACACGCTGATGTGCTTGATGTCTGGTCATTAGGTTTAGGTCCATGTCCTGTCCACGTCCACGTCACGTCGCCGTCCCCGTCCCCGTCCTGCACCCGCTCTCAGCACTAGCCCTTAAGCTGACGATATATTCCGATAAGTTTTATAGCTGCGGCGCTTTTTTGCTCCGCATCTTGTAATTGAGGTCGTGCAATAAAATTTCGGAGCACTTTTGTTTTGATGACCTCTGCTGACTTATCGACTGGTGCGAATGAATTGCCTTGCCTCCAGACATGGCTACTTTTTAGTACAAGCTATGCCACATCTTTTGGTGTTGATGCAATGCGGATATACTCGTGTTTGCCAGGAAATAAAAAGGCTTAGAGATGGCTGTGACATTCACTTGAATGCAGTGCACTCAGACACTGCCGAAGCAAACCGTTTTAAATGTCTTGAAGGGTTGCTCGGATTCTCAGCTGAATAGCATCGATCGGCACTGGGCTGAGCGGCGCTGGTCTGGGCTGGAGGGGGGAATTGGCGCCAGTGCCATTAAAGCGCACATTTAATTCCGGCTGTATAGTATGGGGCGTAGAACAAGTTGTAAAAAAACGCATTTTATTGAAGCAATTGAAACGCGAATGGGCGTTGAATTGAGCAATGAAAAGAAAACCCGGGAAAACCCATTCGCCAGTGAATAGCCAAAGGGAGCAGCAGGGCAGGGCAGGGATGGGCCCGCAGCCAAGACGGAATCACAGTCCTTCCTCAATCGAAATTGGCGGAGCAATTGCCCCGTTGGAGCCTGTAGCCGTTAAGCGGATGCGGCAGTGTCAACAATTATTCAGATACGTTTTTTACAGTAGCGAAGCGAAGATGGAGCTCGCTCGGAATGGGTTGTTAAACGGCTGCTTTTGATGCTGGCAATGGGAATTTCATGGCCCAATTAATAAGAACAGAGCAGGGCTCATAAATCAGCAGAGCGACGCTGAAACTTGGCCCAGCACTGGGCGGCCTATCTGCCACGGGCCAGCATCTGAGGGCTTCGAAACTTTTGACTCTGGCTTGGCCCCTTATCAGGTCATGGCCTGCAGTAGCCTGCGGGGGGTCAACAGGTGACACTTTGTGCTTGTCGCTGATAATCTCGGCAGAAGTCTGCTGCGCCTGTCCAGGACGAGAGCCTGTCCAGGGCGGGGCTCTCGACTGCTGGCTCCCATCGGGCTGGCGACTGGGTTCATTGAATTAAGTCTTAATTGCCACAATAAATTCGTGCACATTCTGATCCCCAGCTGAACAAAGTTCCCACAAATTCTGTAAAAATTTCTGTCGTAATTGGCGTAATTGCCTTGCCCCACGTTTCGCTCTTTCCCTGCTGCTGGACTCTTCCATTATGCTGCTGCTGCTGGGCGCTTTGTCATGCTAATTGTTGGCATTGTTGCCTTTCACACTTGGCGCCTCCAACTTGACCCATAAATCGCACATGTAGTCCGTTCCGTCCGCTCCACGGCCCGGCCGTGACAAATGACCTCGGACGACTGTCATCAGATCCGCCAGCTGATGCGAGGACTCCTTTGGCTTTGCTGCGGCTGTGAATTTCCACAAAAAAGAAACCATCACATTTGTCATGCATCGCACCTGGCCTGCGGTTGCCAGGGGAACTCTAATCATGATTAATTTGCATCAATTGCCCCAGCAGCTATTTTTAGTCGGGCGGCTGCACCTTAATCGTCTCATGGAGAGCTTTTTCACTCTGCCGCAAAGCAACAATTAAGTCAAGAACATTTCTGTCAAGTGAAAGCGCTGGCCAGAGCGTGAAGAATGTCTGGCAATCGTTCCGCTTGAAAGGAATAATCACACAACACATTACGCTGGATACAAATGCACCTGACAATTGCCTCAGTTATGTCAAGAATGAATTCCATCCATAAATAAATTGCGGCTTCAGGAACCCCAACAGTGGCCGTCACAGGTACCCCCGCCTCGATGTGAGCTTCGATTGCTTCGAGCAGCCATCTAAAAATAGTTAAAGGGCCATAAGAGGCTCAAATGTGGGACACAAACGAACGGAAAGGATGCAAAAATGTTTATGCAATAATCAGGTTTTTGTGTTCTTTTTTTCTTGTGCAAAACAGTAAAAAGTTTTCTCTCGAGTGTGCTCAGGAAAAAGGGGACCCAAGAGGTTTCATAAAACTATGTTTAATTTTATATGGGCCCACACGCACAAACACAAACAAATGCCCTCCCTCCCCCTCGTTTTGTGACCCGTCCACTTACTTATTCAGCAAATTCTCTGGGCCTGGCTGGCCTGGAAACAGGAGAAGGAATTTTGGATGAGATTTTTATTGCAGTTTAATTTATGTGAATCTTTTTTCGCTTCTTTCTCTTTGCAGATTTCGAGTAGCTTTAAGCTTGAGAGCGGCAGAGAGAGAGAGAGAGAGAGTTCCGTTTCCCTTTAATCGCCAGTAACGGAAGTTCTGATTTTGCTTTGCCCCACAGACCGACGAAAAGGACACACAAGACGGCTTATATACACAATTAGCCACAGTGAATGGGTGCAGAGCCGGATACGACGATTGAATACGAAGAACTCCAACCGACCGACCCGCACACACGGAAACCGCAGCAGAGCAAAACACTCCCCTAGGCGAGGACGAAGACCCACAAGCAGACCCGCGCCTCACCAACAAACACACGACACACGCCATGTCGGACACAACCTCCTTCGAGCTGGGATCGGCCGCCGACCGACCCCCGAATAGGTTCCAAGTAAATCCGGTCAACGGCAACAGTCGCAAGTCACAGGCGCCCACGGGGGGGCCCGACGGTACCGGGGACAGCGAGGGACCCCACGAAGTCTACCGCCGGCTGACAAACATCGATGGGGAACTGCTCGAGGACGACGCCTTCGACGCGACCCAAATGCTGAACAAACACCAGCCCAGGCAACAGCGGTAAGTGCGGGAGGGGGCGGGCTGCAGGGTTGGATTCTAGATCTTGGGTGCGGTTTTGGGGACTCGACCTTTTGCCCAGTGTGCGTCCATTGTGGCAGAGAATGGAAATTTGCTTGGGTTTTTCCATTTTCATTTTCTGGTAATTGTTTAGCGTTCCATCAAACGAGGTTTGCTTGTGTCGCCTCCCGTGTTTTGTCCGCGCTTAATTATGGCGTTAACATTCCGCACTCGTTCACGGAAGCAGCCCCGGAAGGGGAAGACCTCCGGAGTGCTGGGGCAAAGCAAATCCTTCAGAAGTTATCGCCAGCAATTCCTGAGGCATACCTTTTGGGGGCAGAACCTTCCAATGAATCATCGCCCGGCAAGGCGCTCTCTCCCCTGCCATTCCTGATTCTTGGGTATTCAGATCATAACTGGCCACTGGCCCTCCCTTGTGGGAGCATCTCGCTGTCGCCTTTAAATCATTCACGCCACATTTGCTGCAACAGTAATTTGTAGGCCCTGTGGCCCATCACTCAAAATTGATTAAATTTTGCGGAATTTTGTCGAATTTAATGCCTGGGAACAGCGATGCCCTGGCGCATCTATCAAGTTACCCGAGAGTTGGACGAACTCTGGTACCCCAACAGGACAAGAAGTCGGGCAGGTTCAACACTCTCGCTGCTCGACGAGGGCCAAAGAACCAGAGAACCAAAGAAGCAAAGGGCCAAAGTAGCCCGTTGCAGCGCAGCGCCGATTGAGGCAATGCCACGACGAATCACAGACTTTTCCTAATAACAATCATTTACGGCTGTGCTCCCATCGGCAGGCACGCAATTTGCATACACATCATGGAATTATGTGTCGTGGTAGTAGTTGAGTATTGTAGGGGGCCAGGGGCAGGGGCAGGGTCCTGTGTATATAAAATGTTAATTTTAATGTGACGTCACCTGTCGCCGGGGAATGCGTCTTGGAAGCAGTCGAGTCGAAAGTCGCGGCTCGAGAGGCTATGCTAATGAGGCTTATGATAATACTTATTATAGCCCCGTTTATTGCCTACTTGGAGGCACTCGTCACGAAGTGCGTTCCGCGGAGATGAGCGCGCTGCTCCCACTGCTGGCTGGCTGGTCGCGTGGGCAACCCGATCTCCACCCACCACCCAGCTCACTGCTCACTGCTCACTCCTCACTCCTTCCTTCTGTGTTGAAGGCTTCCCCATGTACACGTAGAAGTGCCTTTAAGTCGGATTAAATTGGCAGCCATCGCGGCAGGTGGGCTGCTGATTAATTTAATGCTAAGCTCACTGAAGGATGCGCTCGCCTTTTAAACAAGTGATTTGTGTTTCCCGATGGATAATTAATTTCTGTTATCCCCACCCACGGACATGCAATCGAGTGCTGGGACAGCCCGAGAGAAGTCGAGGAGTCAGACAGGCACACATGAGCAGGCCAGAGCAGGCAGGGCCATAAACTGTTTCACTGACAAACCAACGCCCCATATATCATACAAATATCTTGGGGCCATTGAGCGGATACACTTGTGTGCACAGAGCCAACACTCGGCTACAGGATACTTGTCACTTGGCTCTGGCTCTGGCTTCATTTTACGGGTGGGCAGTAGGCACACAAACAGAATTTATAAAGAGCTCTGTGAAAAATGGGCAGCCTGCTATTGACGCTTCTAATCAGCTGGGGGCCGTGCCAGACACTGACAATCAGAGAGCCATGCAGTCGGCCCAGAGAATGCCCAGGGCCAAGGGCTGTCTGTCTGGCTCCATGAGAGTCCCTGTGCCCCGGGGTCAGCTGCAGCCCTGTGCCTTAGCACATTTCTGGCACATTTCTGGCACAATGAACAGCAATCAAACACTGCAAGTTTCAACAGGCTATCGAGGGGGAACAGGACAGATGTGGATTCAATTGAATTGAAATGAGTTATTCGATTTTGGTTTTAAATTGCGAGGCCTTTCAGTCGGCTGGCCTCTGCTGGGACTTTACACAGTTTAAGGAAATAAAAGCGCACTTTGAGCAGCCTTTAAGTGCCTGCAAAGAGAACTTGGTAAAACTCTTCATTGTTTTAATTGGCAGGCAATCCATCAAGAGCAGCTTTCGCGACAAGGATAAGCCGTCCCGGTTCAGGGATCTGCAGACGACGACACGCTTTCAAGTGGACCCCCGGAGCGGCGATTCGGACGAGTCCAACGATTCGCAGGAGGAGCGCGAGCTGCTGGACAGCGAAATCTACGATACGAAATATGGTAAAAGTTTTCGGTCAGTTTTCCATTGCCACTTGCCCCCCCCTCTGCTGGTCGCCTTTCCAATCCCCAAACTCCGCTGCATACCCACAGGCACTTCACGCGCGAGGCCCTGCCCCGTCTGGACAACTACCGGAACATGATGTCCATCCAGGCGGCCTACCGTCCCACCCTCGACGAACTGCACAACGCAACGCTGACGGGCAAGGTGAGTGCTCTCTCCTCTCTCTCCTCTCTGGGTGGGTGGGGGTGCTCCCTTTGGGTCGGTTGAGCTCCATTCCGCGCATTCGATCTAAATGAATATTAACGCCGCAGCCATAAACCCACCCTGTGGGAGCCCAAGAGCCACAAATTACAATTTTGCAGGCGCCATAAAATAACAATACGCATGCTTTACGAGTCGCAAATTTAAATTTATTCTTATACGCCCCCGACCCCGACCCCGCCAATCCTGCGCAAATTCAATACTGCCGGACCCGGACCCGGATCCGGATCCGGCCCTCTTCCAATCGATGCTGTCCATGCGTGTGTGGGCATGCGGCGGCGCCTCTGTGGCATCCGTGCTCGGAGCGTGTCGTACGAGTACCGCAAAAGCCAGAGCAGAGCCCACGGGGTCGTTAGCACCCCTCGAAGAAATCCCAGGGGATTCGCTTGTCCGTTGCAGCAACTGCGGCGGGGAGCAGAGGCCACAAAAACGAATGCAGTGGACCAGACGCGTGTCCTAACTGATTTTTGTGGCGGCAGCCGAAGACGATGCTCCCGTCGACGTCTCAGACGACGGGGAAAGGCCGCTGACTTTTCAGCTGGCTTTTCAGCTGACTTTTCAGCTGACTTTTGTGAGTCACTTGAGTGAGCTTTGAGGGCAGGTTGGGGGAATGCAAAGACCCAAATGCAATGACACCAATTGGCTCTAATTGATTTCCACACTGCGCCCCAATGATTGCTGGCAATTGAAGGCGTAACGTGAGGCTAAACGACTGCCAATGACTGACTACTACTCGTACGCTCGTCTAAATTAAATTGTTTTTGGGGCTGATTCGGTCGTTCGATTGGGCAATTAATGCGTTGCACAACAGAAACAACTCCCTGCAGCTCCCTGCAGCTCTGGCAACACTCTCTAAACTAATTAAGCTGAAAGCCACTCCAGAGTATGCCCAATAACAGTCCAGCTTTAAGAACAATCAGCAATTGGGACGGGTTGTCGGGTTCCGTTCAAAGCCAAAGGTTGAAAAGTTCAATTGGTTTAACTGGTGCGGCGGGCTGGTCTCGGTGGCGTATGATTAATTTATTAAGAGTGTCATCATCGGGCTGCGCCTGGTCAGATTCCTGGCTATTGAAGTCATCTGCATCCACGCCGATGGCTACCGATACTGCGGTTATCGCAGAAGGAATACAAAGCCCCTTCGAGTCGCGAGGTTCTCCCCAGCACTTGCCCAAATATTTATCTGCATGGGCGAGGATAATATTTACCCATCGCCCCTGCCCTCTGTCAGGCGGGCAGGCATGTTGTCGGAGCATGCAGATAATCATTTATCAACACTAGACAGCTTTATTGAAATTTGCCAACGGTCGAGCAGCCCAAACCGAGCCCAAGCCGAGCCCAACCCGAGCCCAACCCGAGCCCAAACCCTGCCCTGCCACGACCCACCATTGCTGTACCTCACATATGGCGCAGACCCACACACACACACACACATTAAATTTCCACCCACACCCACCCGCAGAACACCCACAGCTTGACGCGGAACCAGGATCCGGAGTCGGGCGCCATGAATGGCATCTTGAAATTCGGGTGGATCAAAGGAGTGCTCATACGCTGCCTCCTGAACATCTGGGGCGTGATGCTCTTCCTGCGCCTCAGCTGGGTGGTGGGACAGGCGGGCATCATCGAGGGCTTCGTATTAATTCTGACAACGACCGCTGTCACGACCATCACGGCCTTGTCGATGTCGGCGATAAGCACTAATGGCGTCATCAAAGGAGGTAAGTCCCAGCTGCCATTGCCATTGCCATCCGTCGCGTCGCTCTCTGGGCTATTATAAATGGTCCTAATGCACTGCACCTCCCCCTTGCTTGCCTAGGTGGCACCTACTACATGATATCCCGATCCCTGGGCCCGGAGTTCGGCGGCTCCATTGGCCTAATCTTCTCGCTGGCAAACGCCGTGGCCTGTGCCATGTACGTGGTGGGCTTCTGCGAGTCCATGTTGGATTTGATGAGGGACCTCGACTGGAAAATCATCGACGCCGGCGTACAGGATATCCGCATCATCGGCTGCGTCACCATACTGCTGCTCCTGATCATCGTCGTCGTCGGCATGGAGTGGGAGGCCAAGGTGTGTATGATTCACTTACAGCCCCCCAAACGATCACCCGTTCACCCTTGTCACCCAGGCACAAATCGGACTCTTGATCATCCTGCTGGTGGCCATCGCCGACTTTGTCATCGGCAGCTTCATTGGCCCCAAGAGCGATGAGGACCTGGCGAAGGGCTTTATCGGCTACAATGGTGAGTCCCCTACTAAATATTTGTGTGATGATCTAACGGACTGGGCTCCCCCTGCCACAGGCACCACCTTCAGCACGAACCTCTTTGCGGACTATCGCGAGCACAAGGGGGTGCAGCATGACTTCTTCTCGGTCTTCGCCATCTTCTTTCCCGCCGCAACTGGCATACTGGCGGGCGCCAACATATCGGGTGACCTCAAGGTATGTCCCCTCCCACTCTTAGCAGCTGTTGGTCAGCCACACACTGAACCTCCTCCTTCCAGGACCCGCAAAAATCCATTCCAAAGGGCACAATCCTCGCGATCGTCATCACCACCGCCACCTACCTGATCATGGTCCTGCAGTGCGGTGGTGCAGTGGTCCGCGATGCCACCGGAAATATCACCGATGCGATCAATGGCTCCTTCGCGTTTCTCGACTGTGCGGATGGTAGATGCAACACATTGGACCCCAAGTGGGAGCCTTCAATTTTTAGCTAATCCATTGCCCTTGCAGGTGGCTGCCAGTTCGGTCTGCAGAACTCGTTCCAGGTGATTGAGCTGGTCTCCGGCTTCGGGCCGCTCATCTATGCCGGCTGCTTTGCTGCCACACTGTCCTCGGCCCTGGCCAGCCTGGTCTCGGCCCCGAAGGTGTTTCAGGTGAGGCAGGGCAACGCCACGCGCACTTTTGGGGCCACTTTTGACTGCCTTCCGTATTTTGCAGGCACTCTGCAAGGATGAGCTCTACCCGAAGATCGTGTGGTTCGCCAAGGGCTTCGGCAAAAACAACGAGCCCGTGCGGGGCTACGTGCTGACTTTCGTCATTGCCTCAGCGTAAGTGCAGCATGGATCCAGAATCGAGATGGTCCCAGGCCAGTCCCAGTCTTCTTACCCTGTCTGTTCCCCTGCAGCTTCATTTTGATTGGGGAGCTGAATCTGATTGCTCCGCTCATCTCGAACTTCTTCCTGGCCGCCTACATGCTGATCAACTTCAGCACCTTCCACGCCAGTCTGGCCAAGCCAGTGGGCTGGCGTCCAACCTTCAAGGTACGCCCACCACTCGCCCGTCTCTCGTTACATCTGATCACAGTCCCCCCATTGTTTCGAGCAGTATTACAACATGTGGCTGAGTCTGCTGGGCGCCATACTGTGTGTGGCCGTCATGTTCCTCATCTCGTGGGCCACCGCACTTATCACGTTTTCCGTGGTGCTGGCTTTGTACTTAATCGTGGCCTACCGGAAGCCGGACGTCAACTGGGGCTCCACCACGCAGGCGCAGACCTACAAGAACGCCCTGATGTCGGTGCAGCAGCTGAACAACGTGGAGGAGCACGTGAAGAACTACCGGCCGCAGATCCTGGTGCTCTCCGGCCTGCCCAACACGAGGCCGGTGCTGGTCGACCTGGCCTACATGCTGACCAAGAACCTCTCGCTGCTCGTCTGCGGCCATGTGCTGCGCGGCTCCAGCTCCCAGAAGTATCGCACCTACCTGCAGGAGCGGGCCGCCAACTGGTTCCGCAAGCATCGCGTCAAGGGCTTCTACGCCCTCGTGGATGGGGAGGACTTTGAAGCGGGTACCCGCGCCCTCATGCAGGCCACCGGCATTGGCAAGCTCAAGCCCAACATCCTGCTGCTGGGCTACAAGACCGACTGGCAGACGTGCGAGCACAAGGAGCTCGACCAATACTTCAATGTGATGCACAAGGTGGGTTTTCGTTTCCGTTTCCTTTTCCTTTTCCGTTTCGGGTTCGTGCAGCCAATGAATGCCGTTTCCTTTCGCCCACACCCCCCCACAGGCCCTGGACATGTACCTCTCTGTGGCCATTCTTCGTGTGCCCCAGGGTCTGGACTGTTCACAGCTGCTGGGCTCGCAGGATGGCTGGAAGACCGTGTCGGAAGTGCCGCGTACGTTGCAGCCCAACGAGAGTTCTGGGGACCTGCAGGCCGCCGACAGCAGCGCCGGGAATGGCCTGGGCGGCAGCATTGACTCCCTGAGTCGCAATGTGTCCGTGTCACAAGGTGAGAAGTGACACAGAACAGCTGCGCGAGAACAGCAGCAGGAGTCTGCCGTATCCCATGAATAATGAATAATGCCGTCTTTGATTATACTTGCATGTGTACTCCCCACACAAAAACCCGCACCTGCCTCACCCACACCACCAATATGCCACATGCCACATGCAATTCGCACCTGCTATCAACAACGTCCACTTTTGCACCACAATTGTAATGCCCACAGAGGACGGCGGTCGCCCTGCCCTGCTCCATGCCGCGAACAGCCTGAAGATTGTCAAATGTAAGTAGCATGTCCCCCAGTGGAAGGTCAATCAATGTCACAAAACTCTCCTCCTCCTCCCCACCACACACACACCGCACTTCGCTACCGTACACCTATGCGTATGCGTTGCGTATACGTAACGTGTTCGGCTGTCCGTTGGGCTGTTGCAGTGCGATTTAGGCAGAGTCTGCGTAGAATGCGCTCCTGGCCAGGTGCAGGTGAAGTTGTGTTTAAGCTAAGATTTACGTGTCCTAAAGTGCTTGAATGGAATGCGAAGTTGTTGTAGGCTGAGTAGGTAAATATACGAATACGAATGAACTACATGCAGATGATGCCACCCCTGCCACACACTCCACGCTGTTCACCCACCCAGAAACCCAGAAACCCAAACAACCCAAACACCGTGCATGCGCCTTGCCCTTTGTTTTCTTACCCTTTTGCCTGTTCTGCCTCTGGTTTGCCTCTGCATGACGCCTCGATGCTTGAAATGATGCTTGGAACCTTTGGTTGTCCCAATTAAGCCATAAACTTTCCAACAAATTAACGACACTCAGCATCGAAACTAATCCCAAGCTGCCACGGGACCCACACGAGGTGCTAATGGCCACGGGCTCTGCTCTGCTCTGCCCATCGATGGCTCGACAGCTGTGCATGGCCAGCCCCTTTTCGACGAAATCTGATGCCACAAAATTAATGCAATGCTCGTAAATTTGAATTTCAAATTTTAAAATGTCCAGCATGGATGTGCGGCTGTGCGGCAGCCAGAAGCATGTGGAAGGGCCACAGGAAGGGGACTGCGAATCAGGCCGGCTCATACTCCCCTACATGGCCGTGGCACGTGCCGCTTTGGAAAACAAATAAAGTTGATTTCAATATACATACTGTCTGCTCTGTCTGCCCTGTCGATAAAGCAGGAAAAGTGGATATTGAAAAGCGGCAGCAGAGCTGCTCCTATCTGGCCTCTTGTCGTCTGTGCATGCCCCGAACGAAAGGAAATGAAATGAAATTTTGTTCCGCTGTATCCAGCGCATCCCTTGCCTTGCCGTTCTTGCCTAGACTCTAAGCGTTCTTCGTGCCTGTAGCACATTACTGATGGACACCCTTTCGCCCCCCCAAACAGCCTCCAGCACCAGCGACCTCTCGTTTATAGCCAGCAATCAGGCTAAGGATGTGTCCGGCTCCCCAGATCCGCTCGAGGCCAAGACGGCCAATGTGGTGGTAAGTAAAATCGGAAAATGCCGCATGCTAATTATTAACGGCGTGCCACTTGCCACTGTCCAACAGCCGAACACCCTGCGCAAGTCCAAGCTGAAGCACGACGATCCAGCCTCCCTTTACAGGGGTCCTGGTGGCGTGGAGCTGCCCAAGGAGATCCTCACCGACCTCACCCAGTTCACGAGAAAGCGCAGCCATGCCGTCATCGATGTCTGGTGGCTGTACGACGACGGCGGCCTCACGCTCCTGCTGCCCTACATCATCAGCACGCGACACACCTGGCAATCATGCAAATTGAGGTAAGCACGGGCAGGACCGACCCCCGGGCCTGCGCGCAATTCCCCTGTAAATTTATACATTTGCTTGTAAGCAAAACATGTGTCTGCGGGCTCCGCCAGTTATCTCTTTTCCTCTGGGAACACAAATGAATTCCCTGCACTGCTCAGAGTTTTTGTTGCAGCGGCCACAAATGTTGCTGACTGTGGCAAGGCCAGGGACATCGTCAGCTGCCTGTTCCCTTCCTAAATTTAAAGTGCAACTACCCGTGGCTGTGGCGAATTCCAGTTCAACTCCAGTTCCTAGCGCTCTTATGAGCAGAAACATAATTACAGCACCCGAACCCTCACAAAATTTGTCTAAAACTCGTAAAAGTGTGGAACACAAAGCCCTTGGACAATTTGGGGTGGGGCCATTTTTGGGTGGGGGTATGAATTAATTAAAATGCAGCGGCAAACCCGCTTTCCGTGGCCAAGGAACTCTCATTGCATGATGCAGGCATCAAAGGGTTTATTTTGGCTTATGCCAGAATGCGGTTTTGCGGATGTGCCTGGTGCCAAGTTCACTTTCGCTCACAAATGGAATTTTCATTACAGGGTGTACGCGCTGGCAAACAAAAACTCGGAGCTGGAGTTCGAGCAGCGGTCCATGGCCAGTCTGCTGTCCAAGTTTCGGATTGACTACTCTGACCTGACGCTGATACCGGACATAACCAAGAAGCCGCTGGAGTCCTCAACACAGTTCTTCAATGAGTTAATTAAGGACTTTGTGGTGAGCGAGAAGGAGACAGAGAACGGCAACAGCAGCAGGGCGACCCTCAACGAGGACGAGAGTAAGTCACAGCCTTGTGCAACATTCTGCCTGCAGTTCTAACCAATCCGTTCACAGCCCTCATAAGTGACGATGATCTGCTGGCCGTTCAGGACAAGACCAATCGTTATCTTCGCCTACGCGAGTACCTGCGGGAGCAGTCGACAAAGTCGGATCTGGTGGTCATGACGCTGCCCATGCCCCGAAAGAACATTGTCTCCGCCCCCCTCTACATGGCCTGGCTGGAGAGTCTCAGCCGCGACATGCCCCCATTCCTGTTTGTGCGCGGCAACCAGACGAGCGTGCTGACGTTCTACTCGTAGACCAGAACCAGCGCCAACGGATTCTATTGTATTCTACTTACACTTACAAACACTCACACTCACACCCACTTTTATTGTTAGCTTTACGAGTATTTTATCCTTAGCTGTACCACCTATGTACATACATTTAGGATCGCAGCGGAGCGGAGCGGAGTGGAGGTGGTCCTCCCTTCCTTCTCCTTGCAGCGCACAGACGGCACTCACTGCACCCGCGGACGGACACGGTAATCGCCTTACAGCCACCAGTCCCCAGCCCGACATAGATATACTTTAAAGCTTCTGTGCCCGGTCCGTGTTGCCTTTCCCTGCAAACGAGTTTAAATTGTGTTTAAATACAGTGCAAGTAATTTTTAAAGTCACTTTTTTTGTTCCACCTAAGCTCTGAATTTTCTGCCCTGAATATCTGGTGTTTTCGCTCCATTAACTTTGGGCTGTTTTTTTGTTGTGTGGCGATAACAATTAATTAACTTTCAACGATAAACAATTTTGTAATAGTCTTCAGGTTGATGGTGGGCGGAATCGATGCCAGCTGCACTTAAATTTCAATCTTGTATCAAAATGTTTTCCAGTGAAGGGAGGAGCAGCAATAAGAGGAGCTTCGACCACAATCTAAAAGACATATTTGCACTTATATTTAAGTGCCAGCCAAATGGCAATTATTAAGCAAGCTAAAATGGAAATTTCATTTATTTTTCATTGCTGTTAAAGCTCAGGCCAGCCTAATAGGAATCAGTGCGCGGAACTGCGTTTGGAAGTGCCCCTTATTTCTGGGCCATTTTCTGACCAATAAAAAGCTAGAGGCCGCGCTTTGACAAACTGTAATAAAAGCATTATTTTTGCATAAATTAACGCAGTAAAAACAGAAAACAGACAGATGGCCGTGGCACCAAAATATAAACAAATTTAAATTCAAAATTCTACTTCTTGGAATCGACCAAAAGAAAAACATTAAAAATCTGTTGCAAGCTTCGTGATGCCGTTCGAAAGGGTCAGTGCCGAGACTTGTTTGCCCTTCGGACCAGTCGGACCACAGTCTGATTACCATTTTTCAATAGTTCAATAATACATAAATATTTACGCTGACGCTTTAATTAATGGAAAAACAAAAAACAGATATTGCACTGCATAAGTTCAAACATTTATAAAAACTTTAAAACTTGGATGCCAGCAAATAATAATGTGAAATGTGTTACTCGGCTGTTGTTTGAATTGATTGTGAATGCATTCTGCATTTATTTATGTGAATTATTGTTATTGTTTCGTCTCATCCCGAATGGCGTGCACTTGTGGTTGATAATTTGCATTTAAATCGAGTGGAGCGTTTAATTTGAACGGCACTTCAGCTGGGGCATTAATATTAATACGCTTGAGCGACAGTAAAAGCCAACAAATATAAACAGGAGGATCATGGCATAGCCATCCTGCGACTGGGTAGTCCTGACGTCAGAGCTTTCGATTAACTTTTATCATCTGGTGGCCTTAAAGGAGTATCTGCGACTCAACTTTAAGTACACTTCACGGCAGTCAAACGGCAATTCAATATGCCCGCAGAATGTATTTTAGTCGCAGATTTTTATCGTTTTGGCTTGGACGTGAACTTGGCCCGCTGCAGGTCTCTCGCCTCAGCGTGGGATGGGTCAGCGTCCCGGAGGCAATGGACTTGTTGATTTCTGGCTGTGTTTTTCTTGTGCTTCAGCGTAAACACATAAATAAATACTTAACGAGTAGGGCATTGTCAGCCGCAAAGCAGCACACATCGAAGAACCGAAGAATCCTTTCCAGCGGAGTCTCAGGCGGCCAACAAACTCTCAGGCCGACACGTGGCCATTCTGCAGAACTTTGCACTTTGTCCTCGCCACAAGCAAACAGCATGTGGACACTTGACAGGGCCACGCTCGGCCCTCTTTTGTGGTTTTCTGTGCACTTGCCTCGTGACCCTGCGGGCAAACAAATTACTACAATTAGGCAACAACAAAAGGAAAGGAGAGACAACATGTGTTCAATGAATGTTTGGGGCCAATTACTCTGCGAATTTCCAGTGACAGCTTTCTTGAGAGTTCTCGTGGTCTGCATATTCCTGGCACAAACTGTGAAGTGCAAATTACACAGTGGCTGAGCTAAGTCAAGGATTTCCAGTGAGTACAAGATAATTGGAAGATTTCAGCAAAATGAAAAGCAGATATGATTTTCCAGTTGCCTGACTTAATATGCCATAAACTTGATTCCTTAGTTATCCATCCCAGCAGAGCAAAACACTTCTCTGTGTGAATGGCGGGCGTTGGGTGCTGCCCCTGTAAGTATGCAACACTTGAGGCTGAGCACCTTGACGTGGAATTTGTACAAAATATGTCACCCCACCGCCCAGCGACACACCAGATACACACACTTCCGGTTAGAGGAGGCTACATTTAGCCAAGTGTTTGGCAGGGAACAGAGACAGAGGCAGAGACTTAAATCAATTAAGTTTTTCGACAGAAACAACGAATGAACTCGTGTGCGTCGGCAAATGGCTGTGTGATGTGATGTGCGATGTGGGAAAATTGGGGGAAAAGGAAAATGGAACCCCACCCCAAGCCCTAATGCTTGCCAGCCGATTAAGCACTTTACGTGCTGCAGTTAGCGCTCTGCTCTGCTCTGTTCTGCTCTGCTCGACTGTCGTGTGTTGATGTGTTGATGCTGTGGTCCAAGGCTCGTACATCAAACTGAAACTGTATCCAAACAAACGTCAGGAGAGCAAAACTTTATTATTTGATTGCCCCAGCCTGTCAACACATTGTGGGCCCCTTAATAAGTGTTCGGCTTTCTTCTCCGTAGGGTGGTGGGGTGGGAGAATGGGGGAGGAAACTTAAAGTAAGACACGCATGCCATACCGGCTTGCCAGAACTTTTCTAAACTCAGTCCCAACATATACTGGCACGGAGCACACTCACACACGCACACACCACACACACACACTGTAGCTGCCACATGTGCAGTTGTTTGTGGCCTGTTGTACTTCTCTGTAATATAAAGCAAGTATGATACTCGTATATCCTTCGATGTACGGACTATAAGAGGGAGTTTGGTTTCATGTACGAAAGGAAACGAACACAAGAGGTGGCTGCCAATACTCTCTGCTGCCTGTTGCATGCCTCTACGCTAATATGCCCCTTGTTATCTCCGTGTAATACGGTATACGGACAAGTTGTGGTATTTCTGCTGCTCCTTGTTGCTGCCTGTTTTTATGGGATTCATGCTTTGGCAACGGGTGCTTGCCAGGAGTGCCGTCTCTCCTTCTCTCTCTCTCCCCCTTTACTGTGTAACCCGCTTTGAAGAAGCCCCATAAATCGTATCATATTTTGGTGCCGTTTCTCAAATTGAATGTGTGCTGCAGATGAGCATTTTGAAGTGTGCCTCCTGTCTGATGTTATTTGCGTACACTCCCGCCACTCCTTTGCACATTCACGCCCAGAAATGTCTTTCATTACTTTTAAATGAAAAACTTTGTCCTCGTCAGAGGGGCAGGCCCACAGGCGGTTGATTCATTGGCTATCGAGAGAAGAGAGAGCGAGCCCATGCCCTTGGCCCATAGCCTCTCACTGGTACCAGTACCAGTACGCTCTACCTCCTATCAATTTGTTCCTAGAGCACTTTTACTGCTGAATTCCAGCGTAAGCTCTCCCTCCCTCCCTCTGCTCGCGTCGTGGCTGAACGTTTTTCCATTGTTGTCAAGTTTCGGGATAAGCCGCTTTGAAAAGTTCCAATAGCCCCAGTGAAAGATTCCGCTTCAAATATGATTATATTTTCGATTTCTCGACGCATAACAATTCCTGTACGGGCTAAGCCTTTTACATGGAATCTTCCACCTCACCTCACCCACTGTTCGCCCAGAGCTGGCAATTGAAAGGGGATTTTCTTCGCTTCAAGGACTGGTTAATTTGTCTCGGGCCCAATTAGGGCAGAATGCCAATGCCAATGCCATTAGAAAGCCATTGAGGAATACAAGGCAGTTGCTTCATTTATTTAAAAAATGTGCAGTTGCTCTATTAATAAATATATTTGCAGGAAATAAATCCATTATTAAAAGGGGCTCTTTCTGTACGTTCTGCACGGATGCAAGGGTGTTCGAAGGGCGGAGCCAGGCTATTTCCGGCAATACCGTGTGGGGCGTAGGGTGCACCCTGACCTATATCAATAATTCAGCTATGGACCCCGGCAACGGGAAAGCAATTAAAAACTGTAGGCACGCACATCCTGCCAACTCGGTGGAGTATTCGTACTTTCGGGGCCGGGACCCATAAGGCATAAATCACACGAAACCAACAGCACGACACGTGCCCGCCGTAGGCAAGGCAAGTGCCTCAAAGTTGAGCTGTCAGCACTGCTCAGGGCAAGCCCTGCAAGGTACGGGGGGTGCGGGATTAGGCAGTGTAATTGCAAATTCCACGCCACGCACTCTAGTCCTAAATCAAGCCGAATTCAAGCCATTAATGTGACCGCAATTGCATAAAATTATCACGCACAGCCCACAAGGAGGAAGTCGGCAGACTGGGAGATCTCCGAGGGAGTTCCGCGATTCCCGACAGCCGTGTCAATGGCCGCCGTGCCAAATACATGTGTAAGTAACAAAGCGAGCCGTGGCATGGATGGCATGGATGGGATGGGGACTGCAGAGCTGTGTGCAACGCTTTCACTTTTTAATTAAATAAATCGTGCGGCTGTGGCTGTGGCTTCGGCTTCGGCTGCCTCTGGCGGCAGTCTGCAAAGTTCAGGCCGGGCCAGCGCGAATATTGGCAATGACTTTTGGAAAGCTGCGAAACTTTTTAAGCGTTCGCGGAAACTTTTCAATACTTTGAGCTGCAATTAATTGAACCGCGCTGACTCGGCGTATTCGGGGTTTCTTTTCGTTTCGCGATGAGGTGGGGGATTCACTTGAACGTTGAACCCCAGGCCCCACTTCCCTGGTGATCCATCAACGATTTGACTAAGTATGTAGTAAATATTTTATGGCTGCCACTAAGACAGATTTAAATACTGTAGGGTAGAACAAACGCAGTGATTGCGACCGTTGGAAACAAAATGAAAATTCGATCAAAATAAATTTGCGTGCGCACAAACGGAATGGGGAATGTGAGTGGGAGGAAGCTCAGAGGTACTGCTCCCAGAGATGCCCTAAAGTGACTCCAAAATATTATCTGAGAGAGAGAGCAATAGAAGCAAACGACAATCAGACTTCATCATCATATCCACGCTGTTTTCCTTTGGCTCCTATTATTTTTTGAGCTCTTTTTTCCTGCAACGGGACAGGATAAGTGCAGCAATAATCCTGCATTAGAAGCAGAAGCTAGCCCTACACATGGAAAATGCTCTGAATAGATAATCGAAAGAGTCTTGGCCGTGACTGCCAGTGTAGCCAAACAATGTCAATTTATATTTCATACTTTTTCCGTATATCTGAAATTCTGCGAATGCGAATAACGTACTCTACAATTTTAATAAACCTGCAAATGAAATGCTAGGGCTGGGTTCGGGATATGGTATGGTACTCCCCCCTTGAGGACAATTCCTTCCTGCAGCCTACAGCGCGGTGGGGCTGCGGGTGTCACGTGTGGACTTTAAAGTGGCAAAGACAAAGAGTAACTGGCGGAAATACTGACAGCCAGAAGGAAGCGACGACAAATTGTCGAGCTTATTTATAGCGACTGGAATTTTCAGCAAAAACTCGAAGTAAAAATGGAGCAGCACGAGCCAGGAGGGAATGATAAAAAAGTGCGGGCAAGGACATTACTTGCGAGCAAGGACGAATTAGCGAGGCGCTGGTATCCGACACTCCGCCTCCCGGCACGGCGGAGACTCAATTCACCAGAGAGTTGGACAGGAAGTAGGTCCCACACGAGGCATTAGCATTTTATGGTACGGTGCGGAGGCTCCATCTGGCCCGGGAGTGGGTGGGAGGGGCCCAGCATTCATTCGCATTCAGTGCCATTTATTTTCCCCAGCCGCATCTGGTTGCAAACAAGACTCTGACATGATTTGAAAAATTTTGATGATACATTTATTTCCCGAGCTGGCTGCGGGTCCTTTCATGGTCAGAACATGTGTGGCAAGCAGCTCCTCCCTTTGTAATAAATGTCGAATTTATTTGTGTTATGCACAGCTTTAATGGAAAGCTGAATGCAAATATTAAATTCAATGGAAAAGTATATTTGAGTTGCTTCGAATCGAAGCAAATTCTCAGAATTTGTCGAATTCAATTCTAATTTCCTGTGATTTTTGCTTGATGCATGTTTACCTTCCTTTATCCAACTTCCAGCAGCAATATGTTTGGGCATAATAGTGCCAGAGCCAGAGCCAGAGCCAAAAAGCAATAAGGTCATATTTTCGCATTACTATTTTCCCCGAAAAACTGGCCAACTGGCTTTAAGAGATGTACGACTAAAGCCAGCACAGACCAACAGCAGCCGCAGCCTGAGGATTAGCCCGGAACCTGGCCCTTTGTGCAACGCTGATGATGTGTTAATTAGCCCAATGGGGTAACCTTCTGTGTGTGATTACTAGAGCTTCCTGCCCACGACTCAGATGTGGGAAAACTTTTACACACTCAGGGGCCAGCTCCCGAATACGAGTATACTTACCCAAACTACACCACTCGCAGTGGCTGGAACTTGGGTATTGAAGTCTCTCGTATTAAAGTCGTTATGCATAAATCATGGAACCGCACAGATTTAAGGACCTGCGGCTGGCAATGTATTTATTTGTGGATTAGATTTTAAGTTAAATCTGTGCCCGAACTAATTACCCACAGCAATGCCCAATGGCCCCGAAGGGCGAGGCGGAGACAGTGCACGACTCGAGAGTGACCTTGGAGAGAGGCTCGGCAAACAATGGAAAACTTTGTGTGTCCATTCATTCACTTTAATTGAATCGCCCCGCCGTTAATGAAGACGCGTCCCAGCCCAGCCCAGCGGGGGGCACTGGCACTGGCACTGGCAACGCTCGCGTTGCACGTGATATGGGGCAGCCACCACGGCGGTCCTCGAGCAGTTTGTTATGATAATAATGTAAATTAATTACCGTTGGCAGCCATGGATTAGGCTGTCCGTCCGGACAAGTCCGGGAAAGAGCTTCTGCTTCTGCTTCTGTCTCTGGGGCGCAGAGCCGTAATAATAATTTCCGCTGCTGTTGCGCCGTGCCACTTAATGGAAAAAGCCCTAACTTCGCATTTCCCAGACTGCGGACGGACGCTGGCGCTGTAAATGCTTTTACATAATCGTCTGGCTGTTGGCCTAACTGCAATCGAGCGCCACTTGGCCTTGTCTGATTCCCGTTATTGCGATCAACTGCTGTTGCCAGGACGCCAGCCAGCCAGATGGCACCCGGAAGGCTTTCTGTTCGGACTAGGACACATTTTCGCATTTCTTATTCATTGGAGTTCCGCCCAAGGACGTCCATCTGTTTGGCTTGGGGCGCCAACTATTCGGGCAGCGGCTGTAATTACCAATTAGCAATCCATTTGATATGAGAACACTCGCACATAAATCACGGCCAGCCGCCTTACAGCAAGCTATTTATTGCCTTTTTAACTAAATGCAACTAATTACCAAAAGTAGCTTAAAAAGCTGAACATTGTCGCATTGGTCGACGATTTTTATAACACATAAAATATTTATGACCGGCCAGGTTCATAAAACGCTCAAATTCAGGCGACGCCAGACCTGTCCAAATACCGAAACATTCGACGAGAACCCCATAAAGTCCGAGTAGGCAATACCCGAATGGTTGAAGACCACCCACCAACCCACAAATCCTTGGCTCCTGCTTGGTATGCGCAGCATCGTCGCCGTTTTGTTTGCAATAAATGTTTAAACTCTGCATAACTTCTTAATAATTAAGCGCTGCCCATAAATCACGTGCCCACAGTCTGGGTTCGGATTCGGGTCCGAGTCCGGGCCGGAGCGGGCACTGGCGCACATTCCATTAATTAAATCGCTGCATTAAATGTATTATCGTGCTGTGGCTCTTCTTATTGTTATCGCCACTCCGCTGGCCATTCTTGGCTGTCCCTGCATGCCGATTGTTGGTTTATTTATTCCCCTGTCTAATTGGCGCTGCTAATCACAATTTGCGGTGCCTGCGCAGGAGGGCCGCAACATGTGTTCCCAACGCTTATTTTCCTTTGCCAAACATCACCGAATTAATACGGGTACTTATGCAGAGTTATTCTGTAAATCTTGGTAGACCTTCCTCAATTCAATGGGATTATCGCGCGTTAATAATGAATGATTGCCTTTGGGAGCCGAGAACTCATTTTGTTTCCCCAAAAGTTGACGCTGAAAACTAACCAAAATGTACAAGTCTGACATAGAACTGTATACATATAGTAAGCCTAATTCTGGCTGCTACACATCCACTCGAATGTACCATAAAATACCCCTTTGTGTGCCGTGTACCGTGCATAAATAAATAAATAATAAATAAATAAAAATCTCTTGCCACTTGCAAATGGTTTCGCAAACCAAAACGAAATTCAGGTATAATTATTGTGATACCATTTTCGAATGCACGATGCAAAATGATTCGGTTGGAAAGGCACGGAGAAAGAACAATAAACCGTGCAGGCACGATAAAAATAGCACCAAAAAAAAAAAGACTTGCCTGGCTGGCTGACTTTGCATTTGACTCCTGTCATGTTTTACCACCTGCTCCCAGGGAGCAAGTCGCTGCTCCCAGGACTGATGCGAAAATGCTGTGCGTCTTGTTGTTTTGCTTAACGAATGAGTTCCTTAACCCTTTGGCTCTGGGATAATGCTGGCTGTTGTTATTTATTGTGGCATGCACAGCCCTGCCTTTCCCCCAAACGTTGAGAACTTTTTGGGCACCACAGTCGTGCCTCTTGTCCTTGTCCCGACAGACTCGAGTACAGGCGCAGGTAATTAATGGAGAGAATGTGTGGTCCACTGGCCCGTTTGTGATTGAATATACTTGAGAGTTTGTGTCTCAGGCGGAACGACTCAATTGCCAAGACAGACGCCCCTCTGAGGGATCAATTTGCTACCCCGAACAGTCCTGAAAGAACATTCTGTATTTGTGTTTCTGTTGTCTTTCAGTGCAATGAAAGCCAATGACAGAATAAGACATTTTCACTCACCGGATCCCTTCCCATCCCTTGATTAGTTATTTAGTGGAGGAAAGGTTTAGTCACACTCCCACATCCTGCCCAGCAAAGTTCGGGCTTGAACTCGAGTTCCTTGCACCGGCTCTGATGGCCTGCAAAGTGGAAAAAAGTCGAGTTGAAAATAAATCGCTGCCACACCTTTTGCCAGCATGCCTCTGCCCCAATGCCCGTCTGACATTTGGCATATTCATGGGCATTCGTGGGTAATGGGGTGGGCTCAGTCTTGATACGTGTAGGATTGAAAGGGGAGGGATACCTAAACGAACATTTGTTTGATTTTCACGTACGCTTATATTGCTGTATTTCATTGTGTTCGGAATGCCTCGACACTGCGTCAGGCCGTGTCCAGCAACCGTCTACCACTGTCTGTGTTTGCTCTGAATACACGTCGGCCCGGGACCTGTTGTCAGACTATTTGCTTTGCATTTAGAACAGCAGCACAGCAGGCAACATCAATGGACAACTAAACACTTTTGCACGCGCCTAAGAGGCCTGTGGGCTGCTGTTCGCCTCGGAGAACTAGTTCCTATTCGTTTCGCCGGCATAAAGGAGAACAGAACCCTTGAGGGACAGCACTAAGCAGGTGTAGGCGGCAAACTAAATAAATATCCCATCCCCTGTGCAAGGAGGAGGCTTCACCTAAAATACCATTAGCAGGCGCGTGGGGCTTCAGTTCTTGACCTAAATGGACGCTCTGTGCCCTGAACACACCATCCATTCACCAGGCTTGGCCCAAAAGCGGTTTATTATTGTACCTATATATTTTCTGTGTTTTGATTTAACACATTGCCAGGCAGAGGCTTTGATTGAGAATGCTCCGCACATTGGCCGCCATCGATTGGCGCCCTAGCCCTCTGCTGGTCAGTCATTTAATCCGGGCATTTTCTCTGCTTTGGTGATTTATAATTTTAATGATGTTTCATGCCTGCCATGGCGCATATTCCGTACCTGGTAAATGTTTAGTGCTCGCCACTGCACGCACAGGTTGCTCCGCCCTCCCAGTTTTCGCTGGGTAAATCTCGACTGCTGGATGGCTCGCAAGGAAGGCCCGTCAGTTGGGTCAGATCTGGTTGCCTATGCCTGTTGATTAAGCGGTAAAATGTATATTGGCAGAACTAGGACTCTACGCACAAAGTTTCGGCCGAAAATGCGGGGGCGTGGGCGTGGGCCAATTGACTGTGTGTAATGGACGTGGCCGCACGGCGTATACTTAATGTATTAGCAATTTGCTCTACCTGCGTTGTGTATTGATTTTGATTGGGTTTTGGTTCCCCGCTCCCTCCCCAATCGTCATTAATTTTGTACGCAATCCACTCTCGCTTTGATTTTGACATTTGTTTGAGTTTGTTCACGCTGCTGAAAGTTAAGTGTTCCCCAAATCGAGTTATTTGCTGATCCGTGATAGCCCACGGGAACGCCTACGCCTGCCTGTCTGTCGAGTCGGCTTTAAAGCGTCACAACGATAGGAACGTGTTATTGCTGCGGGTTTGGAGGGAGCTCATTGACTGCAAGGGATAGCAGGATCTGAGTCAATAGCAGAAAAATCCCAGTGTTCAGCGTGTTGATTTATTTAAAGGGTAATCCGCTTAGGATTGAATTCCCAAACACTGTTGTATCAGTTCTCTGACCCAACACCTGATGCTGCAGCTTGCGATATCGGCATTAGAGAGCCGATGATAGGCTTAGCCAGGCTCAGGACCCCAGACAAAAGGTGATGCTGCTGAGGACGATGATTCTTTTAATGTTTGCTCGGATGCTACTGCGGCAAGCAGTTTAGAGTTTAAGCGCATAAGCAGCTTCTACTTGTGAAACTAGAGCAGCAACCCATCCTTCTGTTAGCCTGAGCCCATCCTTTCCACTGCGAAAGTCAGCATCTGAACGCGTCCAGTCAACACGCCTCTCGACTCCGCTTGTTCTGTTCTGTTGTTACTTTTGAGCAGATACAATTTGATATGCAATTGTGGGTCTGTGCTCAGTTTTAGTTTGCCGAATCGATGCGCCAGCTGTCAGCTTCCCGTGGATTGCCTCTCTGCCGGCGACATTTGGTTGCGGCTCATTTTGCGCCCAATTCCCTGTGACATTATCGATGGCTGGCCGGCCATAGGCCAAGTGTGCGGCTGGTTCACGCCACATTTGACAGCCCCTGATGCAGCAGCAGGAATAATTGTGTATTCACTCCGCTCTCCAGCACAACCGAGAGGGTGTGTCAGTGCGGCGGTGGCAGTGGGTGTGGCTGTGGGTGTGGGTGGGCCTATTAGCCGATTCGTGCCTGGCCACAACAGCTAAGCCGTGGCACGTATACAATTATGCTGGGGCGACCACAAACACGGCAGCAAGGGACGGACGTACACTCCGCTTAGAGTTAATTAAAGCACATGACTAGGGCCGCTCATTCATGTTGCCTAATTGGAGACACCACTCGCTTCGTCCCCATCTATCGGCAGGAATATAATAGTGTATAGTAGGAAAAGCAGGCAATTCAGATCATTTAAGTAACGATTTTGTGTGGCACCTAACCATGCGACTGATTCCCTTTGAGTGTGTCGTTTCTCAGTGCTCTTTGTTGGCGGCAATCCCTTATGACACATTTGATTAATTGGATTTATGGTGAGGCTGCTGCATGCTGCTGTCGCCGCAGGTGTTCCACTGCTGCAAGCGACGCACTCATTGCGCTGTGAATTGTGAATTGAATGCGTGACAGCTCTGTGAACTAATCGAAGTTGAATCCAAGTTGAAGCTTTCAATTTCCGAAGTGTGGCGGACTAGCAGAATAATAGATGTTGTGCACTTTTAAGTCCATTCCTCTCTTCTCCACTCTACAGAAAGACGAACAAGTAAAACACACAAGCAGGTGCTTGTGCCGTTGCTTGTTTGCATGACTTTTGACACGCCACCCGCAGAGAGAAAACCGTTGCCTGGCTGTGCCACTCGCACCTCCCACTTTAACTGGTACCTGTGGCACCCAGCAAAGCCTAGCAAATCACCGAAAACAAAACAAAAGGTCCCATGAACATGAATGGCAGAGGGGGGCTGTTCATTTGCAGGTTGGCTTTCGTGGTTCGCCAGCAGTGAGCTCCTGCTGGTTGGCATGTAAACAGGCTGCCTCGAGAGGCATCGGAGATCGATTCGATTGCTCCTTTTTGCTTCCACTCCCAGCACATTTCGGGTGGCACCTGTTCATTTGATTAAATTAATATCAACCCACCAGTACTGGGGAGGCTTCGAGGCATCTCTTTTCCCTGTGTGTATTGCGCCAAGGGGGCGTCGAAGAGCCCTGAATTTCAAGTCGAAAAAAGAGTGAAGAAAATTATATCCAATATCTAAGTGGAATAACTCTGCACAGAATGTCAACTGGAGGCTACGAAAGGTCATGAAGGAACCTGCTGTCAAAGTTATTGTGACATAAAATCCCTTCAATCTTTCGGTACTTGTAGCAAGTGCCAAAGGGGAAGCAACCGGAGCAGCTAAGCAGTTGCTTGGCAGCCAAAGTGTTCTTCGGCTCGGGCAATTGTAACCCTTTTGCGTTGTTTTATGCAAGTGCAAAGGTCAGCTGGGTATAGGCAGGCCTAGACAGAAATGATGCTCACCAGATTGTCAATGACCGCCCAGAGTTGAATGGCCAGCAGTGCACCCAAATCCAAATCAGCAGCCACAGATGGGCCATAACACGGCGGACATGTATCCGTATCAGGGCTCAATTAAACACTTGGATTCTGGGCACGACTCTGGCTGCTGAGCTGTACGTACGTGTATTCCCATCTGTTTCCCGGGGGCATGAATATATTTGCATGCGTTTACGGCTCTTTTATTTGACGGCCATTAAAATGTTTAATTAGCGCTTCGCAAGTAATTCTGGCCCAATTTTTTCATGGGCTCCACACGTCGTTTGCTCCGTTTCTAATGGCAGGGATACGAGCGCAGCACAGCGGAGAGCTGTAAATTTTAATTGGAATATGTATTTGAAGCCCTCGGGGGCGTGTTTGTGATGCGGAGCACAAATTGTATGGGAATTTGTGCGATTTCTTCGCACAAAACATGGAGCTTAGCCAGATTTTGGCTGCACAAATTGGATAGGAATTTGTGTCGATTTTCCGCAGCCATGGGAACATCGAGTTAAAATTTACTGTGTACCCTAAGAAATCTAAATAAAATACTCGTATTGCTGAGTAGTTGCAGGCATTTGACACTAGCAGCAAACACTGCGTCATTCGGTCTACCTGTGTGCCGCTCCGCCTACAGTGTTGTGTCCCCTCTGATTGGATTGAACGTGGGACCCTTGGGACTTCGATACCGGAAATGGCCGAGACCGTGCTCCCCTATTTGATTGACAATAGAATGACTTGCCGGTAATTGCTGTTACGCAGAATGACATGGGATTGGCAAAAGATGCTAGGGATGCATATACACAACTATATAGTTCCCAAGGGATGTGCGCGGGTTGCTGGCTGCTCTAATTTTAGTTTGGTTTGAGCTACGAGGGACTCGGGGAATTCTGTGCATTCTTCCAGTTCAATGTCTGGCTATGGATGCATCCTTGATCCGTTCACATCTGTTCTTCATCTTCATTCACGGCATTGCTGAATGCATCATATTTTCTGCTTAATGGTTGGGGGACTATAGAGGGATAGAGGGACAATAATAAGCAGGAGGAGGAGGAGGAGCTGTTGCGCGAACGAGTAATTATTATTTGCCAACAGATTTCGATTTATTTGCCTAATGTAGCTGAAATTTATTGCAGCGAATATTGCAGGTGCTGCACACTTTTAATAATGCATTCACATTCACATTTTCAGCTGAAAAAAAAGTTCTTTAATTCCATTAGATGGCAAACTGGTCGGTCGCCTATTATTATATAAATAAGTTGATTACGTTGAATGTATTTACATGGATATTTTTTATCCGCGGGGAATGTAATGCTGGGAATGCGGAAAAAGGGAATTTATGATTCCATTTTGGCATGTGCTACTCGAAAACGCTGTTAAAGCCTCTCGAGCCAGCAGACACCAGGGCACCAGGCAGGCGAAGGAAGAGGCAGAGGCACTTCAAACAAACAGATGTCCAAATAAAGTATGTAAGTTTGGAGTGGAAAACGGAGGAAAAGACGCCAAAGAGGACGGCCCACGAGTGCCGGCAACAGGAGCCGAGCCGAGCCGGGCCGGGCCTAAGCCCACGTCTGAGAAACATAAAAAATGTTTTCAAATACTTTAGAAAATGAACATCGCCGTACGCCAGAATGCCAATGCCAATGCCAATGATGAGGCCTGTAAGACATCCCCGCAGTGGCAGTCATAGCCAGAGGCACTGGCACCGGGACCACCGGCATAAACACAGGAAAAAGTAAACCAAAATCATAGCCGTGGCAGTCGACGTCCTTGCCACTCCTCAGGCGACAGTTTCAATGGGATTCAGCCACCGCCAAAGCCGCAGTAGCCGAAAGCTGGACCCCAAAGCTGGCTGAAAATCAATTTGTTCGACATTTTTGCCGGCATCGCACAGTGGACTTCGAACGCAATGAAGTGTATAGGGTTTGCCCTCCCTATTAGGGAAGTAGTTGTACAATAAATGACAAAAAGGTTTTTCACTGGCGACTGGCAACTGGAAACTTGTGTAATAATGTTTTGGATCCCGTGGAATTTCTTATTGGCCTGCTATTGGGAAACTTAATTTTGGCAATGCAAAAATTTTGATTTGGGTCAATGGACTTTACTGTCAGTTATCAGCCACACACACACACACACACACACACACACACTACGTACCCGTGACTATTGGCTGTTAGTGCCTGCCTCGCCCCTGTTCCAATTTGGGATTGGGATTGGGATTTGGGTCTGGGCCAGCAGTCACCGTGGCCGACTGCTTTCGCTGCCCATAAACTCCATTATTTATGCGGCACACTCTACTTTAGCTGCACATTAGTCCCTGGCACGTGTAGGACAGGACGTGGACGAGTGCCAATATTGGGGAGCGCTTGTTTATTTTTACTGGGCCGCCGCCGCCGTCGCCGCCGCTGCTGTGTAATCAGCGGAGCATCCGAAGCTAATGATGTTCGGGGATGCCGCTGCCAGCAAGGAGGCTTTCCCCCCAGGTGTCACCTGCTACTCTCTAGCCCCGCTTTTAAGTTTAAAGTAACCGCACGGTCCCCATGCGACTTGACACTCATTTCTACGCACTCGAGCTTTATTGTGTCGAAATAGTCCGAAACTGGGGCAAACTTTTGCCAGTCGGATCCACCCCGACATTCCCGCATACATGCACGAGGCGGTTTGCTGGCACACATGTAGCCAACCCCATCCGCAGCCCGGCAGCCGAGTCAAGTGCTGTGACAACATTGCGCAGAACGGAGATAAATCAGCAGAAAAACAGGAAGCCCTAGTCCCAAACCCAAAACACAAACCCAACGCCGTAATTGTATGTACCAAATTATGCATTTGGCGGGGATTACACACAAAAAACGAAACTGAAGGCAGGGCTTAAAGTTAAGACCGCGTTTTCCTTCGAGAGGCACACGTGCATGATAGTTAATACGAACATTTTTGAATAATTCAATTATTGTACTCTGCGCATGAAAAGTTAGTCTTTTCCCTAGAACTTTTGGTCGCTCGGCGCTCGCAAAATGTAAAAGTGTGAATCGGCATGGAGATGGATGCTGGCGTGTGTAAATTCAATTGTAATTCCGTGCCAATTCACGCGGGCATTAATCTGCCAGTGTGGGTGAAACGATCCACTGCAATGTGTACTTTGTTGTGCTCTAAGATAGTTCTGACTGGCTGCTTCGAAGTGAACTGTGGCCAAGCTGGGCTCACCCACGCTCTCGCATGCATCGCGATATCACGCATCGAAGTACGCATTTTGCATAAATCACTTCATGTGTGATATGCCTGCCGCCGTTTCGTGTTTTTTGCTATCGCTAAACACACAATGTGAAATTATTTAGTCATCAGTTGTCAGAGTTACACGGTGCTCCGTGCCCCACGCCCCGCTCCCCACGCTCCGCGCTCGCCTGTTCATTGGATGAGATCGTGAAATGGCTTCAACCAACTTTGACAGCTTCAATGGCGAGTGCCCAGAAAACAATGCCCGGGAATGGTTCGAGAAAAAAACCGAAACATGGCGGACTCGAAGGCAGGTGAGGGTGATGGGAGGGACAAGGCACATTAGCCTGACATTGTTGCTGGTTCATCACACGTGACTGGGCTGCCACTCTTGGCGTCGTTTGTCATTTGCTGGCTCGTGGTTTTTGCTTCCTGTCCCCCCATCCCCCCACCTCTTATGTATCTCGTGGCATGTGCACCTCTTGTTGTGGTTCCCATCGCCCACAAATGTATTCCTTCCCATTTATGTAGCTTCCCGTGCCAGCCCCCAATCTTGTATGTTCTGCATGTCTGTATGGCAGCACAGCCATTATTCCCATTTTCAGAACTCACGATGGCACAACAGCTCGTTGGCTGGTGTAATTTCTGCTCATTAATGGTGCGGCGGGGGGGCTTGCACAACCTCCGTTATGCAGGATCGGGAATTCTCTTTCCACGCACTTCATTGTTGCCCAAACTGTTGCACTGTTATCTAATTAGCAAATTATCACGCAACTTCCCTGTCGCAGGAAGCCCTAGTCCCAAACCCAAAACACAAACCCAACGCCGTAATTGTATGTACCAAATTATGCATTTGGCGGGGATTACACACAAAAAACGAAACTGAAGGCAGGGCTTAAAGTTAAGACCGCGTTTTCCTTCGAGAGGCACACGTGCATGATAGTTAATACGAACATTTTTGAATAATTCAATTATTGTACTCTGCGCATGAAAAGTTAGTCTTTTCCCTAGAACTTTTGGTCGCTCGGCGCTCGCAAAATGTAAAAGTGTGAATCGGCATGGAGATGGATGCTGGCGTGTGTAAATTCAATTGTAATTCCGTGCCAATTCACGCGGGCATTAATCTGCCAGTGTGGGTGAAACGATCCACTGCAATGTGTACTTTGTTGTGCTCTAAGATAGTTCTGACTGGCTGCTTCGAAGTGAACTGTGGCCAAGCTGGGCTCACCCACGCTCTCGCATGCATCGCGATATCACGCATCGAAGTACGCATTTTGCATAAATCACTTCATGTGTGATATGCCTGCCGCCGTTTCGTGTTTTTTGCTATCGCTAAACACACAATGTGAAATTATTTAGTCATCAGTTGTCAGAGTTACACGGTGCTCCGTGCCCCACGCCCCGCTCCCCACGCTCCGCGCTCGCCTGTTCATTGGATGAGATCGTGAAATGGCTTCAACCAACTTTGACAGCTTCAATGGCGAGTGCCCAGAAAACAATGCCCGGGAATGGTTCGAGAAAAAAACCGAAACATGGCGGACTCGAAGGCAGGTGAGGGTGATGGGAGGGACAAGGCACATTAGCCTGACATTGTTGCTGGTTCATCACACGTGACTGGGCTGCCACTCTTGGCGTCGTTTGTCATTTGCTGGCTCGTGGTTTTTGCTTCCTGTCCCCCCATCCCCCCACCTCTTATGTATCTCGTGGCATGTGCACCTCTTGTTGTTGTTCCCATCGCCCACAAATGTATTCCTTCCCATTTATGTAGCTTCCCGTGCCAGCCCCCAATCTTGTATGTTCTGCATGTCTGTATGGCAGCACAGCCATTATTCCCATTTTCAGAACTCACGATGGCACAACAGCTCGTTGGCTGGTGTAATTTCTGCTCATTAATGGTGCGGCGGGGGGGCTTGCACAACCTCCGTTATGCAGGATCGGGAATTCTCTTTCCACGCACTTCATTGTTGCCCAAACTGTTGCACTGTTATCTAATTAGCAAATTATCACGCAATTTTAATGCTCCACTATTGGGTTGAATGAACACTTGAACCTGAACCCAAACACGCCACTGCGAGCTAAGAGGAACTCCTGCCTAGAGGATTGCGCCGAGCCCCTAGCCACATGTTGGCACCACTCACTACCACTACACATGCTAACGAAAGTCGAGAATGCCGAGGATGAGGGCCCTTACAGGCATGGACATGGACGTGCAGCAGTGCGCTGACCTGGCGGCGGCACAGTGGGGACTGCGGTATTTCAGTTTGCTAAATTAACTAAATAACATCAGAAAGAATAAAGAAAGGAAAATCCACAGCGTCAGTCTGGACTGATAAATGGCTTGAAAATACATTCAAGTACAAGTAAATCTCTCAAAATGCCCCAAGAAAATATATGGTTTGAAAACTAGTTTGAGAGAAATCTATGCAAAATGCCAGACTTTTATTGAATACAACTAATTAAAGATACCAAAAACAGAATAGTAGAAATGGTAGCTGAGTAAATTGTTGCGTATGCGTAATGTCTGCGCGGCTTTCATCCGTCAAGGTCGCCAAAGGTTTTATGAATGAAAATGCTTGCAACACGTTCGCAGCCGGGATCAAACAGGTTCGAGCTGGCATCGAACTGGGGAACCAGAAAAACTTGGGGCTTTCTTTGGCGTTCGCCAGAAATCATTTGTCAGAACTCTACGCGCGGCAACGGTTGAGCAACACGGATGAAGGAGCGCTTGGAGCACAGATTGGAGCAGGATTCTAGTGAATGAATTGCTGGCCTGGCCCTTCCTAGCTCTTGGAATAACAAGTGAAAGGCAAATACGCGTGAAAAGAGAGAGAAAAGAAAACCCTCAAGTGAAAGTGAAGCAATTCCTTTGTAATTTTATGTGCTATTAATGTTAGGATATATCTGTGCTGATACAAACAGAAGAATATTCAATTCAACGAGCTACGAAATCAATTAAAAATAAAACAAGTACCTATATATCAAGGCAAGTTGCAAATCCCATAGTACGAGCAAATATTAAATACAATAATCTTTGGATAGCTGCGAAAGCTGTTCCGAAGCCGTGTGTTCAAATGATCGACAAGTACGAATATCTGTGGAATCCAGAGAATTAATCAAACTGGCATCGCAGCGAGATATGTGGCATGGCATGGCCTGGTGCGGAGGCAAACAGTGAACTGTGCACACATTAAGATACGGATACATGTGGTGTGGGGATGCGAGATCTAGAGCTCTGGCAGGGGAGCAGAGCTGCCCAAAATTTAATGACATGATAATATTTAAACCGAAAGTACAAGCTGTTGTGGCTTTCTGTGGTGCGCTCCTGTGTTTGTAGAGGCGCTCCAACTGTGTCAATAGCCGCCAGTTTCGGCTTAGACAAAACCCGAAGGTTCCCAATATTAAATGTGAATGTGAATACAAATGAGAACTAAAATATCAGAATTTTACCCAAAAACACGGCTATTATCAGAGCCAACTGAAAGTGTTGTGTTGTGTCAAAGTGTCGGTGACTCCCCTGCCCCCCGCTGCCACTTTAACTCTGGACACTGTGCCCGCGGAAAATATGGACATCGAAACCTTCAGTTGTCCTTAAGTGGCGAGTGAGCTGAGCAATGGATGGGATGGGCTCTTGCTGCCTCTTTATGAACTCGCCAAGTAATTACAAAGTGACGCAGCGGCAATATTTATAATAGAAAGAGGCTTTGAATATGAATTGCCTCCCAGGAATTGGATGGTAAAAGTTAACTAAAAGCAAATTGTGCCTAACATTTTCGGCACTGGCAGAAACTTTCCTCGTTACGAAATTCCGCGCATTAACCGAAAAGCAGAGCAAAACACAACGAGCAACATTATGAAGTTAAATCAAAAATGGACATTCATTCCACTGAATGTACTTTTAATTACAATCATAAATAACACAATAGAATTGTCCCTGTTCAGACTGTGCAAATATTGTGACATTTCCAACCAAATATGAATATCCAACGAATTTCCAAAAAAGGTCCATGACAGGAACGTATATGGGAATGCATATGTAAATATGCAAATAAATATCAATTTGGTGTCCATGTTTATTTGTTACCAATTAGAACGCACTCATGTGTTTACATAGTCAGTTTCGGGGAACCACTGCATCTGATGGCAGTTCAATGCATCGACTAACAGTTGGGAAATAGCTGTGGCATTGGCAAACGGAGATTCGACTCTGCTTTCAAGTGAACAACGAAAATATTAATAGTGCTTGCATTCAAAGGCTTTCAAACAAATGAATGTTGGACAGCAATTGAAGCGGCTGTCAGAATAAATTCACTCCACATACGCAAATTGGTCGATATTGAAACAAATAAATTCAATGGAAAACATTAATGAAGAGTTCATTCAACTGAAAGTCAATTCAATTGTTGGCAACGTTTGTTAAATGGCAGCAGATAAAGCATTCGATAGTTCTCGGATCGTTTGAGGATTGTATCCTCTGAATGGTGAACTAACGTGGTATGTCGTGGTGGTGCCAGTCGAACTATGCGAGGGCGAGTATGTGTACCATGTGATTAAATTCTGAAACAAACAAGCGTCTAGACGGGCTGGACAGGGATATTTTGGGTATGCAAATCAATCAAAAATGGTTAGCACAATTGGCCAAAAAGTTTACGGCAAAGTTCGCTGCACACACACACACACACACCCACACGGATTATGGCTCAGATCCCATGTGCATGGAGCAGATGTGCCACAGCCAGCATTAGCTCGGGGCTGCCAGCCGATCCATCAAATGCGCATTTGTATATTAATCGCGTGGATTAAACGCACTCTGAGAGGGTGACGAGCGACACGACGTGAGTGTGAGTGTGGAACTCCCAGAGGGCAGAGAGACAACTCTCGTTGACCCATAGCCAGAGCCAGAGCCGGAGGAGAACGAACAGGCCATTAGTGAGTGGTCGATCCAGACAACTTCCCAGTGCACTGCACTTCAGTGGGCTTAGGCGGATAATTTGCAATGAAGTGCAATTATCATGTAGTTAGCCAGTTTCCAGTTCTGAAATGGAAACAAGCAATTACTCTCCCAGCAATCTCGTTCTGTTGGAGCACCGACCAGCCGACCAACCGATTGCCTTCAATTGATGTGTATCAATTTAGGAGAACAAAAATACTTTTGTTGCTAGTTGCCCCCGAAGTGTGGACAATGCCGCGGACACGCGCTTTTCTGCTGCTGCCTCAAGCCAGAGTGCCTTGAATTGGGTTTATTGTTTTCCCATTACGCAGACAGCAACGAACGCAATAACAAAGGCCCAGCCAGGCGGCCAATTTAATTTATGTTCATAAATTAATTTGGAAAATGAAATTTTATGGAATTTCACTTTGAACCCCCCACTCGTTCCACTCGACGTTCCTGAAAGCCGGACCAAAGTCGACTGTGACAACATCAGTCGGTGCGGAATCTATTAAAGTTAATTTGCAGCACTGCTGCAACGCGCTCATTCTGATCCGGAGAACTTAATAGCCCATGGCAGCCAGCCCCCGGTCGTGGGCATGGCTCTGTCTCTAATCGCGATTCGATAATTGCATCTGATAATTGCTGAAGGGGTCAACGATGGCAAACACACTGCGACTGTGTGATTTCCAGCGCACCTGAGATCAAGGGCGGCCCAGGCATCGAGAGCTGTTGTTTCCGGAGGAGTAATTCCAGACGCAACGCAGTCATGTGGTTGAGGCAGGAATAAGTACTACATACATAACATACATACATACATACACATGTGCAGTGACAAGTTCTGTTGCCGTTAACAACCCTTAAGACTTTACTGCCAAAGCGGATTAAAGGCACTGCCCGGTGAATAATTAATGTTCAATATATTTGATGAAATTATTTCATTTATTTGATTTTCCATGACAAGTTTCCTTTTTTTTTGAACAGCCACAAAGCGTTTTAATTAAGTATTTTACGTATTTCAGGATGAATTATTAATGCCAAAGAAATATGCTCTTTGCACAACTCGAATCGAAAAATGAAATGGAAATTCGTTTGATGTCACTCAGAGCATAACGAATCAAAGATGTACGTGCTGCATACTGTATGGATCATCGCCTGCTGCCCCTGAACCACCCACCCTGCAGCATCAGTGAAGCCATCGAATAGAGCTACGGATTCACACGTCCCTCCCCGGAATCATGGAGTTTGATTGGGCCACGGATGCCCGTCTGCCCAGCCTTGGCGACAGCGATTTGGCCAGCAACTGGTCGACTCTATCGAACTTTACACGCCTCTTCAATGCCGCCGCCCCGGAACTTGTCAACTACACGCTCAACATGCTCGACTTGAGTGTGTCCGCTAATGTGAGCCTCTCTTCGACGACGCCAGTGCCCGCCTATGCCATCACGAACAGCTCCTCGCTGGCCCACACCGACAGCCTGCACGAGGCAGGCGCCCCGATGGCGGAACAGGTGCCCGAGCACATGATGGACCATGCGCCGCAGTTGTCTCGCTCGGGACTGCTGAAGGTCTATGTGCTGGCGGTGATGGCGCTCTTCTCGCTGCTGGGCAACCTGCTGACCATTTGGAATATCTACAAGACGCGCATCTCGCGTCGCAACTCGCGTCACACGTGGAGCGCCATCTATTCGCTGATGTTCCACCTGTCGATCGCCGACGTGCTGGTCACCTGGTTCTGCATCATCGGCGAGGCCGCCTGGTGCTACACGGTCCAGTGGCTGGCCAATGAGCTCACCTGCAAGCTGGTGAAGCTCTTCCAGATGTTCAGCCTCTATCTCTCGACGTACGTCCTCGTCCTGATCGGCGTGGACCGCTGGATTGCCGTCAAGTATCCCATGAAGTCGCTGAATATGGCCAAACGTTGTCATCGCCTGCTCGGCGGCACCTACATCCTCTCGCTGGTGCTCAGCCTGCCACAGGTAAGTGCTATTGCCTTCCCGGAAGCGTGCCGCGTATATTTACTCACGCTGACATCCTTTCGCTGCCTGTCTGAAATGGCTCAAAGAATGGTTGAAGTGTTTCGGGATCTGTCTGAAATAATCTGTGCCACTTGCAGTGCTCGTGCGGTGTGGAGGGGCAGCGTTCCATTAAGTTAAGTTGCGGATTTAGCGTACCGCAACGCTACAGCGCCGCTGCGCACCTCTCCGCTGGCACTCTGATGAAGTTGAAGTAATATGTTTACTTTATAACACGCATACGCCCCGTGGCAGGGCGCAAATAGTCTTGAGTGGGCGCCAGAATGTGTGCTTCCCCATTAAACATGATTGCCTTCCCCACTCCCCATCTCCGTCGAAAGTGTGCACCAAATGTGGCTTTGAGCGGCGACACGCCCACACACGTGCTCGACGCGGGGACACTGTCTGCCACCGCCACTGCCAATCGAAGAGCGGGTCGCTGTCAGCGCAAAGGGTTTTACCATTTACCCCAACAAAAAAAAAAAAGAAAGGACCAAAAGAAGCCTGACGACTGGCATTATTCATATTCTCCTTTTTCGTAGTTTGAGGGCCGCCTTTCCCCGGCCCCTGGCCTGAGATATATTCCATTCCCTGGCAGCTGGCCGATAAGCCCCGCAAGGGACTGCATTAATGGCTTGTTCTTGGCCAGCCTCTGCCCCTTTTGCGCATTGATTGCATAATGTATGCTGCCGCGGTTATGTTTTGTGTCGCCCGATTGTACATAACATATAGCCAGGCTCGCTTGCCTGCCTCTGATTTATGGGTCAGCGAACGAGCACGAGTCCATCTGGCAGTGTGGCCCGAGAGCAGTACGCTTGGGTGCTAAGCAAGACACAATGAGCACAGTGAAATAAGCAATTAATTGGTAGGGATACTCGAGGAAGTTGCCATGGCGTCGGCATGTAATAAGTTTGATTGCAAACTACTTCGAACTACTGCTACCCGGCGCAGAAACCGAAACGCTGGCCTTTGTTGCGGTGCCTATGCAAACTTTAATCTCGGTATTTTGGAACACTGAGCCAAGAGCTGACGTGTAGCCAAATATAAGGCCATAAGGGATGTGTGGAATCTGACCTTTCAGCACAGGCAACAAGGTATCCATCTTGCCTACAGCTTAGGCATCCGAATGTGGAGGACACGAAGGAGGGATGGCCTGTTTGGTAAACACTGAGTGATGGAAGAGGGACTACGAAATGAGCTTCTGCTAGTCAACAGGAGGATAGTTTCATGACTGCTTTAATTTTGAATTTCAATCACCTTACCACGGGAATCGGAATCCGCATATACTTAAGCCCCAGTCCATGTGAGAATGGACCAGTACAGGCGACACGCCTGAGGTTTTGCTATCTTTTATCAGAGTGAAATATGGCCGGGAATGGTAATTTCGGGCACACTGCCTACGCACACTGGGAGGCAGGATTATGCCGCAGTGCGAGTATTTGTGTGCCCCGCTCGTCGTATGAGTGATTTGTGGGTGTGGGTGTGGGCGTGCCTGCCTGCTGCCTGCCTGGTGTGCGTGCGTGCCGGAATGTCAAAGTGTCTGACTTGTTTAAATGCCGCAAAAAATGTTAAGTCTAATTACATTTTTATGTTATCCACCAACTCATTCCATTCCACCCCCAAAGGGCACCCTCCCTCGGCTCCAAGAGAGGCATTAGGCTGGTATTTTTTGTTGGCATTTTTTGGAGTGGAAGGCTCCGCCGGCAGTCATCTGTTGGTTGCGTTGCCCATGTAATTGTTTTCGAGTCTCGCTAACTTCCTGACTCCCTGACATGTCGTGACCTCGTGACAAACTGAATCTCCGAGCGTACTTCCGAACAAGTTAATCTCAAATCTGCTGCTTCTGGATCGCGCCCCGATACAGTGACATAATTAAAGGGCCTCTGCCACCCAATTAAAGGCAACTTTGCAATCATTATGTCTAATTTTACGGTGCACATTCGCTGGCACCCAAGAGGGAAAACTTTTTTCATTTCGCTTTATTGAACATGCGACATAAAATTTATGCGCCACACAGACGTGACACGGCCGAGCGTCCAGGAGGAATCGTTTTAAATAATTCTCCACTGTCACACACACACGCGCTGACACACACTCATCCACTCCCCGGCCAGGGCACATGTTGATCAGCAGTCACAACGAATTCAATATGAAACGCTCCGCTGAGCTCGTTGCCTGGAATGAAAACCAAATGAAAACTTCTACGACGACTCGACTGTCAATAAACAACAAATGTTGAATGGAACATTCGCACATTCGTTTTTTCAACGGAAAACCCTGGCAAAAAGCCACAGCGCAGCCGTTTTGTTTGTGGGCTTAAAATATATTTTAGGATTTACAAGACTAACACAAACAGCACTTCAAAAATCAGACAGCACAATGGTTCAACGAAATAAATACCAAAGATACAGATTCCCCGTCGCCTTTCCAGGTTCAGCAGCGGAACCATCGGGAAGGGCAGTCTTCAGTCCACTTGCTAAATCGATCCTTTTCTGTTATGTCCATTTGAGCAGCGCTCTGTTGTGTGCTTTGGTGCCGAGTCAATGGCTCGGAAGTTATAAATGTGCCAAATTAATAAAAATCAAACATTAGACGTTTATCCGGTTTCGCCTAGCTCTAGTGCCCCAGTGTCTTATGTAGTTTTACTGCAACGCTTAGTGGTGCGTGGCAAGTTCCACCATTTGGGTCAGCTGTTGACACAGCAGGCAACAGCAGGCAATGGCAGGAGGCCAACGGGCCAAGCCGGCAATCCGGCAACGGTTGAGCGACGTCAAGAAACCCATAAACCGATGAAATAAAAAGGATCTTAGCGTATTGGCCAAGCACTGTCCCCAGCTGTCCCCAGGACGATGTGAGTCTCGACTGGCGTTTTATCAGCATTGACCAGACCATTGGCCACGCTCCTGCGTGAAGCCAGCGACTGAGTTTGTTTTCCCATAGACAGGTGGACTCACATGAGGTTGAAAATGGAATGCGCTGTGTGTGTGCACTTCGAATGGATTCCCAGAAGCATGGAATTAAACCTTCCATGCCATACATATTCAGCAATTAAAAAAACCCTAGGGAATACTACGAACGAATCACAAACTGCTGGCTTTCGCAAAATCCCAAATCAAGGCCGGGCAGGGCAGGGTAGGGCAGCGCAGCTTTTTCAGTCAGCAGTTTTGAACTATGTATGCCCTAGGCCGCAGTCCTCCTTGCCATGGAAAGTTTGAACAAAGCTTTAATGGACTCTTTACCCAAGACAAACTTGTTTCTAACTGTGTAACCAGTGCATCGTTTATTTCTTCACCAAAGTTCTTCATATTCCACGTGGCACGTGGTCCCTTTGTGGAGGAGTTCTACCAGTGTGTCACCCACGGCTTCTACACGGCCGACTGGCAGGAGCAGATGTATGCCACCTTCACGCTGGTCTTCACCTTTCTGCTGCCACTGTGCATCCTGTTTGGCACATACATGTCCACCTTTCGCACCATCTCAAGTAAGTATCGGGCGGTTCACTTGCTACTAGAAATCGTACTACAATAATGACCCCTCCTCTTTGGGTGCCTCCCAACACAGGCAGCGAGAAGATGTTCCAGGGCTCCAAGCTGGCGAACTACTCCACGAATAAGCTGCCCACCCAGACGAATCGGCAGCGGCTGATACACAAGGCGAAAATGAAGTCGCTGCGCATCTCCGTGGTGATCATCATAGCGTTTCTTATCTGCTGGACGCCCTACTACGTCATGATGATTATGTTCATGTTTCTGAATCCCGACAAAAGGGTGAGTACAGCGTGGGCGTTGCTAACCTTTCAAAGGGGGTCCAAGGGCGCTTTGAAAACTTCCGGCTTCTGGCTGACTGACAGGCAGAGCAAAAAAACGGATTCCTAGTATTGGCTGAGCTCGATGGCACACATCAATCAGAAGTCGATTTGTCAGTTTGTCTGACTTCAAGCCGGGAATAGGTATGGGAGAGCCCTTGCTGTCTTGTCTAATATTACGGCTTGTGGCGGTTGTTAAGCACGGGGACCCAACACCCAGCACCCGACACGCCCAAGTCGCAGATGTTAAATCCGTTCCAGGAAATGTCTCCACGCTGGGAACGGGCCAGAGCACATAAAAATGATTTCTAATGCTAAATTTTTAATTAATCGCCCGAACCTCCGGACTGGCGTGTCGTTATTTCTCCGTAACGGCTACGAAGGACAAGCCAACTTTGATGACTGTCGCCTGTGATTGCCCGTAAAGCGTGTACCAGAACCCGAGGATTATGGCTGCCTTTGCAGAGTCTCAGGTGGCCACCGCCTGGGTACCCTATAAAACTTTAATTGAATGGCGTAAACCATTTAATATGAAAGCGGTGACTAATCCTTTTATTGTACATTTGCATTTGCATGCACTCAACTGTGACCAATCCATTCGTGTACCACCCACATCCGTACACACTGAATGGACAATGGGAAAAAGACATTCCAAAGTCCCAAGAGTGCGCCACAAAGCGGGCTGGAGACCACAATCATCCGCCTGCCTGGGACAGACACTGCCACTCAGACAGACATACAAAATCCCCCCACAAAAGGACTGCAAAGCAAATTAATTTGAATATAACCCAACCCATTTGTTTTGCAGCTGGGCGACGATCTGCAAGACGCCATCTTCTTCTTTGGGATGTCCAACAGCCTCGTCAACCCTCTCATCTACGGCGCCTTTCATCTGTGTCCGGGCAAAGGAAGCAAGTCCAGTGTGGGCGGCAATAACAACGCCTACAGCCTGAACAGGTGAGTGGGCTACACCCTGGGACAAGGGCACGCTTTTGACAGGGAATTAACTCCGTTGCTTGTCCGTTGATTGTCCCCCCCACAGAGGCGACTCGCAGCGCACGCCATCGATGCTGACAGCCGTGACACAGGTAGACGGCACCGGTGGCAGCTCCCGACAGATGCGCGCCTTCCGGCAGCAGAGCTACTACCGCAGCACGAGCAACGGCTGTGCCGGGCCACCCTTCAAGGAGCAAGTGGGTCTGCTGCATGTGGGTACGGGCACCTCCAGTGCCGGCCCCGGCTCTGTGTCCGGCAGCAACAGTGCAACGCCGCAGCTGATGCGGAAGGGCTCGTCGGTGCGCAGTCCACATCCGCATCTGGCGATCCTCGTGCGGCACCCCAGTTGCCTGCGCGAACAGGAACAGCAGCGCCTTCTGCTGCAGACAACAACAGCCCCCTCCGCCGTCGTGCTCAACTATGACGCCCAGCGAGGGGGCGTGGCCAGTGGAGCGCACCTCACCGCGCTGCTGGACAACAACGAGCGGGTGTCGAGCGTGTGAGTGGAGCTGGCGATGGCGGCGGCGGAAAATGTGGCGACAGATGGGTCGGCGGAGGACGCGTGCTCCTGCTGCCATTGCCTGAGCAGGGAGCTGGTGCGGCGGCAGCAAGAACTGCAAGGGATTCCAGTGCAGTGAGTCTGCCAGGGGATCAACGGATCGCATAGAGTAAGAGTGAGAGGTGCACCTGGAACAGGCTGAGCCGTGTGTGTGAACGAACCGTGTGAGCTGAGGCCTCGATGATCAGATCACCGAGCCGAGCAGCGTCTGGGTAGTTAATACGAATTGAGAGTTAAGTCTTCAAACACAATGGGTGTGCTTAGAGTAGAGTAGAGTAGCGTAGAGTGTTTATTCCTAGTTTTTACGGTCTTCTCGCCCTCCCTGGGTACCGTCCCAGTGCGGGGTTGAGCCACAACTCATCGCCAAGCAGTGGCAAGTGCAGCTCAAACGACAAGTATTTTAATTAGCAATTAGTCCTTTTACTGAAGCTTCCTGGAATCCATCAGTTTGTTTGCTTCAATGCCCCTTGCAACGTTTGCAAGTTTGTTAAGCGGATTGCTTCGTCCCTCATCGCTCGTTGCTAGTTCACGTTAGTTCGTTTTTTTGTACAAAATCAATTGACTAACGCAGCCAAAAACCAAACAGGGTAATAATTACTTAATACAATTAACTATAAATATATCAATGTGCATTTTTTGCCAGGCATTTTTCGCTCTCCCGACTAGTTCCACCCAATAGCAATAGATGCGAATGCCGAACGGAATCATTAATCAAAAATGCATAACCAAGCAGAATAAAAAGTACTTACCGCGTTTCCAGTGCTTTAGGCTGGCCCCATCTCATCATTTACTCAGAGCCTTTTACTGTTTTCCCTTTGGCTTTGCTGTAAAATGTATTTAGTTGGAGACAATAATTTTTGGATCTGCCTCTGTGAAATTTCAAACGAAAGCTAAATCTACGAGTACATACATATATTCAATTTGGTCGAAAACAGTTCGCAAAGGGAGTGCATGCTCGTATGGAAGTGTTGGTAGACAAGTACATATGTGTGTACCATTTCAGACTGGTTTGCCAACAATTTGCACGGGTCCGGAACAACAAAAACTCTCTGGGATTACGTGGTATGCCCATCCCTTCCCACAGGATCCCATCTATTCAGCATCCTGTTCGCATATTGTGTTGTGTGTACTTATGTATAAATAATCTGTGTCAAATTTGTATAGTTTATTTTTAATAAAAACCGAACGATCCTTCCGAGAATTTACGAGCCAACTTTTTACGCTCACGCAGAGGCAGAGGCAGAAGCAGAGCTCAACACGTTGATGAACTAGCGATGGCTAGCTGGCGGGGGGCCCATAAATCCGCCAGGCTCACGTTCGTATCCCCACGTTTGTAGGTTCTGCAACACCGCCCACGCCTAGTATATTACAAAATTTTATGTGCGACACAGGCGGACGCAGAGACAAACATGGGCCGCTCATCATGATAGGCAACAGGGGGATGGGCGAGGAATCAACTGCTCCTCCGATGCTGTATCCCGCAAATGCAGAACAATGCGGCACGAAGTTTTGGCTGGCTCTGACGCTGCGCTATGGCGGAAACCGGAACCGAATTACCACAAATAATGAAAGACCTGCGTCCACAATCCAGTGCGGGGCGATGGCCGAAAATGTTTTTCCCGTCCTGGCCGAGTGCCCCGTTCCCCCATGGCCAAGTCAATTATGCGCAGTCAGACGGCGGCTTTTCTGCCACTGCCACGTACAACTTTTGATTGCACGATTTTTCACCCAGTACGTAGTACACTGGCCTATGGGCCGGGGGTCGAGCAGCAGTTTTAAATGTAAATGCCGTAAGCATCGAGTGCACAGAAATGTTTTACGAACGAGTATTTCATTTTTAGTACGCATTCTTTCAAACAAAGCAATTCAGAGGACGGCAAAGGGAGGGGAGCCGCTCTTAACGGCTTCATGTTAGGTCGGAGTATGCGTGTGGAGTGGAGCGGGGGGTCCGTTCAGGAATTAAACACATTCCGCCTGGCGCTCTTCGTTTTATTGGCATAGCCAAAAAAACTGCTGTTGTTGTGCTGTCCCACTGGGCTTCGACTGAGCATCACAATGGCAGTGCCCGAGGACCTCAAACCGTGTCGTGGATGGACAGTGACAGCCGCCATTCAGCACCAGTTGGAGAGGCAACACAAAAGGAACAATCGTAAAATGCGAAATATATGTATGAACAATACATTAATCGAGACATTTGGTAGATACCATTCTACTGCTATGCTCATACATGACCTACGTGGTGGGCGGTTGCGGGGCTGGGCGGGTCGGAAGACAAGACATCGTCACAACAATTATACAATTTTATGGAGCCATTCCTTGGGCCATTATCAACATGACGCAATCTAAGCGGAGGAGCTGGCTGCGACCCGCGGTCGCCATTCGGGCATCGAACGGCATGCCCTTTGCGGTGGCATACCCACATAAAATCGAAAGACTTCCGTGGTCTGCCCGGGAACCTCAAGGCTTGACTCATCAGAAATTGATGAGCCGTAAATAACTCACATAAATGGGGAGCACAAACGTTTACATAGATATACGTATATATGTCTGCACGTGCATACTTCAAGCTTCCGTATGCACAATCACCGAAATATCTGTCCAACTAAATCGATTGGCCATACGATTCGCGGAGTGTTTCTATGGTTTTGGATACAATTTCTCTGTAAATTACTTGGGAAAGTAGCAGAATTCAGTGCCTTTGCGTTTGAGTGTTTCTATTATTTTGGATTAAATTTCTCTTCGTTTTGCTATAACAAAAGTTTCTTTCACTTAGGTGTAGGGCGGGGAGCACAAGAGTATACTTAATATACGCCTCGAAGTACACATAAAAAAGGGGGTGGGGAATGCCCACTCTCTACCGCGTGCTCACCACGGCCTCTTTGCGGGCGGCGTCCTGCAGCAGCTGGGTGTCCACCTCTTCGCCGGGCAGCTGGACGTAGCGAACGACAGAGCCGCGGATGAAGCAGTTCTTCACGCTCAGCATGTGCGGGTATTTGTCGGGATCCGTCACACTGATGTCCGTCAGCTTTATGTTCAGATATTGGTCCACCGAGTGCAGTGTGCCGCATATGCTGTGGATTGCATTAACGCAGAAGAGAAGAAGATGCATGAGTTCGCCGGCTCCGGCTGCACGCGCCAAATGCACAGACGCCACACACTCACCTGAGGTCATTTTTCAGTTCGACGACGACTTCCTTGCCCACCAGGGATTTGAAGAACGAGTAGAAGAGCTGATGGGAAGACAATATTGCGTTCACTTAGCATTTATCATGTTATATTTCAGAATCCTCACCATTGTTATTGTTTTGTTTTTTTTTTTTTGCAAATCGCGGTGTCTTAGAGCTGTCAAACCATCGAGGGCTCTATCGATAGTATCGATATTTTATATATATATATATATATTTTATATATATTTTACTGCTAGCCTCTACTATCGATGGTTTTGAGACTATCATGATAGTATCGAGCTACAGATATACTGTATGGTTAGTGCCGTTGTCTACCGATACCAGCGATGCATTCTAGCGATCAACTTTTTTCAGTAGTCTGGCAACTTTTGACTGGTGAACAATTCGTATAGCGGTCGATTTGAATTTGAATCTAAATTTGTACACCAGCCACTTTGTCTATCTCTCACTTTACATCCTCTGTTGATGAGATACTGGAACATGTCACAGAATTTCCTTTCATTTTAACCCCTTTGCTCGTTCAGTTTACACGTCGCTTAAACACAATTTTACAATGTTACCGGAGCTTGAGGTCTATTCGCCGCAGGATAAGGAGAAGGACGAACGCCACTCGTACACTAAGGAAAAGCCTCTGACCTACAATAGCAATGTGTTGGTAGGAAATTGGTTCAATCAGCGCTATCTGAAGGACATTCGATACGGAAACACCATACTCCCCGGTCTGACAGCGGAGGAAGCTTGCGAGCGGCACAAGTCATGCAGCCAGGAAACGTACAAGCGCTTCACCAGAGACCAAACCCTATACGAGCACATTGAGTGCAAGCACCTCATGGAGGGGATCAGAGAATCGCAGATTGCAGGTCTGAAACTGCACCACGCCGATCGATATCTCAATAACTACACCTCCATGAACACTCTGATGTTCGATATGCTGCCCAAGATGCGACAGGAGGAGTGCCAACAGATGGAGCAGGCAGGTTTGAGGTACAAGCCCACCGAGCTCGATGGCACAAAATGCTATGGCAACAGGAGTGGATTCAACAATAGAATGCGATGCAAGCTGCTCAGCGAGCGCCCGCATCGTGAAACCACCAGCTACTTGGCGGACTTTAAAATCAGAATAAAGCCCGAGGAGCAGGGCCTGGGAGAGTGGACGACCGCTGATGAGGCCACCAAGAAGAGGGATCGCGGCAAGTTTATCTTTATGAATTGTAACATGCACGACGACTTGAAAAACCTTAAAATTGAGACCACAGTCTCAAACTACTCCTAATACATGTGATATACGAGTACGTCTATCCAAATCCTCGGCCAACATAATTCAGCTTGTCTAGTTTTTCATGTGGGTGTGGGGTGCAGAGTAGGTCGGGGCTCAATTGTTTATCATTCGTCTTTTTGTACTCATACAATACATAGTCTGTTTTTGTGATAGCTCTGTATTTTTTTGTTATTTGTTAGTTTTCATCCAGTTGGATTCGCAGATAAATTCATTTTCGGTACAATGCAAAGCACAAGCCTGAAATCATTTGGCAAGGAGGTGCTCATTGGAAACTGGTCCGAGCGCCGCTATGAGGTCGAGGAGAAGAGCAACGCCGTGGTGCCTGCTCTGAGAGCTGTAGAGGGCTGCGAGAAGCACCAGTCCGTCTCCCAAGGAACCTACACGAAGGCGCCCTTCAATGACATGGGAACAGTCTTGGATTTCTCGGATCAGCGCCAGCAGGCCTTTCAGAACTTTAGGAAGAACGCGACATCCAACATGAGTTTGGTGGACGACAGCTCTATGAACCGCAACTTCACCACCACCACCACACTGGCCTTCGATGTGTTGCCCCAGCGTTTCCTCAAGCAAAAGGAGCTGGAGAGCGGATACTGCGGCCCTCCTCAGCGCCAGCCCGAGATCGACATGCTGCAATCGTTCGGCAATCTGACCAAGACCTATAACTATCCCAAGCTCATCAGGTGCGAGAAGCTGCTGTCCCATCTCAGCAGCAAGGCACAGACCACATACGGCGCCTCCTACAACCAATCTCGGAAGAGCAAGGCCATCATGGAGTTTGGCCCGGACTACGACGGTGTTGTGAAGTTCGATTTGACCTGCTAACAAAATTATAGATGTGATTTGTTCGATTAAAACTCGTATGCCTATATTACAAGATTCAATTTATTTCAAATCATTTTCTTGTATAATAATATAGGTTCGTATTTTAAGTAGTTTCTATATTTTTGATGCCGGAAATTCATTGTGGTTTTAATTTTTTTGGTTGCACATGCCGTGGCATTGGATGCTTTTTGCTTTTTTGTTTGCTTTTGCAGTGTTATTTTGCTTGAATTCTTGTGTTTTTTTTTTGGTTGTTTTTGGTTTTTTTGTTTTGAAATTAGTAGGTCGATAGACGTTTACAATACTCGTACTTTTGCTTTTTCCTTGTGTTATACAATATATATTTTAATTTAATGTTAATTATTACAAAAAGTAAAATTTTACGACATTAAACTAGACGACGACTTTCGCTTAAATATTTTGCTTTTGATGCATTAAGATTTGCTTGCCTTAAAATCGTATTTTCGTTTTCGATTAATTTTGGACTGCCTCAATAGGTTTTATCTTTTTCGTTTTTATTTTTTGTTTTGCTTTTTGGCTGAAGATTACGTTAAAAATTATGCTTAAAATCTAAACCAATGGAAGGTGTTGGTGGTGTCTGGGTTAGAAGAGTGTTTGTGTGTGTGTGTGTGTGTATGGGGCGGTGTGTGTTGGGTGGGTGGGTGTGTACTTTTGTGGGTGGGGTCCGAGATTTACCGGGAGCGTGTGGGTGGTGGTAGTGGTGGGTGCTGGGTAGCTTGTGTGTGAGTTCTGTGGTTGGGGGTAGTATAAGAAAGGTTCTGGTTATATGCTCGTATATATAGTTTTCTTTAGTTTGCTTACAACAATTAAAATTTTGAATTTTTAGTAATTTGTATTCTCTTGATATATCAATTTTGTTGTGTATCGTATTTTAGTTTCGCTCCACTTGAGCTTTCGATTTTCCATTACTTTTCTTCAATGTTCAATGTTTTTTTTTTTGGTGTTTGGTTTTCGATTTCCCAATTCGCTTTCTCTTACATTTATTACCTAAAGTATTTAGTTTAGGGTATTACTTAATTTGTATGTAAAAAATGATGCTTATACATTTGGCTTAAATTTAAATTCAAATTTTCATTCTGTTTTTGTTGCTCCGAAAAATGTAATTTAATGTGAATTTGAACTGCCTTTAAGTAGTTGCCTCGAGTGTCCACTGTGGTCTGTGCAATCGATTTTTGTTTTTGAAAGGCCGAGAGTCGTTTCATTGTATTGCCGAGAATATATACTTTGGAATGGGCCGAGAAGTGTTTCTGTAACTCTTTACTCAAGATATTTTGTTTGCCACTTATTACTTTTGTATTCTTTTCTTTTATGTTTTCATTTCATTCATTGCCTCTGGACAAGTCATCATTTTTTATTTTAGATTTTGATCTCTAAAGTGTTTTCTCTTTTAGATGCCAAAGGTTCCTTGACTGGACGATCCTCTGCAGGGATTCCAACATATAATGTTTCCTTAAACGTTTTTCCCTCTAGTTTTGATTGGAAAAACCATTTCCATTTCCGAATAAGTTTCCTTCATTCATTTCGCTTGTTATATCCAAATACTTTATTTTATTATGAACCTCATATTTGATTCAGCCAAAACTAAGATGGTTTCAATAAATATGTTTTTAGTTTTTTGTTTTGTTTGATTAGCCACAAATATTTTTTAAACTTGAGTCCCGAAACTTGCATGCCAGTGTATTCCTGATGTTTGATATATTTTTATTATGTTATATTTTTTTTTAATTGTTGTTGCCTTTTCTGTTTGTTGTTGTTGTTGTTCTTGTTGATGTGTGCAAAACAAAAAACGATTTGAAAACTTGACAATTAACTAAAGATTGGTTTAGATTGTGAAATGATTAGAGAAATTCGAACGGAAATGCGAACCAAAAGTCGAATAAACATCGTGTGCTGTTGTTGTTGTGTAGCCAGTTTTATTTTTTAATTCACGTGCAATCTGCTGTTGTTGTAATTGTAATTGTTGTACCAATTGATTTGATTTTTTTTTTACCGAGAAAGTGAGATTTAGTACTGTTTGTTGGTTGATCCTCTGCTCTGTTTTTTGTCTCTTGTAATATAAAAAAAGGTTTTCTATATATTTTTTATTCTTTCTTTTTTTGGTTTGGTTTTTTCGCTGATTCTGTTTTGGTTTTGTTTTTGTTATTTCTTCATCTATATAGTATGTATAATTCTCTTTTTACACTCAATTACATAATTGGAAATCATACAATTGAAATATAAAAATGTTTAACAATCTTTTAGCTATTGTTAGTTCTGCATCTTTAAAAAATATATGTATATAGTTGCTGCTCCCTCCTGCTCTGCTCTCTGTTTGTTGTATACTTAAAATTGCCTTTGTATGAATCGGGCATGGTATTGCCCGTTTTGATTCGCATTCAACCTGCACTGCATCCATCCTGCAGGATCCCCTTACCCACATCGCCTTCTCTTCTATTGCTTGCTCAATTGGTTTTGGTTTTGGTTTAGCTGTTTTCTGTTTCTGTTGGCTTTTGCTGTATAAAAGTCGCTCAATAAGAAAAATGTATTGTTATTGTACTATGGTTGCTGCTCGCGGTATCCGTGGCATTTTGTTGTAAGTATCTGTTGTAAATGAAGAGATTCGTTTGGTTTATTGTTGCTCACTTGCATCAGGCTATTGGTTAATTAATGGCTTATGGCTGACCCAGGGCAGGGCAGGTACGTGTTCCGTGTCCTGATCCTGGCAGTTTAGTATCACTATTGCTTTGTCTTGTTTGATTCTATTTGATTTTGTTTTGGTTTGCTTTGATTTGATTTGATTTGTGGTTTGGTTTGATTTGGTTTGGTTTTTGATTAACTTTCTGCTCAACAAACAAATATCTGTAAGTCTTCGATTCGATTCTCATTCTCACTTTCTGATAAAAACAAATTTAAGTTTGTGTATGTTTGTGTGTGTGTGTTGTTGTTGTGTTGGATGGTGGGACTGGAATATGGATCATATTCTCACTCGTTTGTGGATATGTCGCGTTCAACTGAAAGTAAGAACTCCTGGGGGGGACTCGCTCTAATGGCACTTGAACACTGCTCTGATTGCTCCTCTGATTCCCTCTGATTCTTTTCGTTCTTAAGTACCTCCCGTTGCATTCATTAGCAAAATGAGGGAAATAATTGATTTACTTATGTCGGTACTATTGCAGTTGCAGTTTTGTGGTTTTGGTTTTGGTTTCTGTTTTGGTTTTGGTTTATGTACAGTTTCAGTTTCAGTTGAGTATATAATTAATAATAAGTGCATATCAGGGTCAGGGTCGGGCGGCGACGCTGATTGTTGCATAAATAAAATTTGTTTCTATTGCCTCTGCTCAGTATTATTTCTATGGTAGTTATTATATGGTAGTCCCTGTCAATTGTTCATAATAATTACAAACGTATACATATTCCCATCAAATAAATGTCAACATAACAAATTGTGTGTCGGTCTCATCGGATCTTATCGGATCTGATCTGATCTAATCAGAAATTATTCGTATTTCTTCGGTTACTCTCTGCTTTACACTTAGGCGAGCGCAAGTTTTAAAAATATTTGTTTGCAATTTCCATACTTCACTTAACACTTAGTCGAACATACTCGTACTCGTATCTTCTTTATGTCTGTTGAGAAAATGTTACTATATTCTCTCAGTTTTGGTTTATTTTTTTCGGCTTTTGCGTCGATTCTTCTCGACTTTTACTATTTTTTTGTTTGCTGTTTAGTTTTGCTGTTTCCATTCATTTGCGAACCGCTCACTGGATTCATTCAAGTACTGTAACTATTGTATGTATCGTATTGTTGATTGTAAAAATTCTGTAAAATATTTTCGGTACTATTTCATGTGGTTTGTGGCTTGTTCCTGTTGCAATAACAACAGTTTCGTATATAATAATATAAATAAATCGTTTGATTTTCTGTCTGTCATAAATTACTTGTTCTATGGGCACATTGTGTGTACTGCAAAAAAGTCTATTCCCTTGGCACAGCCATTGTCTGGGGTCCTGGCCTTGTCTAGCAACGATAAATCATTAAAATATTTGGCAGATTTTCGTGAAACTCAAAGGGGTTCGATGGAGTGAATTGTAGAATAGCGACTGACAATTGCTATGGCTTCCATTAATGATTTAATGTGCTTTTTTAATCGGTACAGGTATATTTCTTACCATTTTTTTTTTTAATTATTAATGAGGAACCATTTGTGGAGAAACCCAATGAATTTGTGGCTCTTATTCAAATAAACTGTTGGCAACCCTGGACGCTGGCTGGGCCAAGATATTCGACATATTTTGCAATATTTTGTATAGAGATATTTCACTGATATTTCATCAACTTGATCATCTGATTATAAACTAACGAGGCTATTGTTGTTTCGGATTCCTTCCATCTTTCGAATGGGAACAGATTATTTTACTATCTTCGGGCTATTTTACAACTGATATTCAGTAATATGGATAGTCTGCGGGTCTGTGTAATTCTTCCTATTCCCTCGGCTGGCTGCTCTCACAAACTGTTTAAGGTTACTTCAAATATAAGTAGATATATCGTATATATAGAGAGTATGCATTAAATACGTTAAAAAATATAATACACCATACATATAATATAAGAGATTAGGGTTTTCCATACGCACTATATGCTATATTTGTTTGCTTTGCTTTTTGGGTTTACATTTGGGTTTAGGTTTTTGCTTTTGCTTTTGCTTTATTTAGAGTGTATTTGGAGCGATTTCAAATATTCCATTCAAATATTTAATTACCACATTTTGGTTTTATTTTCGTTCTACAACTCCATCGTTTTGATATTTGAGAATTTAACTAAAAATCGTTTGGAGACTTGACTTAAATGCATCTGCTGTCTCCGTCTGTTTGCCAATTTGAAATCAAATCAAACAGCTGTTCAATGGGCATTCATCGCTTCGTAATATTATCGCATCATCGCATTATCATAATTCAGTATTATCATTGTCGTTATCATTAGTATTAGTATTATGCTTACCGTTTCTATTTCCTATCGTTTCATTTCCCTTACTGTTTGCTGTTTCTCTTGAATTGTTGCTTGTTTTGTTTATTTGTTTGTTTGTTTGTTTATTTGTTTGTTGTGTGATGGTTGCTTTGACGCTTGGTGGTTGACTTAAAAACTATTATCACTATTGCAGAAAGCGGCTGTACTCAATTATAATGCATTCGCTCGGCAGGATCTGGGGTGTGGCATGGTGATACCATCCCACACCTTTTCCCCCTTGCAGTTTGATTCATTGTTGTTTTGTATGTTTGTTCGGCATTTAATATGAATTTATTTTGGGTTTGTCTCTGGATTTGGATCTGAAGTGTAAGCCGGAAGTGTAATAATTTGATAGTATTTCTCTCAAATATTATTATACTGAAACATGTGTTCATTTTCGTAATCTCTTTATCATGACATTCATTCATTATTTTTTGTATTATAATTTTTCACTATATTAATTTTTAAGAAGAAAGGATTTTTCTTTGTGGTTTTTCTTTTGAGTTTTTGTTTGCTTTCTGGTTGTCAAGTTGTGTGTCATCGAAAATCAGCTTTCGAGCTCCGAATTTCTCTTTGATTTTTCCCTATCTGATCTGATCTATCTTTTTCGTTCTTGATTTTGAAGATGTTCAAAGTTTGTTTATAGTTCATATTCATGCCGTTTGCTTGCTTGTGTGAGTTGTGTGTTTGTTTCTTTGGGTTGTTCGCTTTATAGTACATGTTGCTTATGTTTAATTATTATGGCTTTTTGAGACTGCAATTAAAATTTCTGCTATAAAAATTACTTGTATTTGTACTCTTGGTTATTTAAATTGGGCTATTGTTGGTTGTTAGGTATGCTTGTAACTTTGTTTCTGTTTCTGTCTCTCTCGTCTCTGTTCTCTGCGCAGGGGTGTCTGCTGGCCCTGCTAGCAGTTCTATGTATCTATTTATTTATGTATCTGCCGCAACTATCTGTCGAGGTTATCCTATGGTATGGTTCTCTTCGGTTCTATTATCTTATATTGGGTTCCGTCAGGTGTTAGCCCCTTTGTCTGTTTAGGCTTTGCTTTGTGTCATCATCGATCAGGAAATATGTTCATACATATACCCGATTCGTGATCTGTATGTAGTATACACTCGTATACTGGTATTTTTGTCATGGCCGGTGTGCTCTTGGGTCTGTATTCTCTCTCGCTCTTTAACTGGAGCCTCCCTTGTCCCTAGGTTCCACTGAAGCATCTGGTTTACACATTTTTTGAGCTTTCTTCGTACTCTTCTCCCTTCACTTTGAATTTTGTTTGCAACTACGAAAACGATCCGATTCTTCAATAGAACATGAAAACAGAAAATTGTAAAAACTAAAACTCAAATCATAGCAAAATATTAAATAAGGTGGAAAGTATTTTCGATTTGCAGACAGTTTAAGGACTGCAAATCTTTTTTGTGGAGCGTTTCAAAATTTTGTTGTTAGTCTTTATGCTAGAATTTATAGCGCCTAAAGTATGTTTTTGTTTTTTGATTAAGTGTATGCTTTAAATTTTGTTTTATGCCTAAAAATGTACAAAAGTTTTATGTGTTAGTTTTAGTTTTGGTTTTGTTTTGTTTTCGTTTCGTTTCATTTTGTTTTTACTTTGCATTTATCACAGCGACATTCAGTCTAAATTTTGCTTTTATTGGAATTATAGCATAATTTGCCATAATTTACTTTGATATAAACATTTCCCATACGTTTTCATTCCATTTAGTTTCTTTAACTAAAACTAAACATAATTTTGATTTAAAGCCAAAAGGTTTTTGTGTGTGTTCGTCGCTCGTGCGATTTTCGAATTTCCATATTCAATTTTTGTGTGTTTCGATTTCCGTTTAAAGCCGAAAGAATTGTTAAAATTTTGTCTAAAAAGGCCTAAAAGTATGCTAGAGTAGAGCTTTAGCTTAGTGTTAAATTTGTTTTGTTTGTTTTCGTATTTCTTATAGCAAATCATGCTGATCTGATCGTTCCGATCGTTCCGATCAGGCGGATCGAGTCCCTTTTGGTCTAATCGTAATTCCAATAAAAGCCGTCATATCTCGGGTACCGTACCGTATAAATTTTTGGATGTTATTTTTGCCTTTGTGCCAAAACATGCAAATTTTATCGCTTTCCGTTTTCCGTTTTTAGTTTTCAATTTTGATTTAGAGTTTTCAATGTGCCTAAAGGGTGTTTAAAATTTGGACTAACTTTACCGTAACCGTAGGTGTTAATAAAACTCTTACAATGCCAAACAATTTGCTCAAACTATTTATAAAACTTTTGTGCGTAATTTCACTTTTGTTTTTTTTTTCGAAACGTTCTATGTACAATTTTCATTAACCCATTGTTGCCGAAACATTTGCCATAACTGAGCCCCACTCGTATCACAAAAACCAGACGCCTGTCCAAGCCGAAAAATGTTGTGTTCAATGCCAAAAATGTCGTTTGATTACCCCAATACTATTTGGGGATGTCAAAATATACATATTGTGAATATAAATTGGGTTGAAATTAAATGATGAACAGAAGAGAAAAACGGAAGAGAAAATCATAACGTAATTGTGTTTTTGTTTTATTTGAAATCATTAAATAATATATGCAAACATAATTGATAATCTGTAAGCCTAAAACAGTGAAAACAAATCGTATTCCGAGCACTTTCTCTGCTTCTCTTCCATCGCAACTTAATCGGCTAGACACTAAATAGTATTAAATAATGAGTAGATACTTGCAAAGGTGAAACGACTAAACTAGAGTTAATTTCTGCTCTCCCATCTGCGATATTGCGCCCCATCTATACGTATTACGTAGGAAGCATACTATAAGATTAATAACAATCATAAATGCTTTGACGGTACATTGGAAAAATTTGATATGAAACTAAATTTGTCATCTACATATATCCACACAGTGGTTTGGGCTTTGGGTTATGGGTTTTGGGTTTGGGTTTTCGATTTGGGTTTGCTGGCAAGGGGAAAAGATAGTGGGGATAGTGCTGATTGCTGATTGCTGATTCAGATACTGTTTCAGTTTATAACTTTTTTGTTGACTATTGTTCGATTTTATGGCACCTGAAAGTCACATTTGAATTGCGTTTGAATTGCTTTATAGTAGTAGCTCCTATTCCCGCCCGCTCGCTTTCTCTCTATCTCTTGTGGCTGCTGCCTATGGGGGTGTGTGTGTGTGCCTGTGCCTGTGCGTGTGCGTGCACTTGTGTGGACATATTTGGGTTAAACGTATGCCTAATTACTCGTACTAAATAAAAACTCAACATAAATTACACACAATTAGTTGGGGGAAGACAACAAATGAAGCCTAGTTCAATGCACTAAGGTTTCGCTACAACTTACTCTGCTCGTTGTATAATTATACGATAGATTGCGTTTTAGTGTTACTTTATACATATACAAAAATCACATATCAATTGAAAAGAAATTAGAAGGGTCTAATAAGGGTTCATCCATATTCATTTAACAAAAATTCGAATACTTCAACATATCTGGAGAACGAAATCAAAACCTAGCTGCTGTCTCATCGAAAAACAAATTGCTCAGCGCCAGCCAGCGTCTGTGGCGCCTCTCTCTCTCTCCCTCTCTCTCTCTTCACCTCCTCCATCGCACCTATAGCTGCCCTATCTATCGCTCTACTCGTATCACTCCGTCCATCCATATCCATATCCATTTCCGTATCCATTCATTTACCCCCTCTCTATCTGAGTTATCCTAAGTGGTACGCCTAAAATCGTATAACTCTTGTCGATTGTTTCAGTAATTATCATCCTCCTCATCGTTATGTCTGACGAACGTGTGTGTGTGTGTGTGTGTGTGTGTGTGTCTGTGTGTATAAATAGTTGATGTATTGGTAGTCTTAAGAGGTGTTTCGGGTCCTTAAACGAAATTATCAAAAAGGAATCGTATAACGTTGTGTTTTGGTTCTCGTTCGCGCCTCTGCTCTTCTCTTTCACCATTTGCATTTGATGTTAATGGATCGTAATCAAAGGAGTTTAGAGTCCTTTTCGAAAAGACTAGTACTCGTCCAGTTTTCTGCTGGTTTAGCTGCTCTTCTCCTGATCTTTTCCTGCTCTTCTCCTGCTCTGCTCTGTCCCGTTACCAAAACTGTGTTTTGTGGCTTTAAGATTAAAGATTAGTTTTAAAAACTAAGAGAATTTGTATGCGTCTATAATCTAGAGAACTTATCGAACCTATCAAACCTATCGAATATTGTGAATAGTGTGTGTTCCTCTCAATTTTGATTTCCTCTACTGCTCCTTCTACTGCTCCTTCTACTGCTCCTTCTACTGCTCCTCTCGCTGTCTCTCTTCCTACTGATGACATCATAGAGATCCGAATATCGAGTGTATGTGGGGATGGATGGGTATCGCATGTGTTAGAGTGGGCGGCGGTGGGGGCGCACCCCCGTTGGGCACGCCCGGATGTCCCGGATGCCCCGGATGGGGCGGGTGGGACGTCGGCGGTGGCGGCAGCGTGATCGAAAGCGTCACCGTCTGCGGTGCCGCCACCGATGAGGCGTGTGTGGAGGTGGGCGAGGCCGCTGCTCCTGCTGCTGCTGCCGCCGCCGCTGCGGCTGCTGAAGTGATATGATGTGCGGACGAGGTGGGCGGCGGTGGGGGCGGCGGATGGTGTTGCTGTTGGGGCGCCGTCGGTTGCTGTTGCTGCTGCTGCTGTTGTTGTTGTTGTTGCTGCTGCTGCTGGGCTCCAGGTGCTCCAGTGGTGGGATGTCACTGGGCCACAACCGAGGCGGACGGGTTCTGCTGCACCACCACGCCACCGGGCGCCACCGAATTGGCCACCGTGACGGTCACCGGCGTCGTGGGTCCCCCGTTCGCGTGTGCCACGCTGGGCTGCTGTGGCTGCTGCTGCTGCTGCGTCTGGAAGGGGTGCTGGAAGGGCGGCCCATAGCACTGCGGGAAGTACAGTTCGTTCTTCACCACCGACTGCTGAACGACGGCGGCGGCCGCCGCATTGGCCGCTATGCTCCGCACCGGCAGGATGTTCGCCTTGTTGTCCACCGCCGACGGGTTGTTGTTGTTGAGGAACTGCTGGGCCGCCAAGCTCTTGGCGTCGTTCATCAGGTGATTGGCCACGGAGGCGACCTGTGCCACCGCGTTGCTGTTGCCCTGCTGCTGCTGCTGCTGCTGTTGCTGCTGTACCTGTTGCTGCTGCTGCTGCTGCTGTTGCTGCTGGTGCTGCTGCTGCTGGCGCCGCACCTTGGTGGTGTTGGGATTCATGTGGTTGTCGATGTGCTTGGTCACCTCGTTCTCGGTGGCGAAGCGTCGCCGGCAGTTGGGCATCGGGCAGCAGAAGGGTCGATCCCCCTGCAGGAGCCAAACAGAACAAAGATCGTTGGGGTTAGGAATCGTCGGTCTGCGGCCGCGTGGCAGGGACTGTGGCAAGGCTACAACTACCTGGTGGGTGCGCGTGTGCTGGTCCAAGATGGCCTTCTGGCGGAAGTCCTTGCCGCACTGGGTGCACTTGTAGGGCTTCTCGCCGGTGTGGATGCGCAAGTGCTGGTTGAGGATCGTCCGCTGGCGGAAGAAGCGCGGACAGTACATGCAGCCGAAGGGCTTCTCGTTGGTGTGGATCCTCAGGTGCTGTGTGAGGTGCGACTGCTGGCGGAAGCGCTTGCCGCACTCCGGACAGGGATACGGCCGCGACTCGATGTGGATGCAGCCGTGCTGCAGCAGCGTCGTCTTCTGCTTGAACTCCTTGTCGCAGATGGGGCACCGCACGTAGAGCGGCATGTTCGCCGGACGGACACCGATGTGCTGCAGCACCTCGGGCAGTATCTTTTGACCTGCGGAATGATCTAATTAGAGGATTGATCGTTCGAATGCCTTTACCTCTCCAGATCACTCACCCTTGCCGTCCTTGAAGTACGACGGATAGTGCATGCCCCCGCTGCCGTCTGGCGTGCCCTGTGAATCGTCGTCGTGGTAGCCCCCGCCAGCACCGGCAATGTCTCCCTTCGTGTCGTTCTCCTCGCCCGGAAAGGGCACGTCCGAGGGCCACAGCGTCGGGTGCGGCCCGTTCTTGAAGATGAGGTGTGGGGAGACATCTGTTGGGGGGACGTGTGGATCCGCATCCGCCGCACCAATCGGTTGCACGTGGAAGTAGTTGACCGAGAGAGGGAGACAGAGAGAGAGAGAGAGAGCAAATGTTAGCAGCGCTTAGACTTGGCCGATAGCCGAGATACAAATCTTGGAGAGAACTTTCAAACATCTTTCGCTACCCTAGAGACAGATTTAATGGCAATCTTTTTGTTTTTTGTGTTTGTTTTCCTTTGGTCTGCCGATTGGTTGAGATCCACCAGTTGGAGTGTAAGTAATGATCGATCGAGTAGATATTTTTCGACGTGGCTCTCAACGAATCGACACACCAAAGCGTAAGTTTGTCTTAGCCTAGGAATACTCGAATGAATTTTGATATTTCGGCCGAAAAGGAGCATTGAATTTAGCAGGGAAATTGTTTGTTCAGGGTCAGTTTCTCTGTGTATGCCTAGCCCCATGTAAACTTGATCTGTAGCTGTATCTGTATCTCTATCTGTATCTGTATCTGTATTGGTAAGGAAGGATTTATCTGTCGCTCGCCTTGGTGGGTGCGCACATGCTGATTGAGGATGGCCTTCTGGCGAAAGTGCTTGCCGCACTCGGGGCAGGCGAAGGGCTTCTCACCCGAATGGATGCGTATGTGCTGGTTGAGAATGGCGCGCTGGCGGAAGCTGCGCGAGCAGTACGGGCAGGTGAAGGGCTTCTCGTTGGCGTGGATGCGCAGGTGCTGTGTGAGGTGCGACTGCTGGCGGAAGCGCTTGCCGCACTCCGAGCACGGGAAGGGGCGCGCGTCCGTGTGTATGCGGTCGTGCTGCAGCAGCGTGCTCTTCTGCTTGAAGTCCTTGCCGCAGGTGAGGCACTTGAACAGCCGCAGGTCGCTGTGCGGCTTGTTCTTGTGCGGGCGCCCCGGACCGTTGCCCGTCCGGCCGCCCGTTGGCACTCCGCTGACCGCCCCCACACCGGCACCCGTCGCCCCTCCATTGGCTGCTGCGGCGCCTTCATTGGCATTCGCATTCGCCGGTCCGCCGTTGCCATTCTGCTGGCCATTCTGCTGGCCCGGCAGCAGCTCCGGCAGCGAGTAGGCCTCGCCGCCACCGCCTCCTCCGCCCCCTGCCCCGTTCTGCTCCATCGGCAGGACGCTCTTGTTCAGATAGTGGAGCGGCGGGAAGCCGGGCGGAGCCAGCATCCCGCCCTGCGGCGCCGCGTGTCTCGGTGCATAGTAGTCGGGCGTCTGGAAGCCATTGCTGGGATCGCCCTGTGGCCCGCCGCCGCCGCCGGCCCCGTTCTGCTGCACGTGCGGGTTGCCCGCCTCCCCCGGATTCGAGCCGGAGTGCTGGGGGTCGTTGCTGCTTTGGTTTTGGTTTGGCGCGGAGTTCTGCTGAAGCTGGAAGAGAGTCGATGGTCGCACGTCAGTAATGCTGCTGCCAGGAGCTGTGTTGTGACTGCAGGACTCACCTGGTTCATGGCATCCTCCTCTCCGCCGGCGTTCGCCCGCTGCTGCTGTTGCTGCTGCTGCTGCACCGAGGGATACGGACTGGAGGAGGGCGACACCTGCTGCTGGCGGCCATCGCCGCTGCCATTGTCGCGCGGCTCCTGGCCACCGCCTGGCGGACTCTGTGGCTGGCCCGCCGCTGCGGCCGCTGCGGCTGCCTGGGCGGCGGCCTGTGCCGCATTCTGTTGCTGCTGCGCCTGCTGCTGTTGCTGCTGCTGCTGCTGCTGGGCGTTGAGGTGCTGCTGGGCCTGCTGCTGGATGTTGGGGTACATTTCGCTGCCCCACTGGGCGGCGCTGGCCCCGAGCGCCCCCGGGTTGCGTTCCGCGTCCTGCGAGTCCTTGTAGAGGACGTACGGCTGGCCCGTGTCCTGTGTGATGCAGTACATGATCTGGCGGGGCACCTTCAGGCCTGCCGCTATGCAGGCCGCGAACGAGGCCGAGAAGTTGATGGCCATTGTGCTGCTCCGCTCTCCCTCTGCTCTCTGTCGCGTCCTTGTATGTCCTATTGGTTGCTGCCTGTTGCCTGTTGCCTGGTGTGTCCTTTGACTAGACACCCGGAGAGTTCTCGTGCCTCTCTCTCTCCCTCTCGTGTGGCTTGTGTCTCTTCTGGGGACTCTCCTTCTCTACTGGCTGTCGATGCACATTTTGGCAGTTTCTGTTTCTCGTTCTTGGCTGCTAGTTTGCTGGGCTTTTGCTGCTGCGGTTGCTGCCTCGCGCTTCATTTGTTCCTCTTCATTTTGTCCAAATTCAGAATTCCTTTCTTCTTAAGTGTCACATTTATTTATTTATTCCTTTGCGTTATAAACTTGCTTTTGTAGCTGCTCCTCCTACTGCCCACTGGCTCCTTTTGGTTTCTCTTTTAGTTGAAATTAAATGGTTGTATCCTCCCTCCTTGTCTCCGGTCAAAGAGGTTGCTGGGCCTGCTATTGTCAATCCCTTTGGTTGAACTGAAAGTGGAAGAAGGATAATGGTTGATTAGAGAGACATTTACACCATAACGAAGCTACTTTCTGCTTTGGCATGCAAAGCACATTTAACATTTAACTCTCGATTTCCAGGCAGGCAGCAGGCAGCCAGCAGGCAAAAGTGAAAAGGCCGAGACATTAGCAGCAATGGCTGGCAAATTAAAAACAATGAAGATCATCAGCGGCTGATTGGGAGGAGTGCCGCACCAATGGACACCACGCCGCATGCCAAGCAGCCCGCTGGCCACCGCTCGACGCCCGCCTGCGCCCCCAGCCCACAAAATGGCTGTCCACATGCCCCCCTCCTTTGTTGTCATGCACAACTGGCCCGCGCCCCCTCGCTCCCGCTGCTTGACTCACTTTCTGTACCCTTTTCATGGGGGGTAATACAACTGTGCCCAGATGTTCTCCCACACAGACAAACGAAGTGCATGCAGGGATGTCATCTGAATACTCCTCGGCTATGAATCGAGCCACTATATGCCATATATATATTTGCCATGGCTCTGCTAGGGTATTAACAGCTGCGGCCTGCCAAGCCCAGCCTTTTCTTTTCTTTCCTGTTTTGTCTTTTTTTCTCTTTCGCTCTTTGCCTTTTTTTGGTTTTGGTTTTATCTCTGTGCCGTGTTCTTTTTGTTGTCCCACGACGACGACGACGCCGCTGACGACGACGTGCCAACTTTTTAATGCGGGATCAAGGTCTCGGAGAGCGTGCGCCCCGCACAGCCACAGCCACAGCCACAGCCAGGGACACAAGCACGGACGAGGAAAGGCACACAGACACACGGTACACACACGATCGCAGAAAGATATCCCCACAAGGCAGGCAGCCTGCTTGAACGGCGATATCCATTAAAAGTCTTCGCGAAGTTGTCGAGACGCAGAGAAAGGGAGCGGACGGGAAGGGACTCCTGTGATCAGGCAAATGCTCTGATCTCGTCGCCGATGTGATAAGAGCTGTCCCCCATTGATTGACTTGTCTGCGAAGGGGTCAGCGTCGGAGCATGTGCCTGGAACAATCTCTGGATAGATATTTTATGCGCGTACTCCGCCAATTGGGAGCTGCAATGAAATGAATCGACTCTGGCTGAAATCGCTTTGCGTGTCGACACTACAGAAGAAGTTGAGTCCGGGAATCGGCACGGTCAATTTGCCGAGTAGTCGACTAGTCGAGTCGTCAATCGGCTATCGGGAGCCGGCTATTCGCGAGAGAACGTCGAAGTAAACTACCTTGAACCCGCGAGCGAGCGAACGCGCCGCGCCGCGCCGCTGCTACAGCGTCGAACTGTGAGATACCTCAACAGTGGAGAGAGCTGGGGGGTCCGCAACATGCACTCGGGCTGGCAGGAAAGTGCACGGAGACGATGCACGAGAGGGGGGCTGGGAGGGGGCTGTGGCGGTGCTCTCCAACGATTGCACTTCGTGTCAAATGCAGTGCCGCCCTCCCCGTCGCTGCCTTTGCTGTTGCCTTTGCCGTTGCTATTTGTGAATTATTGCGCTCCATTGGCAGAGCGACAGCATTTGCAATTTATGCGTTCGTTGTCGTCGCAGGTCGCCCTCCAGTCCGAACGAATCCCATTCCGATTCCCATTCCGAGTGCCACTATCTGCAGCTCCTCCCCTCCCCGCTTTGAAAGATTGTGCTGCAGGGGCATAACACTTTAAGGAGTTTTGTGTAACAGTCCAGCAGCAGATGGGATACCCAACTATTCACCCCCTAAAGTGTCTGCCCATTCTGCAGTATTTACAGCCTTAATGCGATCATTCGATTCGCTTCTAGTGGCCCATTTCGCCCGGATCTGCGCACATCCGCAATGATTTCCATGCCCGAACTCGTACTCGTATCGGCCGTATGCATATGCTCCACTTTTCGGGCTTTTCGCTTATCGGCGAGCCAATTCGAGTTGCCAATTTCTGGCTCACGCTCGGCTGCCAGTGAAAGTTGTCAATGTGCCTCAGTTCCAGCTCCAGCTCAAACTCCAGTGGTGTGCCGCTGCCCCAGCCCCCGCACCGGCCTGCCCCACCCACAACTCGTGTCGCCGCGGTCCACCAAGGGGAGAATGATATTGCAGTTCAGTTTCTATTTCTATTTAAATGGCGGCCAGCACAGCGAGTCAGCCAATGACGCCGTCGCTCATTGCCATTAATATACATTTATCTGGCAGCACTCGTATCTCGTGCCGATGCACTTGTGTCTGGTGTCTTGTTTCTTGTATCTTGTGTCTTGTATCTGCTGTCGCTGTGTCTGTGGCTGTGGCTCGTGTCTTGTGGTGTTGCTGTGGCGCTGTCAGGTGTGAAGTAGGTGGAGTCTACCTGCCCGCCCGCCCAACTCTTGCTCCCATTTCCCGTTCAAGCTGCACTGCGTTCGGCTCTACTGCGTAGCGGGTGTGCGATTACCCGCCCATTGACGCACCGGACGATCCCAGGCCCAGACCCAGATCCTCAATGCTCCTCCATGTCCAGATGGCAGCCTAGGTCCATGTTCCATAATTTTCGGCTTTGGTTTGGAACTATTTATGGAGCTGTCACTGCGACCATCGGTTTTAGCTAACATGCGAGTGAGTGCCCACTCATGGCCCCAACAAAACAAAAACAAACACAAGACAGAACCATTCCCAAGGTTAAGGCAGCAAAACTGAGAGTACAACAACAGCAAAATATACAAATTGCCAAAAAGTTTTTTGCGCTTGTTGCTCGCCAGCGACGACAACAAAAAACGAGCGCCAAAAACATTTTAACGTAATTTGTGCAGCCATCTAATTCAATACACAATAGCTGTGCCAAACACGGAGAGAGAGACAGCGCGAGTAATAGATAGACCCGAACAGGGAGAGAGAGAGCGGGAGAGAGCACACCAAAGAGAGAGTGTGAGTGAGGGAGAGAGAGCGCATAAACTATAGCGACAGGTACGTACGTACCCCCACATAAAAGATAGAGATACTCGCACCCGTACCCGTGCGAGAAATGTGAGAGCAACGAGCTACGTCCGAATAATAAAAACAATTTGCGCCACAAAAATAAAAATAAGGCAAAAAATGACTCACAAAAAGAGCCAAATGGGCAATTTTTCAGCATTTTACGAGTATTTTGCAAAATTTGGTTACCTTTTGGTTTACTATTCGTTGGGTGGGAGAGAGAGGACGAGGACGGGCCGGGGACGGGAAAAGGGTTTATCTGTGCGGCGGGGCAGTCGATTTTTCAGAGAGCTTTTTGTCAGTAATTGAATAAAGGAATCCAGATAGCTGTCATTGTCAACTCGGAGTTGGCTTGCGAGTAGGCTACACCTGCGCGAATACCCTGCCAGATGCAGGCACATGTACACAACATATCTGCAGTGGCGCGCACTTTGATGCTTTTATTATTCGCTAAGGTAGGGCTATTATCCATGGGGGTTTGTGGGAAACAAAATACTATCAGGCACCTCTTTATCCCCATAAAAGGGTATTTGCAGGCAGCTTACGCGGACTGGCTGTAATTCCCTTTTTAACCAATTTTTCGGATCACTTGGGGCAGTAATTGGATGGAGCAGTCTCTTTATCGATTCCAATGCTGGATTCTCGTGCACCCTCTCCTGGTGGCCCCCCCATAAAGGGTATTCACAGCATCGACTGTTTGGCTTTTCCCCATTTTTTGTTGTTTTTTTTTTGGCAAATATCTGTACATTTAATTAACGCTCGACGTTGCTGGCGTCGCTGTCGTGTGACAAACAACATTTTTCTACCGGCAAAAAAAACATACCCCCATTGCTGAGGGGCAGATGGACGGATGGACGGACGGACCGCAGCACGCCACACATGCATTAGGAGTTGGAGATGTATCTGTTAGATACATAGCGCCAAAAAAGAAAAAAAAGAAGACAAAAAACAGCAGCGGAAAACGGCAAACAGAGATCCACAGCACACAGATACACACGCACACACAATTAAGTGATTTCGCTTGTTTTATTGTTGAACATTTTGTGGATTTTAGTTTTTTGTGCAAAAAGCGCTTCGTTTTTTTTTTTTTTTTTTGTTGCTTATAATTCATCATATTCCTTTATGGCCTGACATTCGCACACAACATTCGTAGATACTCCAACGCACACTCACACAGCTACAGACACACACACACAAACACACACACACCGATGTGCCCTACTCTTTCAGACCCCAAAAATATAAATGAATTTAGCCCCAGGGAGAATTTCGCAAAAAAAAAACACACACAAAATTGGGAGAGCAAAAAGCAAATAAAAATTGCAAATGATTTGTGGCGAAAATGTTGTTGCTGCTTTTTTTTTGCTTTTAGTTTTGGTGCGCGCCTTCTGCTTTTGAGCTTCTCTGCTCATTAGTGCCGTTTTGTGTGTGTGCTTGCCCCTCTGCCGCCCCACCTCTCTATCAGCCATCCCACCCTGCCGCCCCACTGCGCTGTGTGCTGTGTGTCGCCCCCGAGGCGAATCTCTTTTGCATTTTGTCCACTTGATTTACGCGCAAACATTTCCAAGTTTTGTATCGTATTATTTTTGGTGGACTTGCATTCAATTCAATCCTGCCTCTCCCTGAATTTAAAAGTCAGTCGATTGGGTCTCCTGCAATCTATGCTGGAGAGTGAGCAAGGAGGCACTCACGCCCCACTATTTGCTTGGTGTTTCACACCTCCATTCGGAATGGCCTTGATTCGGATGGTGATAATATTGATCTATTTCGTATGGACATACGTGCAGCAGGGAGGTGTGACTCTGACTCTGACTCGCCAAGACGAGATCTGCCTTTAGGGGGAACCCAATAATTCTGTATCTGTATCTGCATCTGTTTCACAGCCAAGAAATCGTCGAGCAGTTCTTTGACATGCTGCAAAATACACTAACCTCAAAAAGTTGATTGCGGCAGGCGATGGGCATGGCGGAGAGCGGAGGGCGGTGCATGCTCTTAGATACGATGCGAAAAATTGCAGCGGCCACGAACACAGGCGCAGCGTGCGCCTCGCATACACGCACACAGATGCACGTGCTCACACAGACACCCCCGAAATGAACCGAAATTCGTATCTGGCGACTGCCAGCACACAGATACCTCCACGAATGCACGTTGCAGTGGCAGTGGCAGATACACACACACTCGACGAGATTCGCGAACTCTGTCTGCTGCTGCAGTTGCAATGTTGCACAAGGGAAAAACTGCCGACGATCACAAAAAACGTTTGCTGCTTGCTGTCTCTAAATATTTTCAATACATAATTTGGCGAAGTTCACTTTTCATTTGGCGGTTCCTGCTCCGCCCCACTCACTGGCTCTGACTCTGCCTCTGCCCCCGCCTCCGTTCTGGCAGCGTTGCGTATACGCCGCGGCGTGCGGCACACATGTAAATTATCTATTGTTGATTCGCGACACTCTTTCGCTCGTTTTCTTCTATTCTCGACTGCCTCTCTTTTTTTGGTGCACTTTTTGCGTTTTATTTTCAGTTTTTTGTCAGTTTTTTCTGTTTGCTTCAACGACTACATTTTTGGTTATTTTTGATGGCTGCCCCGCGAAGTTCCCGATGGGAGAGCGCTCCACACATGTGTGCGCCGACTGTGTACAGCTTTTTTTTTTTATTAGATGTCGTCGACGTCGGGCAAGAAAAATCGAACAAAATGCCAAAAAATAACAAACCGAAAGAGATTCCGAATCCGAATCCGAACCGAGACTCAACTCAACTCTCAGCGATGTCGTCGTCGTCTGTTTTCTGTTTCTGCTTCTGTTTCGCGGTGCCTTGCCTTTGCTTTTGCCTTTGCCTTTACCCCGTCCCCGTCCCCGTCCCAGTGCCTGTATCTGTATCTGTGTATCTGTGCCTCTGCGAGCGGAGCGCGCCAACTTTTGCTTGGAACTCAGATTCTCGAGAGAGAGCCCCACCGCGAGAGAGAGAGAGTCGGTCGGTCTCTCTAAGCTTTTTTAGTCAAAACATTTGCAAAATTTTTTCCACTTTTTGCCGGCGAGGAGCCGTTTGCATTGGTGTGAGTGCGAGCGCCACTCTTGCGTCTTACACAATCGTCTCTGTATTGGTGCAGTCGCTCTCAAAGCTCGCTCGCTGGCTCTCCCTCTGTCTTTCAGTCTGTCGCTATTCTAATGATGGGGGCAGCGCTCGCTCTGGTCTGCTCCGCTCTGCTCTGCTCTGTCCTGTGCCGCAGCTTTTGGAGCGCGGGCTGCCTGCACTTCGGAAGCGCTTTCGTTCGCTTCGCTTTTATTTTGTGTATAATCTGTTTTTTATTTCGCTTTAATTTGCAGATTGGGCCAAGAGAATGTAAGAGGAAGGGCGCGGTAGAGGGAGAGGGAGAGGTACCTACTACATGCCACATCACTGCCACCTCGACTGCGTCTCGAGAGCGTCTCATCGCTTAATCAGCTCAACCTTTGGACCTGCTGACCAAATACCCAAACCGCTAAGTCAATTACGATTTGCCGCCACTCCCACTCGCACTCCCCCCTCTTGGCCATGACCCCTTCCCCACCACGGATGGCAGCGCGCTCCACAAAGAGCTCTGCTTTTATCGTGCCAGAAAATTTGCAATTGTTCATTTGATTTCGCTGCTTTCCGGGTTGATTGTTGGGGCGTGGAGAGGGCCGGCAATGGGACTGACAGGTGCCGAGGGACGGCCAGAGGGACAGACGGACCGGACTGAGGGGCCGAAAACGTGTACAAATATTAAGTAAATCATTGTATGATGTGTATGCATTTTTGTATAAATAAACAACGCGCTTTTTACCATTTTTATTTTATTTTTAAACAGCAGATGCCAATGAAGCAGATACCCATAGCCGTACCCCTCGACCCTCGCGTGCTGCCCAACTAAAAATATTTGTAATACTCGTACGTACATCTGTACGTCTGTCCGTGCAACAATAATACAATGTTTCAATGGTACACTTGCTGACATCGTGTCTTTTGTATTTTGGCGTTTTTGCCCGATATTTTGATTCTGCTTTGTTTTGGGGTTTCTGCCAGTGCTGCACAAAACTGGGGGGAAAACACGAAAAATTACAAGAGTTATTTTTTTATGGTATAAATAAAAATGCATTTTAAATGCCACTTCGAAAGAGAGACGCGAAATCCAATCGAAAATCTTCCCTTGAGTTGTGCGGGCACCAGAACAAACGAAATGAAACGAAACGAAACGAATTGGCATTTGGTGCTGCTGAAACTCAGAGATACAATTCTATCTCGCAGATACATATATCTCCCTCTCCCTCTCTCTCTCTCTCTCTCTCTGTTGCTTCTACTCCTCTCTGGGGCATCTTTTGTGCAGTTTGTAGTTTAATTTTAGAATCTTTTTATTGCATTGTTGCCAAGAATCTTGGCCGTTCCACTGTGTTGTTTACCAATGCATTCAGCTGTTTTTGCACCCGTGGATAATACATATATCTTTATCTCTGTATCTCTATCCGTACCCTGTATCCATGTGTGTGTGTGTGTGTGTGTTTGTGTGGTTGCGCCTTGGCTTTTGGTTCAGTAACCTATCGATTCGATTTTGTTTACCTTCCCGACTTGATAAAATGAAATGTCGGAGGAGAAAGCAAAGCAATTCGCAAATATTATGACATGCATATGAATGGCAACCATATCCGCGGAGGAGATTGCCTGCTCCATGGCCGTAAGCATTACCCCTTCACGTTCGCAGATTTATTGATTAGATCTGGGTTGCGTAGTCTCAAAACAAACCTATTTATATACGGCACATACGACTCTCGCACCTTCCCTGCCTCGCTGATAAGGGAATATTCCTGACCTGACTATTGGTGTACGCGGTGGGCGAGACTCACTCTTCCCCTCTCTCCCAGCTGCTCACATCTGCCCTCTGTGCTCGACCCAATGCAACATGTCGAACGAGTCTAATGCAATTACCTTAAATGGCGGCAGAAATGCAATTTAGTGAAATATGTTCGAAATCTGTGGGGGGTGGCCCGCAGCTTAGGTGCCACTGCCACAGGTATTTAACCGGAGAACGGACAGTGGCAAGTGACAAAAATGCAGCCGTGCGTAATTGTTCGCCCTCTCTGGCGTTCCCCCTGTTTCATTCGCTACTTTGTTGTCTGTCGGTGGGTTTTCCAATCCGGCGATGCGTAAAGTGTGAAAATCCGCACGCACACCACAGAGTGGGATGGGCATGTGGCATGGGGCAGGGGCAGACGCACAAAGCATTGACCAACCTTGTTGACCACCTCTAGCTCCAACTCAGCGTTCACCCCAGCGTCCAGCCCATCTTCAGCAGCCCCCGAGGGTCTTTTCGTTTAATGGCATTTATGTAAGTAATAGGATTAGTGGGGACCATGGGTCGGACACCTTTTCACCGAACCGACCCTAAGTAGCTGCCAGACATGGACGCTGCCACTCTGCCACTCTGCTACTCTGCCATTCTGCCACTCTGCCACTGTGGCCCACTCCGACACCGGAAGCACTTGCAGATGTTGTGCCAAACATTTCCCCGAGAACTAAATGAGTTTTGACATAGTTTTCCCCCGAGGAGTTGGCTAGAAGAGAACCCGAAATGAACCCAACTTCCATTCCAATCCAATCCCGCCAACGAGGCGTATGCGCGTTTTTGCGTCTGGCAACTTTTCGAGGGCCCTCCGGGGAGTGTGTCAAATTCAAATTCAAACTCAAATTGGCAGGCAGCACTCGTTAAATAGTTGGGGACGCGGAGGCGTGGCCGGGCGACCGACCTCCCATTATTTGCACGTGAAAGCTTCTCCCAAAAAGAAAACAAAATACATATTTATATTTTGTATTTTGCGTTTTGCGTTTGGTATTTGCCTCTTCTGCTGGTAGCTGGTAGCTGCTACTTCCGTTTGTCGTCTTGCCACAGTCGCTAATAAACTTTATCGCGTTTTGCGCTTTGTTTGTTTTGCATGAAAGTGAAAACTGAGAGCAGATACGGCGCGTCGTTGAAGGCACTCGTTTAATTTCCCACCCCCCTTTTCAGCCAACAAGTTTTATGGGCAGCAAAGTTTTGGCGCAGACAGCAGCCAGACAAAAGATGGTTACTAGTAGCAAAAGGGGGAAACATCTGAGATGCAACATGAGGAGCACAGCAGCCGCACCGAATGTGGGTGAAAGTCCTCACTGTGCCACATTCGAGGAGCGAGGACTTGTACTTTAATTAGCTGATGAGAACTCAACGAAGTATCCTTCGCCTGCAAGGTCTTTGAGGCAGTCGAATCTGCCGCGATTTCTGTTCAGCCTGGGACATCCATTTGGGGGCGGGGCCGGGGACTCGAACACCAGCTGAGCAATTGTAATGGGGCTCTCTCTCGCTCCCACTCCGACGGGCCGTAAATCAAATGAGGCAAATTTGTGGCAACAAAGGAGAGAACGAGCCATGAACATGAGGCATGGGGCATGGGGCATGTGGCACCGGCCATGGGGCGCTTACAAAGTTTCCACTGCAGTTAAATGCAGTTGCAGGTTTACAATTTTATAGCTGCCTTGCCAACGCCCCCTCCTCATTCCGCAGTTTGTTGGCTTTGGGGGCAGGCTAGCTGGTGGGAAGCCCTCTGCTTGCATGTGTGTGTGTGTGTGTGTGTGTCTGGCTGCATTGTGCCCCAAGCACTGAGCATTTTTATGCTGTTTCTATTTGGCTGCAGACAAAAAGTGCACTTGTACGAACATTCGCAGTTTTTAGAGCCAGAAAAAACGCAGGAGAACAAAAGTGTGGCCTGAAAGGAAAGACGGGCTGGGATGGTGGGCTATATGGCAGGGCCATGTGGCAAGTGGTGGCCTGTATGTGTGTACATTCGTGTGTGTGTGTGCAAATGCTAAATAAATGTGTGGACTTTTTGTTCCAGCAGGAGCCCGAGCACGGGTAAGTATTGTGGATGCGAGGGATATGCATGCATTAATGAAAAGGTTCCCCAATTGTTTGTCTGCCCCATGCCTGATGCCACATGCCACAAGCCGATGCTGCTGCTGCTGCTGTTCTTCTTTTAAATATTTATACCTCTTTCTCCCGCCTACCACATTTCAGAGCGCCACGTCGGCTAATCGGATTTCCCAGCCTCTTCTCTTTGATCTAATTTTTGCTTCAGTTTGCAGGCACGGGGCGGGCTGCTTCCCTCCTCAAAGAAGGGATCCGCTGCCGAAAAAACAGTTGGAAATATTTTAATGGTCTTATTTGTTCGTCTGCTGTTTACCCTCCACCCCTCACCCCCACCCACACATCCACCCATCCATACGAACACACAAGCTTGGCTCGGTAAAATGTTTATTGCATGGTAACGTTGTCGTCGTCATGTGGAAAACCACTCACCACCCCTCCACCCCCCTCTCCCACTCAGTTCTGCCCCACCATTCTGCCCAATCCTTGCCCACCCATTCGGTGGCAAGACGAGCGAGCGATCTCAGAACGGGGCGTATGGAAATGTTACGCATACGCCCCGTGCTGCCTCGCGATAGGCTGTTGACATGCAGCGACCGACCAACCCTCGACCCCTCCGTAGTGTTGTCGATTTTAAATAAAATAAAAGGATTTCAAGTTGTTTCTTCTTCTGTTTTTACCTTTTTGGAATCTGCAGATGCGGATGCAGTGGGCGTGACTGGAGGCCCTTGCATATGGCTACTGCTGCTGCCGGTGCTGCTGCTGCTCCTGCTCAACCCATGACCGATCTCTGACTGCAATCAATGGGTGAACATTCCCAGGTTCTCTGTGAGGGTTCCCCTTTCCGGTATCCCTAGTCTCCAGTTTTTGAGCCCTTTAATGTCTATCCTGGCTAATTACGAGCGCAGGCAAGCGTTAAAAAAAATTCTTTTCATCGGAGCTCCAACTTTTGTGGCCCTGCGGCATGGGGGTGAACCCTTTTCGCTGACTTTTGACAACTTCAAAAGCATTTCAGCCGACATTTCTGCCCTGCCAACACACATGTACGGGTCCTGCCGTGTTCCTTCCCCACCTCCGTGACTGATGTTGAACCTAAGCTTCCGGCATGCCTATGCCGCTGCCTCAGCCTCTGCCTCGAGCCTGTGTATTCATACAGCTATCTTGCCATCTATTTATCTGCCATCCATTCCTCTATCTAGCACGTTTCTGGCCCATACGCAACATTGTCAAGTGGCAGCCATAGCCATGCCACCAAGGCCAGCGAAAGCCCTCCAACAGAATTGGGTGGCCAGCCATCCACTTGGGCCCTATGGAGGAGCTACCTCTGGCTCCCCATTCTCTATCACGTGGCATGCCCCACACGCTCGTTCTAGCTGCTGTCTTTCAGGACTTTCACTTGCAACAGCAGCAGCAACAGCAACAGCAGCAGCGAGGAATGTTGTGAATATTTATAAATAGAGCTATGAATAAGTGGAGAGCATAATTAAGAGGAACCCCATGCAAATGTTGTGTGGCAAACTCTCTCTTAGGATCCAAAATGAATCCATCATGGAGCACTCCCCCCACCCGTGCCGCACTGGTAGTCACCTTGCCACAAAGAGGGCAAACCTTGGGCTCAGCTTACAATTAATTCTGATGTTCTACACCCAAAACGACACAAGACCCATTCTTCTTCCCTCCTCCCTCCTCTTGCATGATATGTCACGTTTGCTCTAGACTCCAGAAACTACACATTCAATGACGGGGCAAAAAATCAGCAAAGACTGAGAAATTTTTGCGCGTCAACTGCAATAAAATGAGACGAAATGGCGCGGGGGCAAAGAGGGGAAATGCGACCGAAAAAATGCAATTTCCGTGCGGTTTGGTGGGTTTTCGGTAGAGTGGGGCTGGAGCTGGTGCTGGGGGCAGGGGCAGGGCGGCTGAGTGGGTGTGTGGGTGGCTTCTGCGGCTTCCACTGTTGCCAAGTGCAAGCGCAGCGCAAAATTAAAAGAGAGAAAAAAGTTTAACGAATGTAAATTAAAGTTGTCATTAATGACATGGCCCACACGTACGCCCCGCACAGATGCAGATACATTTACAGACGCACAGGCAGATACAGCGAGAGAAAAAGAGAGGCAGATAGATGGAGAGAGAGTGTGGGAGTGAGGGAGAGAGAACATATAATTGCGCTCTTTTGGGCAACGCGTCGCTGGCTTCAAACCCATTAAAAATTGCAGCTACTTTCTGTCCAGTGGTGGGGGCAGGCTGACAGGCAGACAGTCAGCCTCTGCCGCCGCACATCCTCGTGCGCCTCTGCCGGCTGACCAGGGCGCTCGGCAGCTGCCCCTTCGGTGAGCGACCACCCCTTTTCCCTGGACAACTACGCCTCTGCCCACGCCTCTTCCGCTGCTGCTGCTGCTGCTGCCGCAGTCGCTGCCACTGCCTGCTGCCATTTGCCGTTAAAAATGTGTGGAGTCAACTGTACTTTTACGCTCACACACTCACGCATGCACACAGACAGAGGCATTTTTATATACGAATTTTATTTCAATTCATTTAAAAAATATGTGTAATGCTTCCTTTTTTTGCTGCCTCTGCCGCTGCTGTTGCGGCTTTGGATGCCACTGCTCTGCCACTCTCCTTTCCTTTCCACTCCCCTTCTCTGCTCTGCTCTGCTGTCGGCGCTCATCCTTTCGACTTTTGTGTTTCGATTGTCGATGGACACAGCACCCAACCACCCAACCAGCCATCACCCACCCACCACCACCACCACTTTTAATGGCCAGCAAAAGGGGTCGAAAGAGGCTGTGGAGGGAGGATGGAGCATGGCAAAAGGATATGTGCTTCTCGCGCTCTTTTGGGTGTCCGTCGCGCATTTTTTCAATAATTAATTTTTTGCGCGTAAATGAAATTTGCATGTAGATGAGGATACAAGTATATACACAGTCCGGGGGACACACACTCACACACACACACACAGGCACATATGCATGGGGCAAGGGGAGGCTGTTATATAATGTGTGGATGGTGGCGCTCGCTTGGACAAGTAAATGGTTTCTGCGTTCTGTGTTCTGTGTTCTGGCTGCTGGCAGTGCGTTTTTCGTTGCATACTTTTTGGCGCGCACGCCTGCTTCTTTACCGGACACCGCGCCGTCTCTTTTCCCCACATACACATCTGGCATATCTGGCCCCGGACTGTAGTGCTCGCAGGGCATATTCTGCTCGTGAAACACGCATCTCCGATCGCTTCAAGTAAAGGGAGGATCGATATTGTATGGCACGGCATATCGATGAGAACCTCTGAAGCTGGAGCCAGCAGCTCCAAATCTAAACGTATTTAAACGTGCAGTTCCCATGAAGTTTTTCTATATTTTCAGTTAGTTAGTAGCCAAATGTAGCCCAGATTTGTACTCACCTACTTAGCACCCAATGTTAGCTTTTTGTGCCGAAGATCTCTGACAGTTTTCCTTATCCAAAGTTGTGTTCCAAATGGGATTTCGTGGAATGTAGATTTTAGTGCCAGAAAAACGTCTTCTGTCTCTGTCTCCTGCTGTCTCCTTTTTCTACGCTCCTCTTTATAGGTTTAAGATGCTCGAATACTCGTGTTATCATAAATGGTAATATAATTTGATGGTTAAGCTTAGAACGCTCCGCTTATCTGAATGGATTTTGTTTGGTTTTGTTTTGTTTTGTTTTTGTTTTTGTTTGTTTTGTTTTTCACACTACTAATATTAGCATTAATTTTTGTATACGTACGAAATGCATTCGAAAACTGTTTTTACATGTTTTAGATCATAGTTTTGCTTTTGCTTTTGCTTTTGCCACGATATGAATAATTTGAGATAATTTTTATATGGATATATATTGATATTGTGATGCTCTTCGATCTCTCTCTTACTCCGTCTCTCTCTTTCTTGCTTCTCCTCTCCCGGTTAACCGGGTCCTGTGTGCTGCTTAGCCAACGATGGCCGCACACAGATACGCACCGCACACACACATACACAAATGTACAGTTCTCGTTGCGCAACTTTGGCACAAAACTGTTCTTAACCGTTTCCTAGTGTTCACTCGCGAAATGTTTAATGTTTTCTCTGCTCTCCTTCTTTGTTTTGTCGATGGCTTCACCTCTCAAAGTTTTCATTCAAGACATTTTCAGAACATTTTCTTGACCGCGTTTTTTTTCGATTTTTGGTTTTTTTGTTTGTTTGACGAACGTAAAAATTGAAAAGACTAAGACGAAAATTCAAACCCTAACACAAAGTTTCAATTTTATTAACGACAAAATTGTGCTGCTGCTGCGCTGCTGCTGCTGCTGCTTTTCAATGGATTTCCGTTAAGCTTTTTTGTGGCTGTTTTTCCGTTGTTTTTTGTTGTTGTTTTGTTTTTCGTTTTAAAGACACAAAAGAAATTTAACAAATTTTGGCTATTTCCTTTTATTTTTGTATTCCTTTTTTTTGGCTTTTGTTTTTGAATTTCAGTTTTCACTTCTGCTGTTTTGCTGTTGCTTTTCTGTTTTCTGTTTTCTGTTGCTGTTGGCTGTTTCGTTGCTATATTTTCTATTTTCTATTTTGCTGTTAACGATTATCGCTTTTCTGGGCTGCGGTTTGGTTGTGGGTGTGGCTGAGGGGTTGTTGCTTGGAGTCTGGCTGTGGCTGTCGCTGTGGGGCTATTTCTTTTGATTTTTGTTCTGTTACTTTTACGGTTTTAGGTTTTTCTGTTCTCTGTTTCGATTTCGTTTTCTGTTGCTAGTTCTATTTCCGTTTTGCGTGTGTTGTGTTGGTTCCTTCGTTGTGGCTTCTATTTCCGTTTTGTTTGATCTATCTGCTTTGTGGTCTGGTTTATTGGCTGTTTCCTTTTGGTTGTGTTCTGTTGCTTCTGTTTTGTTGCGCTCTGATTTATCCTTCGCTTGCTGTATTTTGTAGTTCTTTTATTGGGGTTCTCGTATTATGGTTACAGTTTCCTCTTTTATTATTACTTTATCTACTCTATTATTTTTGTATTATTTTGTTTGTTGCAGTTGTTGTTGTAGTTGTTGTTGTTTGTTGTTGTAGTTGCTTGTTTGTAGTTGTAGTTGCTGTTGCTGTTGTAGTTGTAGTTGTTGCTGTGTTTGTTGTTGTTGTTGTTGTATTCCAAATTTTGTTGTGAATTTTGTTTGTTAAATTTTGAGAAACTAACTGAAAATCACTTTTTGTTTTTCCATACAACTGAAGATTAACTTTAATTTGTTGTACTATTTCCTCTTGATGTTGTTGTTGTTGTTGCTGTTGTTGTTGTTGTTGTTGTTAGATCTTTCTTTTCTTTTGTCGTAGAATTGATTGATGGAAATTATATACAAATTATTGAGTTATTTAGTGATAAGAACGTTTCAAATAATAAGTTTAAATGATTGCACATAAGTTGTTATCGTTATCGTTATCGCTGTTATTATTATTACATTTGTATTATGATGACGGGATCTTCTTTCGTCTTCGTTTTCGTTTTGGTATTATGTATATATTATATTATAGGTATTATTATTATTATTCAATTAAATAAAACAATATTTCAATAAGTATCAACAACGTTTTAACGTAATCTTTAAAAATGTTCCAAACAGTCAAAAAGCACCTGAATAGTGGAAGAAAACAAAAGAAAATATCATCATTAGTATGTGGGTTCCAATGCTGCTGGACAGGGGCAGGGGGCAAGGTCGTCTGGTAACTCCTGGAAGTCAGCTTGGGCCAAGGATATAGACTATCAAGCATCTTTTAAGATCCGATTATCCTTGCAACCAAAAGCTACCGACGTGCAGGAACTGGGGTAATAGCTGAGATAATTATGGGATGGGTGCGGGGCTTTGGAGAAATGAGTTCAGCGTGTTTCTCGGTTCTCGGTTCTCGGTTCTCGGTTCTGGGTTCATGCCTCATCGTTATCATGGCAGCCTTGTCTGGCTTCCTGTTGCCAAAATAAGTTCAACACATGGCGCACACACACACACACACACACACACGCAGATACTGCAGCAGACAAACAACCGCAGACAGTGCCCCTTCCCCAGCCACTCCACGACAGCTCCACGACATGGACACCCCTTTCGCTCTTCTATTCCTAACCCCAGACACGCGTGCTTCGCCATAGAGACACGCATATTGTCTAAACAGCAGCGAAAGCCCCCCCAAACGAGAGAGAGAGAGAGAGAAAGAGCGCCACGCAAAGAGAGCCATGGAGAGAGAGTGTGTGTGTGTGTGTGTGTGTGTGTAGAAGGACGAGAGGACAATGGACATGCATTGGTGGGGTGGTGTGGGGTGGGGAGAAAAACTAAGCGAACAACAAAATTTTCAAGTTCAAAACGCCGCCAGATGATAAAACGAGGCTTCCGATGGCAGGGACGTCATTTGGGGGTGGTCAGTGGGTGTGGGTGTGCAGGGGGTGTGCCGCAACAAAACCAAACTAAACACACCGTGTGAGGGGAAAACAGCGGAAAAACAAACCCCTGCGATACGATCTAATGCAGAAAACAACGAAAAAAGCTGCGGCGGCAACGACAACGAAATAAAAGTTAACCGACGGCGACTGCAGTATGCGCGGGGGCTGGCAGGGTGCAGATCCACGGATGGCGATACAGACAGACACAGATAGACAGATCTTGGGACAGACAGAGCCACAGACACAGACACATGGGACACAATGGCAGCGGGGCAGCAACAACAGGCAGGCAGGCAGACAGATGGACAGACAGACGGACGGAAAGAGGCACTGCCACCCGGCACAAAAGCACAAAAGTTCCGAATAGTTGGGCAAAAATTGTTGAACCGCATCGGGGAGAGTCAATAGATAGTACTCGCAGCTACCTCGCTCTGCACCCCATGGGAATGGCAACGGGAACGGGAACGGGCTCTGTGGCGATGGATTCACCATATGTGGGGGTGTAGGCTATAACTCTGTGAGTCCTTTACTTCCTGTTCACTTGTGGGCCTGAGAACTCTGTTCTATTCACTCTGGACACAATCGGCGGGCATTTGGTTCACATCGATCGTTCGTTGATCCCCAACAAATGGATTGTACATACAGCAGGGGTTCTCCTGCTAGGCCAACTAATCTGCACATCTGCCACCCTTTAAGACCCCACATCACAAGGCCAGCTCTCCAGTAAAACACACGCACGCACACACACAAACAATAAAGCATTAAAACATATTTTTCAGTTTTGACAGAAACTGAATGACGCTGAAATTTTGGGCTGGGCGATTGGTTCTATGCCCAAGACACCTCACAGATACAATGGCAGTTGCAGATACATTTGCACAGACACACGCTAGCATCGAGGCACAGAAGTGAGCGAAACGAATCGAAATGAAATACACTCTGGATCGAAATATAACAAGAATATCGTGACGCAGATGTGGGAAGTATCGGAATCTGCTGGAGAGATGAAGACGTAGAACCAGAAACAGAACCAGAACCAGACTCCAGAAAACACGGCAACACAATTTCTTTAGAGCGCGCAAAAAACTCTCAGATGCCGCACAAAAATGTTGCGGGAGCCAGCGAGCTCCACGAAACGCACCGAAAACGGCCAAAAAGATGAATATGTGCAAAAATCTTTTGCATACGCTCAAGAACCCCATAGAAGGCGGCAGCGCTCGCAGTCGCAGTCGCTGTCGCGGCCGACTCTGGCAGCGGCGGAGAATGGAGCGGCACAGCACGGCACGGCACTCTTCTCTGGGAGAGCACAGAAAAGAAATTGAAAAAAGTCGTCGTCGTCGTCGTCGCCGTTGTGATGAATGGGCGGTGGGCGGAGGGAGTGTGGGAGTGAGGGTGGGTGCACAAAGCTTTTACGGACGCTCGCGCTCAGACAACAAAAACGAAGCGAAAATGAAACGAAACGAAGCGAGCACAAAAAGGCGACTACAACGAATGCGCTCCTCCCTTTCCATTCACCCCACCACTGCAGGCCCCAACGCGAGCAAAGCAAACGACAGAGAGAGAGAGAGAGAGAGGTCGCCACTCAAGAATTTGTTTGTGTGTGCGAGAGCGACAGAGAGACAGGGAGAGAGAGCAAGCAACGACAAGTAAAGCAAACAAAAAGCGTCGGCAAAAAGTTTGCAAAAAAAAAGCAGCTTGGCTTTGGTGTTGGACAAGGTGCAGGAGGAGGATGAGGAGGAGGGTGGCGTGCATGGATGTGGTATATCTACTGTATACGTGTATCCGTGTGTGTGTGCGTGCTTGTCGCGCGACTCACATGGGGCCCGCAGTCGGCTGCGACGCGTGCGTCGACAGAGCCATCAGCGTCGCGTGCCTTTGCAGCTGAAGTTTTGTTGCCTGCTTTGGGTGGCTCCATCAGGCACTGAAGGGTTAAACATTGGCATGCAACGCTCTCAGTATCTATGTGGGTATCTCTGCGAGTGTGTGTGTGAATGACAGAGGAGGAGGGAGGAGGAGCTGCGACAGGTCTGGCTTGCAGTGTGGCTGCTCGCACCCCACCCACCTTCTGCCCACCAGCCTTTCCAGCGTCTGGCTGTGTGGTTCCTTTTGGCGGACGGCGCGTGAAAGTGTTACAATTCGAAACCGCCAGAGCTTAGAACTAGGTAAATCAGTGCCTGCCCCAAGGGGAGGGTAAATGGGAGCTTAGATCGGAGCTTTTTCACGCGCCAAAATGCTGCAAATTTATTTAGATTCCATGGAATGCCCCTCGTGTCTACAGGGTATCCTGTTCCTCAATGGAATCGTATGCCCCGTGTCTATATATAAACTTATCTCTATCAGCTGCAGAGTCTTAATCAGTTCCCCCCTTGCTGCTGCTGCTTTTGCTGTTGTTAGTCTGTGGAATAGAGTCCCAGGGGGAGGCAGCGTATATGCTGCGTCCTATCCGTCCTCCCTATCAGTAGAAAAACAAAAGTGCTCACTTATAAATATTTATGAAAAACAAAATGATAAAGCGAATTGAATTGAATCGAATCGAAGCAAAACAGCAAAAGTCGCTGAACGCTGTCCGAACAGCTGACTCAACGAGGGAAACACTTATAGCAGACAGTAGAAGACATCTATGTATGTGCTGTAGATGGGAGACCTTAAGGGTGCTCACTTCTTGGCCTGGCAGCGCATTGTTCTATCCGAGACTTAGGGAAGAATAAAATATCGGGGGATTTTTAAATGCCTGCCGAACAGCTACTCATATGTCTTTATCTTTCTTTCACATTCAAAATTTCAAAACTCATCATTGCCAATGGAATCGTCTGTGGGCAGGTCCTCGCTCTGGCTGAGACCTTGGGCGACTCCCTTCTTACGGAACAGTAAGCAGTCCACCCAGGCCATGATGCGGCTCTGACGCTTCACAATGCCCTGGATCTTCAGTATGGCCTCTTCGCCGGCCTGCATCTGATCAAGATCCGAGGTGCTGGTCACTTCGTTCAGATCTGGAATCCGTTTGCCCTTGCAAATGAAGAAGCTGGGCTTTCCGCACAGGTTGAAGGCATCTTTCTGGGGCTCCATCTGACGGCCTGTCCGCTCCCTAGGCACAGGGTTCTTTGCCACAGATTTTGAGCGGGAATTCTCCAGCTTATTGGACTTTTCCATTTTCCGAGCAAAAATTTTAGTTAATTCCTAGAGTTTTGTTTGGTTTTAACGGATGTAACAAGGCAACTGAATTCATGAAGTTTGAAGGAAGTTTATTTTGACAGCTCTCCAGCTCGGCCAGCTGGCTACATAATACAGTTTTTACCTCACCTCACAAACGTTTCATGAACGAGCAAATTATTCTGGGAAGTTTTTGCTTACGAAATTTAAAAATTTTCCCATAATGGATTGTCAACAGATATCCGAAATGCGTGCCAAGCTGCTGGGCATTACAAACCGCCTGAAGGATATCGGCGCCAGTTTGCAGGCGGCCATGAACGACGTGGAGCGCTGCCAGAACAAACTGGAGGACTACTGCTCAAAAAGAAAACTAAACAGCAACAGCAACACAGCAACTGAGAAGGATCTGACTATGCTCCGCCAGATCCGGCTGATCCTGCAGGACCTGCCGGCGGACGACAGCGACTCAAAGCGCTTTGAAATGGAGGAAGACAGCGACAAATATTACTCTTATGGTGTGATCCCGAATGAGACCCTAATGAACGTCAGCTACGATGCGGATCTGGATCAGTTGATGGAAGATCTGTTTGCGGCTGATGCTGCTGCCTTGGCAGACGACGCCACTGCCAATACCAGCAACGGAGACACTGCACGGCGCAATGTCACAATCTAAGCTGTGAAACGTGGCAACGTTGCCCCCCAAAAACAATAGAAACGCTCGTTTGGCGCCAACACGAAAAGACAACAATGTATGAAAAGCACAAGAGCACTTCACAGAGAGAAGAGAGCAATGGGAATGGGAATCGGAATCGGAATGGGAGAGGCACTGACTGACTGCCAACAACAACAACAACATTTGCCGGGTGCTTAGTTTTTTTGCCGGTGCAAAAAGTAGACGACAAGCTCGAGCCCCCCGGCCCTCCAGCCCCCTGGGCGGGCTACACACTCTGAAAGCTTCCACTCTCTCAAAACACTCAACTCAACGCGAACGAACCCAGTGCCGACCCCGACCCGGACCTCCTCTCTCTCTCTATCACTCTCGCACCATCTATCTCCATCTCGCCCCTGGCCGGCCCATCCAGTACAGTACATCATCGCCCACGCAGACACCAACCAGCATCACACATGGCATATGAATAATGCAAATAAAGAGTCAACTCCGCCGAATAGTTTCTGCCACCCGACCATTGGCATTTGTTGTTTTATGGCACCCTTTTCAGAGCGGGCATGTTGAATCCAAGGGGACGTTTGCCACTCTCAGAGTGAGCAGCTTGGAGCTCCTCTTTTTTCAGCTACAAGATCCCTAATCGCTGGGATACGATCCGTTAAAGAACATCATATCGGAGGGAAAGCGAGGCTGAGTGGCAGACTTTCTCATATGCAGAACTAATCGCTCTGAAAGTGTATTAAAAGCTTCGCCATCTGAAGCTACTTATTATTTCTTGATTTTAGCATGTCTTCTTCCTCTCCACCCCCACTCTCCAGCTCCCGCTGTCTCACTCTATCTCTCTCTCTCTCTCTCGATGGCCTCGGCATTCAAAACGAAGCTTCAGGGCCCCTGGGGCACATCGGGACAATGGGGTAGGGCGAGGAGAACGAAAGCGGCATAATTGTGTTTTTGTTTGCGTTCTCACTTGGCGGCGCGGCGTGGAATAGGTTAAGAACAGAACAGGCCCGGGCCTCCCCACCGCCCCCTGCAGCTAGTTGAAGGCATGGCCACAGCAAAAGCTCTCTGCTCGATGGCGCTGTGGCTTGGCTGGCTCTCTTTGCCGCTGATAAGGCCGCTGTCCCGGCTCCGCGCCACCTCCCTTCTGGCAGGCTGCTGGCTCTAATCTTATCGCGAGAAAGGAGCGAGGCGAGCGTTTGGGAATCGCACTTCGTGGAACAATTCTCCGTGCCTGGCTGTGCGAATTCTTGCTGCCTTTTTGGCCAAAGTAGTAGTTGTTGACTCGAATATTAGGTCACACAAAAAGCCGGTTTCTGCCGTAGCTTTTGTATCTGTTATCTTGTGTGGAGCGCTTGCATATGTGGGTGAGCTGCGTCTCTGTGTCTGTGGCTGTGTGTGTGAGCTGGAAAGCCGGTTTCTGCCCCGCTGTTGCTTTTTGCGACTTTGTCGACTTTGGCTATGTAAATTTTTAGCCAGTCCCTCTACGAGTACGAGTACGAGTACCAGTATAGCCCCCAGCCATGTCCGAGCATATGCTCGGACGTACAGAAACCCGGACAGAGAGTCGCAGGCAGAGCCAGAGAGAGAGGGATAGAGAGAGAGAGGATGGAGGATGGAGGAAGGAGAAATAGAACGCAATAAATATGAATTAGGCAAGAGAGAGAAGAGGAAGGGAGACAGGGACAGGGACAGACCACCACCGCCGCAGACTACGGGGTTTCCCTAATGGCCTTTCATCTGAATTTGCATTAATACAGATTGGGGAATTATGTATTCAATCATTTCGGGAATGCGGCATTACAGAGAGGCGACGATGCGAGTGCTCTGGCGGAGTGACCTGTCCTGGCCTTACATCTATCCGATCAGGCTCGGTTCAATTTTTATGCAAATATTTCAATTTCCCTTGTGTCTCTGCTCATTTGCTGGCATCCCCTGCCGACACCAAAGAGCATCGATTAGCCACGAGCGAAATTCAATAGAATCCCCACATGCAGATACACACAGATACCCAACCACCCACCCGCCACCCCGCCTCGACACATGTGCATTATCCTACAGGTATTATGTTCGTATATCCCCCCCATATATGTACGTATAGACGGGGGCGATTACCATTTTTGTAATTTGCAGTGAAAAGGCTTTTAATTTGATGGGAAAACATAAAGGAGCTGGATCGGACAGGCAGCAAAAAAAACCTCCACACGTGGACAACACACGTAGGTGGCCTCGGGGCCGCATCAGGCGAGGTGGGTGCGAGTGGGTGGCAGCAGCAGCAGCAGCAACAGCCTCTCGTTCAGGATATGCAGATAACTGTAAATAACCGATTATGTGTGCACACACACACACACATGCACAAACGATACATACACATGTACATATGTACATCATGCCACATATGCATGTGCATACATGGGGCAGAGTTTACATTTGTTCTTGTTGCTTAATTTACAGCCTTATGTCACTTTTTTGGTGCATTATACTTTTTCATTATCGCGCAGCAGCAGCAGCAGAGCAGCACCCAAAATCAGACAGCGCGAGAGAGAGAGAGAGAGAGAGCGCATCCAATCTCTTGCTATCTCGCCCTCTCTATATCCATCTCGTTCTGGCAGTGTCCGAGCAATGAGAGAAGAAGAAGACCACTCACACACACACATCAAAGGGAAATGAGTTTTCATTTAGCCTCACACAAAAGCGGAAATGAATCGAAATAAATAAATAAATTGCACCTGTCCCACCCCGGACAGTCCCCCAGCCATCCACGCGCTCTCTTCCTTTACATACACGCGATCCCCTCTCCGCTCCGCTGCTGCTGCTGCAGCATCCCCCCCGCCAGCCCAACAGACGGTGGGCCATTGCACATGCGCCGAGAGAGAGAGAGAGCGAACGAGCGCGCGAAAGAGAGAGGGGAACGAACTGCAGCAGATGCTAGCCATCTCGCTCTGGCAGCCACACATAAAGCTCTCCCTTTTCCGCACGGCGTGCATTCAACCCGGCAACGCACCTGAGCCACCCGCCAACCCCCACACCCCCACCCCCAGCCTCACTGACATGTCCACTGTCCTCGAGGCATTTCCATTCTCTCGCTGCATTCCTCCTCGGCTTTGCGTCTTTTCCTTTTCGACTTTTTCTATCGAGGAAAACCCTATTTGCTGTTTGTTTTTCCCGGCGACAGGCCCCCCGGTTGTACCATCCGCTCCCACACCCCACCCCACCCCACACCACCCCACCCACCAGCTGTCTTTCGCTCCGTTTTGTTTTGCTTTCGCCTTATCAAACTTTGGCGCTCTCTGGCGCCCCAATCGCCCCCACTCAGCCCCTCCATTCCGCTTCGTGTCTATGGTTTTGTATTTTGTTTAGGTTTTTGCTTCTGTTGCTTTGTTTTCCCGTTTTTACTTTGACTTTCATTCAAGAAGAGTCTTCGTCGCGTCGCGTCGCCTCGCCTCGCCTCGGTTGGGGCGGGGAGGGGAGTGGAGGGTATGGAGTGGAATCTCCTCTTCGCGACACAGAAACGCAAACGCCCAGCGACGACGATGATGACTACGACAACGAGGGGCCTTGCCCGACTAAAACGAACTCCCCCCGCAGCCACCCGTGCTAGAAAATAGATCACAAAATGGCTAACAAAACCCCATGGAGGTCGGGGAATACACACACACACACACGCACACACACAGATATGGGAGAAAGCACATGGAAAGCGGCAAAACACCGCAGCAACATTTCTAATGAAAATTAAAGCGAGCCGAAAACTTTTCGGGGGATGCTGCAAAATGTTGCACCCGACGAATCTTTAAGATAGATTGCACATTAAGCATGGGATAACTTCGGCTTGTTACACGATGCGATACTTGCCACGGAAGCAATCTCTATTGTTGCGGGTTCTTGGCATTCACATTCACATTCTGCATAAGTTACCCGAAAGTCCATCATAGTTTGCTTTGAAATAAATACATCAAACCTACTCATATGTTCACTTTAAGCGGCAATTTTTCGGCTAAATTAATTGTTCAAAAATGTATTACTTGCATGTTTCCATTAGTTTTTTTCTGAACTGTTTGCTAACAGCAGCGCACAGGGAAATTTAATCCACAAGACGTACAATGTCTACAATTTTTGCGTGTGCACGAAACACCTCTCTAAATCGAAATAATTAAAGTTAAATAAGTTCGTGGATGGCACTTTCCCTCCAATGGCCTTAATGTGTAAAAACTTTGCTGAATCGGTTATTTTCATATCACTTTTTTGTGCACAGGACATACCATAGCTAAGCTCTTCGTTTTGCGTTTACATTTCCTTGGATTCATTCACAAATGAGCATCGCACTTGGGAACACATTTCTAATGGGGACTCCGGCTCTTAGGGAAATTACGAGTAGGTATTTTTGGTTGTGTCGAAAAAAGCGAACAATTTTTGTTTGTTTCGAACGCGAGAGCGGAGTTTTCTAAACTAATTTTGTTAATCAGATGCATCGGTCGGCGCAGCTAACTAGCGACAACAACAAAACCGCAGAATACAGAAACCAGACCAGAGAATAGCGTCGACGCCAGCGTAATAGAGAAATAGGGGGTGGGCCGATGCGGGTGGTGGCGGTGGTCTCTCTGCGGTTTAGGGCTGTAATAGGGGTAGTATTTGCATAATTTACATCCAAAACACAGTGCACACATACACAGAGACACAGACACGCATACACATGCACACGATAAACATAAACAGAAGGTGGTATGGCTATGGCCAACCCACACTGCGTATACTTAATCCATGGTACGCTTAGGCTTAGTAGGGGCCGACGCACGAGGCCGATGCATGGCGCGAGGCAGTGCAGCAGCAATCACAATTCACTCACTCATGCTTTTGGGACTTTGCCCGCTCGACAAAAAATCAGGGGAATTTTCCAACACAGGACCAAGTGGCGCGCCAAAGTTGTAATGTTGTACTAAATCAGGCAAAATAAAACTTATGCGACTAAACCGAAAATTTTGAATGTGTGTTGCTGTTGACAAAGCATTTTCGAAACTGATTTTCGCCCAGGCCGTACGCACTGCCACGCATTTGCTGCAACAACAACCAAAACAACAGCAGCAGGAGCAGCAGCCGTATCTGCCACTGCAGCCAGAAAAAACTCATTATGAGAGCGGGCCGGCCACTGTCGACGCAGCCACAGCCACCGAAGTGGGTCCGGGTTGCAGTCTGGGGCCCGGGGGGTGGCCCATCAATAATTAGCAGACCTATTAATACGGAATGCAGGAGGGTTTTCTGCACCCGCCGCATCGCATACACACCGCCCAGTGCGTGGCGATTGAATTTTTTATATCCCTCTTTTTTTACATGTTAATTTATTCGATTATTTTGTTGTTTGAGCATCGTCATCAACATAATCAGCAGCAGCAGCAGCATCGGCAGCAAAAGTGGCAGCAGCAGCACTGGCAGTGGCAGAAGCAGCGGCAGCAGTGGCATGCGTCAACTGCCGCAGCAGCAGCGCATTAATGCCACGCATACCACCCAATGCATGCCCCCTCCTTCCCAGGCATCCTGTGGATCTCCTACTGCATCTCCGCCTGCCTTTTCATTCGCTGCAACGTTTTTTTTAATTCTTTTTTAGATGCGTTCGCACACAAAAAGTGCATTCATTATTTTTTCACCCGGCGCCAATCATTCACAGTCGGGTTTCTGCAGAGGATCACAACGTGGCTTCCATACGACTCGAAGAGGTACAACAATTGACGAGAAATAAAGAAAATAAATAGACTTTGGGTTGGATGATTCCAATTCCAATTCTGATCATCTCTTTATGGGCCCAGCAATGCTTCCTTCTCTTCGAAGTCTTCGAAGTCAAAGACTGGTAAACCCCAAGCCACTGCATTTAATACTCGTACCGTAGAGGCAGTTTGTATTGTGTATATGACTTTCCGATGCATTGCGTCTGATCCGGCACAAAAAAGGAAATTATAATACAATTTATTATTAATTTTTATTTTTTTTCTGCTGCACTCGCAAAGAGCCGCCGACCAACCAAAATGCAACCCACACGCCGTTCCCAGGGGGCGGGCCCAAACCGCACGCACGCATCAACGCATTATTCTCCCTCTTTTTATTTATTTTTATGTTGGCTGTGTTGGCTGTTGGCTGTGTTGTGTCGTGCCTGAGTATTACACTTTTATTTCGTATTTTTTATCGCATTTTATGCGATTTTATTGTCATTTTGCGTAGCTCAAACCAGCAGCACCCAGCCCAGCCCCGTGGAGTAAGTATATAGCAAATACATATGTATACCACATTTATGTATATGGTAGGATGCGGAGTTGAACGATAGCGTTATGCAAATGAGCTGGTGCGTATGTGCTGGCCACGGGGTAATGTGAATTAGTGGTATGCTCACCTAGGTAGCCTAGAATGGAACAAAGGGCAGGGATTTCGCTACTGTGCGATGGCTATAAATTCACACATTCCCCACAATCGGAGAGTACATAAATCCACAGTACTTGCGGCCATATTGTGCGATATAGTGGCCGACGTGTCTACGCAATAATTGAATGATATGATATAGGGTGGGGCTGATGCCCTCGGTGTTGGAAATTATTAACATAAATTGTCGCAAATGTATAAATACTATGTGTATATTCGATTCGATTCGATTCGGCAGTACATAAGTCACTCCCTATCCAATCATTGTGAGCATTGTAATTGAATAAACATCCATAATTGTGTGCGCCATTCAATGGACCGCATTAACGGATAACAAAGACCGCTCATTGGCTAATTGCAAATCGGGAAATTGTCAAACGATTGGCTGCATCCGCGGATAGGGGCGAAATGCATTTCTTTCTGACTCAAATCCATTCCGTCATTGCTACATCATTATCCCATGATAAGTACAGTGCACTCGGGCAGTGGCAGTGGCGGGAGACACCCGAGCCAGTGCATTAAGTGCATCCTTCTGTCAACTGTTCATTTCGCTGTGCCTGGGTTTTGTGCCACGCACAAACAGCCTCTGGACGTGGGGAGTGCAAGGGTGGAGTCCATACATGGGAGCAGCTGAATTTCTGTATCTGAATAAAACATATTCTTATTGAACATTTTTGTTTAATTTTTGGCAAGCGCGAAAAAAATGCGGATACCCTGCAGTCGCAGGTGTGGGGCATATCGGAAATATAGCTCAGTAACCATCTGAGTAACGATTCCCCGATCTGGCATCAATCGCTCTATCTGCACCACTTAATTCCATACGAAATACCATCACTTTTTCGTTAATTTTCCATTCACGTACTAAATAATGGAATGATCTCGATCAGGGGCGTAGCTTTTGCTGTTCGAAAAGAGGGAAACATCGCCGATCGTTGCATGGATTGGATCTACAGAGAGTTTGCTCCGACGATCGATACAGTCAGGATGGCCGAGTGGTCTAAGGCGCTGCGTTCAGGTCGCAGTCTACTTCTGTAGGCGTGGGTTCGAATCCCACTTCTGACAAGAATTTTTTTGTCACTTTTACTCAGTTTTCTTTTCATTTTTTGCATCGTTAATGTATTTGCCGCACACAAGCATCGCACTCCGGCAGAAAAACAATGCAACAAAAATACATTTTATATGTGGAAAAACATCGTTACATACTCGTACGTGCACCCACTATGCTATGTGGCCCCCCCCACCCACACCCCTTATGTACTCGCATTGTTTCCATTTACTGCAAAAAGAGTCCACAAACCAAATTGATTTTTATTCTACAACATTTTGGAATGTTTTTATTTTGCAAACAATTTGCAACCCTTAAAAAAATCCACGCCGACTTTCACATATGCGAATTTTTCGGTGTTTTCGTTTTTTTAATGATGCGAGTCCGATGTACGAAATTTTCATTAATACTCGTACTCCGTCCGTCCGGCCGAACTCCCCTCATTGTGTGGCATTGGCGAGGGTGCGACAGAGATGGCTGGGAAGCAGCACAGACACAGTGGGGCGACGTGGTCACATGGATATGGACGTGGACGTGGACGCGGGACTGTGGGCTTAAAGTGCGTCATGTACATGTACAGGTCAGGACATGGACATGGACATATGCAGGGCTCTGTACATGCATCTGGCTATGTATTACATAGGCCTTTACATGGGCTCGGTGTGTTTATGCAATGCGGTTAACGTTCCACTCATCCCAGCGAGTCTCAGGCCAGACCGCGCCAGAGCTCGCTGCTGTTTGTTTGAATTCTTTTTCAAAAATAATTGAATGTTATATTCAATTAATTGTTCGTTAGGCGGCAGCACCTACCAACAACCAGACCGAGGCCCAGACCCAGAGCCCAGAGCCCAAACCCCAGCCCAAACCCAATTACAGGCCCCAGATGCAGATGCAGCAACAAATTGGCTGCAATCGAATTGCCTCTCGATGCACAGTCCCAGATACGAGCTAATGGATAATGCGACCCCGTAATTGGATTATCGGCGAATGAATAACCAGCCAAATTTACTGTGCTCTGTCCCTGTCCTGGCCGCTCCACTGAAACGTGAATTCAAGTTAAGTAAAGTCCAGCCATGTGGCAATCAGGATCCTGGCAAGCAGCGAGCAGAAAAACATCTCCAAAAAGGTTAAGAATTGTCCGAATATTGCCCTATCTTCTGCAAATTGTACTTGTAATGTAAATTTAGTATTAACCATTCGATATTTAGATGTATGTACCCCCCTTGCAGCTTCCTAGTCAATTTCCTGCTCCTTGCTTATTATTAGCTGCGAGCATCCGATTGAATTAGACTACTCCAAATGCCAAGTACCCTGCCTCATACCGTTTACCTGCAGCCTGCAACCTGCACCACAAGGTTGCATTCGTGAGGGTGCCATAAAGGTCTCTGGGTGCCCCCCACACCCATACATACATGCATACATACATGTGTGTGTGTGTGTGTATATTGTAGTACATGAATAAGGCTCAGTCTCTCGTAAGGGATGCAGCAGGAGGCAGCCCCAAAATAGCATAAAAAAAAACAATAGAAGTGCATTTTAAATTTGGTTGATATCGATTTTCGCGGGGGGGGAAAGAGACGGCCAGAGCACGTGGCAGAGCGACAGAGCGGGATGGCTGCTGGCCATCTCCATATACATACATATGTATGCATGCACATGCAACGGGGTGGCACACACACACACACAGGGACTGTTGCATATATGGAGTAAGCATAAAAAATGCAAATGTGCATGGAAATGAAAGCCTACCTACCCCACGACCAGCCCCTTTGCTGCTGCTGCCTCCATTTGCATTGCCGAAAAATGCAACAGACCGAACCGAGGCCTGCTCCTTAGTCGAAGTCGGAGCCGGAGCTGTTGCTGTTGCTGTTGCTGGAGACTCAGCCTTAAATGCACCCAAAAGGGTTGCACTCAGCTGCCCACAACGGGGTGGGGTGGGGTGGTGTGGTGTGGTGGCACGGGATATCCCCTCTGATGCCAGGCAGCTGCTTTTCGCATTGTGTAGCCGCCTTTCGTCCGGCCTCGGTCCAGGTCCCGGCCAGGTCCAGGTCCCGGCCCACCTAATGAAGTTGCAAGCCGCTTGTCAGCTGCACCTGACAACCCACTTGAACGGTGGAAGGAGGATAGCTGAGAGGATGGCAGTGAGGAAGGGCTACATGTAGATGGGTGGGTTGTCGGTGTCGTTGTCGTTGTCCAAGAGCTGAGAGGCCCATGTTCGTCGTGTTGTCAGCAATTCAACCGCACACAGACGACTGCCAATTGGGGATGCACGGATGCAGTATTCAGCATGGACACATCCTGCGTGTACAGTCAGGTGCAATATCCGCAACAGAGGAGCGTTTTGCATTTTTAAATAATATTGCATACACGGCTGCAGCCATGCCACCCCCCCAATAAAAATTGCAAATGAATGGCCATTTTGTAGCCGAAGTTTGCGGTTTGTCCTCAAAGTGTGCTGGGATACGTGGGTGCTCCTCCAACGTATCCCTATTGGGGCAAATAGACGTAGAGGCATCCATTGAAAACTCCGCTCTTGGCTCGTAATTAATACTGATAAATGGATTCATTCCGTGCGCACTTCATTGGCCAAGTTGCACTGCAGTTGCAGCGGTCAATCGGGGAATGGCAAGGCCTGTCAGCAATCCCTCTACTACGCCGAGAACCCATTCCAAGCTGCATACTCCCATTGCCAGCAGCAGCAGCAGGATGGCGATGAAGCTCATTCGGGAAATCATCCATCAGTTGACAGCAAAAGGCAGACAGACAGACAGACGGACAGAAGCTGTCCAATTTCGAGCAGGAGATGAATATGAAAACTCGGATAATATACGAAACGGACATTGATGCATGTATGATATATGAATCAAAATAATGGCTGGCGGTGTTTCAGTCTCCTGATTCGGTCTCCTGGCTTGTTGGTGGAGGGTGGTGGCTAAAAAATCTAATTACGCAGCCGCGGCATATGTTGCAGTGGAGGGGAGGAACGGGCCGCCAAGCTGCACATTTAGCTGCCTGAAAGCGCGCAAAAAGAGGAGTCCCACAGCTGCGGGGCGATTCAAAATAAATCCATTAGCTTCTGCTTGAAAACATTTGCTTCGAGAAGAATCCGAACTACTGCCTCGGATGCTCTTTCCCCGAAATTCCCCCAAAGGGTCTTTGTGGGCAAAACCCAAACAGCCCAAGATATCAACGTAAGTCCGTGAATCGTAACGAGAAAGGGCAGCTCAGAGCGGAGTGGAGTGGGCGTCGTAGGTGGAGCGGTGCGGGGTGGGGTGCTATTTATTTTGGTGCATGCCGCAACGGGGGGTGTGGCATTCTTATTGTGCATATGAAATATTGAAATTTAGCCCGTAGGCTTGGGCTCGCATGAAACAAGAATAAAGCCGAGGCGCCTCCTCGGCCGCATGCAATGAAAATTTCAACAGCACACAGCGGGGAAAAGGGTGGATGCTGGATGGTGAGTGGGTGGGTGGGGATTGGGAATGGGGATGGGGATTGTGTGGCAGGCAGGGGTTGACTTTTCAAGAGGGACCTGGGACCTGCTGGGCCACTCGACATATTGAAGCATATTAATTAAAAACATTTTCATTTATTAAAAGAGCAGTCGCGGAGGCGGGAGGGGAGGCGGAGGCAGAGCGGACGATGTCAGGACAGCATCAGCGGCTGGGGGCACAGCAGCTTGTGGCACCTGAAAAGCTGCAGCAACAGCAGCTGCGGGGACTGTAGCTGCGGGGACTTTGCTGTGTTCAGATCCTCCTGTAAAGCGGAATGGGATGGGATGGGATGGGGGCATGAGCAATTCTATTAGCCATTCAAATGAAAACCGCCTGAGAGCCTCCACTAATCCCTGGCATTCCACGGCCATTCCATCAGAAATATGCACCCAGAAGCCTGCAATTTCAGCCAAGAACATTCGCCAATGGCCGTTAATCGTTCGATGCCTTCCGATTTGCCCGACGGGACAGTCCGCCAAAGCCGGCAATTTGTCCCTGGTCGCGTCCCATTGGGGCGCCTCCAAAAAGCCAGCAGAGGAGGTGCATACATATTTTATCGGGCTGCTTGCATCGCTGGCTCCCAACAAATTGCCCAACAACCAGCGACCATAATCGTAAGGCATGCCAGGATCCATAGATGGGAGCACAGATGAGAGATGCAGCATGGCACCTGGGAGGGAGGGAGTCCAGCTAAAGCTATGTGTGTGCGTGTGTGTGTAGGACCACGACATAAATTTAAATGATAATAGCGAAAACATACATTGCCAGATACTTTGTTGCTAATTGCGGTCGAGGACGACTTTGCTCTAATTGAAATACAACACGTCGTCCGGCAGAGTCTTCCGGGGGGGGGGGCGGTGCACTGGGGCGACGGCTTCTGGGGACTCTGTCTTCTGGCAGGTGAACTTGTTTCTCTTTTGGCGCTCCGCTAACCAGACACCATTTATCATTACGAGCCCCCAGAACTGGGAAAACTAGATTCCACTGACCGACTACAGGCCACGGCTACCAGACTCTGGCTCTGCTGGGAGTCATCGCTGTCTTATGGCAAGTGTGCTACGTTCCCTGTACTCTGTGCTCTGCTCCATGTTCGATCGAGCGCTGAGATTTTTGCGAAAATTAATTTTAATTACCCAACGATGTTGTCGCCAAAAGCCGCAAAGCAAAAGTGGCCGGCTGGGCCGTCTTGTCAGTTCTTCATGGACAGCTGATCAATAACAATTTTGGTGGCATTTCCGCTTCTAATTAAGTGCAGCAGCTTGGCCATGTCGCAGCAACCAGCAAAGATCATTCACATTCGGATCGCAGTAGATCTCCTTTGACAGGGCTCAGTAGTAATTTCGTAATTGTGAAACCCCAAAATTAACATGGATCCATTCCAACAGAACTCAACAATCGCCGAGTCCGTTTCGCTGGACAGCCATGAGGACACTCCCTCGGAGCTCTCCATTGAGTCGACTTGCGAGAAGCTGCTGAAGGTGCGGAATCGCCTGAATGTCATCTCGGAGCGCTCGCAGGAGCTGAACACTGGCGTGGAGTCTCTGCGCCGTCTGCTGACCGCCCAGGCCCACAGGGATGGTAAATCTGCATTGGAGCAGCTGGAGGAGCTTCGCCAGCTCCGGGGCGCAGTCACGGCCGCAAAGAACAAGAAGGCGGCAGCTTCAGACCACATTTAAATAAATTATTGGAGATGCAGCGACACAAGAAAAGAGTGTGGTTTGGGGGGGTTGGCTGAAGGCACGTGCCCTTGACCCTGGTACAATACCGAATGAAACCACCAGGCACACGCCCCAAGCAGTCGGGGTGTTCGTCATTGCGGAAGCACGCCTGGAAGGAGAAGATCAACATACTATAATCGTATTGTATGTATGTATATGTGGCAAGGTCTATTCATGCATCCGAATGAAAGGTAGCTCTCTGCTCCTCCCCCTCCCCCCCATCTGTTCCATCTCCAGTCCAGGCGAGGCACAACCGCAAAGAAAGGAAAGGAGAGGAGACAGAGAAGAGAACTAAACACAAACTGAATGCAAAATTTGCAGCATGCGTCATTAGGCTGCCTGCCTGCTGGTGCGGCTGAAGAGGGGGGCCAGCGCACTGGAGTAGCAGTGGGGCAGTGCAAGTGGAAGTGGCATTGACGCTGCTGCTGCTGCTGCTGCTGCTGGTGCTGCCGTTTCGGCGCACGCTTCGCTGGTCAGTCATTAAGTGAGTCAGCGGGTTGGTTGAAGTGCTGACTGACCAGTTCGGGCGAGGCCCCAGACCTAAACCCAGACACAGACACCACCCTCCAGGCTCCATGCTCCATGCTCCATGCGTGTGTGTGCGTGAGTGTGAGTGTATGTTAGCCTCTGGCGAGTGATAAAAGGCATGGAAACTGCTGCTACGCCTACACAGACGGCTCTTGGCCCATCGTTTAAAACAATTCCAGGGGAGGCAAGGGCAGAGAGGGGAGAGAGTGTTGTTGTTCATGGAAATCTGCTTATTCGTGCCAAGGTGCGTCTAGATGGGGTGAGGCAGCTGCCACTGTGGAAAAGAGACGCAGAAGAGGCCACTGGGAAGGGCCACTCTTTTTTGCTGCACATTGGCTGTAGCGCATCCATCTGTCGCCTAGACCCCAACCCACCCACGCCCACACACTCCGTCTGACGTTTCTCTTTTGGGGGGCTAATGTCTGGGCTTCTTGTCTCTGCTCGCTCGCTCTCGGCTCGGCACTCGGGTCGCTCGGCTACTAGTCCACTCGTAAAATCCTTGAACGAGATCATCAATCTTGCTTTGTTGTACTCCCAGCGTAGCTCCCATTGCCCCCGTTGCTGGCCCTCCTTTTTGCCTTTGTTTTTGCTCTTCTCTTTTTTGCTGTCGCGCCTTTTTTGTATGTCATTTGCCAGGGGGGGCCACCCTTCCGCCCGCATTCCCCGCTTTTTGTTCTGTACTTTATTTATGCCACCCAGCCGCTGCCCCCAGCAAAACCCCCACCGCCCACCAAGTAGACAGAGCCAGCGGCAAAAACTGCAATCACTTTTTGCTGTTGGGTTTTTGTCAGTTTTTGTGGGGATTTCACTTTTTTAGTCGTTTCCATTTATTTTATTTGCCTTTTAGAGCCGAGCCCCACCACGTCTCCTTGCCCACCCACAAATGTGAAATGGCGACAGAAGAGAGCAAGAAACAGAGAGAGAGAGCGGGAGAGTGAGCGGCAGAGAGAAAACGAGTGGGTGAAAGAGCGCGAACAGCAGGCAGCACTTGAGGAGTTTTGCTTGCATTTCATTTATGCTTTTTGTATCTATATGTATGTGTGTGTGTGTGAGTGTGTGTGATGCAATGACCTCGAACTTCGTTTGCCCATCGGTGCATCTTGAAGATCTTCTTTCTACCAGGAGTGTATACCCTTCTATATAAAGAGTGCTGTGGACTTGATCAAATGTCTGCCAAGCAGGGAAAATATATACACGTATTTATATTTACTCTTGACCATGCTGGTCAGATAGATATAGCTGGCTATTAATTAACGTTGTCACAAGAACAACTTTTAGATAAATTCTAATCAAACGTAATCAGTCTTAGACCCTTCCACACTCAAGGCACTCAATTAAATTGTATAGCTATTAAAAGAAATACTTTTGGCCTCTAAAAATACAGATGCAGGTTCTTGGGCACAACTCAGTCAAAATTGCATCTGAATGAAATGAATATATCATACAGCTGCCTAAGGGAACTGGTAGGGTATCCAAAGAGGCGACCTTCCATTTCGTTTTTGTTTATTTTGTGGGAAGTAATATCGTATCTGGGCTTACCGGGCTTTGGGCTTAGGGCTTAGGGACTTATGCACTGCATGGCATGGCCTGGTCAGCGTCGCTCAGAGGGTCGGCTTAGACGCCGTCAGTGTTGGGCTTTGACTTTGGTAACTGGAGAAGTAGGAGAGGCCTATTGATAGCTGCTTATCCTGTCAGCGATGCCGGGGCCACCTTTCTGCCGTATTGGCAGCCTCAGTTAAGAAATGGCGGAGGCACTTGCTGCACTTTTCCGGAAGTATTCTTTGGAGTTCTCCCAACTCTAATTCAAAATTATTATCAAAAATGGCATGCGAATTTTTTGCATGTAAAATGAAAATCAATAAAACTCTGCAGCCCCAAACTCCACAGGGAGTGAGAGAGAGAGAGAGAGAGAGACAAGAGAGACAGGCAAACCGGCACTCAACCCTTCACACAGATACACCGGCAATAAAAACTGCAATAATATTCGTGCAGGCAGTGCAAAAAAAACGACGCTCTCTCTCTCTCTCTCTCTCACCAATACAGTGGCAAGCGGCGGCCCCCAAAGCTGGACGCAGCAGCTCCAAACTCTCCAGCTCGTTGGCTGCTCTCTCAAATGGCAGAGCGGCGCTGCATGCTGCGGCTGCGGCAGCGGCAGCGACAGCGGCTGCGACTGGCATGCCTGCAACATTTTGCGGTTGCTCTCGAAATCTAAATTTCAAGTTCGTCTCCCATGCAACTCATCCGGGTGGCAGAGAGTTTTTCGGGCAACTTCAACTAGAGGCAGAGCGTAGACCCACTCCCCGGCACACAGCAGCAGCATTCAGGCGGTTTAGCTACTGCTGCACGATGATTTTTACACCGATGCACAGGTACGCCTGTCCTGCATTTGCCTGTCAACAGGATTCACACGAAGGAACCCTCGGCCCCACTTGCTGATCAGAGCATTTTCCATTTCCAAGGGAAGATGCAGAGAGAATTAGTTTAACTTGTTTAGGCCTCCAAAAACCGTCGGTGAGAAACATATTTACCGCGTAACAACAACTCTAAATTCCTCTGCTGCCATGCCGTGGGAGAGACGCAGCAAAAGAGGAGCGAAAAAATACGAAAAACCTATGCAATAAATAAAGCAGCAAAATAAAGGTAACAGAAAGGGACAGCGGCTGCAGCGGGCACAGCTCCAGCTCCAACTCCGGCTTCAGCTCCAGCCCCCGTCGTTCTGGTTGAAAACGAAACCGGATTTCTTTTTTGATTCATTTTTCCCCTCTGCCCCAGCTCGCGCTCGCGCCCTCACACTTTCATCCAGTTTTGTTTCCTTTTTTTTTTTAGAAGTTTTCGAGTTGTCTCGTGTTTGGAGCTGACTCTTTTTTTTACATTTGACTGAGTTTTCGGAATGCAGTTTCCCTTCTGTTCTGGGGTCGGGGTGGGGTGTTGCTGGGACTCTCTTTCGTTATGCTTTTATTTTATTGGATGGTTTATGTTTATTTTCGTACCTCTACTCTGCCCCAGCACTGCCCGACGCGGACGCGGACACGGACGCGGACACACGGACACGGACACACGGACACGAATCACAGTTTCCGTGTAATGTTTTGCATATTGTTGCGGTGGAGTGGAACAGGTTTTACTTTTTTGATGATATTTTGTATTTCGTGTACTTCTCTGTTTTATTTTTGAATTTCTCGCTGTCCAAAAAAGGAATACGAAAAGCTTTTGTTTTGATTTTGAAATGGAACTGGAACTGCAAATGAAACTGGTTTTCTGAGTCAGTTGGCTGCTTGTCCCTTCAAGAACTTGTGGCCCACTGCCCCACCACCACCACCACTACCATCAAGTCGGTGGCTCTGCTGGCTCCCCCTCGGCGTCCTTTCGGGTGCCACTGCTGCCGCTGCTGCTGCTGTTGCTGCTTTTGCTTTTGCTGGGCAGTCTGCTGGGCAGTCGCACCATATCCACGTTGTAGAGCCTGAAGCCGACCTTCTTGCACCGCACATTGAGGGTGACGACCATGCAGTAGAGCAGCACCAGCAGCTGCCTGGCACGCAGCACATACGAGGCGCCCATGTCGTCCGGGAAGATCGGCTTGTCCCACTCGGAGCAGTCGTAGAGAAAGTAGCCGCCGTCGTGGCTGGAGCTAAAGCCGAAGGCCAGGCGCCGCTCCTGGCACTCCAGGATGCCCCACTGGAAGCGCGTGAAGAAGTAGCTGAGGCCCTCCAGCAGGCTCATCGAGGCGCTGGCCGGGGCGCTGTACACATGCCCGAAGGCCACCAGCTCCATCTGCACCAGGAAGTGGATGTCCTGGAAGTCGCACTGGACGCACATATCGTCCAGACTGAGGTTCTGGTCCCACCGCTGGCTGTGCTCCACGCTGGCCCGATAGTACTTGTCCCCGTTGACGACGATCGCGTCGAGCAGCTTGCTGGTCCAGTCGCCGAGCCGCCGGAAAATGCTGGCCACACAGCAGGCCACCACGTAGCAGCCGAGGGACTGGCGGCCCCGCACCTTGCTGTCGAACCAGGGGGCGCGCGGGTGCAGGCCGCCCCAAATCGACCAGAGGCGGTCCTCGATCTCCACGTCATAGTCCCGCCAGCGGGTGGCGCTCTGATGCCGCTGGCGGCCCTCGAGGTTATGCCTCAGTCTTCGACTCCAGATCGGAGAACTGTTGCCGGGCACCAGCCAGGTCATGGACTCGCTGCGCACGGTCTGGGAGGCGGGCTCCTTGAGCAGCTTCATCAGCCCGACGATGGCGGCCTGATCCTCTGCCTGCTGACTGAACATCCTGCTCCTGGTCCTGGAGCGGCTGCGGAGTTCACCACGCACTTGAGGCCAATCTCTGGCCACATTTTGGCACTGCGCGGCACACCAGCATGGGCCTGGGCCTAGACACGGGCATAGGGAATGAAACGGGAAATTTGGTGGCCGAAATAGAGGAGAAACTACGGAGACGTAGTCCGAACAGACAGACAAAATGTACACACTGAGCGCAAAGGCAAAGGCAAAGGCTGCTCCTGCTCCTCCCACAGCCAAGGCCAGAGAGGCTGCTGGGTCGGCGTCACGAAGCGAAACGCAACGAAAGAAAAATGCAGCGTCTTTTCTTGTAATGTGTAATCAACAACACAACAACACAACAACACGACACAACGCTCCCCAATCAGGTTGATTGAGGGAGGGGAGAGAGGGATTCATTAGTGGCCTGATCTCCAGCTCCATCTCCGTCCCCGCACCCAGAACGCTTCATCTCGTCCAGGACTGTTTTGGTTTTGTGGAGCAGACATGCGCGCGACTGCTGCAAGTCCGCCTCCATTTGGGCCAGGCGGCGTCCAATCCTCTCGTGCATACACTGCAGAATGGCCATGTCGCGCTCGGCCCGCTCCTTGCCGATCTTGCTGCTGTCCAATTTGTCGCTGAACACATCAATGTTCTGCTCCAGTGAGACCATTTTGCACTCCATGCCACTGATGTTCTGCCCGAGCTCTTTGGCGCGACTCTTCAGGTACTGCAGCGGCTCCTCTGCGTCCTCGAGCTGTGGCTCCGGATGCTCCAGTTCGTTGGGTGTCTGATAAATCTGGCAAACCTTCGACAGGCTGCCGCGAAACTGCTCCCAGTCGGCGCTGTCTGGGTCACCCTCCTCCATATTGGTGGTGAACTCGTTGATCCGAACGACAAGTCGATTGATTTCATCCTCCTTGCTGGTCTCCTCGGGCAGGCTCTCTTGCGTTTCCTCCGCTTCCTGCGTGTCTTCAGTGTCTTCCTGCTGGAGCTGCTGCTCGCTCTTGTGGCCGCCACACATGATGCCCCGCTGTGGGTTGTACATTCCATGGACGGATACCTTTGCGGATGCCAGCACCTACCTTAATCAGTGTGGACTTGAGATTCTTGGCCTTGGAGAGCGCCTTCTTCATGAATTCGTTGCGCATCTCCTTGACCAACTCCTCAATGTGGCCGGCAACGACAGAGTCTGCGGTCAGGCGCCGCCGATAGTCACCGCAGTCGGCCTCATCCTCGTCCGTTGGCTTGTCCAGTGACTCGTACTCGATCAAACCCTTCTGCGCGTGTGCAGCCCCGCCCCCCAGGGATCGGTTACTGGGATGCTCGCTGCAGTGGCGCACTACTCACCTCCACCATGCAGCCCAGATGTATGTCATCCGCGGTGAGCTCGGCATCCATCTGCTCCCGGTTCAGACCGTCCTTCAGGGTCGTCAGACTGTCAGAGTGTAGCACCTCGCCCAAGGAGGCGTCGTCCGTGGGCTCTTCCCGGTTCCCGGTCGATTCCATTTTACCGAAAATTTACAAAATGTTTCACGCTCGTCTGTATTGAAATGCTTACAAATTCGAAATGATTTGTGGCACCGATTTGGAGGTGACACTTGGCTTTGAGCTTGAGTCTGGGTCTGGGTCTGGGTCTGGGCCTACTTTTCTGGGCCAGGGGTTCCGTTTCCGATTATGTGGACCCGCCCTGGGAGCAGTGCGCAGCGCAGGCCGAAATTATGTTCGCGTTGCAGCAACGCATTAGTGCAACCAATAATTTGTGGCATCGTAAACACGTCGTAAATGTTGCACTGGCAAATTTTAGGCCTTAATTTTCTATAGAAGACAACGGACAGGGGACTCGCCCTCTTTCCCTTTGGGCCACTGGCCCAGGCCCCGCCATTCCGCGCCATCAGTGCGCTTCTTGCAACTGCAAGGCGTAATTACAGTCCATTAAATTCGCAGCGTTTGCACCGCGGTTGCTTCTTTCACTTGGCGCATGCATGATAAGTGCCACTTGCCACTTGCCGTTTGCCTGTTGCCTCCTCGGCACTCGCACTCGTCCCATCCCCATTCCCACCCCACCTTAGCCAACAACGTGCGTTCGCTCATCAAAGGGAAATGAAAACGTTTCGCATTTCTCTTTTTGCTGCTCTTTCTGATGCATGCAACAGCAGCAGTCTTTGTTTCTGTCTGTCTCTGAGGTGTAACATACGAGTAAAATATGTTGCTACATATGCTGCAAGGGGCAGCACAAATTAAACCAGGGTAGCGGAGGGCAGCTTGATTTCTCAGCTTCCAGTAAAACCCCCAAAGAGCTAGCAAAATAAAATCAAAGAACAATAACCTTATATCTAGATGGAACTGGAATGGCACTCCTGAAGCATTGGAAGCACAGTCTGTAGGTTCTTTGGCAGATCTGGCAAGCTAAAGTCTCCTTCAGGAGACTCGCACAAGAGTCAGATCGGAACTTGCAGAGTGATCCAAGAGTCGTCGTCGTCGTCTCTCTGTGCCAAGTCCCCATTTGTTTTCTCTTATTTTAATTACAGCCTTGCGCCTCTCGGTAGGCGTCCGTTTGTCTCCTCACCGCTGGCTGTTGTTGGTTGGGATTCAACCTGCCTCTGCCTCTGCATCAGCAGCAGCTTAAGACGTATGGCAGTGGCACTTCTCAGGCCAGTAATTACATAACTCGCTGGCATGGCCATGGCCGTGGCTAGAGCGACTGCCACTGCAACCGCCTGATAGGTTAATCAATTTATTTGAATGCGCAACGCGGACGAGTGTAATTGCCTCTCTCTGCGATGCTTATCGTCAAGTTGATGCAAAAGAATGGGCTGAGATGGGAAGAGCCAGAGATGGGTGGGTTTCGGATGGAAATAAAGAGATTCGCCACAAGTCAAGTGTCTCAGAGAATATTCACGAAACTGGCACAAAAAGAGATATGATTGGGCAAGAGACGGGGCAGATCAAATGATCGGCTATTAATGGGGAGTTGCCGGGCGTGGATAAAGCGAGGAAAGCGTCGTCGCTGGGAAAACTGGAAAATGTGTGACCAAACGGCAGAGAGTCATGGCTTCAATTAGCAGTGAATGATTGCGACAAAAAGGTGCAGTCCGATGGGGGATCGGGATCTTCACTTTGATCTAGCCGAGAGACAGGGATCCTCCTTTCCTCCTTCATCAGGCCTGCCTTTCACAGGCTTGCACTCAACTTTTAATTACAGCGAATCCCCCAGAGTCGCCCCATTCTGCTCATTCCACATACGAATTATATGTATTGTGTGGACAGTGGAGTTTTTGCGCTGCGGTTGCTTGCATTTTCTGATTAATTTTATTAATATTCGTGCACATTGTTTGCAGGCAAATAATAAATTCGAAATAAAAACAAATGCTGCGTTAAACAGTATCGAATTATTGGCTAGATGTCGGCTGAACAATGACGAAGGGGATGCAATTAAAAAACTGCACCAGCACGCGCACTTTCCATAAATGAATCCACTGATGATTTATTAATTTAATTTCGTATTAAAATCCAGCATAATTGCAAAGGTTTATGTTCATGTACACACGCACATAAATAATGCAACAAAGCTCTCGTCGGACAACAAACCACAATAAAAAGGAATTCTTTATAATTAATTGAAAATGTTGTCGGATCAGGGAAAAGCGGAATGACAAATTGTTCATTATATTGCTATTATAATGCATGATTTGCCAGGCATCCAGGAAAAAGGCCAAGCCTAATTAGTTATTTTTTTTAGCATTCCATCTCCGTTCCTTCGCGTCATTGTGCCTCTAAGCAGCACTAATCGATATGGCGATGCAGTTCGGAGCAGCTCCTCCAGTGACGGGGCCAGATCTGGCACTTCCCTGCGATATCGCAGAGGTCAGCCATGTGCAGAGATAAGAGCTAAGGAAGGGCCCGGGGACAAGAGCCTCCCTTTGTTCTCGATTTTTTTTGTGCGCACTGTAGACAGAAGGGGGCTCTGCAAAGGGGAATGACACATAATTGTGGATCTATGCAACAAAATCGCGAATTGAGTTTCTCTTTTTCGGTAATGAAACCTTCAAGTGGTGAGTGTGAGTGCAGTGCTTGCCACCAGACCAAACCAAATCGAAGCGAAAAGTGCAACACCATTTCTCCGCCCCTCGAAGCCTCACCTGCCACACAGCACTTGCTCCTGCCACAGCCCACACAGGCTCTGTTCGCTGGTGGTGTGTCCACAAGTTGAATTTTCCTCATACTCTTCCGAAGAGAGGAGTTGCCAAAGCAAAACAGGAAGCTTTAATGCGTAAATACTCCAGGCAATGTTTTCCTGTCCAAGTGTCCTTCTACCTCAGACATATGCGCAGGATACAGCTGCGTATTTTTGCCATCGGAATAGCTACATCCGAAAGGGTATAGGAAAAGCATCAGCCCCTGGGAGCTGCACATTTTTCCTAATTTTTCGTTTTGTTGCGTTTTGTCGGCGTCGGCTGACCGAACTTGAAATTGGATATCTACCACGAGCACAACAGCAAGCCAACAATTGCAACCTGTTGCAAGCCACAGCCAAAGCCAAAACCGAAACTCGATGTTGTTTGTCGCCAAATGCTGCTGTGCTCTGTGCTGTGTTTGCCCACGTGGTGTCATGAACTTGCCAATCCATTCCGGTGAAAAGCAACAAGGCTGCCTCTGCCGCTGCTGCTGCTGCTGGGGAGAAATTTTCGTGTGGAAAGTCGCAGAAAGATTTCTGTTCACACACAGATGTGCATGGGAAGGAGGAGGAGATCTGCCTGGAAAGGATCTGCATGCGAGTGCAACCAAAGCAAAGATTCTCCGCTGATACGCATCCATGTGGCTTTTAATTGTGAAATGCATCAACCGGAAAGAGAGCAAAGCAGAGCCAGAGCCAGAACCAGAGCTCCGGCCATGAGGATGATGATGATGACAAAGGCCCAGCACGAGTCTCTTGTGTAAGAGCCGCCTGGGATGGTGGCAACACTTGAGCCAACACGCCGCCAGCCGGGGCCACGTGTCTGGCCAAAGGCAGGGTGGGGCCACTCGCCTGGGGATGGGAGGGCAGCAGGCAAGTGGCTAATTAAGGCTGCGACAGGCACACACTCCTCAAAGTAAGACACCTCAGTGGCTGCCAACTGCCAAATCAAAGCGACAGATGATTTGCATTGCCACAAAGCAACAGCGCAACAGCAGTGCCGTCCCTCCAGCACTCCTCCTGCCCCATTCTTCTCGGCTCTTGGCAGATGATGGCAATGGCGATGGCGTGCCAACAAGTCCAACTATTAATCCGAGTATGTGGAACACAATTCCTCTGGCAATTGCCAAGGCAATTTCACAATTATCGCATGTACCTTAAAATTCCAACAACTTGGTTTCATATCATGGCCACCCCCCTGTTCCCTCTTGCATGGATGGCTAATTGAAAAGCTGCGTGTCCTAGTCCGAGCTGAAGCTGAAGCAGAAGAGTGCTAGCTGTGTGTCTTCTATTGGGGAGCGGGACTGGGACTGGGACTGGGACTGGGAGTGGGACTGGGACCGGGACTGGGGGACTTGTGTGGTCTTATCGCACTGACAGTTGTCAGTGCCGATAACTGACACTTTACACCAAACCATTTATGTTCGATGCTCCATGTTCGCTGCAGCCTTCGAAGTTCTCTTCGGACCCTGGTCTGACATTATTTGTCAGTTATTTTTTGACTGGTTGCTGGATGGGTTTGGGTTTGGGTTCGGTCTCCTGGCGTCAGGAAATGGGAACTCTGGGATAAGGTGCGGACAGATGGACAGACTGACTGACGGCGGAGAAGATTCGGATTCAGATTCAGATTCGGAATGCAATCACAACTTCCGTGTTGGCCCTCTCCTCAATGACACAGCACAATAATGGGCCAAGAGGCTAACGCTAACCCAAATACCAACGCATTGTCCAGGCTAATGAGCGAGCCACTTAGCTCAGCTCTCCTGGCATTCCTGCAACTCATGGAACATCTCAGCGAAGTGTGCGCAACTTTAATTTCCAGCACCATAAATCAAATCCGCGACCCAGCCCGGCAGCCAGCCAGCTCGCCAGAGCTCAGAGCCAACTCTAAATGAAGTAGTTACCAAGTTACCGACCAGGCCAGCGCATTGAACGCCATTCATCATCATCACCATCAGCATCATCATCGTGCATGATGCAGGGAATTCAATTCACGCCTGCAAGGAATGCCTTTGAGAGTGCACAAACATCCCAAGTCCCCGCAGCAGTGCGTCGCATGAGGCGATAATTAGCGCGCAATTGTCGTTAACGCCGCCTTTGTCTACGTCTACGTCTATTCCTGCTCCATGCTCCCAAGGGGGGAGCCGCAGCAGCGGCAGCGGCAGCGGTTGATCGTCCGACAGGGAACGTGACGAGCAACACAAATGCAGTCAATCAGCGATTGGATGAGTTGGGCTGGGTTCGGTTCGGTTCGCTTAGACTAGGACTAGGATTGGGATTGGGATGAGATGAGATGGCGAATGAGATGATCACCTGCGGAAGGTGTAGCGAGCACTCACGACGATCATTCTATGCAGCAAAGACTCGCAAGAGCTGCACGGAGCGACCGGTTGCTGCATAAATCATAAAATAAAAGACACTAAAAGCGAAAATAAATCACAAGAGCGCATGGCGGGGGCATGGGGTGCCGTGCGGGGGAAACCGGGCGGACATTAGAGAAATTTGCCTGGCCAGGGACCGGCTACTGGCTACTGGCGACTGCCCGAGAGATCCCCGTGGCCGAATATTAATTGTGAGTGCACCGGGCGCATCAATTCAAAGTCGCGGACTCTCCACATCCCAAACAAATCCCGCGGCGAGCTGCGAGAGCGGCCACCACAGCGCATGCGTGGCTGGATGAGGCATGCCACCTGAATGTAATCTCCGATTGCCTTTGAAATATGACGCCCAGTTTCTTGTGCGCATGGAAATGGATTTCTCTGGCGCGTCTCCATTCTCTGCATTTCCAGTGCGAATGCAGCGCGGATTTCCGAGAAGCCAACAAGTCCAGGCCGGGGCCACAGCACATGGGCGTCGTTCTGCTCCATGCTCCATTTGTGCAAATGAAGCTGGGCTGGAATGGCTGCTGGCTGGTGGCTGGTTGTGATGCATGCGAGTGTGATTAGAATTTGCCACAATTATGCCACAATTGTGGGCCATCAAAAAGGGGCTGGGAAGGGAACAGACCGAACCAATTTCGGAGGCAGATTGTTTGGCAGCCTCCTTGTTCCGCCAATTAACAATAAACGAATGTTAATCGATTCAAAGTACAGTTGCCGCACGTTCTGCCAGTCAATTGCCATCCACTGCAGACCGCAGTCCAAATGCCATTACGGACACATGCTAATGACGGCCACATCTCTCTCTCTCCCTCTCTTACTCGTTCTGTTGGCTCTGTGTAGATCTCTGGCCTAAACGCGGTGAATCTGCAGTTTCTCTGGCCCATAAACTGACTGCCAACTACCGACTTCTGTCCGCTTTTTTTGTTGCGAATATGCCTCCTATGGCGTCGCGACTCGAGGCAGGAAAAACCGGCAGGCAGTCGGCAGGCAGGCAGAAGGAGGGGCCCTGTACCAAAGCGGCGGCAAAAAGTGGCAAATGTAATTTAATAAATTAATTACATCAATTAGTTGCTGCATTTTTATTGAAATTGCTGTAAATATTGGGCTAGCCAGCGACCAGTGGCCAGTGGCTGCTGTCTGCCATTCCGCCTGGATTTATGGAGCATTTCTCATCGCTAGGGAGCACACGGCAGCCTAACTTATGCGAAATTTATTCGCTGTGGAATCGGTAGGAGTGTCCCTCCGGCCCGGAGTTAATGAAGGCGCTTTGTATTGATTAGCAGCCGCGCAACGGGCCCAGACCGCCGTCCAAGACAAATGGATTCGAATGGGTTCGGGGGAGCCAAGTTATTAGATCTAAAAAATACAATATTCAAAGAGGGAGAGGGCGGGGGCGGGGGCGAGGAGCACTCAATCGATTTACAGTCCATTATGTCAGTCAAATCCGCAACCTGCCCCAACGCTCGGGATGGCTTTATTTATGGTGTCAAGCGTGAGTGTGGCGGTGTGGTGGGGGGGAGGGTACGTGACTAAACTGCCAGCTACACCATCTGCATAATCCGGCCTGGAATTACATTGGAAAATGCCCAAAAACCAATTGAAACAAAGGCAGCGGCCAGGATAGAACATTGGCTGCATATTGATGTGGTGCGGGGACGGATGGATGGATGCCTGCTGCAGTGTACCATCCAAATCCGAATCCGAATCCACACAACCAAATCCAACCACATTCGTAAGTGCAAATGCAAATGCAGCCAGCGCCCGCCCGTGATTGATTCAGCTGCGTGCTGGATCGTGTTGTGTCGCGCTTTTTGGGGTCAGTGTCAGCGTGAGGTCGGGGCACCTGCACCCGCCTCCACCCGCCTTCACCCGCCTCCTCCCATCTCCGATCACGCACGCAATCCGCATCTTAAGCAGCGCCCTGGGTGTCGGCGGGTGTCGCTCGTATATATTCCAGGCCCACTGCCAGTGCACCGTGTAGTCAGTCAGTCATGACAATGGAACTCAGCTCGACGCTTGCCTGTGTGCTAGCCGCACTCTTTGTTCTGGGCCTGGTCCAGGCGGATGTGGGCGTGGCCCAGCAACAGCAGCGACAGTCGTCCTATCCAGCGGCTGGCTACAAGCCGGCCAGGCAGTTTCCTCTGCCCCAGTCCGCTCGCCTGGTGGCCAACAGCGAGGCACAGGAGGATCTCGACGATGCCGCCGAGGAAGTGAAGGTGCCCGTGTCGAAGGTAGCGACACCTGTGCCCGTTCCAGCGGCAGCACCAGCTCCAGCTCCTGGTGCCGTGCCTGTTCCCGCAGCAGCTCCATTCACACCCACAATCGCCTATTATCCGGCGGGCGCTGTGGGCTTTGTCCATCCAACGGCATATGCCAAGATTATTGCCGCTCCGCAGCTGCCACAAGCGGCCTACGCTAAGATCCTTGCAGCGCCGCAGCTGCCACAAGCGACAGCCGCCTATGTGACTGCGCCCCAGTACTATGCCGCGTACTTTGGCTAAGTCCCCCACTCGGGGGATGGGCAGACGTACCTTAGCCCCCATAGAAATTATTCTAATAAAAGCTTATTGTTACTGTTGAACACACTGACTGGCTCTGGCTCTGGCTGTGGCTCTGACTCCTAGGGGCTGCTGCTTCCCGAATTAATCTTGTTCATAGTTTAATTGCGCGCTTCGCCCGTCTCGGGCTTGGATCTGCTGATCGAAAACCATGTGATTAGGCATGCTCCATCAACATGCCAAATCTGCAAGACGACGACAACGAATCTTGGCTACCAGCTTAGCAGGAAGAACGGACAGACAGACAGAAAACTGCTTGCCGCACGGTAGGCACTGGCACTGGCACTGGCTCTGGCTCTGGCTCTGGCTCTGCATCAGTCCGTCTGCGCAGAGTGGCTGCCTAACGAGCATTTGTGGAGCTTGTGGGGTGAGGGCAGGAGGGGGAGGAGTGGAGAGCTGCTCCGACAATGAGTGAGCAAAGATAATCTATTATGACCGTAACAAGAAATAAATCCCAACTCGGTAATCCATCATTTTACGACTTGGCAATCAAAACAAGGAGTTTAACTAAAAGAGTCTCGGCCTAAAGAGAACGATGGCCTGGCCTGGCCTGGCCCGCAGGACTGACGACGGACTGGCGGACAGTCAGTCCAATAGTTGGCTCTGACTCTGGCCCAATCAACGACAACCAGGCTGGATGGTTTTGCTAACGAACAAGTCGAGAGTCATGTTAACTGTTGGCCAGAACTAGAAGCGCAGCTCAGCCAGAGCCAGCCGAAACCTCTGGCTCTGGCTCTGGCTCTCTGGCCTGTCCTAAGATTGGGCCTGGTCAGGAAACATGCATTTTGGACAGGCTGCTGCGGCTGCGGCTGGTGCTGGTGCCGCATCGCATGCACATTCAGGCCAAATCAAAGGAGCAACTGGTGGAAAGCTGGCTCAATTTACGGCGGCCCCTGACGTGACGACATAGCCACAGTTGGCAGCTTTGGGCCATTTTGGGGGCACCCGACTAAATAGTTGCCAATAATCCGTGTCCAAACTGATCGGGGGCTGCCTTTTATGGCCATGGACGAAAATTAGATGCCAAAATGCAGGCAGCAGATGGCAGGAGAAGCGGAGAACGAGGAGGATGCTTCATTACCGATGCACAAACTTGGGCGTGTGCGTCTCGGTTGATTTGCAACGGTTCTCGGCCAAACATTTTGCATTATTATTGCTTCATCAAGTGTCCAGTCCAGTGCAGTCCAGCAGCAGCAGCCGCAGCAGCAGCAGATGGGGGATTTGAGAAGGCCAGAACGGAATGCCAATCACTGCAGAAACCTAAGCAGTGACTGACTGCCTGCCTGCCCCCAGCGAATCGGTCAAAGGCAAAGCCACAAGACCCACAAGACACACAAGAGACACGACCCGTAAGAGCATTTGGAACTGCTCAAACATTTTTGAAATCGCATTTAGAGGTGAAGGGTGCAACAGTTAGTGGCATATCTGATATCTACCCGGTTCGGTTCGGTTCAGTTCGGGTCGGTCCAGTTCGCTGCCACATGGAACGCAGCCAAAGGGGCTTAGCAAAGCGGCAGGGTAATTAAAAAGAAATATGGGACACACACCCCTTCCACACTGTTGTGGTGTAGCCGTATCAGTTACCAATCAGTCGGGAGTCGGGAGTGTGGGTGGGTGGGTGTTCATATCTGTTTTTACATTGGGGAAAATGTTTTCGAACGTCAGCGCAGTGGAAAATGAAAAACAAGCAGCAGACGCAGTAGCAGTAAATTGAAAAATAACAAAAACGAGCTGCATAAATCCGAATACCGATAGAGCAACACGTATACAGGACGCAAGCATGAGATATATGTACATATCCTCTTTTGGTTTGAAAAGATTTAATGGAGAGTGTTGATATTTTACATATTACCATACATCATATTTACCAGAGCAACAAAACATGAAGAATTTATTTAAAATGCGCGCTCAGCAAAAATTTTGAGGGGCAGCACTGTCACAACGTCATTTTGCAGCACTGAATTTCGCTTCAGATGTGTCAATAATTTGTGCCAATTTGAATATTATGAAACTTGCCAATTTGTTTCGCTTTTCAGGTAAAAAAAGACGGTCCAGTGGTTCAACTATTTAAATAAATTAAGTGGGCTAAGTTCGTTTTTTGCTCGGTATGTATACCAAATTTATGGGGTATACTTTGAACGCAAAAATGAGCAATGTCGGCGGCTAAATTTTAGAAGCTTCCTTTAAAAGCTTGTTTAGCAAAAAGGAAATTTATAAAGTTCCTTAATGGTTTATTGGGCAAAGGATATTAATAGGTATTAATATTGAGATTAACGAACACTGCGATAGTTTCGTTTTACTATCGTTGTTTGGTCCACTGGGTAATAACTTGTTGAATAGGCAACAGAATCGTCCAACTTGTCGCTCTATCGCACGTGGTTGTTGTTGTTATTCTAATTATACAAATCCACACTCAGAAGAACACGACACGCAAGCGTACGCATTAAAACAACTCTACACGTCACCAAAGTTTCTCCCCCCAAAGCGTAGGTAGATCAAATAATCAAATACTCGTATGTTTAATAATTTAATAATTACAGAGAATGCGTCAATTGAAAGGCAAGGTCAAGGAGACGCGCAAACAGAAGAAGGAGCGCAAACTAGATAATGTGGAAATACAGGGAAAAATTCGAACCATTGTTTTGCCGGCCATGGGCGTCATAGCAATACTTCTAGTGCTGTTCGTCTACCTAAAGACGCGGCCTGCAGTCACTGCCTAGTGCAACGATGAACATTCACACCGTCCCATGACCGTTTATAGTCTTAAGTTAATTTATTTTCTGAATTTAAATGTTACCTGTTCAGTGTGCAATCCGTGTCTAAAGTTGTTTGTTGTACAAATATAGTTGTATGCATCGTTAAATGTATTACCTCTCATTAACATGAACATGAGTTGCTGAGTGTAATTCGGAGGATTCCTGAAACGGATTTAGATTAAATTTAGAGTTTGTTTTGTTTTTAGAAAAGTTGTAGCAGTGGTGTTGGGCAACGTTTTTTTTATCACAGCAGGGCTACTTTGAAAAAGAGTTGGCGGCAAAATTTAAATAAAACGAAATCAGCTGCTTGACGTTTCTGATAGTTCATTTTTGCAGGTATTTTGTTTTGTTTTAGATATGGTATTTTTAATTTTTTAATCCAATAAATATTTAAATCTGATATAAAACTAACGAAATATGTTAATTAGTTTTGCCGATTAGCTGTCCAGACAAAGTCTACAATGACCATGACAACCACGAACAGGTTTTATTTTTGGCTGCTTGTGTTTTTGTGAGTGTATCATTTTCACGCTGATAGTAGCGCTGCGCATTTGAACATTTGAACCGAGAAAAATTAAATAATATAAATCGGATATCAAGTGCAGTTTAAATTACACCCTTTCGTAGAGTATTTGCACAACCTGTAAGCAGAGCACGTTATCATCGCTAACTGTGATTATCTAATCTCTGTAGAAAACTAAACGTGAAATCAGCTGTTCGCTCATACATCTGCTCTTGACGTTTGTTACACACACACACGGTCTCACTTACACATAAAACTGGCGTCGTTCGACGGTAAAAGTGGCTTTTATTCGACAATGCTTAAATTTTTGGTGAGTTAAATTTAATAATAATATTAACAGTGGCTGTGCAGGAAAAAGTCCTTTTGTGTGTGCATAAATAAAAAGCGGCAGGATTATGGATACATCGCCAATTTGTGGCTTTTCTTTTTGCGGCGATGACGTTGTGGCCCCCGCGTCTCGTCATCAACAACCTTTTGGCCAAAAAAAACATAGAAATTTGGATATGAGACAAGCGCTTTCAAGGTTATATAACCAGGCGAGCACGGAACCCTTGGCCTAGCCGATCCCAGTTGGATTTTGGAAAAATGTCAGCTGGTACACCTTAAATTACTTTGATTCTTTGGCAAGCGACACAAGTCTGACGAAATTCCTCAAACCAAATTCAATATCGTGCATAAATTTCAACAAAAATGAAGTTGCTTGGACTCGGTGTGCAACTGATGAAGGCCAGATGTGGAGCGGGCACCAACCAGCGCTCCTACAGCTGCTGTCCAGAGATGCAGGACACGATTCCGTATTGCCAAAAAAAGCCATTCTGGAACTTTAAACGAACCATGTTCTTCTCTCTGGTCAGCCAGAAATGGAGGAAAGCGCTTCAATGTAACCCGCCTTAACCCGCTTCCATCTTCTCTTGCAGCTGACCTTTGGAGCCGGAATTTACACGGGCATCTACATATCGCAGAACTATGAGGTACGGCTAACATCACCCTCTTCCCTACTCTCAAATTGCCTCTACTGATAATACCCTATCGTAATCTATTTGCAGGTGCCGCGTGTGGATGATCCCCAAAAACTGGTCCAGAGAATGAACGAAAAGCTACGAGAGCTAATTGACGACAACAAGAAAAAGTAATTCCATATTCGTTATAATCTCTCGGGCGTTGTCGTTCCTTCTGAACACCATCCATCTCCTCGCACTCAAAATCCATAGTTACAATAAAACTTTCGACTGACCTTTAGTTATGGCTATTAATTATTATTTGATGAGGCTCGGAAGGCATCAGAACGAAGTATTGGGAGCGGAGGACAGATCATAGGGGACTACTCATTTACCGAATATATTAGGTTAAAGTTTTAGTCTTACATAAAGTGACGCTTAACGCATTCTAATTACGTTTCCCTCTCCACAGGTCGGCCGCTGAACAGATCGTTCATGACATCAAAAAGGAGGCAAAGAAGATCTTGGATGATTGATTGATATAAAGCGCAATGTTGGGCTTTAAAGTTTAAACAAATTTATCTATGATCCAATAAAGTTACGTTAAATGTGCATATTCGCTACCAGCTATTACAAACTAAACAAAGGATATTCCGCCTCCATAATATTCCAAGCGTGTTTGCGGCTGGACAAAGGCCAGCCAGTCAGAGGCATGTGTGGGCAAGAGGCCCATACTATGGCATTTGTATAGGGCCAGTGCTACGTTGGCCAGGTTGCCGAGGAAGTAGACTATGCGTTGACCCGTGCCCTGGGCTCCTTCGGCCATTTTGGAGGTTACTTGGGTTGTGAACATTGCCTTGATGGGACGCACCAGCATCATGCCGACCATCATAATGGGGAAAATCGATATAGAATTGCCGGACATGTACATGATGAAGAGGTTCATGGGTATCTGCAATGGATCCAAAGGTTATTAGGTTCGGTCTGCAGCCTGTACGTGCACAGTCTGCACTTACATTCTTCAGCGGTCCCAGAGCCAGATCCCATGATTTCTTTATAACCAAACGCTGATCGCGAACCACTTCGGTTTGATTCACCAGTGCACTGGGATTGTAGCCCAGCGGAGATGGAATTTCCGCATTTTTACTGTACGGGAAAAACAAAATCGGGTGTGAAAATAATATCTATTACTGAGCTGCTGTGCCGCACATACCTTCCGTTAAAGTCCAACGCCCACTTGAATTTCTTTGAATTTTGCTTTGCAGACATTTTGAGTTTTTATTTAATTAAATAATTGAAACAAATTTTACAATTCGGGTAGAGGGCACTATCGATAGTATCGATATTTTACTGCTAGTCTCTACTATCGCCGGTTTTGCGACTATCATGATAGTTTGGATTGACTGCTATAAAATACGAAGACAAATTTGTAAACAAACAGGTTGCATCTAATTTTAGCAATGGACAAGTTCCAAAAAGGTTTTAATGCTTTTTTAATAATTATTTCAGCCCGATACTATTACGATAGTATCGATTGTTTTTTCAAAACATTCAAAGTTGATATTCCTGGATTTTGATATTCGGTTTAATATTACTAGCTAGCTGGGACTCTCAGCTACAAACAAATAATTTTATCCGATAGATACAAAAATGTTCTACAAGATTGTCAAGTTTTGAGAGGTCCGTTTTATTGGATTATTTACATATTAAGGTTCAAACAAAAACAATATAAAACGAATATGACGTCGTTTTGTGGCGTTGCCAGACTCGTGCAATTCGTAGTTGCTGCGGGCTGCCATACCATGATATTTTGTGATATGAAATTCGTTAATTTTTATATTCAGTTTAATAAGACTTGATAGTTGGCTCTCTCAGCCCTGAACAAATAATTTTATCCAATTCCTCAATGAATTTTGTTTAGGATTAGCTAGTTTTCAGAACTATTTTTCATTGGATTGTTTACATATTAAGGTTCAAACAAAAGCGGCCAAAGCATAAAACGTAATGTTGACTAAATGTGACGTCAATGTTGCTGGTCAACCAAGTTACTTCGGTGGGTATGGGCTTTTGTATACCTTATTTCTTTTAATTGATGCTAATTTTGTTGTTCCAAGCTCCATTGAAACATTATTTATGATTTTATCCTAGATTGACATGTTTTTTTACCTATTAATGCATATGTTTGTGTTTTACACAAATTGGGGCTGCGTCATGCTTCTTTGCGTCTTGCCGGAGACGCAGTTTTTTTTACATAGGTTAAGCATAGGGCCCTAGTGGTAGCAAAATGTTGCGTCAGTTTCTGATTCATGTGCGTCTATTCGTTATATTCGATTGCTTTAGCTAATTTTTGCGCTTTTCTGCCTATCAGCGCAACTATCACCACTAATAACAACAAAAACTTGTAGATCAAAAATCAAATTTTGGCGCTAAAAATGTATGATTGTGCAAAAAGGTGAAAATATACATAAAATCATTAAATAAAATACTTGAAACTGATTGCATTATTATCATACGAAATTTTTCTGACCCCTTGATGCCATTAAGACACTGCTGGAGACGAACTTCGGTGGTTTTCATAATTTGAAGAAGAACTCCCACAAACTCTACAATGAAATGTCTGAAAATAATATATAAATATGAGAATCAATTCTCTTTCGTCCATTTTCCTGCCGTCTTGCATAATTTTGTTGATTTTCAAAAATTTGAGTTTCTTTCCTTGTCATCAAGCACCCAAATCCAAATTCAAGACGCACGTCTGTCAATGTAAACGCCTTTTCTGCTTCATTGCGTCTATTCCGATATCGATAGCAGACGCGCCCAGTGTAAAAAGGCTATTATATTATGAAATGGCATACATACTGTTTGGTTACGCAGCCAAATAGTGGACAAATGCATAGATCATAGTCAGTGGTGCAGCAGTAGAGTAAATTCCTATTATTGTTCGTTGTTTGCACTGCCCACTGTACTAAATTGTCATCTACGTACATATTCATGCTCCCGCCCGGCAGCAGCCTGTGCAGCCGTTCTCTTTCGCCTCTTCATCTCGCGCCTTTCTTTCTTTCCTTTGCTTTGCTATCACTCTCTCGATCTGTCCCTCTCTCGCTCGCATTAGGGCACGGGCAATTCGCCCCGCCTGCTTTTTGCTTTTAGTCTGGATCTAGCAACCACTGCACTATGGGAACTTTGACCACTTTTTCTGGCCAAAACTCATTTTTCGAAAGTAGTTAAAATAATATATTTGTTGACCTGATATATCCGAATAACATTGATCTTTAATGTTATGCAAAAAAAAGTTAACAGCGCGCGCCACTGTTAAATTAACAGCTGTTAAAGTCAGCTGTTTTCTATCGATAGACGAATGTTGGTGGAAAAATTTGTTTTTTCGTCTTGTAAAAAGGGCTAAAAAGTTATAAATTCATTAATTTAAGTGATTTCTTTACAATTTGTTCGATTCAGACAGGTATGTAATATATGTTTATGTGTTTGAACTGTTAAAATTGTGCTCATAATTATGTTTAATGACTCATTTTTTAACAAGTCTAAATTTGTGACAAAAATGTGTCTTTGAAGAGGCGTACAAAAAAAGTGACGTCTCTTAGAAGCATAGGACTTAATGCATCTTGTAGAAAATTCCATTCTTGTTCAAATGTTCATAGTGGTAATCCGCGACTCTTCGCGTCTTCTATGCAATCTTGATTCTTAGACAAAACCATTAGGACTGCAGTAACGATTTAAACGAAAAAATGTGATTTTTGGAGGTTTGGTCGACCAATTTTAGTTGAGTCATTTCTCCACCGATTTTTATAAACAATGCTTCGATCGACGCCTAATTGATGCATCTCCACACAAAAAATATAAGAGCAAAGGGTACGATTTGTTTTCGACTTTTCTTGAGTTTTTAAAATCAAAATTTTGAAATAAGTACTGAGCAAAACCGATCAATTTTGCATTTGAAATCTTAATATTTTGCAAACGGTAAGCTGTAGCTGCAAGGTGCCCAGGTCATTTTTATAGATACATCTATCATCTTTTCGGAATGTCAAAGTTTATTACAACAAAATGTAAGATACTTGAGTAATCTGCAAAATTAAAGAGCTACCTCTGAAAAAAGTATTAAAAAAAATACCAAAAAGTTTGATTTTGTCGAGTAGTGATATTTACCGATATCCTTGGTTGTCAATAACTGCGACAGTTCAAAAAATCCTAGTGCATTCAAGCGATATAAAAGAAAACAAGATTCTTCCTGTGGGGGTATTTTGCAGAAGAGGGTGCCAAGTTTCAAAATAAAATTTTTTAAATTTTAGATTTAAAATGAGGCCGAAAAGAAAATTTCACGGACGGGTTCGTACTGCAGATACTATTATCTCATCTGTTAACTTTGATAGCAGCATAAAAATGCAAAAATAGCCCCTTCCAACTCAGGTGTTCCGTCTTTTATCAAGCGAGTTCAATCGTTCAGGCAGAGATCCACCGGAGCAGATTAGTTTCGATTAGCCGGCTGAATATCAACACGAATTCTCGTGGATAATGGAGCTCGAAAACGAACTCCATGAGGATTAACAAAAGTTGTGAAAGGAAACCTATTATTTACAATAACATTGGGTTTCTTTTATATTTCTGGTCTCCTGATTAAAATTTTTTGTGAAAATGCTACCAGAAATAATAATTTTCACTTATTTAAAATTGTTTTTAAGGCGTGCCACGCCCTATGGAATAAAATAAAATATTCTCAGCATGTTCCCCAAAAAAAGTAATTTTTTGCCTCTTGAGCTAAAAAAAAAAGTGATTTCTTTATAAAAAAGGAGTTGCCACGCCCATTTTTTCACAATACCTTCATTTTACTATTATAAACTCATATCAAAAAACTAAACCAAAAAATATCGTTTCGTTTGGAAGTTATTAATTATTGCCACAAAAAGTGGTCAAAGTTCCCATAGTGCACTGCACATAGTCTTGGAATCGAGCCATTCAATCCGACAGCCATTTTTATACCCGTACTCAAAAAAGAGTTAAGGGGTATATTAGATTTGTGGTAAAAGTGGATGTGTGTAACATAGAGAAGGAAAATTTTCCGACCCCATAAAGTATATATATTCTTGATCAGCATCAATAGCCGAGTCGATATAGCCATGTCTGTCTGTCCGCCTGTCTGTCTGTCTGTCTGTCTCGATGAGCGCCTAGATCTCAGAGACTAAAAGAGCTAGGGCAACCAAATTTGGTTTCCAGACTCATGTGATATCCCACTGCTACAAGTGTATTTCAAACTTTCGCCCTGCCCCCTTCCGCCCCCACAAAGTACGAAAATCTGTGGCAGACACATTTTTAAAGATACGATAAAACTAAAAGCGCAGTATCGTAGAGAATGCCCATATCTACCAGATTGCCGAATCTGAATCAGATCGGATCATAATTATAGCCAGAATGAAGAAATTAATTTTCAGTTGCTTCCCCTGCCCCCTCCAGCCAACGACCTAGCATTTTCCTTCTCGCTCGCACACTCTGCCGCGTTCAGTGCGCGAGCAACCCCTAGCGGAGGAGATGTAGAATCTAAATGGTACGTGTAGAATCTACATGTTAGATGTAGAATATACATAATATATGTAGATGTAGATAACAGAAGTAGCAAAAAAATGTAAAATGTAAAATTTTTTTTTTAAATTTTAAAATTCTAAAAAAATCATGCCCCAAAATGTAAACACTGACTGAGTACGGGTATAAGTAGAGTCGCGTCCCCAGAAGCGACTCACACGTTCCTTCTCGTTCGGTATTCGGCTGTGCACAAGCAACTAAAACGTTGCTCGCGTCGTCTGCTTTGCGAGCTGCTTGCGGTTCTTGCTGCATTTATTGCAAGCGTTCGTTCTTCTTTGCGGTTATCTTCCCGCTAGGAACGTTTTCTAGCGCCTGCTGCCGAAATGGGTGCGAGGAACGACGGTACAGTGACCGCTGCTGGAAACAGTGTGGCTTTCCTAAAGCGGAAGGCACCAGCGTTATTCCAACGGATGAAGCAGCTAGAAGTTGTCTTGGAGAACGCTTCCCTATTTGACTACTTCATGCTCGTTGGCAGGCTGAAGCAAATCGAGGAGCTGCACGGCACTTTTAAAACCGTGCACAGTGAACTCGAGGAGCTGGACATCGACGAGATTGGGAGTGAACTCGCCGATGACTTTGAGGCGCTGTTTGTGACGCTCGGATGAGGAATCCTATTCAAAGTTAGAAGGCAGCCTCGATTGCATCAACACAGGTGGACTTGCGTCGGATGTGGTTCTTGCTCAGCCTACGACCTCGTTTACGGACCTTCAGGCCTTGTGGGTTCCCTGCAAACGCTTCGTTCCGGCCGATGTTCATCCGAACGAACCCACGCTCTCTGTTGGCGGACGTAATTCTGGGCATCGCGCTGGACCTCAAGCTGTGCTGGGCCCAAGACCATCCCGATATTGGCCTATTGGGGGAGGGCAGAAATTGCTAATCCCTCAGTCATTTCAGGAAATCTTGCTGATCTGGACACATCAATTCCAGTGCTTGGTTTGAATGAGCTATTCTTTTTCGCCTCTTCTTCTTCTGTCGCCGAGCATCACATGACATGGCTCAACTTCAACCGATTGATGTCGGACAACGCGTTGATTCCTTACAGCGAATCTACAGATATCGACGGAAGGAAGATATCAACAACAAGCTTGTCTGCTGAACCCTGTATGCTTTTGAAGGAAGTTTGTTAAAGATCCAGATCTTCAGCGGGGGGAGTATGTTTGGTTACGCAGCCAAATAGTGGACAAATGCATAGATCATAGTCAGTGGTGCAGCAGTAGAGTAAATTCCTATTATTGTTCGTTGTTTGCACTGCCCACTGTACTAAATTGTCATCTACGTACATATTCATGCTCCCGCCCGGCAGCAGCCTGTGCAGCCGTTCTCTTTCGCCTCTTCATCTCGCGCCTTTCTTTCTTTCCTTTGCTTTGCTATCACTCTCTCGATCTGTCCCTCTCTCGCTCGCATTAGGGCACGGGCAATTCGCCCCGCCTGCTTTTTGCTTTTAGTCTGGATCTAGCAACCACTGCACTATGGGAACTTTGACCACTTTTTCTGGCCAAAACTCATTTTTCGAAAGTAGTTAAAATAATATATTTGTTGACCTGATATATCCGAATAACATTGATCTTTAATGTTATGCAAAAAAAAAGTTAACAGCGCGCGCCACTGTTAAATTAACAGCTGTTAAAGTCAGCTGTTTTCTATCGATAGACGAATGTTGGTGGAAAAATTTGTTTTTTCGTCTTGTAAAAAGGGCTAAAAAGTTATAAATTCATTCATTTAAGTGATTTCTTTACAATGGGTTCGATTCAGACAGGTATGTAATATATGTTTATGTGTTTGAACTGTTAAAATTGTGCTCATAATTATGTTTAATGACTCATTTTTTAACAAGTCTAAATTTGTGACAAAAATGTGTCTTTGAAGAGGCGTACAAAAAAAGTGACGTCTCTTAGAAGCATAGGACTTAATGCATCTTGTAGAAAATTCCATTCTTGTTCAAATGTTCATAGTGGTAATCCGCGACTCTTCGCGTCTTCTATGCAATCTTGATTCTTAGACAAAACCATTAGGACTGCAGTAACGATTTAAACGAAAAAATGTGATTTTTGGAGGTTTGGTCGACCAATTTTAGTTGAGTCATTTCTCCACCGATTTTTATAAACAATGCTTCGATCGACGCCTAATTGATGCATCTCCACACAAAAAATATAAGAGCAAAGGGTACGATTTGTTTTCGACTTTTCTTGAGTTTTTAAAATCAAAATTTTGAAATAAGTACTGAGCAAAACCGATCAATTTTGCATTTGAAATCTTAATATTTTGCAAACGGTAAGCTGTAGCTGCAAGGTGCCCAGGTCATTTTTATAGATACATCTATCATCTTTTCGGAATGTCAAAGTTTATTACAACAAAATGTAAGATACTTGAGTAATGTGCAAAATTAAAGAGCTACCTCTGAAAAAAGTATTACAAAAAATACCAAAAAAGTTTGATTTTGTCGAGTAGTGATATTTACCGATATCCTTGGTTGTCAATAACTGCGACAGTTCAAAAAATCCTAGTGCATTCAAGCGATATAAAAGAAAACAAGATTCTTCCTGTGGGGGTATTTTGCAGAAGAGGGTGCCAAGTTTCAAAATAAAATTTTTTAAATTTTAGATTTAAAATGAGGCCGAAAAGAAAATTTCACGGACGGGTTCGTACTGCAGATACTATTATCTCATCTGTTAACTTTGATAGCAGCATAAAAATGCAAAAATAGCCCCTTCCAACTCAGGTGTTCCGTCTTTTATCAAGCGAGTTCAATCGTTCAGGCAGAGATCCACCGGAGCAGATTAGTTTCGATTAGCCGGCTGAATATCAACACGAATTCTCGTGGATAATGGAGCTCGAAAACGAACTCCATGAGGATTAACAAAAGTTGTGAAAGGAAACCTATTATTTACAATAACATTGTGTTTCTTTTATATTTCTGGTCTCCTGATTAAAATTTTTTGTGAAAATGCTACCAGAAATAATAATTTTCACTTATTTAAAATTGTTTTTAAGGCGTGCCACGCCCTATGGAATAAAATAAAATATTCTCAGCATGTTCCCCAAAAAAAAGTAATTTTTTGCCTCTTGAGCTAAAAAAAAAAGTGATTTCTTTATAAAAAAAGGAGTTGCCACGCCCATTTTTTCACAATACCTTCATTTTACTATTATAAACTCATATCAAAAAACTAAACCAAAAAATATCGTTTCGTTTGGAAGTTATTAATTATTGCCACAAAAAGTGGTCAAAGTTCCCATAGTGCACTGCACATAGTCTTGGAATCGAGCCATTCAATCCGACAGCCATTTTTATACCCGTACTCAAAAAAGAGTTAAGGGGTATATTAGATTTGTGGTAAAAGTGGATGTGTGTAACATAGAGAAGGAAAATTTTCCGACCCCATAAAGTATATATATTCTTGATCAGCATCAATAGCCGAGTCGATATAGCCATGTCTGTCTGTCCGCCTGTCTGTCTGTCTGTCTGTCTCGATGAGCGCCTAGATCTCAGAGACTAAAAGAGCTAGGGCAACCAAATTTGGTTTCCAGACTCATGTGATATCCCACTGCTACAAGTGTATTTCAAACTTTCGCCCTGCCCCCTTCCGCCCTCACAAAGGACGAAAATCTGTGGCAGACACATTTTTAAAGATACGATAAAACTAAAAGCGCAGTATCGTAGAGAATGCCCATATCTACCAGATTGCCGAATCTGAATCAGATCGGATCATAATTATAGCCAGAATGAAGAAATTAATTTTCAGTTGCTTCCCCTGCCCCCTCCAGCCAACGACCTAGCATTTTCCTTCTCGCTCGCACACTCTGCCGCGTTCAGTGCGCGAGCAACCCCTAGCGGAGGAGATGTAGAATCTAAATGGTACGTGTAGAATCTACATGTTAGATGTAGAATATACATAATATATGTAGATGTAGATAACAGAAGTAGCAAAAAAATGTAAAATGTAAAATTTTTTTTTTAAATTTTAAAATTCTAAAAAAATCATGCCCCAAAATGTAAACACTGACTGAGTACGGGTATAAGTAGAGTCGCGTCCCCAGAAGCGACTCACACGTTCCTTCTCGTTCGGTATTCGGCTGTGCACAAGCAACTAAAACGTTGCTCGCGTCGTCTGCTTTGCGAGCTGCTTGCGGTTCTTGCTGCATTTATTGCAAGCGTTCGTTCTTCTTTGCGGTTATCTTCCCGCTAGGAACGTTTTCTAGCGCCTGCTGCCGAAATGGGTGCGAGGAACGACGGTACAGTGACCGCTGCTGGAAACAGTGTGGCTTTCCTAAAGCGGAAGGCACCAGCGTTATTCCAACGGATGAAGCAGCTAGAAGTTGTCTTGGAGAACGCTTCCCTATTTGACTACTTCATGCTCGTTGGCAGGCTGAAGCAAATCGAGGAGCTGCACGGCACTTTTAAAACCGTGCACAGTGAACTCGAGGAGCTGGACATCGACGAGATTGGGAGTGAACTCGCCGATGACTTTGAGGCGCTGTTTGTGACGCTCGGATGAGGAATCCTATTCAAAGTTAGAAGGCAGCCTCGATTGCATCAACACAGGTGGACTTGCGTCGGATGTGGTTCTTGCTCAGCCTACGACCTCGTTTACGGACCTTCAGGCCTTGTGGGTTCCCTGCAAACGCTTCGTTCCGGCCGATGTTCATCCGAACGAACCCACGCTCTCTGTTGGCGGACGTAATTCTGGGCATCGCGCTGGACCTCAAGCTGTGCTGGGCCCAAGACCATCCCGATATTGGCCTATTGGGGGGAGGGCAGAAATTGCTAATCCCTCAGTCATTTCAGGAAATCTTGCTGATCTGGACACATCAATTCCAGTGCTTGGTTTGAATGAGCTATTCTTTTTCGCCTCTTCTTCTTCTGTCGCCGAGCATCACATGACATGGCTCAACTTCAACCGATTGATGTCGGACAACGCGTTGATTCCTTACAGCGAATCTACAGATATCGACGGAAGGAAGAACGGCCCCATCAACAACAAGCTTGTCTGCTGAACCCTGTATGCTTTTGAAGGAAGTTTGTTAAAGATCCAGATCTTCAGCGGGGGGAGTATGTTTGGTTACGCAGCCAAATAGTGGACAAATGCATAGATCATAGTCAGTGGTGCAGCAGTAGAGTAAATTCCTATTATTGTTCGTTGTTTGCACTGCCCACTGTACTAAATTGTCATCTACGTACATATTCATGCTCCCGCCCGGCAGCAGCCTGTGCAGCCGTTCTCTTTCGCCTCTTCATCTCGCGCCTTTCTTTCTTTCCTTTGCTTTGCTATCACTCTCTCGATCTGTCCCTCTCTCGCTCGCATTAGGGCACGGGCAATTCGCCCCGCCTGCTTTTTGCTTTTAGTCTGGATCTAGCAACCACTGCACATAGTCTTGGAATCGAGCCATTCAATCCGACACCGACCCGACCCTCCGACACTTGTACCGTCTTGAACCCAGCTAACTCTCCAGCCGACTCGTCATCAACCTAACTCGAACCTTTCGCTATCCCTTTGGCTCTGTATCGCCTTCTATACTGTTTACAACAATAAACCATATTTAATCTGAACAACCATCGTCTCGTTAATGAACATATCGCAAAACAACGCTAGTGAAGAAGCTCACTAGCTCAACACATACATATGTCGATAAATATAGGCAAGCGTATTGGCGGGAGGTTCATAATTTGTTTCATTTGCGTTTTCAACTTTAAGTGCAATGTCTCCTCATCCTGCGTCCAAGCCGAAGCCAAAAATTACTTGCTTTTACTAACAAGTTGTGGAAGTTTGCTTAACTGCTGTGCTGCTTGCTGTTACCTGAGCTGTTGAATGAGATTCTTCAGCATCTTCGCCCCTTTCAGTCGCTTGTTTTTCTGCAGTTGTTTGCATCTGTTTGTATATTGAGCCGTGTCTTGTCGACACTCCTGGGCTTCTCGGCCGGACTCTCTTCCAAGGTCAGATCCACAACGGCATCCCCATCGGTGGGCGACTCGTTCCGAGGCGCCAGCTGTTGTGGCGGTGGCTTGGCCGCGTGGGCAATGGCCAGCTGATGCTCCCGCTCCTGGCGTTCGCGATCGTGCTGTTCGTCCAGCCGTTGTTGCTGCAGAATCCCCAATTCGATGTGCCTGGTGGCCTCCGCCTCGTTGGGGGTCACCTGCTGCGGTGCCACCGTTTGGGACGCCTTTAAGTGCTCGACGTCGTCGCGCATGCAATTTTTTTCCATTTCCTGTTGAGCAAAGAAGAATTAAGACAAAGTGTCGATTCGCCCTGCGGCTCACTCACAAAATCCGCGGCTTGGTTTTCCAGCTGATCGATTTCATTGATCGAAAGATACTCGATGTCATCGATGGTTTCGATGTCGTTGTTGTTTTTCTGCTGCAAAACCAAAGGAAAACATTGTGTTACACGTCGAAGGGGAAATATGGAGCTATCACTGCTGTACGGAGGCAAAGCCTTTGGCCGCTGAAACTTGACGTCTGCAACGGAATTCATTCGGGGATTACGATTCCGTATCCGGGTGTTTGCTGTTGTTGCCAACGTGACCCTTGGCTACTGATTCCCCCAGTGGTGGGCACGAGTGAGTCAAGACACCCATCCACACCCACAGCCACACACCCCCATCTAACGCTAGGCATATTCCTCACTCACCACATTGTGGCCTACAACGGGGGAGAAATGACGATCCCGTGACGCTGTCTTGTCGACACTCCTGGGCTTCTCGGCCGGACTCTCTTCCAAGGTCAGATCCACAACGGCATCCCCATCGGTGGGCGACTCGTTCCGAGGCGCCAGCTGTTGTGGCGGTGGCTTGGCCGCGCGGGCAATGGCCAGCTGATGCTCCCGCCGTTCGCGCCGGGTCACCTGCTTCGGTGCCTCCGTTTGGGACGTCTTTAAGCGCTCGACGTCGTCGCCCGGTGGTTTTTTTTCCATTTCCTGTTGAGCAAAGAAGAATTAAGACAAAGTGTCGATTCGCCCTGCGGCTCACTCACAAAATCCGCGGCTTGGTTTTCCAGATGATCGATTTCATTGATCGAAAGATACTCGATGTCATCGATGGTTTCGATGTCGTTGTTGTTTTTCTGCTGCAAAACCAAAGGAAAACATTGTGTTACACGTCGAAGGGGAAATATGGAGCTATCACTGCTGTACGGAGGCAAAGCCTTTGGCCGCTGAAACTTGACGTCTGCAACGGAATTCATTCGGGGATTACGATTCCGTATCCGGGTGTTTGCTGTTGTTGCCAACGTGACCCTTGGCTACTGATTCCCCCAGTGGTGGGCACGAGTGAGTCAAGACACCCATCCACACCCACAGCCACACACCCCCATCTAACGCTAGGCATATTCCTCACTCACCACATTGTGGCCTACAACGGGGGAGAAATCACGATCCCGTGACGCTGTCTTGTCGACACTCCTGGGCTTCTCGGCCGGACTCTCTTCCAAGGTCAGATCCACAACGGCATCCCCATCGGTGGGCTACTCGTTCCGAGGCGCCAGCTGTTGTGGCGGTGGCTTGGCCGCGCGGGCAATGGCCAGCTGATGCTCCCGCTCCTGGCGTTCGCGCTCGTGCTGTTCGTCCAGCCGTTGTTGCTGCAGAATCCCCAATTCGATGTGCCTGGTGGCCTCCGCCTCGTTGGGGGTCACCTGCTGCGGTGCCACCGTTTGGGACGCCTTTAAGTGCTCGACGTTGTAACGAACCATGGGTCTACCCATGGCTCGCCACAAACGGCGGAGAGGCAGCACATCCACTCTGGCGGAAGATAAGTAAGAAACTGATCTACACAGAGCTGGCGCCCCATGGCTCTAACCACGGTATGCCCCAAATAGCGGTGGGTCAGCACTCGAAGCGACATTTCGTAATTAATAAACCACTCTACACATTTATGTCCACACAACAATTTTAAATTTCGTAATTAATAAACCACTCTACACATTTATGTCCACACCACAATTTTAAAACCACCCCACCTCTTGGGACATTTCACAAGTGGCGCCCGAGCAGGGACTTTTTGGTGACTTTAAGGTAACTAACACCTTGATACGGAGCTTTGTGGAGTAAAGACCCACGGCCACCGAAAGAGACTAGGCTAGCGAGGATCAATAACCGCCAAGCACAAAAACCCCGCCCACACTAAATCCGGTCGCGAACAAGTAGTGCCGCAGTGAAAGTATCAAACAGAAGTGCTACCGCGCAGAAATACAACCAAACCAAACGTAAGTCAGCACCCATAGTCGCAGAAACACACCATGGAAGGCCACGGAGACGATCGGCTCAACGAAATTTACCCGGAGGGAAACCTTACCAACCCAGGAGTCACCACCGGCTGGATTTACAAACTCCGTCGAGACGAGCTGGAGGCCCTTGCCGAGGAATTCGGTTTTGGCACCGAAGGAACGGTCGAGGAACGACGAAAGAGGTTCGCCGCGTTAGTAGCCGGAACCCTCTCGCAGGACGCCTGGGTCCGACTGGGAGACCTCGAACGACAATACGCCAGACGCTCCAAGTCGCCCATGCCCACCACTCCTGGGAAGGCTGACCAGCGGAAAACCGACCCAAAAGCCGGGTTACAAGTCCCCACAGCGGCCGAATACAGCACACCCTGCCCACCACGCATCGTAACGCCAGCCGATCTGCCCAGACCTCCAGTTACGGAGACCAGCCGCTCGCCCACCCAGAGGATCGTGCCAGCCATGGACTCTTCCACCGCCCACATCGCGGAACAGATTCGGAAATGGGGAATCAGGTTCGACGGACAGGACGATCCACTCGCGTTTCTGGAACTACTCGAGGAACGAGCTCTCTCATATGGGGTGGACGCGAATCAGCTGCCCCGAGCCATGACAGAACTTCTCACTGATCGGGCCAGTCGCTGGTACCGCACTAGCCAACTACAAGGCAGCTCATGGGCCTATTTCCGCCAAGAATTCTTGACTTTCTTCTTGCCGCCACGGTACTTCGAGCAATTGGAAGACCGAATCCGGGCCCGCAAGCAAGCAAGAGGAGAATTGTTCAAGGATTACCTCCTCGAGATAAGGCTACTCATGCACCACGCCGGGTACGACGGCGCCAAGGAGTTGAACAGGATCTACGACAACGCCCTGCCATGTATGTGCGGCGACACGAACTCCAAAGCTTGGCTCAGCTCACAATGTTGGCTACCGAGTTCGAGAGCATCCAAGACTGGACCCTCCCAGCTCTCGCGCCCCCGCAACACGCAACAAGATACGCAAGGCCGACTACAGAACAGAGGAACGACGACTCGAACCGGACGCCATTTTGGAGACCACATTGGGAGTCGACAGACGCACCAGGCAGTCCACCAGCCCCAACACACGATACTGCACCAGGCAGTCCATCAGCCCAAACACAAGACACTGCACCAGGCAGTCCACCAGCCCCAACACACGACACTGCACCGGGCAGTCCACCAGCCCCAAATACACGGCACCCAGTACACCGGCTCCAAGGCCAACCAACCAGATACACGAGCAAAAGTCATCGTAACAAAATAAGTCAATAAAGAAACGTCAACAGAATACCAACCACGCTTTTGAAGTCATTTTCGACGGCTAGAACACTCCCCCTGTCGCCTACCTCTTTCACGATCAGGCCACTCCAACCCGAGAAGTCACCTACAATCTACAAATTTTCTTGTAGCGGACCCTGGACAGACTGACGCATATCCCAGCCTGAAATAGGATCCTCACAACGTCGTCGCGCATGCAATTTTTTTCCATTTCCTGTTGAGCAAAGAAAGATTAAGACAAAGTGTCGATTCGCCCTGCGGCTCACTCACAAAATCCGCGGCTTGGTTTTCCAGCTGATCGATTTCATTGATCGAAAGATACTCGATGTCATCGATGGTTTCGATGTCGTTGTTGTTTTTCTGCTGCAAAACCAAAGGAAAACATTATGTTACACGTCGAAGGGGAAATATGGAGCTATCACTGCTGTACGGAGGCAAAGCCTTTGGCCGCTGAAACTTGACGTCTGCAACGGAATTCATTCGGGGATTACGATTCCGTATCCGGGTGTTTGCTGTTGTTGCCAACGTGACCCTTGGCTACTGATTCCCCCAGTGGTGGGCACGAGTGAGTCAAGACACCCATCCACACCCACAGCCACACACCCCCATCTAACGCTAGGCATATTCCTCACTCACCACATTGTGGCCTACAACGGGGGAGAAATCACGATCCCGTGACGCTGTCTTGTCGACACTCCTGGGCTTCTCGGCCGGACTCTCTTCCAAGGTCAGATCCACAACGGCATCCCCATCGGTGGGCTACTCGTTCCGAGGCGCCAGCTGTTGTGGCGGTGGCTTGGCCGCGCGGGCAATGGCCAGCTGATGCTCCCGCCGTTCGCGCCGGGTCACCTGCTTCGGTGCCTCCGTTTGGGACGTCTTTAAGCGCTCGACGTCGTCGCCCGGTGGTTTTTTTTCCATTTCCTGTTGAGCAAAGAAGAATTAAGACAAAGTGTCGATTCGCCCTGCGGCTCACTCACAAAATCCGCGGCTTGGTTTTCCAGCTGATCGATTTCATTGATCGAAAGATACTCGATGTCATCGATGGTTTCGATGTCGTTGTTGTTTTTCTGCTGCAAAACCAAAGGAAAACATTATGTTACACGTCGAAGGGGAAATATGGAGCTATCACTGCTGTACGGAGGCAAAGCCTTTGGCCGCTGAAACTTGACGTCTGCAACGGAATTCATTCGGGGATTACGATTCCGTATCCGGGTGTTTGCTGTTGTTGCCAACGTGACCCTTGGCTACTGATTCCCCCAGTGGTGGGCACGAGTGAGTCAAGACACCCATCCACACCCACAGCCACACACCCCCATCTAACGCTAGGCATATTCCTCACTCACCACATTGTGGCCTACAACGGGGGAGAAATCACGATCCCGTGACGCTGTCTTGTCGACACTCCTGGGCTTCTCGGCCGGACTCTCTTCCAAGGTCAGATCCACAACGGCATCCCCATCGGTGGGCTACTCGTTCCGAGGCGCCAGCTGTTGTGGCGGTGGCTTGGCCGCGCGGGCAATGGCCAGCTGATGCTCCCGCTCCTCGCGTTCGCGCTCGTGCTGTTCGTCCAGCCGTTGTTGCTGCAGAATCCCCAATTCGATGTGCCTGGTGGCCTCCGCCTCGTTGGGGGTCACCTGCTGCGGTGCCACCGTTTGGGACGCCTTTAAGTGCTCGACGTCGTCGCGCATGCAATTTTTTTCCATTTCCTGTTGAGCAAAGAAAGATTAAGACAAAGTGTCGATTCGCCCTGCGGCTCACTCACAAAATCCGCGGCTTGGTTTTCCAGCTGATCGATTTCATTGATCGAAAGATACTCGATGTCATCGATGGTTTCGATGTCGTTGTTGTTGTTCTGCTGCAAAACCAAAGGAAAACATTGTGTTACACGTCGAAGGGGAAATATGGAGCTATCACTGCTGTACGGAGGCAAAGCCTTTGGCCGCTGAAACTTGACGTCTGCAACGGAATTCATTCGGGGATTACGATTCCGTATCCGGGTGTTTGCTGTTGTTGCCAACGTGACCCTTGGCTACTGATTCCCCCAGTGGTGGGCACGAGTGAGTCAAGACACCCATCCACACCCACAGCCACACACCCCCATCTAACGCTAGGCATATTCCTCACTCACCACATTGTGGCCTACAACGGGGGAGAAATCACGATCCCGTGACGCTGTCTTGTCGACACTCCTGGGCTTCTCGGCCGGACTCTCTTCCAAGGTCAGATCCACAACGGCATCCCCATCGGTGGGCGACTCGTTCCGAGGCGCCAGCTGTTGTGGCGGTGGCTTGGCCGCGCGGGCAATGGCCAGCTGATGCTCCCGCCGTTCGCGCCGGGTCACCTGCTTCGGTGCCTCCGTTTGGGACGTCTTTAAGCGCTCGACGTCGTCGCCCGGTGGTTTTTTTTCCATTTCCTGTTGAGCAAAGAAGAATTAAGACAAAGTGTCGATTCGCCCTGCGGCTCACTCACAAAATCCGCGGCTTGGTTTTCCAGCTGATCGATTTCATTGATCGAAAGATACTCGATGTCATCGATGGTTTCGATGTCGTTGTTGTTTTTCTGCTGCAAAACCAAAGGAAAACATTGTGTTACACGTCGAAGGGGAAATATGGAGCTATCACTGCTGTAAGGAGGCAAAGCCTTGGGCCGCTGAAACTTTACGCCTGCAACGGAATTCATTCGGGGATTACGATTCCGAATCCGGGTGTTTGCTGCTGTTGCCAAACAGTTTCGCGATTGTAGGTTGCTTTAGCTTGAAATTGTTTTGAGTGCGGACAGCGAGCGACTGCTTTGGAGGGGTTCCGTTGGGCGTCTTCAAAACGTGATCCTTGGCTACTGATTCCCCCCAGTGAGTGGGCGGGGCTATTTATAAGGCACGAGTGAGTCAAGACACCCATCCACACCCACAGCCACACACCCCCATCTAACGCTAGGCATATTCCTCACTCACCACATTGTGGCCTACAACGGGGGAGAAATCACGATCCCGTGACGCTGTCTTGTCGACACTCCTGGGCTTCTCGGCCAGACTCCCTTCCAAGGCCAGATCCAAAACGGCATCCCCATCGGTGGGCGACTTGTTCCGGGGCGCCAGCTCTTGTGGCGGTGGCTTGGCCGCGCGGGCCTCGGCCTCGTTGGGGGTCACCTGCTGCGGTGCCACCGTTTGGGACGCCTTTAAGTGCTCGACGTCGTCGCGCATGCAATTTTTTTCCATTTCCTGTTGAGCAAAGAAAGATTAAGACAAAGTGTCGATTCGCCCTGCGGCTCGGTTTTCCAGCTGATCCATGTCATTGATCGAAAGACACTCGATGTCATCGATGTCGTTGTTGTTGTTCTGCTGCGGCGCCTGTACGCTGGGATTGGTGCAGTTCGCGGGACACATCATGAAATTAAAGGATTGAAATTTTAAAAAGCTCAAAACTACATCTAAATGGATCGTCTGGCTCAGGTTTTTACCCAGCAGGACGAAGAATTATTGAAAATTTTAGAAAAATCGAAAATCCGAAAATGTACGGTACTAACTTGTTGGTACACTTACTTGCTTTTTGGCTTCCGCTTGGACGACATTGCACTTGAACTTGAAACGCAAATGAAAAGAATGCCGAAACTCGCGCCAATACAGGTGTCAAACCATCGAGGGTACTATCGATAGTATCGATATTTTGCTGGTAACCTCTACGATCAGCCATCGATCATGATCATGATCATGATAGTATCGAGCTACAGTCGTTGCGCTTTTGATATGTTTGGATCGGTTGCTATAAAATACGAAGACACATTTGTAAACGAATCGACAGGTGGCATCTAATTTTTACAATGGACAAGTTCCTAAAAGGTTTCAATGGTTTTTTAATAATTATTAGAGCTATCACGATAGTATCGATTGTTTTTTCAAAACATTCAATATCAACTATTCCTCGATTTTGATATTCCGTTTAATATTACTAGCTAGCTGGCCCTCTCAACACTAAACAAATAATTTTATCCGATAGATACATAAATTTTTTACAAGATTGGCATGTTTTCAGAAGTCTTTTTTATTGGACTATTTACATATTAAGGTTCAAACAAAAACGTCAATGTTGCTGGTCAACCAAGTTACTTCGGTGCGTATGGGCTTTTGTATACCTTATTTCTTTTAATTGATGTTAAATGTTTTGTTCCAAGCTCCATTGAAACATTATTTATGATTTTATCCTAGATTGACATGTTTTTTTACCTATTAATGCATATGTTTGTGTTTTATAGGCTGTTTACATTGGGGCTGCGTCATGCTTCTTTGCGTCTTGCCGGAGACCAGTTTTTTTTACATAGGTTAAGCATAGGGCCCTAGTGGTAGCAAAATGTTGCGTCAGTTTCTGATTCATGTGCGCCTATTCGATATATTCGATTGCTTTAGCTAATTTTTGCGCTTTTCTGCCTATCAGCGCAACTATCACCACTAATAACAACAAAAACTTGTAGATCAAAAATCAAATTTTGGCGCTAAAAATGTATGATTGTGCAAAAAGGTGAAAATATACATAAAATCATTAAATAAAATACTTGAAACTGATTGCATTATTATCATACGAAATTTTTCTGACCCCTTGATGCCATTAAGACACTGCTGGAGACGAACTTCGGTGGTTTTCATAATTTGAAGAAGAACTCCTACAAACTCTACAATGAAATGTCTGAAAATAATATATAAATATGAGAATAAATTCTCTTTCGTCCATTTTCCTGCCGTCTTGCATAATTTTGTTGATTTTAAAAAATTTGTGTTTCTTTCCTTGTCATCAAGCACCCAAATCCAAATTCAAGACGCACGTCTGTCAATGTAAACGCCTTTTCTGCTTCATTGCGTCTATTTCGATATCCAACAACAAGTTGTGGAAGTTTGCTTAACTGCTGTGCTGCTTGCTATTACCTGAGCTGTTGAATGAGATTCTTCAGCATCTTCGCCCCTTTCAGTCGCTTGTTTTTCTGCAGTTGTTTGCATCTGTTTGTATATGTTGAACAATTTGATTTCATTTATTTGGTTTCAAAATATGCTTTCAAAATATAATAATATACACCGCACTCAGCTAGAACTCTGCTTAAAACAAAGAAAACAAAAATAAGGCATAAACAGAAACGGCAGCCAGATTACAGACTTCAGGATACTATTTACATTTTCTTCGGCAGCTGCACGGGCGGCAGCCAGGTGTAAAAGAGAATGTAGCCGGCACTCGATACGACTTTCGACGTGTCCAGCTCCGAAACCACTTGATCGTCAAACTTATACCAGCGTCCGTTATTGGCGCTCTTGCAGAAGGCCGTGTAGTGGCCGCCCTCCATGGTGCCGTAGTGATTCGAGGCGGCATACAGCTGATAAGTCTTGGGCGTCATAGCACGCACCTCTGCGCCTCCAATATACGGACGCATTTCCAGGTTCTGCAGGGGAAATCGCAGATTGTTTTCCTTCTTGGCATAGGCACCCGGGGATCTGGGATCCGCATAGAAGCTAAGGTGGAAAGATGAATGAATAGGGAATGGATCATTTGCCGCGTCTACTTACCGCTTCAAATGCACCACCAGCATGGTCGGCAGCTTGGATATATCCAGCTTCTTGATTGCATCCCGCTTCGTCTTGCAATTGGGACAATTCCAGCCGTGGATGCGCCCCCCACTGAAGTACATGTCCATGCACTGGTTCAGCTGGCACTCGTTGGTGTCCGGCGGCAGCTCGAGGCTGAGATTCGAGAAGCAATCGTAGGTGGCCGACTCCTTGTGGCAGACCACGCACTTGACGGTGCTCTTCATTTGTCCATAGAATAAATGCAATATAACGCTCTCCTTGGCCTTGGTGAAATTCAGCCAAGCCTTTTCTCCCGCGTCGCTCGTATTCCGCATCCGCGTCGCATCGAGCGTCTGCAGATCAGAGTGCAGCCAGTCCATCAGTATGGTGAGGAACTCGTGCGAATCCTGCTGATCAATGCCGCAAAAGGTCTTCTGGTACTGCCCCACCACACTCTGCAAGAGCCAAGAAGTCATGAGGTAGAAGGGTGATGTTTCCCAAATTTTACCAAAGCTTACCCTCAGATCCCGACTGGCCACCCACTTGTATTGGCCATTCCACAGGTTCTTGAGGAGAGCTGCCACCTCCTCGATGACCTGGCCATTCGTCTTGCTGCTGCGATTGATGTACTTCTTGTATACGTCCCATGTGCAGTACTCCATCAGATGGGGCGTGTTGCTCAGGCACTGCAGTATGCTGTTCATGTAGCAGTTATTCCCCAGGTTCTTCAATCCCGTGAGACCCTTTCCCTGCAGAATACAAGAAAAGAGATTAACGATTAACGATTGGAAGACCCAAAACCAAAGGAAAACATTGTGTTACACGTCGAAGGGGAAATATGGAGCTATAAATGCTGTAAGGAGGCAAAGCCTTGGGCCGCTGAAACTTTACGCCTGCAACGGAATTCATTCGGGGATTACGATTCCGAATCCGGGTGTTTGCTGCTGTTGACAAACAGTTTCGCGATTGTAGGTTGCTTTAGCTTGAAATTGTTTTGAGTGCGGACAGCGAGCGACTGCTTTGGAGGGGTTCCGTTGGGCGTCTTCAAAACGTGATCCTTGGCTACTGATTCCCCCCAGTGAGTGGGCGGGGCTATTTATAAGGCACGAGTGAGTCAAGACACCCATCCACACCCACAGCCACACACCCCCATCTAACGCTAGGCATATTCCTCACTTACCACATTGTGGCCTACAACGGGGGAGAAATCACGATCCCGTGACGCTGTCTTGTCGACACTCCTGGGCTTCTCGGCCAGACTCCCTTCCAAGGCCAGATCCAAAACGGCATCCCCATCGGTGGGCGACTCGTACCGGGGCGCCAGCTCTTGTGGCGGTCGCTTGGCCGCGCGGGCCTCCGCCTCGTTGGGGGTCACCTGCTGCGGTGCCACCGTTTGGGACGTCTTTAAGCGCTCGACGTCGTCGCGCATGCAATTTTTTTCCATTTCCTGTTGAGCAAAGAAAGATTAAGACAAAGTGTCGATTCGCCCTGCGGCTCACTCACAAAATCCGCGGCTTGGTTTTCCAGCTGAGGGATGTCATTGATCGAAAGACACTCGATGTCATCGATGTCGTTGTTGTTGTTCTGCTGCGGCGCCTGTACGCTGGGATTGGTGCAGTTCGCGGGACACATCATGAAATTAAAGGATTGAAATTTTAAAAAGCTCAAAACTACATCTAAACGAATCGTCTGGCTAAGTTTTTACCCAGCAGGACTTGTTGGTACACTTACTTGCTTTTTGGCTTCCGCTTGGACGACATTGCACTTGAACTTGAAACGCAAATGAAAAGAATGCCGAAACTCGCGCCAATACAGGTGTCAAACCATCGAGGGTACTATCGATAGTATCGATATTTTGCTGGTAACCTCTACGATCAGCCATCGATCATGATCATGATAGTATCGAGCTACAGTCGTTGCGCTTTTGATATGTTTGGATCGGTTGCTATAAAATACGAAGACACATTTGTAAACGAATCGACAGGTGGCATCTAATTTTTACAATGGACAAGTTCCTAAAAGGTTTCAATGGTTTTTTAAGAATTATTAGAGCTATCACGATAGTATCGATTTTTTTTCAAAACATTCAATATCAACTATTCCTCGATTTTGATATTCCGTTTAATATTACTAGCTAGATGGCCCTCTCAACACTAAACAAATAATTTTATCCGATAGATACATACATTTTTTACAAGATTGGCATGTTTTCAGAAGTCTTTTTTATTGGACTATTTACATATTAAGGTTCAAACAAAAACGGCCAAAGCATAAAACGTAAATGTTGACTAAATGTGACGTCAATGTTACTGGTCAACCAAGTTACTTCGGTGCGTATGGGTTTTTGTATACCTTATTTCTTTTAATTGATGTTAAATGTTTTGTTCCAAGCTCCATTGAAACATTATTTATGATTTTATCATAGATTGACATGTTTTTTACCTCTTAATGCATATTTTTGTGTGTTTATATATACATTTATCGCGGTTCTGATACCTATTATTGGTACCCGTGAGCTACAAAATTTTCGTTGATGTCTTTAAAAAAGATACTGAGTAGTTTCTGCATTAATTGGAGACTGAAATTACAAACAATATCTCAAGTCCATAATATCCATTTTCCCAAGGTATGCAGATTGTTGCTCATTTAGTGCCAAAGTTGTACAACAATGCTGCTAGTTCATTTCCCCATGTTGCTGAAATTTTCCCATACAAATCAAATGCATGCTGCCACACCACGAAAATGAGGGGAAAGTCTCCACCAAAACACTCTCTTCTCCACTGAAAAGAGAGCAAATTTTGAAAACTCTCCACGAATTGAGAGCGAAAAATGTCAGTATTTTTGGTGCGCTAAATTAAGTTTGGCGGTCAATTTGAATATTAGACAGTGGGTTAATATGTTCATGATCGGAAATCTTATTTCTCGACTTTGAAATTCGGTTTCATATTCCTAGCCAGCTGTGGATCATTGTCGACGGTCAATTTGAAATGTGTCTTAATATATTGAAAAATAAATAATTCACTTGAATTGTTTTGTCGAGTGAGACTAGAACCTCAGAAACCGAGAAAAAATAGCTTAAGATCTATTTAATCAGGTTAGTAACCAGTAATTGCCCCCTCGCCAAGAACTGACTGGCCACGGAGGAAGTGCAGACCGAGACGAACGAAACAAAAAATGGTGCATTTCACGTATTATAAAAATGTCCAGCCGGTTTTATTTATTTAAATTTTATTTAGAATTACCTTTTAAATAGTACGTTTTCCGTTTTAATATGGTTTTATGTATATGCGTGTGTGTTTGTTTTATGGTTTTTCATTTGTATGCCAAGCGACGACACGAAACGAAAGTGTTACAAATTAAAATGGTTTTTTGTTGTTTATTACTTCTCATTAATATTACTTTTATATTTATAAAATTAAAAAGAAATATATATTGATGAGGGCGGGGAGAGGGAGGGGACAAAAATAACTTAAAAAAGACATTTTTATACCATATACTTTAGTGTTTCCATTTCTTTTGCGATTGGTTGGGGTTTCTCTTTTAATCGTTTCGTTTTTAAACATCCAATAATTATGTATATAAATTTAAATTAAATTATAGCGTTCTTTTATATGCTGTTTGAAAAGTTCGGTTCTTGCAATTTCAACTTTATGTTTTGTAAACGGACAGAAAGGAGGAGCCTTTTAAGTTATGCGAAGAACTCTGCTCTTGTTGTTGCTGCTGCTGCTGTTGTTGTTCATTCTTGATGAAGATTTCCACCGTTTTCCTGTGTCTGTCTGTTGGTTGGTGTTTCTGACGTTGATGCTGGTTGTTTCTGCTTTGCTTGAAATCAAAGTTAGTGTGTATTTATCTTGTTGTGGTTGTAGTTTTATGGTGTGTTTAATTAGCGATTAGCATTCTTCAGCTGATTGGACAACCAGTCGAGTCCCTCGTAGAGTCCATCGCCGCTAGTTGCACACGTCGCTTGAATGTACCAGTTGCGGTTTCTGAGTGAGTGCAAACCGAGCTTGTCGGTAATTTCAGCCGCATTCATTGCATTTGGCAGATCCTACAAAGATACAACAACAACAAAAATGGGAGATTACATTAGTATTTTCAATAATTTCCAACAAATATTCTTGACTATAAATTGGCATATCAGTCCCGTCTTGAAACAAAATAAACTTTGAATAATCATAGTATGAATCATAACAAGTTATTAACATCATCTAGGAAGAGTTTCTGGCCCACATAATAAACCAAAGTGCACAGCACATTGCTCCTATCGGCAGGCATATGTACATATGTCTGCAACTGCCTTATCAACGCATGTGTACATTTTTCACACATATTCGTTAATGGAACTCAAAATTTGTCACTGCTTTGGTGTGTTATGTGGCGACAACCGATTCGGTTCGTCTTGCGCTTCACATGCTTACCTGTTTGTTGGCGAATATTAGTAAGACTGCATCCCGAAGCTCGTCCTCCGCCAGCATGCGCATCAATTCCTCTCTCGCCTCACCGATACGCTCTCGGTCATTGCTGTCAACGACGAAGATAAGACCCTGTAATTAACCAAAAGGGATTCAAATTAGTGGATCTGCATAGAATTTTAGCTAAGGATCTTTTGGGAGTACATATTGACAAATCAGTCCCGTCTTGAAACAAAATAAACTTTGAATAATCATAATATGAATCATAACAAGTTGTTAACATCATCTAGAATGGGGGGGTCTGTGCTGCGATAGATGCCAAGATCCAGACACTTACTTGTGTATTTTGGAAGTAATGCCTCCACAATGGACGAATTTTGTCTTGGCCGCCCACATCCCACACTGTAAAGCTAATATTCTTGTATTCTACAGTCTCCACATTGAAACCTAGAGAGAGCATCGATGGGGGAAGAGGATAAAACATACAGAATAAGTACCAGAGAATAGTTGTAGTTGCTAGCTATGTAGTTTCACTTACCAATGGTAGGTATCGTTGTAACAATTTCGCCTAATTTGAGTTTGTACAGAATTGTGGTTTTACCAGCGGCATCCAAACCGACCATCAATATTCTCATTTCCTTTTTGCCAAAGAGGCCTTTAAATAGATTGGCGAATACATTTCCCATAGTTGCTTGCTTGTCTTTCGATTCTTTTGATTGAAGGAAAAGGAAATCGGTTCTGCTGCTGCTGTTGGCCTTCTTGCTTGGCTGGAATTATTACAAGTTCAAATCCGAGTTGCAAATGCTGGTGAAAATATGCAAACTCTGGACTTGTGTGCTTGGACTTGGAGAATCTGTAAATAAACCAAACAAAATAGATGTTTTAATGAACCATCATTGCTGGCTAGGGTTATCGGTCCGTAAACTGAAACTGATCCGAATGACAAATAAAACAAACGATGTTGTGATTGCCTGGCATTGCCTTTTGTTTGGCTTAATCGTTACCCCCAAGCTGACGTGTTGATAGCTTCCATAACTGAGTCACAACGGACATCAGCTTTGCTTTTGTAACTTTTGAGAAAGTCCGGCGCTTCTCTCTTTGGGAATATCTGACATAGTACAAGTATAATTTGTTGCCCCTAATTTCAATATCCTGCCCGCTGCTCGTGGGTTGCTCTTTGCGGCTAGCTGCGAACTTCGATGTCGGCGAGTGCCGCCGTGCTGATAAGATATCGATTTTTGTTGTTGGCAGGCGATGACGAGGCGGCGGCACTGCAAGAGGGTCGCCTTTTCCCTCCCCGTCCCATTCACGAAACGTGTAAACTGGAATGCGCGTAAAATGATAAAGCCAGAGGCGAGAGGCTAGATGGAAATTTGCAATCTCAGCGACGGAACTGAGGCTATACGCTCTAAAATCTGCGGTGAGTCACCCGGCGACCAGCTACAGAGTCCAAGTGGCTTTGTTTGTGTGTTACAGCAGTCTCTCCTGCTCCAATATGCAATTCAATTAAAGTTTTAATTAAAGAACCGAAGACGTTGCCCCCATCGTCGCACTCCACCCCGCGCACGAACAGAGCAAAGCAAAGCGTTGCCAACGAAACATAATGCGCAAATAGAGAAGCAACATCACGCAATTTCCGATACACTAAAATTTAGTGATAATTACCAAAGTTTTGTGTTTATGTTGCTTCGAATCAAATAATTAAAATGAAGAAATGAACGGTAGAAAACTACACGTAGCAACTTTTATTTGCCAAGCGACGACGAGAAGCGAACACCCTGCACGCACACACTCACACGCCCATGAGCCACACTCTAGGGTTGCCTATTACGTTGTTCGAGTCGGACCGGACGCCCCCTCTGCCTTACAATTAATTCCCCGATTGCAGAGGATTTCAGAATAGCCAGGATAGTAGATGTACATATTTAGTTTTCCATTTCGGTAAATCACAAATTAGACGCAGAGAGAGCCATTGCTCTGAAACTTATACGTGGTTAGTGTGCGTCTGTGCGAGTGACGTATGCTTTTTTTCTCCCTTTGAGGTTGGTGAAATGCGACGGCGGCAAGGCCTTGTTTCTCTAAATGCAGTGCAATATTCAGTGTATCCTGCACTAGTGTCAATGAATCCCGGTGGGGATTTGTCCAACTGCACATTACACGTTTAATTTACCGATTAATTGAGCTTCTTTTGTGGATTTTTCTTTGATTAAATTTTCTCTGCTGCCAAACACACCACACACCGAATAGTGAAGAGAAATTTGATGATGGGAAAAATATCGATATGGGGAATGTGTGGCAGGCGATAAGTTTACTAATTCACTTATCAAGGGGCCAAAGTCGAGGAAAATGTAAAAATTATATAATACTTTGACCGAATGTCCGATAAGAAGTAAACAAACAATTATAATTAAGGAACTGTGGCAGTTTGAAGGTCCCAAGCCAATAAACAATTCTCGGACGATACATTTTGGGCGATTTCCAATACTATTATCCACCAACTCCCCACAGCGGTATAAGTTCTATGTGTGCGTGTGCACACTAATACTAGCACAACATTGTCCACATTTTGAAGCAAAGAAAGGAAATAAATCCATTGTTTCTCATATACTACCCCTGATTTCGACAAAAAAGCACATACGCACCAACTAATTGAGTCAAATGCACACAAATTTGAGCGGAAATTTTATAAATTTCAGCTTGGAAATGTCGAAAATCACAGAGCAAAATAAAACTTGACCGAGAATTCACTTGCCGTCGAAAAAACTGCACACTCACCAACATAAACGTTGCCGCATGGCGTGTGTTAGAGTGGGACAACTATGTTGCGGATGGGCCTATGCTGTGAAATGCTGCCACGTCTCTTCTTCTCTCTAGTGCTGGGAAAATTGAAAATATCGAAATGTACATATACACAAATGATAGATATCGAAATGAAATATATACGCACAAATGTTGTTAAATTACATACAGCCGGCTTCGCAAAGTTCGTAGTTTTGTTAGTTTGCAGTGGGTGGTGGAGAATTTACTTAGCTTGGCGCGCCCATGTTTTACCCAAAAACTCCGTTCCTGGGCAACAGTTTGCTGGAAGCCGAAATTCTCAAAGTCAATGTGAGGAATCTCATCTCCCCCTACCATGTGCACTGAAACGATAAGCAACACTGGTTTTCAAAAATTTAAACTGTTGATCTTATAATTATGTTTTTATGCAGTCGACGGCTTTGTCCCAGCTATTGGAATGGCTCTGTCAGACTCCACGTGTCACCACCTACAGGGTAAACAGGCTGCGCACTAATGTGGACACACACAAGACGCAATTGGAGGAGCATCTCGCAAGGCGCTATGGCCAGCATGCTCCGAGGATCTATGGCCTGGCGGATTTGCCCGAAGTACTGTGCATAGCTCCACTCGAGGCGGAACTGGTGCTGCGGGTGCCTGATCCCACGCTCAGAGAGATCATTGTGGACACCAGTTGTGGAGCTGCTCTGCTGCGGGGAGCTCACATTTATGCCCCCGGCGTTCTGGCCATGGAGTCGAACACACAAATGCAGGAATTCGTCAATGTCTACGCAGACTTGGCCGGCAAATGCAAGCGCGGAACAACCACGCGGTACGAGAGTTCGGATAAGGTTTTCGTGGGTGTGGGCAAGGTGCTAATGCAGCGCTACCAACTGTTCAATAACAATGATGCAGCTCAGACAGGCATCGCCGTTGAAATGCAGTCGAATGTCAGTGGCGTGCCCTCGCTGGGCGACCTCAGCAGCGTAGATGCCCTGCTGCAAAATCTGCCCTCTATTGTATGCGTGCGTGTCTTGGATCCACAGCCTGGTGAGCGCATCTTGGACATGTGTGCTGCTCCCGGCAACAAAACGACTCACATTGCCGAGCTAATGGGCGATCAGGGATATGTCGTGGCGTTGGATAACTCTGCGAGTCGTGTGCGCGGCATGCTGGCGAAACTGGACAACTATCGGAGCATACAGGCGCACGTCTTTGACTCCACGAAGGCGGTGGCAGCGTCGAGCGTTGCGTCTTGCACAGCAGCTCCACCCTTTCCATGCGGCAGCTTTGATCGCATTCTTCTGGATGCCCCATGCAGCGGGCTGGGTAACCGTCCGCAGCTGTTGTGCAGCATAAAGCAAGCCAAGGTCCTGCAGTCGTATCCAAACATTCAGCGTCGCCTTCTGGGGCAGGCTGTCCAACTCCTACGACCTGGCGGCATCCTGGTCTACAGCACTTGCACCGTTACCGAGGCCGAGTGCGAGGGCATTGTAGCCTGGGCGCTGCGAAAGTATCCCGAGCTACGTCTGATGGATGCCACACCTCGGTACGGTGGTCCCGGCTTGCCACTGACGGATCTGGAGGCAGCGCAATCGCAGCTGCTGCAGCGCTTTGGTCCCTGCAAAGATTTGGACACTGTAGGTTTCTTTATTGCGAAATTTCAAAAAGATTAAATGATTATTCAAGTTATCGGGGGTTTATTTAATTGAATTTGACGTTCCTTTTATGGAAACATTAGCGCAGAGATTTCTATCTGTTAGATCTCTGTAGCATGGACACAAATTTCAGGTGAATAAATGAAATAGACCACATGATGATATATTGTTTAGATTTCTAAATTTTAAAATGACTTATAGAAGTTACAATTCACATCTATCGTAAAGTTAATTATAGTCTACATTATATTTTAGCATTTCTTAAGACGAGTATTTTCCTGTTTAAATGCAAAACGATGCATTTTTCTCTCTCCTTCGCCTTCCAACAGGCGATTACACATTTATATTTATATATATAATTTAATTAATTAATTACTATATAATTAGGGTGTTTTTTTTAAGGATTATGGTAAAAAGAATGCCATGGCCTAGGCCTATCTCTGGGTCGGGTTCTGTTTCAATAACATAAAATAGATTCCCGCGTGGTCGATCCCTTCCTTCCTTTAGTTAATAAGTCGCCCCCGCAATTGATTGATCAAATGTTATCTATATGTATATGATTTTGTCGTTTGTTTATTGGTTGCCGTTCAGCTTAGCTTCTGACTTAATTATTCGTTTGGCTAATCCCCAAATGGTTTTTCTTCACCACACTAAAAATTGTTGGGAAATAATCAGTGATATGAAAAAAAACTTGAAATAAAATTATAATCTAAAGTGCAGTTTAGCCCTGGGGATGTCCCCAAATGTCATTAGTGGGTGTTCTCGGGAATGTCCTATCCTAAACGAAGCCATGCAGGTGTAACGGCCCGTGCTCTCTCATTCTATATATGTAGTATGTATATCGGGGCTTAGGGGCTACGCCTAGTGCTAGGTTAAGGGACTATTAACATGTTTTTACGTCGGTATATTGAGGGTCTTGAACTGCTCTTCGTTCATCTCAGTCATCATAAAAGTGCCATCCTGCAGCAGCAAAACGACGCGACGAGTGCCCCCTGAAACAAGATGGGCAAGACATTGTTAAACAGTTGATGGATTATTGTCATTATTATAATTACCAGGTGAAGGCAGATCCGCTTGCACTACTTCGGCTGGGATTTGGGACTCGGTGCCATCGCTGTCGGAGGTTGTGATGTGAATTTGAGCTGTGACCGGTGTTCCCGTGCCGGTGCCAGAACTCTCCTGCTGGAGTGCAGCTGCCTGATGTTGGGCCAGCTCTTCCTCGGTCATGGAGACGAGTATTTGCTCGCCATCGGATGTTGCTGCTGCGGCAGATTGTTCCCCAGCTTGGACAGCCTCTGCCACGGCATGGTCTAGCGAAAGCACATCCTGATCGTCCCCTTCAGCGGCGGCCACATACGCAAATTGTTGCTCGCCATCCGGACCCTGGGTAACCAGTATGGTCTGCCCCTCGGCATTCTTGCCAGCCACCTGGTAGACGGTGCCGTCTTCACCTCTTACCAGCAGAGCAGAACCGTCTTCGTTGGTCAGCACCTGCTGATCACCGCCCAAAAGCGCATGCGCTGCCTCCAGCTGTTCGCGCTGTTCCTCCTGCATCTGCTCCTGCTCGGCCTGCAGCTGCGACTCTTCCTGGCCAATCAGCTTGCCCGTGATGGGGCACAACTGGGCCTGATGCTGGTGCAGCTCCTCCTCCAGTTCCAACTGGAGGGGCGTGGGCTGTGGCGTTGGCTTGGGCGCTATCCTTTGCCGTTGCCCTGGTGCCAGCACCTTTTGTAGCTGCGACTGGGATGATTGCTGGGCGTGGGCATGTCGTTGCTGGCGGGCCTGGGCCTGGCGCTGAGCAATAAGTTCTTCCCGGGTCACCAGCTTTCGAGTGACCTTCAAGTCTCCAGACTTAGACAGCTGCAGGATCTTCTGCTCTGGTGTGACCACTTTGGTGGCAGCTGCTGGCGACGCTAGCTGCCGTTGCTGTGGCGTTCCAGGGCCAGCACGTGCCAGGGGCCGGCCGCCAGGATGTGCTCTCGTCGGTAGCTGTGCGCGTGTCTGTGGTGTGGGGCGACGTTGCACCGCCGTTGTTATTGGACCGCCCTGACCAGGGGCCCTTATCACCTGCTGACGCTGGCTAACATTCACAGGCGAACTGGAATTAGAGTGCGCAGGGCGTGCCACACTCAATCTCTTGGCTATGCCTCCTCCTGACACAGACGTGGCTGATGCGCTAGTCTTATGTGCGGCGGCTGCTGTGACGGGGGCTGTCGACTCCGAGTGCTCAACGCGGAAAACCCCTGTATTATTGCTGGCTATTTCCGAGCGGGACAAATAGCGTACAGGACACTCGACTTTGTCTTTTTTCTGTAACGGATTGAAGTTCAATTTATTGCTGTTGTTTTTTTTTTTAGAGATAATCTCATCATTTATTTACCAATAGCAGGGTGTTCGGCATCTCGGGTTTACGAAACATCCCAGAGCTGGTGGTGTCGTCCGTGTAGATGATCTCGCCCATTTTGTTGCTTTCCGCTCCGGACGTAGCAGAGTTTCCATTGATTTTGGATGCCGCCTGTCTATCAGCCGACTGGACACGCGACTTGCTCTGCTGCACGGAGCTACCGCCGTTTTTTAAACGCTTCACAGTGTGTGCGGGCAGATCTTCTTCGAGATCCTCCATTTCCGCCGACTCATTCACTGTGGTATCCTCCATACTGGAATCAGTTTGGTTGAGCTTGCGTTTGGCAGGACCTGACGCGGCGGCGGCCCATTCCTGCTCGTTGGCGGATTCATCGTCATTGGCCGAGGAGGGCGATGAGGAACCATCGCCACCGGCAGTATCGCTCACCCATTGTTTGAACGCATCCATGGCTTTGGTTTTGGAAGTGCGCGATGGTCGAGAGGTGGGCGATACCTGTGCCTGCGGCTGGGCTGGACTGAGTGGAGCTGTGGCATCAGTTTTCGATGAGGGCACTGGATTCTGCAGACGCTTCAAGGCATCCAGCCCCTTCTCTCTGGTCAGTTTCTGACGCGCCAATTGCTTCTCAAACATTTGCAAGAAGAAGGGCACACTCTCGAGATTGGACATCACCTCCCAGGTATTCTCATTATGCGCACGATCCACCCATTTAACCAAATACTCGTGCGTCTTGCGTCTCGGATTGAAGCGTTTGGCGACAATCTTTTCCACCGCCTCTTCGGTGCGCTGCTCGGTCTTGGAATCAATTCGGGTGGCTATGCGATTGTTCGGTTTGACCGCACTACCACTCGATGCAGTGGTTGCTGCTGGTAGGGTTGGGGTTCCTGGCTTGGATATGGGCCGTTCGTTCTCAATGTCTTTCAGCTGGTTGGACACGATTGGTAGCTTATTTGCTGGCGATTCTGAAAAGAAGACTTGAGTATTTAGACGATCTCGCCATTCTAGTCACATTGAAAGAATGTTGCTGGTTACCAACATTGAATCAACCAGGACTATGCTTGATTATGCTTTTTTTTTGTATACACGGGTTTTACACATACTTCTGGTTGGCGATACGCTTGTGTTGTTGTTGCTGTTCGAGGTGTTGTTATTGTTGTTGGGATTCACAACCGTCTTGGTAATGCGCACTGGCATATCCTGCAGCTGTCCATGTGCAATCTTGCCAAAGGACTGTATGGTCTTGCCAGCCACAATCCAAGGTTCCCTCACGCTCTCCTCGAGCCTCACCCAATGCTGGTACATAGCCCACGAGTTACTCGTACTCGATTCCTTGCGGGCATGCAACTGCGTGGCCTTCCACAGTGAAAAGGCCCAGATTGATGGCTTTGTGTCCAGCGAGTCCTTCAGGTTTGCATTCTCCTTCTCGCAGGCATCTTCTTTGTGCGCCTGAAACTCCTCGACAAAGTTGTAGGCCTTCAGGCAGCGTCCACACACGAGAACATCCATGTTTGCCAGATCCTCCTGGGCAGCTGGGCGAGTGAAAGCGAAAGGAGTTACTTGAATTGCTTGCGATTTTTCTGCCATTTTTTTTTCCTCCACTTACCTCCGATAATGTTTGCGTGCTTGCCAATTTCCGTCGGTGCTATCTCCTGTGCCAACATTATACACAACACCAAAGCCTACGGTTCTGTCGAATATTCATTGAAAATCGCAATTAAATATCTACTATTTATTTATTTGTTGTTTGCTTTTTAAAACGGAACAGCTAACAGGGGAAGGAAAAAGTACAGTGCCGTGGTGTATTTGTCTTAGCATAGGTGGCAACCCCGAATGTCTGCGGTGTGTGCCCAGAATGGTGGGTTTCCCTAATGCAGCGGCGCGGTGCCTTGGTTACAGCGAGCCAAAATACACAAAAAATGCACTACAATGCAGCGAGCCGGGCTCCCACCGAAAAGGGGAAGACACTGGGGAACGAATGGGGGTACGGGTACACATAATAGGGCATTTAAAATTGTTTATATAAAAACAAATCATTTTTGCAATTTAAAATTTTTTTTATTCCTTCAGCGTATTTCACGTGTTTTATAATGCTTGCTTTGTAAAAGATTGCAATTGAATAGTTGCTTCATGTAATTAACACTTTTTAATATGTATACTGATTCCCGCTCAAATTGCACAGCAGGCTGTGTTTGCCATGTCTCAACCTTTTGCGTTGATCTGGCTCCCACATAAATCAATAACAAATGCACCCACTTTTTCACCGTAATATTTACACACCTTCATAAACCAAATCGATTTGCAAGTTAAAGTTTATATTCGTTTTTGAATGTTAATCTAACTGTTTTCTCCAAATTTCAACACGCGCAGCTCTCCTCTCGCCGTCTATTGCCCGCGTGAATTCTGAATGCCAAAAGAAACTGTGTCTGGTTTCACGGAATACAGGCCAGCGCTGCTTTGGCTGCGGCCAGGGTGACTTTTGTATGAGCTCTTTTTGAGATGTATGCGAGATGACCTATTTGGTAAATTATCTCTGGGATTGTCGTATACATTAAGTGAATCAATTTCAACACATATTTTGCAAGCCTGGCACAAAACTCTTACACGTGCGTACTATCTACTGTGGTTTCACAAATTATGCAGCGATTCAAATGCCCGACAAAGAGTGTAGTGGACCTTTCCGTTCGTACACATAAATTAGCACTTGGTAAGCCAATCGCGGGGCGTGGTGAGTTAATTTACCGATATGGTAACTTTGTGCTCCCTGATGTTATTCAATAAATTTAAATTAAATATTTCAAATCACAAGATTGCACCCTGTTAATATTTGTATAATTTTAGTAGTAAAATTAGCGTAGTGTAAATAATTTACCGACTAATTTGGAAAGGCAAAATATTTATCCAATGCAAGAATTGGCAACCCTCGACGTTATGTTTTGGCGCTGTCTCAGTGTGTACACACTTTTATGGACTATATACATGTTTTAAATAGTGTAGAAACTTCCGTTTTTAAGGTAAAAGATATCGTGGTAAATATCTTTGTAAGCAAAGTAATGGGTGAATATAAAAGGAGAATTTACAAACAGTAATATTTTAAATGTTTATGTAGAACGGGGCTTGGTGGGTTAAGTTCGTTTTTCCCACGGTAAATTTTTAAAATGAGTAGGTATATTTTGGTATATTTCTGTGGGTCAGGCGGTATATTTTATTGATAAAGTGCGTTATTAGTACTTAAAATTAGACATATCTGGAAATTAAAAATCGAGGAATTAGAGATGTAAAATTATCTATTTAGTAATATTAAACTGAATATCAAAATTGACGAATTTCATATCACAAAATATCATGGTATGGCAGCCCACAGCAACTACGAATTGCACGAGTCTGGCAACGACACACATTCGTTTGATGTTGTTTTTGTTTGAACCTGAATATGTAAATAATCCAATAAAAAGGACTTCTGGAAACTTACCAATCCTGTAGAAAATTTATGTATTTATCGGATAAAATTATTTGTTTAGGGCTGAGTGTCTCAGCTAGCTAGTAATATTAAACCGAATATCAAAATCGAGGAATATCAACTTTCAATGTTTTGAAAAAAACAATCGATACTATCGCAATAGTATCGGGCTCAAATAATTATTAGAATTATTAGGATTTAGACAACATTTGTACGATTTGATTTGATGCCGCTTTGTGAAAATTAAATAAGATATCATGGCTGACGACGACCGAGATGATCAGAAGGAGTACCGCTGGGAGACGGGATATGAGAAGACATGGTAACAGTATTGTTTAATAAATTATAAATTCCTTTCAACTCGACTCAATGTGGTGCAACTTTTCAGGGAAGCCATCAAGGACGACGAGGATGGGCTGCTGGATGGGGCAATCGCGGATATTATCCAGAAGGCCAAGCGTCAGCGGCAGGCGCAAAAGGCAAAACAGAATCGTCTGGGAATGATGCGGCACCTATTCATCATACTCGACTGCTCCGAGTCGATGAGCGTGCCCGATCTGAAGCCCACGCGGCTACGCTGCACCCTCAAGCTGCTGGATCAGTTCATCGAAGAGTTCTTCGACCAGAACCCCATTAGCCAGATGGGTATTATTGCTCTAAAAGCGAAGCGGGCTGAGAAAATAACCGAACTGACCGGCACTTCGCGGGTGCATCTCAAGGCACTGGAAGGGTAAGTAAAGGCTTAGGTACCACATGCCCATGGCCATCGTTTTAATCCATTGGTTTGTCTTAGCCTAGCCAATGTGCCATTGACCAGCGAGCCATCGCTGCAGAACGGCTTGGATTTGGCATTGAAAACGCTCAAAGTTGTGCCCTCGCATGCTTCGCGGGAGATTGTCATAGTGATGGGCTCCCTCACCACCTGTGATCCCGTGGACATTAATCTAACCATCGATGAGCTGAAGAAGGAGGGCATACGCTGTTCGGTCATCTCATTGTCGGCAGAGATTCATATCGCCCGCTATCTGACCCAACAGACAAGGGGAACATTCGGCGCTGTCCTGGACGATGCTCATTTTCGGGATCAACTTATGTCGCAGGTGGATCCGCCGCCTGCGGCCAAGACGCAGCACAACTCCCTCATCCGTATGGGCTTTCCGCACACCAAGAACGAGGTGGAGGGCAAGGATGCACCGCTCTCGATGTGCATGTGCCACATAGAGAATCTGGAGGAGCCCAGCGAGCTCTGCACCACCGGCCACCACTGTCCACAATGCAATAGCAAGTATTGCGAACTGCCCGTCGAGTGTCAGTCGTGTGGTCTCACGTTGGTCTCGGCGCCACATCTTGCCCGCTCGTACCACCACCTGTTCCCGGTGCCCAACTTTGATGAAATTCCGTTCGAGTCATTGCCGAAAGCCTCCTCGGATCGTGGCGGCACCGGAACCACTGAATGCTACGCCTGCATGAAACTCTTTGTCCCAGTCGCAGACAAGACGGTCTTCAAGTGCGGCTTCTGCAAGCAGTTCTTCTGCCTCGATTGTGACATCTTCATTCACGACACCCTGCACGCCTGTGTGGGCTGCAACACCATTCCAGGCGTCGATGGGCTGGTCTACCAGCAGAGCTCCAAGTCCGTCTCGGACTCTCACCAGCAGCAGGCGCATGATGTGCACCCAGGGACGTCCAAGCAACGTGTACAGTTCAACATTTAACTAACCATTCGCGCATATCTGCTCATCTGCACTGTAAATAGTTCCTTAAAAAAAAACTCCATCGTAGCATAGGGCGAATACACACACACCCACACACACCGACCGATACAGTTCAATTCATGTTCGTTCGTGTTTGGCTTCATTATAAAAGATTGCTCTTTTTGGTCTGGCTAATAAATGTGAAGGTGAACTGAACGCAGAATCTATATGGCTGTGCCCATTAACATTCATAGTTAATTTTTTGCTTGTTTGCTGCTGCGACTCACGGATTCACTGTGCCAACCGGGCGGAATTTTGTCTAGACTCTAGAGCCCGCTTGAGTTCATCGCCAGCGCTCGAAGCATTCGGTTGGGTTGTGTTTTTTATATTTTCTGTTTTGTTCTGTTTTCGTTTGATTCGATTCCAAAGCTCTCGCGGCTTTTACAGGTGTTCTCTGTGATCTGTTTGTTGTCTGACTTCTGAACCAGGTACGGAGTAATAATAATAACAGACGCGTTGGTGTGTGAAGAGTCAAGAGCCAGTCCAGAGCCCCTGAGCCCCGACCCCCAGAGAGTTTTGAGTTTGTTTTGGAGTCCGTAGCAGTGATAATACGCGTACTCTATGGCACCCATAAATTATATGGCGCTGCTTTAAACTAGTATTTAACTGGTTTCATCTGAGTCAAACCACCAACCACCATTGATCAATTTATTACGGGTTGAAAGCTGATTTGAATGAAGAGTTTCAAGTGAGACACTGGCCTGCAGGTCCTCAAACATGCAAAGTTCTAAGACAATAGAGTGGACTTGCCTTTATTGAGCTTGGATCTGTAATATGTACATCTGAAATATAGATTGCCATTGCCATTGAAAAACTGTACTTACCTTCTGTGTCCTTCCCAGTTCATTTGTTGTAATATTCGTTCATTGAAGCTGATTTAAAACGCAAATCGCAGTTAAACGACTGGCAGACAGCCCAGTCTATCCAGTTAATTACCGACTATCCCAGTAGCATACCTGCATATACCCCACTTATTTCCACACATGCTCGTTCGAGTAGTATTCGCGGAATAAAGACATTTCCGCGTTGTGGGGCCAAACAATAAAAAAGTCAAGCGAGAAATCACCAAATCGCCCCGTGATAATTGTGTGTGAAAGTGGAATGAATCAGATAAAAATAAATAAATACCACTCTCGTTTTCGTCAATGGTTTTGTGACAATTCGCGACAATTAAAAGCATATTGTGTCAGGGCCTAATTGAAGCACCAAGAAATTCGTGGGCGCTTCAGGTCTCCACCATCTGCCATCATCACCATTTGGGAAATTGCATAGGCAAATATTTTGCACAGAAGGCAGAGCGAGGAGTCGGCGGCGTCTGTGAAATGAACGCTGCCCGAGGAAAACTAACCGAAATTTGGTCGTAATAATAATTTATGCAGAAATAGCCTGAAAGTGTGTTCTCTAATTTGCGAGGCTTGTTGGCCAAAAGGAAACAGGGAAAAGCCAAAGGGAGGCGGCCGCCGTGGCAGACTTTGATGCTGAAAACTTTTCTGCGGCTAATCACTTGTTAAGTAATTTGTTACGGCATGCTCGGTAGCAAAAGGGTTGGATCCCGGCAGCGCCCAGCAACGCAACCCTTGTAGAAACACCCCACCATCGATGGATTGGTATTTTCCCTGGGGCAAAGTTATTTGCATTGTTTAGAAGTTAGTTGGGGAAATTGTTGTGAATATTAATATAAATACACTCTCTTGCAATTTGCAATCACTGATTAAAATATGATGTCTGCGAAATTGACTTCAAAAGCTACAACTAATTTGCGAATTCAAGAGATGAATAATTACACGAGTAGCACATAAATACATACATATGTACATATGTACATACCTCAGAGGCAATCAAATACTTAACATATAAGACGGAAGTTATGCAAGTCCCATTAGCAGTTTCGCTTTCTGGATGGGCTGGGATGGGATGGGCCCCAGCCCCTCCATGTGATGTCGAGCCCATTTCTGGTGGGGTCTGGGTTTAATTTTAAATACTGCTAAATGAATAAATTAATTGAATAAAGGGGCAATCCAATTAGCAAGTTTTCAGCGCAAATGAGAAATGGTTTCTTATATCGGAATATAATTTAATTAATATCAAAACACCAGCCGACTCTGCACTGCAGTTGTTCGGGCTTGGGGCGATTGTTTATAAATACATTACATTAATTTACTCACAAATAGATATTAATCATTCTAGTGGTTGTTTTTTTTTTATCTTCTGTGCATCATACAATTTTTAAATTATTAACAATCTATGAAAAGCCACAAACAAGAATTCCGCTTTCATTTCTCAAAACAACACAAAAACACATCATCAGCAGACGGAAAATAGCTTCCGGCCAATTGAAATGAAATTGATAATCCTATTTGCCGCCACCCGCCACCCATCCAAAGCATTCATTCAGCTATCCATTCAGGCCATCCTTCTTCCAATGTACAGAAAAAAATATGACAAGGATTTAACAACAACTACAAAAAAAACCATTAAATAAACCTCGATTAATGTCGGTAAATGGAGTTTTTTTCTTCTTTCTTTCTTTTTTTTGTTGTTTTTGGCTTACCTCCAAACGCAATTATGCAATAAATGCTTCACAATGTTTGCACAACTTTTTAATTATAAATGTTGAATTACTAATTTGCGAATGCGGCGGCGAATGCAAATCTGCGAACGGCTTGAGGGAGTGCAGGCCCGGCCCGGCCCCCGTCCCGCTGTACTAAAGGTAGCTGCATGCTTTAGTTAGTAGCTGCAGTTTAATGGCAGCTCACAACGGGCCGTGATAGCCTTAACCCGTTTTCCATGAAGCGTGGCCGCACCACCTGGGCTAAAACCGAACACCGCCCGGGAAAACACCAATGCAGCAGGTGTGGCGGCTGTGGGGGCTGCAATTTGAGCGTTTGGAAAACTTTACGAGTTACGCACTTGCCTGAATATGTTGCAGCATTGCAACAGATGGCTACTTATTGGGGCAATTCGCATATTTAATCTGGCAATAGATTCGAACTGAAAGATTATTTCCAGGCACACGATCAGGTAAGACGGCAGTTGGCTGATCCATGTGAAAGGCTTCTAGGGTTAATTCAGCTTTGGCAATGCCTTCATGCTATTGAGATAAGCAATAACTGTAGGCAGATCTATTGCCATTACGCTCTGACACCCGCGCTGCCTCATCTGATCATCAATGCTCTCTCATCTGGTTATTGGGTTCCCCTTTTTCTTCTCGTTCTCCATCGCCTGCCTGACTCTCCGTCTGCGGTTACAGATCTTAATTGCAGTTTGTTTAGCGTAATAAAGGCCGCAGAGCGGTGTGCGCTGGCAGCAGTACGTGTTCAATAAATTAAATCTTTTTCTGTCCCTTGGCTTTCGGTGCGATCTCGGGGTTTTATGTATAAAATAAAGCGCGAATGATAAACGGATAATACTTCGATTAAAGTGTCGTCGCGTGACTGTCGTTTGTGTTGGCTTTTCTGTAATCTTACGCGGAGTTGCCTGCTGCTGCTGCTACCATATAATAAAATACGAAACGAATCTGCAACGGAGGGCAGCACTACGGTAATTCCACCGCGTTTATTCCGGTTTCAGAGAGTTTTTATACTCGGGTCTCTCCGAGAGACACAATTTTGGTTATTCTTTTTTTTTTTTTGCAATTTTTATTCACATTTTCGGTTCTTGCTTATTGTTTTTATTGGACTTTCCTTTTGATTTTGTATTCCACGCATTTGTGTCATAAATGACATCATTTAAAGTTATTTTTTTTATTGTACAAAGAGAGATGTACACGAACATATATGTACATATCTACATGCATACATTTGTACTGTATATATTGAATTGTATTGTATGTCTGAAGTGCTTTTTATTGTTTTGTAGTTTTGGAAGGTCACCCACAATCCCCTCATTAACGACTTTAAATTAGAAGTGGAGTCTCTGCTTAATGCTGATCTATTCCAACCGTATTAACCGTGTGATCATTCATTTGGCTCTAGCCTAAAACCGGTTCCCTTCCGGCACTGTGATTTATGGAGAGCACCTTCTCAAAGTACTTGCCATCACTGCAAAAACACCAAAATATCTCTTCGAATATAAACCCAATGATAACTTGAAAGGCAACAGGCCTCATGGCAACTGGGGGATTGCACATAGAAACCACAGGAACTGACCGATAAATGAATACTGTCAGGGTTTACCTAAGGGAATATTTCGTTGTGTTTCGGTCAATATAGAAAATCCCTATCAACTGATTGCCATATAAATAGTTTTCTGAGAATAGGAGCCACGAGTCGCGAGCCAAACATTTCCAATTGGAACTAAGCACTAAGTATAAACGATATCTGAATGGGGGGGGGTCTTACATTGTGATCGCTGACTGGTGATAAGGTACACTTAGAGAACGATTACGCGGATTGCGATTGAACCAGAACACACAATGTGTGGCTCTCGCTCGGTATTCCATTTGAGTTGGTTTTTAGCGCGCGCTCCCCACACCGAGTTCCATCTCCATAATTAGCCCGGCTGAGTAACCCTTGCGACTGCGTTTGCATGGCGAATGTCAAGTCAAGAAAAGTTCCGTTCCCCACTGGAACCCCAAGCACCCCAAGCAGAACAGTCAAATAAAAAATGCAAGCGCATGCGGCGGGCGGCTTCAAAGTCACAAACAATTTGCAAGCCACGCTGAGCACTCAACAAGCCGCATTAAAACACAGCCCATTGTTGTGGCAGCCATCTCCGGGAGTTCCCCCGACTCGCCCACAATCCAATGCTCACCTGACAACCAGCTAATACAAATTGTTAATATTATAAAGTACCACGGCACAATGTTCTACTCCAGTCAAACTGAAACTTTTCGAAACAAAAACAGCACACAAAAAACCAAACAACAACAAATAAAAATGGCCATTCATATTCGAGTATAATGCGAGCAGAGTTTATTGTGCATACAACATTTAGGCGAGGATTCTCCAGGCGAGTTCAGTGACTCGCGGAGTGTAATAAAGAGGCTGGCAGGCTAGGAGGGGGGCAAAAGTAATCTCCGTAATTATAGATGGGTGAATGGGCAGCGTTCTCCACCGCTTGGGTCGCGAAAATAGATGGCTGCTATCAGCCCGGAAAAGATATCGTTTTTGCCACAATTTCTTTTGGCCTTCTGCTGGCACTAGAAAGGTGGTTGGACTACAACGGAACGCACTTCACTTATCACAGCTAATTCAATGTCTCTTCTTCGTGTCAACACAGACGCCGACATCCTACCGGCCAGATAAGGCCCGCCGCCCCCTTGCCCTGCTCTGTGCTGTGCTGTAGATAATGTGAGGCAAACTGGGGCGATATTCTCACTCACTAGTGTCTCACTCCCGCAATCTTCCCCACGCTCTCTCTCCGGTTATCATGGGAATATCGCCGAGTCGAGCCATGTAGAGTGCAGCTATTAGCCTGGCTCTTATCTGGAGGAGTCTTGCCGAATGGATGGAGGGCCTACTTTAATTGCATCAGATACTCGTAGACGATTTAGACGTATGAAATTATATGGCCCCGCAGGCCGACTTTGCACTAAGCCAACGCATGGAGTGCCTTCTGCTACGTCAAGAATTCTCGGGCGATTAATCTCCAGCAGTGTCAGGCCACAAGCGAAAGATAATATAGCTATGAACGAATATGCTTCGAGAACTCGGGCGATTATACTTAAATATTTTCGGGTAATTTTTATGGACCGTCTGGGTGGATGTTATAAACCCCCAACTGATGCCATCTAGCACTACAGTACAGGAAAGTTGAAATAAAATCGGCAAACATATTTATAATTCACACAGGATTATTGTGGGCCATAAAAAGGAATTGCAAAATGCGTAAATAACTATTTATGGAGTGTGCTTCAAAACCAGTGCAAGAGCTATATAAATGGACCTCTCGACTGGGCACAAATTCCTGGGCAAAAGGTCTGCAACGGGAAGTCGTAAAGTTCAGTCCACCGGTCGAGCGATGCGATCGTAAATTAAAGCAGGGCAAACAAATATCGTGCAATGTTGGACAGGACTCATAAATCGATTGGGCACTGCCCTGAGCACCACCCAGCCAAAATCCCCCAAAAAGAGAGATATCTATCGGCTTCATATTTGATCCACGAAATTTGTTGTTGTTGGTGCTGTTGTTGTGCGGGGGATACAATTATCCATGGGGACTTAACAGCCCCCCCCATGCTGCGAAAAAGGTGTGAAAATGTTTATCAAAGAGATTGGCCCAATGGGAAGACCAAATATTTGCTAGTAATCGAACATAAATTAGCAATCAATTAGGCCGTCTTACGGCCTGTGACTTTGATTTGAGGATCAAACAAAAGTGACGTCACAGAGCGACGCTACTGACGTCAAAATGGAGTGCTAACTGAATGTGGAGTGGAGTGGTACCAATCGAACAGACAGTCGCCAAATAGAGACGTTTGGGATATCGTTGGGTTAGTCACAAAGCAGATGCCACCCACCGCTTGAGAGATTTCAAATCTCAGCTAAGAGTTTTTCGCATCTGTCGCATTTGCTTCAGTTGCGGCGGGGGCGGGGGCGGGGGCATCGTGTTGCAGCTAACTAGGCCTACTACTCATATACCTATATACCTACTGTAGACCAACAAAACGAGATTTTCAGATGTTTTGCGGCGGCTTCGTTGATTTGTTTTTCAAGTTTGACTAGACCCCACAGCCACCGCCACCGCCACAGCCATCGTCACCGCCGCAGGCCATAGCCAATAGCCCCAGACCCAGCCCCAGTACCAGCCGGTCTCCGCGTGGCTGCTGCCACACTGCTTTGAGCCGAGCTTTTCACTCGAGAAGTATTTTTGACAAGTCATTGGTCTGGCCCGAGGCTGCGTCTCCGTTTGCGTCTCTCTGGCCAGACCATCGCGTTTTTTAATGGCTTTTAGACGCGTAAACAAATTGAAGGCGGGCGGCGGGGAAGGACGTGAAGTTGGCCAAAGTCGCATTTCATTCAATGGTCGCCCAATCCGCATGGAAAATAACCAAAGGTAAATGTGAAAACTGTGTGGTAAGCCCAAACAGCTGCGCCCCCACAACTGTTTCCAGAACGATCGAAACATGCTGTCTGCCGTCTCGAAGTCTGCTCTTTGGCTGGGCGCTTTCCGCGCCGCCCAACTGTGTCAAGGTCGAACGGCAGGCGGCGCTCCAGTCCACGTCTCATTGTAGGTCTCGATCAGTGTCAAGCGGGTACAACGGCCTGCATTCTGAGCGCAGTCGCCGCTGCCGCTTACAAGTGTTACACTCCGAATTCATGGCCTGGCCTCAGGTAGAGCGAGCGCACATTTCGGGCTGCGAACGTGTCTGAATGTTCCAGCGGGGAGAGCGGTTATCAGAAGACCTCAAAGTGGGCTGTAAATGCCTTGCTTCAGTGATATGTGGCAGCCTCAATTGCTAACGACTCTCGCGTCGAGGGCTGGCTAATCAATGGCACGAGCGCTGACAGCCAGTCCAGAAACAATCGGGAAAACAATGGCCCCAACACGGGGCTTATCGGGCGGTGACGTCAGGAATGGATGAGGCACGATTAGGGCCCACCTGCTTAAATACCTACAGCACAGTTATTATCGGTGCGATTTATGGTATGTAGATTTATGTAATTGGGCTTCGTTCGTGTGCTTCGAGTGCAAATCGGGACTAAGGCCCGATCGCGCCCTCGCCATTAAATCGGATTTAACCGGAAACATCCACGAACTGCCCTGCGCTGCGCTGGCGATGGCGTCGGCGTCGCTGCTTTCGTTTGGGAAAAAGTTGTTAACAATATTTTTGCCCGACGTTGGCCAAGCAGCAGCAGCAGCAGCACCGAGCAGCAGCGAGCCGAGCAGAGCGTCTAAAGCGAAATCCAAAGCTTTAACCGTTCCAGCGCCAGCGGCCCCACGATCAGAAACACTTTGGAGCGCGTCGCGCGCGGTAACTTGATCGGCAGTTAGTTAGTTAGTTTTCTTAACCCACAAAACAAAAAGTTTCCCACCGATCGGTGTCTCGAGTGTGACCAAAGTGAAACCAAACCGCGAGCAAAGAAAACAACAGGAAAAAAGTATGTGTAAATGCCAGGTCCTGTCCTCCCGCTCGTCCTGCTGCTCCTCTTTGTTCCTTCTCGCGCTAATCCCAGGCCCAAGCCCGAGCTAAGCGAGCGAGCAGCCAAATCCCACCTAATTAGTGGGGGGAATTATTGTTTATATGGCCCGAAGTCTCGAACCGACCTAAAACAAAGAGAATGATCATAAAGTATACAATATGCGCTGATTATAAAATTGTGCAATTTATAATTGCCCACTGCTGGGGTTTTAACACCCCCCGCCCGCCCGCAAGCCGCCCGAGTGTGTGTGTTTTTATCAAAGGAACAAGAAAAATAACGAAATAAAAAAATATAATAAAAAATACTAAGAGGAATGCGGCTCCCTCCAGCTGACTGACTTACTGACTGACCACGCAGTGGCAGCATGTTCGAGGAAGTTTCTTGGGGGGGAGTTCCCCCCCGTAACCCCTTTACATGCCACACAATTTGCATACACCTCGAACCGATATTCTGCCTCGATTGCCAGCCGTCTATTCCCATGACAGATTTGAATTAATTGGGCTTTGGAGTGACCTATAAACTGGTCAGCCGCATACCTGATTGACCTTCGCACCGATGACTTAACATTAATGTCACGCAGCCCTAACTCTCGGGGATAGGCTGTTGGCTTAGCCTTTGTCCGGTAGCTGGGCCATCGGAAACAGGTATTGGCTCTTAGCTCCGCTTTGTAGCCAGACAGACCCCAGACCCTGACATGTCTGTGTTCGTGTGGAAAAACTTGGGAAAAGCGAAAGCCTTAGCGATCGCTATCTGAAAGGAGTTTACTTTCGCTGCGCTGCCCTTGAAATCGGCGAGAGACTCTTGAATGGAGGGAGGGTCGCTCTATTAGCCCTCGTATTAACACCGATTTCTCGCTGCTAATCAGCCTTTCAAACCCCGATAAGATAATACAACATGCAGGCGCGTGCTCGCCGAGCCTTATCAGGATTACCAAGAGGTCGAAATTATTACACTTTAAACCCGCGATGGGGGTTGGGTAAAACCCAATACGAGTAGTTATTACCACGAAATGGGTGCCCGATCGGCACAAGACATAGCGGTGATATATGACCCAAGTGAGTGCTGATAGCCGATTAATCCGATGGGATTACATTCGAGGAACAGGCTGGAGTGGAATACCTCTTCGATTACGTTTCGTTTGTGGTTCAATCTGTACACATAAATAATCAACCGTTATCGCAGCTCCGTTACTAACTGGCAAATCGGTCGGAACACACAATCGAGAGATGGTGAAATATCTCCGGCATTGCGTTCCACGCCCTCAGCGGTGTCTATCTCTGTGACTCGCCAGACATTGTAAGACGTCTGCTATGACTTTGTATTCCCGATTTGATTTACTAGCTGTCACATCCATTGCTATATGGTGGGTTGGATATATCTGGCAGCACGTTTTCCACAGCTTATAAACCGCATTCGTACCCGTACCCGTACCCGTACCCCTACCTGTACCCCTACCTGTACCTCGTATAGTTCATCAATTATTCTCGTTGAAAGCGAGCGGAAAAAAAAGGCCCAAGTGACAGTCAGTCGTTGGAGTACATTGAACAGACATTAATTAAACGAGTATGTGCATATGTTATTGCTCTTTCCCCTCGACCTGTTCCCAGTAACGAGTTACGACTTGGGAGTTGCGATTTACTCCGCAGTGAGACACAGAAACAGAAGCAGAAAGACAGACAACAAATGTTATTAGGGCTTGCGAATCGGGGGTATAGTCTACGTACGTACCGGGGATTCCATCAAGACAGACCGAGGGTTCTGTGTCTGTTTCTCTGGCTGTTGTCCCAGCCGCATTGGAGAACCACTTGTCGCGATATGCTAGCTAGACCCAACCCCAAAATCCACCTGTGTCGCGATTAGATATGCTGAGGAACATGACCTGGACAATGTCGAACTGATCTTTTCTGTTATCAAACTTTTAGTAATGTCGAAATTCTGGAATGCACTTACCCGCCGCAAAACGGACGACGTCCACGAAAGCGAGTCCCAGCTGGCGCGTGTCCTCAATCTGTTGGATCTGACGGCCCTCGGCGTGGGCAGTACACTGGGCCTGGGCGTCTATGTGCTGGCTGGACAGGTGGCCTACAACATCGCCGGTCCGGCGGTCACAATTTCCTTCCTTATCGCCGCCGTCGCATCCGCCTTTGCGGGCATTTGCTATGCCGAATTCGCCGCACGCGTCCCCAAAGCAGGCAGCGCCTACGTGTACAGCTATGTGACCATTGGCGAGTTTGTGGCCTTCACCATTGGCTGGAACCTAATCCTGGAGTATGTCATTGGCACTGCTTCGGTGGCGCGTGGCCTGAGCGGCTACTTCGATGCGCTCATCGACAACAACATGTCGAAGGCGCTCAACGGATCGATGCACATGAATGTTAACTTTTTGGGCGACTATCCGGACTTTCTGTCCTTCGGCATGGTCCTGCTGCTGGCCGGCATCCTGGCCTTTGGCGCCAAGGAGTCCAGTTTCCTGAACAACATCTTCACCTGCGTCAACCTGGTGACGATCTGCATTGTTCTGGTTGCCGGATCCATGAATGGTGAGTGCATTGACTGGTGCTCTTGTCTCGCCCGATACTCATTTCTAATGTTTTCGCACAGCCAATAGCGACAACTGGCGCATCCCCCAGGACCAGGTGCCCGAAGGCTTCGGCACGGGTGGCTTCATGCCATTCGGCATTGCCGGCGTGATGGCCGGAGCGGCCAAGTGCTTCTTCGGCTTTGTGGGCTTCGACTGCATTGCCACCACGGGCGAGGAGGCCATCAATCCGAAGCGCAACATTCCGCTGTCGATTGTCATCTCGCTGATCATCATCTTCCTGGCGTACTTCGGTGTCTCGACGGTGCTGACAATGATGCTGCCGTACTACCTGCAGGACAGGGACGCCCCGTTCCCGCACGCCTTCGACGCCGTCGGCTGGATCACCATCAAGTGGATCGTGACCATCGGCGCGGTGTTCGCCCTGTGCACCAGCCTGCTGGGCGCCATGTTCCCGCTGCCCCGCATCCTGTACGCCATGGGAAACGACGGCATCCTCTTCAAGAGGCTCTCCAAGGTGCATCCCTACACGAAGACGCCGCTGATTGCCACCGTTGTCTCGGGCCTCTTTGCATGTGAGTTGCCTGATCCACAGCTCTGAACTGTGCTGACTGTATTCTGTTTCTCCTGGCAGCTGTGATGGCGATGCTGTTCAACCTGGATCAGCTGGTGGACATGATGTCCATCGGCACCCTGCTGGCCTACACCATTGTGGCCATTTGCGTGCTGGTGCTGCGCTACCAGGACGAGGACATGACCAAGCTGGTCTCGGTGAAGGCGCCCAATGTGCTGCGGCAGTTCTTCAACGGCAACTCCTACCGGGAGCCCAACACCATGACCTCCGGCATCACCAAGATCGGCATCGTGGTCTTCGCCATCGTCTGCCTGGTGTGGTGCTCCCTGCAGAAGGTCTTCGATCTGAGCAGCACCGGCGGCATTGTGTCGCTGAGTCTGCTGGGCGTGGTGCTGATCCTCATTGGCGTGATCATTGGCATGCAGCCGGTGTCGACCATTGAGCTGACCTTCAAGGTGCCGCTGGTGCCGTTCGTGCCGTGCCTGAGTGTCTTTGCCAATCTGTACCTGATGTTCCAGCTGGACCTCAACACCTGGATACGCTTCCTCATCTGGATCGTGATCGGCTATGTGATCTACTTCTGCTATGGCCTGCGCAACTCCACACAGATCACCAGGAACCGCAATCACGCCGAGGTGGCGGCCAATGCCCTCCAGCAGCAGACCGATGCCTACATTGGCCAGCACGAGAATCGCGGCTTCGAGCCCGACTTTAAGGTCGAAAATGGCGTCAAGCTGCCACCGCACGAGTACTCCGAGAAGCTTTAAGCAGCCACCACAGAAGCAGCCAAAAGTATTATAGGTCCCCTTTTTGTTGCCCCCCCAAGTCCCCCACCCCACACGACTTTTTTTCAGCTTAAACTTCATTTACGCCTCGACATTTTCTCTTGAATAGAACAAAGACTCTTGCCTTCCCAGCTAGCACGTGTATGTGAGAGAGATGAATAGATTGCGCATAAAAATTAAATGGATCCGCCACTCCCACGACCCCAACTTCCCAACAACCCCCCACCACATCCATCGCAGCGGATCTGTTATTTTTATGCGCCACACACGCTTCGAAAGCGCCTTCTAGAGAGAGCTCCAGTACCCAGACTCTGATTCGCCATTTTAACATTTATTTTACCAGATTATCCCATCCAACTTTGAACTCTTTTAACTGTTTAACTGCGCCCCCCCTTCGCAATGCCCCATTTTGTTGTGATATTTGTAAATGTAAATACATACATATATATGTTGTATGTATGTATGTGTGTGTGTATGTATAGAGCTATAATGATCCCATATTTGTATATTTTGTGTCACAATTAATGTAAATGAAATACGGTAGCCAACTACTATTTTATGTATGTCAGTAGCAGTCGCAGTCGCAGTCGCCTGCACTTAGTATTTAAGCTCTTTAGCTGCTCTAAGCCCTTTTCCACATTTGTTTAATATTTTGCCAAAAACCAGAAACGAATTTCCAACCGCCCCGCCCACCATTACGTGCTTGTTTAATAAAATCCAAATGTTGTTCATCACAAAACGGATGAGAGATATTTAATTGAAATTGCTGTGTCTTAATGTTTGGCTTGTGCCGGGGATTGGATTATTACCTATGGCTCTTCTTCTCTGGTCTACCAAATATTTATCCAGGAACAGGAGTCCACTGGGTCCCCGGAGTGCGTCTGTTTCAGGCTCTCACAGAATTTGTGCAGCCTCTTCCGTATGCCTTTTGTGTGTTTTTGTTTGTTGGCAACTCGCTCTGGACCCCGACTCTGCCTCTGACTCTGACTTTGACTGCGATTGCGACTCCACATTGTGTGCTAACCAGCTTAGTTAAATGGCAAAGAATCTAGACTCCCCCCACTCGGCTTCTCCTCTAATTTCTAAGCCTGGGAAAACTTGAAGAGTAAATAGTCGGTGCGGGTCGAAAAAATTCGCAACTCGGAGCCAAAAAGCCAGACAAAAGTTGCTTGGGGATAATGTAAGCACAAGCGTAGAGAGCCACACACACACAGAGCCGAGTACGAATGGGAATGGGGATCCTGAATATGCCAAGTGGAGGAGCAGGATTGCTGGATGCTGAATGGGGGGATGGGGGATGGTCGACAAAGGCGTCGTCCACTGAGAAAATACAATTGTTTTGCCCGGATTTTCTCTTAACCCCTTCTATTTCAATCTCTTCCCCAGCACTAATTTATGCATTTTAAAAGCATATCAAATGCTTACGTGGAAGCGGAACTGAGCAGAGCAGAGCGGGTGGAACGGAGTGGAGTCGAGTTGGGGGGAGGGAGAGCCAGCCAGCCAGCAAAGAGGATACTCCGAGAGGGAATTGTAATTTGACTTTTGTGTCTTTGCTGTGCACATATGCGGAAAAATGCAATTTTTCACACGCTGCCATTGTAGCAATTGAGGGAAGAGCTTTTCCACACAGAATCTGCTTTGCTTTCTTTTTGTGCCCTTTTTTTTCTATTTTGCCCCAGCTGCTCGGTAATCAATAGCCCCCGGTACACTCCACATATAGAGCCATTCACTCTAAGAAGTATTTAAACAGGAAGCACATGGGGGATTAATATCCAAGTACCATTATTAGCAGGGAATTTAAAAAGTTTTTGATTGGCACATTCTACATTGCAATTACATGGCCAAGTACTTCTACATGTACTCTACGCCACTGTGACAGCCTGAAAGTATGTCCATTTTGTTTTCAATCAACATCCGGAATTTGAATGGCGCTTCTCCTCGTGCCGCGCCCCCGTCCTACCAGCTTATTGCAAATTTAATTCAAATTGTTCTTAAATGAAATTGTTTTGTTTCTCTGTTCTGTTCTGTTCTGACTTTGTTGTTGTTTGAAACTGCAACGCGTGCAAAGCCACGGGATACCTTGCTCCCCGAAAATATATACACGGGAGAATATGGTGGGTCAGACACCGCTCTGCTCGTGGGTATAATGTATCCAATCGAGCATGCCACATGCCCGTAAATCAGCATCAGCATCCTCGCATATTATGCTCTGGCAAAGGATTATTTCGCGCCTCTATGTCGCCACACATGGATGATCAGAGGAGAGCAAAATCAATCGAATACGAACGGATAACTCAATGAAATTTAATTGAATTTGTCTAAACATATCAGGACTTCTCCTCTCATCGGAGAGCGTAATCCAAGAGTGTAATCCGTGGGAGTCTTGCACAAATTTATGCTGACGTGTGGCCGATCTATTGCACCGATGCTGCGATCCCCATTAAATCGCTAAATTTCCATTCAGTTGCCCGTTTCCACTCCATCGAATCGCAAAGTCCAATGCGTGGATGCGTGGGGGCTGGGGAGGGGCGGGACTTGCGAGAATGCAATGCAATTTGCGTTACAATTGCGCTCAAATAAAATGTTCGGCCTAAAAGTATCAGATTCGATGGATGCAGTGGGAGAGCTGCAGTGGACGGTGAATAAATAAACAATAAATGTCCGGTAAGGGCCAAGGGATTAGGGGAGGATTGTGGGAGGATGCGCGCGCGTCCCGCCATTTTGGCCGCTCATTGCGTGCGCTCTGCGTTTGTGGTTTCATTTGTGAGTTTTAATTAAATACGTTTAAATATTTGTTATTTCCGACAGACGCAGGCAGACAGAGGCAGACAATCCAAAAACCAAAACCAAAACCAAACGAAACCGAAGCGCAGCGAATGACCAACGGGAACAACAGGGCGGCGGAGGAGCGGCACTGGCGGATTCGTCCACCTGGTAAATATTAGCGAAAAATTAGGAAAGTATTTTAAGCGCAACATGTTCGTCCTGCGGCTTTCAACAACAAAATCCCCGCATCGCAGCATCCCAGGGTCGCGCACATCCTTTGCAAAAGATTTCGGTGCGTGTGCATTTCATTTATTTATAAATAATGCATAATTAATTTAAAGTGCGTGCGTAAAATTGTTGTTAAGTGCTTAATCCTGTAAAGCATACACGGGCAGGGCAGCAGGAAGCGGAACGTGAACGGGCAATCAAGGGCAGGGCCCAGGAGCGCACCGGATATTGATTTGCATTTTGCATGCATATTCCATAAGTCTATAAACTATCACTAAATCGAAAGAGAAGAGTCACGGGCAGGCAGGGAGGGAGGGAGGGTCGGCTTTCGTGTTGCTGCCTCTGTGAGTTTTCCATTATTTATTTGATATTTATTAGTCAAGTTTGTGGGGATACTGCACACAGTTTTGCTCATTTATTTCATGGCAAAACCATTGCGCTGTTTGCCCAAATCAAAGCACTTGACAGCCCCTCGACTCGACGCTTCAAACCAATTAACTGAAATTTCGAATTTGCCCAAATAGAATATAAACCAAAATTGCTAATGATTCTGGTTCCGTCATTTCCGCACCAACAAGCGTCCAAGCCCCCACATGACCCAATGCAATTTGAATCCGCAATTTTGTCAAAGTCAGAAAGTTCAAAATTTTACATGCGGTCACAAAATCAAATTAACTTTTAGCGCGTACATTTTGGCGCGACCACAGAGCTTGGTAATAGTTAAAAAAAATTTAATATTAAATGAAATAGAGGGGTGGGACGGTGGGAGGGCGCCTTGTGCATATAATAGGCCGATCAACATCAATTAAGAAAATAATCCCCGCATTATTTGAATGGGGAAAAGCGACTGCGAATGCGATTGCTGCGACTGGGTGGAAGGATGGCAGTGCGAGTATATAAATATTGTTTGACATCGACGCGGGCACAAAAAACTGTCAGCAGCGCGGGACAGGCCTCAGTCAGGTGGGGGGGAATTAAGCCAACATTTTCCACATATGCTAAGCGTACGGGAAAAAAATGTGAGCAGAGACCAGACACCAGAGAACCATGTTGTGCGGTCGTAATGATGACGCTTCTGGCCAAGCGCATTCCGAATGTTGATATAAATGACGACGATGACGATGACAGGTGCTACATACAAGGACATGACATTTATGAACTCGGAATACTTGGATGCACGGACTACGCTTCGATGGTTCGCTGTTGAGTTGCACAGCGATAATTATGACTGGGGGGGGGATGGGATCGTTTTTCATGCAAACGCTGGCCAAGAGTTCGTGAATGCTCCGTCAGCTGATCCCTTCTACGCTATGAACATTCATTTTCAATTAACATTTTCAAGTATTTTGCACATTTTCCACACTAATTGCATTTTACGTGGCTCATCACAACAAAAACACCACCAACTAAATAAATACACACATTTTCTGTATTTATTTGAGCAGAGCACAGCAGGTGCTGCTGATAAAACAAACAAAAATGCGTGCTATACTGTGGACACACTACCACAAACACACACACACACACACACACACACAAGTATCTGTATATAAAATATATATAGTAGGTATATGAGGGAAAATGTGGTTGAAAGGCATTTTAGATTTCAGCCAAAAACATTGACGCATCGAGCCATTTAACCAAATGCATCATACGCACTGTTGCATAGTTCGCACCTCTTGATTATAGCATTGTGCCCAGTACACACGCTACTCGTCGAATAGCACAAGGGTATACTGCCCTGGAACTCGATGGATTTTTAAGCTAAATACAGCAGTTAATTTCGTATGAATAATCTTTTTTTTTTTGGCTCTCTCTCTTTTAGTTATTCTTGCACCATGTGAACGAGGCTTCCTTTGATGGTTGCCCTGCAGGGCGGAGGTATCATGGAGTCGGTAGGTTTCCTGCGGACGCAGCAACAAGGCCACCAAAAGTATGTGCGGAAAGCAAACATGGTCATAAAATCGCATTTGGCATTTTGTGTAAATCAAATCAGCGGAGCGGGAAACGGAAACAAAGCGCAGAGTTAGGGTTCAGGACGCGGATGGCGTGGACCTTTATGTTTTTTGATGACCATAATGAAAAGATCAAAAGGCCATAAAATGCCAGCTCCCGCGGAGGGCAGTAACAAAAATATATCAGCGACATGTGTGGCATTCAAAAAGACAACAAAAAAAAAAACGGACAAACAAAAAAATAGATGTATAAAATTTGAAATGCAAATGCGCAGAGCGAAATAAAAATAAAGGTGGAAAAAGTTATCATATAATGCGGAGAGTAATGGGGCCATTAAGTGGGCTATGCCAATGGGTTATAAAGTGTCGGGAGATGGGAGGAGTAACGGCAGACCCACACACCCAATATCGGCTGGCTCTTCATTAAACCAATCCCGGGCTTCAGCCCCATGCGAAAATCCACTCGACTGACTAAATTAGTGCGAAAACTCAATTTGCTGCTGAACTGCTGAAACGTCTCCAGCTCGGGGATCCGATTAGGGTCTAGGGAGTGTGCGCGGGGGGGAGGGGGGCTCTCCGGGCAGGCCAGTGTCCGACTCCGCCGTTCGAGTTCCATTTAGTCTCGTCAACTGCCATCAATTTGACTAACAATATTCACGCCAATTAACAAATTAATTGCCTACTTTGCTGGCTGCACTTGAAGGCAGCAAACACACACAAACACACGCACACACACACACACACACACACAGAGACAAACAACAAACTCTGCATACTCGCTCTTAGGCATATTCCCAATGGCGTCTTAGTTTTATGGGCAAACACAACACAGCCACAAAGCAGAAACGTTAATGAAATTTCCAGCCCAAGCGACGGCGCTGCGGCATTCAGCCCACAGGGTGGACCAGGACAAGGGAGGTTGTGTGCAGTGGCGGGGAGGAGGGCGGGCAGTGCCAAGGGAGTGCCCGCTATGCAACCTCTGCCCGGTAGGTGGCGTATTTGCAAAGCTTTTAATATAATGACACATTATCATGGCGCAGGCAGCGGCGGCGATGTCAAAGGCAGGGCAGGGCGCAGACACATTTGCATGGGTGATGCATGGAACAAATGAGCTCACGCATAAGCAGATCCAGGGCGGGATGGAGGAGTGGGACAGTGAGTGGGGCAGGGACATGCATGGGCGATGCGCTTGCAGCCGTTTGTTTTCGCGCAGGGTATCACCAGATGGTTACACGTATTGTAATGCGGCTCCTGATCAGTTGGGGTTGCATTTTCAATGCAATTATTTTACATCTGCCAGCTTGGTCGTTGATCGGAGGAGGAGTGTCTAGCCACAGAAAGGGTATCTGTGCTCCGCCCATAAAAATCAAGCAAGTCCCTTCCATTGTACGGTTCTGTTCTGTTCTGTTCTGCCTTTCCCACCTCATTCTCTGCGCTTTACTGTCGATTTATTACTGTTATTTCTGCTGATTTTACGCATACGACCTGTAGGCCTGCTGGCCCGTTCCAGAGAGCGTTTTAAATTGGCTAAAAAACCGAAAAACAGAAAAGGGGAAGTGCAAACAGCATGCAACCCCCACGCCCCTTTCGCATATGCTTGCAGCTTATAAAATATGCAGCAGCAGCAACGCTTGTTGCAACAATGACAGTATCAACAACAGCAACAGCAACATCAGTGGCATCCATTTAATTTCGTTTTAATGCACAACATATCCTCCACGAAGGTGTCCCGGCCGATTGTCGATTGCCGAGAGCACCGCCGGGCATTGTCCTTATGCCGAGCGCAAACAATTGTATTTTATCCCAGCAATCATTTGATTGCAAAAGAGAGACAGAGGGCCACCGGACAGGCGATGGGTCTGGGTCTGAGGCTGAGGCTGAAGCTGCTGCTGGGGCAATTAAATGGCAGAAGTCCGTTTAATGCATAATTTTTGGCCGAGTTGCATATTACTCATGTTGTTATTACTGTACTTGCCCGCCCCTCCCCCGCCCGCCCTGTCTGCCTGCCGATTGCTGCTGTCATCATTTGTATTTGCCTGTTGTCTGTGTTTGTCGAGTGCCAATCGAAATTTTATGGCACCACTTAGCGGGACAAGAAGAGCGGGTGGGGTGCTGGGGCTGAAAGGATACACTCTCAAATAGGTGATACCCATAACCTATAAATATGTATAAAAGGCACGCAGGCAGGCTGAGATTTCTACGTAGCTTTTGCTTACATTTGGGTATGATTTGTGACATGGATGAATAAATTAAAGCAATTCTTAGTTAGGAACTAAAGCAATTCCAGGAGCCACACTGACACTGATGGCTGGAATGCTTTATAAATAGAAAGACAAATTGGCCAAAAATATCCAAGGGCTGCTCGACTTTAAGGGGGGGCCGTGGGAGGATGTCTATACCTCTGCCGAAATATTCTTTGCGGCTTGGCACATTATTCCCTCGTCATTCTAATTACATGACAAAACGTTTCCATTCTACAAGTAAAAGCTATCGATCATGCGATGAACAGCCTCAAGTGGGGCCACTCGTGCCCGAGCAGGAAACAAATTTGCCGAAAGTGTAGCAATGCTCAAGGTCGGGTCGGAGAACATCTCAAGAGTTTTGCCAAGATGCTTGAGCGGAGAACTCGTCAAGTGGCCAAAAATGGAGGGGCACCGTACACGGACAGCCAGAAAACGTTGCCAAGCCCAAGAGGAAAGTGTGCCCCCAGGTGGACGATTCTCTTGGGTAACTGAGTGCAAGGAAAGCCCCGAAAAACAGTAGCAGCTGCATTTGTGGATGGCTGCTGGGAAAAGGTTCCAGCCGCATATTGCCGTCATCGAACAGTCACAAATCATCATGTTGATACTCGTCCAAGAGGTGGAGAGACACTTCAGATTGAAAACCAGATCCAAAAATAATTGTGCTCAAGTGCGTGGCCGAAAACGAGTCGTCCGCGAATGGAGCACGACCCAAAGCAAACTGATTTCGGTTGCCATCGCCATCGTCATCGCTCCCAAGTGGTTAATAGAGTCCGCTGATGGCTTTGATGTACGCACACTTGACGGGGCTCTATCCAACGCGGAGATTGGTAATGAAACCTGATCGGAGCTTTCGCTATAAATACTCAACGCGAATTGGAACAAGACATCATTGGGTTCAATACCTTCGACACAGTAACACCTTCAGTCAGTTCGAATATAGTTTGCCAATCTGCACCAGAACTATAGCTACAGAATGGTGAGTGAATCCACAGCTGGCATCATGCTGCAGCATAATCCTCCTGCCATTTCTGCCACAGAAACTCTTCATTGGTGCCCTCTCCCTGTGCCTGGTGGCCCTCGCAGCTGCCCAGTCGGCTGAGCCAGCGGGTCTGGAACCCTCGGCAGAGTATCTGCCACCTGTGGGCGACGCCGAGGCCGCCCAGCTCTCCGAGGATGGCTACCGCTACAAGACCGTGCGCCGATTGAAGCTGCGCCACCGCCGCGAGGTGCCCAACCAGGAGTACCTGCCGCCCGTGGACAATGCACCCAGCCAGGAGTACCTGCCGCCAGTCGACGCTGCTGCCATTGGAGACACCAAAGTGGCTGACGATGGCTACCGCTACAAGACCGTCCGCAAGCTCAAGTTCCGTGCCCGCCACCGCCGTGATGTGTCCGAGATCGCCGAGCCCAGCAACGAGTATCTGCCCCCCGTGGAGGTATCGCTGGCTCCCGAGCTGAAGACCGTCCTGGGCGATGATGGCTACCGCTACAAGACCGTGCGTCGCCTAAAGCTGCGTCGCCACCGTCGTGAGGTCGCCGTCGCTGCCGAGGAGGCCTCCGCCGAGAGTGCCCCCAACGGCGAGTACCTGCCCCCGGCCGAGGCCGCACCCGTCGAGGCTGAGCCCAAGGCTGCCGCTGAGGAGGGAACCGAGCTGGCCAAGGATGGCTACCGCTACAAGACCGTGCGCCGCATCCGGTACCGCCGCCACTAAGCTTCTGCCTGGACACGAACTGAGGAATATTGAACCAAATTGATCCTGGAAAGTACACAGAGTAGAGCCGGGCTCCCGGCCCCAGCCCCCAGTCCCAGCGCCCCTGCCCGGCTGACTCGACAGCAATTTTCTCCCTTTCTTCTCCGAATGCACTACACAGACCTTCAATTGTCCCAGCATATGGAATAATAAAATTTATTCACGAAAAATCAGTTGAAATCGAGTTGAATATTTTGTCCGCTGGAGCAGCCCCACTCCCCAATCATGTGGCTTGCCAAGAAACCCCCAGAACGCCAGTGAAATTAACATATTTTCTAAATTGCACATTAAATAATAGCCGTATAGGAAAAAACGGGAGCGAAGAACCGAGGAGAGAGAGAAGAGAGCCGAGCCGAGACGAGCCAAGGCAAGCCAATGGCCGAAATGGAATTGAAATCAATGGCCAAGTAATGGCCAAAAGAAGGCGGAAAGGCACAAAATAAAAGAAAGGAAACGAAACGAGACGAGAGGAGAGGCAAGCGGAAAGGGAACAACTTTTGGCCTGCGCCAAAAAAAACCGAGCGAAATTCTATTTAGAAATGAAGTGTGCGCTTTTAGGCGCACCAGCAGGGGCTGCAGAAGGGTCCACCATCCACTCAAAGTGCAACGACTTCCCCCACGGACTCCCTGCCCGGACTACTCGACTCCACGACTGTTCCAGCATCTTTTTACGGTCAACTTTTCGTAATATTATTTTGCATTTATTTGCACAAAGTTGATTTTTCCTCTGATTTCTTTGTTTTCTTTTGGTTCCCTTTGCGGACTGGCAGCCAAATTACAATATTGTAGCGGTCCTTGGTTGGTGCTGCTCCTCGCTGGGCTCTGGGATCCAAGCTGCTGGAAAAGAGTAAATAAAACATTTTTTTGTTGGGCGCCAAACATAAAGTTACGTAATTGAGCGCTTGACTCTTGAAAGCTGACGGTTCGGGCACGCCACGGGTCTGGGTCTGGGCCAAGTCAGAAAAGGTTATCGACGAGCTCAAGTTGAATGAATATTCATTTCATAATAGATTGAAATTAGCCAACAAAAGGCGGAGCACTCTCCCCCTTGGCGGCAGGTGGCAGTTTCTGCCCATCCGTGAAAGGCGTTCGACCGGCCATCGGCCATCTGTGGAGATACAGGAAAAAAAAAGCTTAGGCTAAAAGCCAGGCACATGCATTGCTAATTGATATTGATAGGCTGTCCAATGGGGCATGCGGGGGGCATGGGGCATGCCATCTATCGTTGCCATTTGAAGAGCACACACTTTTAATGGGCAGCAGGCAGGTCTAATCTGGCTCTGGCTCTGCAAATTTACTTCACTTTCTGGCCCAATTAGCAGCGATTGGGCATTGGCATTGGCCCGAGCAGCCAAGAACCAGCGGCAAGAAAAAGTCGTCAAAGTCAAACATACAGAAAGCCAGATGCAGAAACTTTTTTTTCTGTTTTTTGGCCAAGCGGAAAAGTTTTGCGAGCAGCTCGAAACTTGTGAAATATTTAAAATTATGGCCAAACACGAGGAATGTGAATGCGAATGCGAGACCAAGGCTTGACCCAGGTCGGGGCTGGGCATCGAGCACTCAATGCGACAGGGGTGCAGCAGGCCATTTCAATTGCGCCTCTTAGCCACTTACGACTCTCCCGGTTCGAGAGCAGAGCAAAGCAATGCAAAGCAGAGGCAAAGCTGAGGCAGAGGCAATGCAAAGCGATCCACCCAGGGGCCAAGGCAGAGCAAATTGAGGTGAAGTATTTAAGGCCAAAGCGGCTTGAGGCCCACCCTAGCTCCGCCATCAGCCATCCGCCTCCGCCTCCGTCTCCGCCTCCGATTCCCACTCATAAGCCGATGAGACAACCCGGGACCCGGCAGCTTTGAGGGACAGCTGGCAGTTGCAGGGGCTCGCTCGCTCGTTCGCATTCTGTTGCTTATCTGCTTTGTCAGAGATTTTCTCGCTGCTCTTCCTTCCTCTCCAAAGTGTGTCTCTTGGAGGGCAGAACACTGCCAACTGTTTCCATTAAAAAACCATTTAAATATTATCTCCGTCGACTTCCTCTGCCTAATCCACATGCGTCGACCATCCGCTTGACAGACATTCGGCATTCAGATACAGATACAGGCATGCCGCGACAGGAATCTCTCCTTTGCATTAATGAGCTTAGCTTTAAGTACTTCGAATTTGATTTTATTAATTGGGCCTTCACTCGCTAAACATCTTGATTAACTTTCTGTCGTATGGCCGGCCGGCCGCCTCTGAGGCACAAATATTCGAATCGTTTGACGCACCAATCACAAATGCAATTACAAGTGGCAACAATGAAATTAGCAGGCCAGGCAAATTGTTTCATTGATTTAAGTGGCCCATGAAATGTTTATGGTCCACACCATTCTTCTGGTGTCTGGCTGTCTGGCTGTCTCCGGTTCATTCCATTGTCATTTCACAAATTGTATTCGCCTGAATATTTGAATGGACACTGGACAGTTGCCTAACCAATGCAATTTCCCTGCTAATGGATTGACAACATTCTCGAATTAGGTTGAAGGAATTTTTTCCCAAATATGTAGACTCCATTAAATGGAAATTTGGTCAAAATTGTGCGGTTTTTGCAGCTTATATTTCATACGTAAAACATTCATGCATACTCGTGTTTGTGTAATTCCCCACCCAGATCTTATCTGTGGAAACAATTTGTCATTTCTGTGACGTCTTGTTGCTGCCCCATTAAAATCGCACACGGAACGAACGAGCGAGCGAGCGAGCGAGCCGAAAAATATTTGCTTGCCACAGATTTACATTGCAGTAATTGATTTAATTTCAATTGTGGACCGTGTTCGTCTCTGGCTGGATGGATGGATGGCTGGATGGATGGGAGCGTTGGGAGTCCATCCATATACACGAGTATTGATAAGTCAAATCGAATGGCGATGGTGCTTGGTGGGGGGTGTGTGGTGCGGGGTGCTCGTGCTCGTGCGGCAAGGGTGTGTGAGTGAGTGGCCCAGAGAACTGCAATTGATAAATATCAGAGTGTTTTTAAAGCTTATTTTTCAGATGACCAAACGACGACTACGGCGACGGGCGACAAAAATAAGTAAACAAGAGCAACAACGGCAGCGAGTACAGTAGAACCTTCAGTAGACGGTACTTTAAATGTTAGCAAGGCAAGAAGATCTATCTTAGCCCGAAGACTAAACCGAATAGAAAATGAAGCGACTGGGCACCAAGTAGAGTTTTTTCCTTTCCTTCCATAGCAGAATATATTTTAATTCGAAAGCTTTTAATTGTAAATGTGTGGGAGCAGGCAAACCCATGCTGGAGGTTCCACTGTAATAAAGTTGATTGCAGCAGTCGGTGGCAAATTGAATATTTGCCCGCATGTGAGAGAGAGCGTTGTGTGTTGTCTCTGTGAGTGAGTGTCTGTCTCTTTTTTCTCTGTTTGCCCGAGTATTTGTTCGCATTGTTAAATGTTCGCTCCACCATCCACATCCAACATCCACATCCACATCATCCACAGCGGAACAATATCTGAATGATAAATGCAAAGTAGTCAGAGAGAGAGAGCAGCGAGAACGGCACACACACACACTCTCTCGGTCTGGGAACTGTGTTCCACCATTGTTAACGGTTGCTTGCGAGTGGATGATGCAGATTGGGTCTGTCTGTCCCAAAGAATTTCTAGCTACCAATTCATCATTTCATGCAACCCTTCCTCGCTCTTCGTAGTCTTCCGCTCTCTCTCTCTCAGCTGTTGCTTCATGGCCTGTGTCCACTGTAGTACAATTTTTTGTTGTTTTTGTTCTTTCGTATCTCCTCCATTTGCCCAGCAGCCAGGCCGCGTCTTATGCCAATCTTTGGGCTCTATCGATTTTCTTTTGTTTAATTTACTGGACCCCTTGCCGCGGGGGTGTGTGCGAAGCCCTTTTAGATTTCGTAATCTAGTTCGACTGGCTCTTTCTTGTTTATTTGTTTGAGTCGAGCTCTTGATAAGGTTCCGAGTACAAGCTGCCGAATTCATTCCCCCCCTCTCCCACCCCAACGTCTTTGTTATACATAAGTGCGAGTGCTCTTGCACCCAATTTATGTGTAGCGAACAGGGGAGTAGCATGTACATATTAGTGATTTAGGGGCCATCCGAACTGAACACAATTTAGTTGCCGATCAATGAGCAGCTTTGTAGCTTGACAGCTTATCCGATCAGCTGTTTGTGTGCATTGCAAATACTTGGAAATAGATCATTTTCCAATTCAAACTCCAATAAACAAAGCAGATGTAGCCAGAGAGCTTAAAATAGTCGGAAGAATGTCTGTGATACAACATGTGCACGACGCTCAAGTAACTGGACACAGCTCGACGGTGGGTTTCAGTTTCAGAAACAGCTGATCTACGAATTCCCTGAGAAGCATATCCCAAATCTCGTTCAGGAATTGGCGACGAATCTGTTGAATGTTGATGTTAGCCCGCGCTTATCGGAAGGAGGAAAATATTAATCAGCGTTTTGGAATTACTCACAGACCACAAAGTGTGAGAAGTGGTGTGAGCAGCGGCGATAAACGTGCCACTGCTGCCACAAACAGCGTCGATAAGAGAACCAACTGCGAAAATGTGTGTTTTACCAAAGTTCTCTCGCTCTCGCGCGCTCTCTTCTCGGATTGTTTACAGCCCACCGAAGAGAGTGGGCAAAGCCAAAACAACAGCAACAGCAACAGCAAAAGCATCCTCAGAGAGGGATGCTCTCTTTGTGCACTATACGTGAGTGAGAGCGAGAGAGCATAAGCAATTGTTGCTCTGCGCTCTCGCAGAGGCTGGCTGGCTGGCTGGGCTGCTGCTGCGCCGCCAATTTGCAAGAAAATTTAGTTCGTTTACAGTTGGTTTTTGTGGGCAAGTTGTGAAAATCGCATCGTGGAGAGAGCACACCAATCCGAAAAGGAAAAGGAAGAGTTGCCAACACGCAGCAGAAAGTGGCAGCTACCAGCAGCAGCTAGCAGCAGCAGCAGCAGCAGCTTGCAGCACAGTGACAAGTGACAAGTGGCAAGTGGACAAACTCAACTACCAAGTGGTGAAAAAACAAAGCTAAAGCTTAGAAATAAATTGTCGTGTTTTTAAATTGTGGAAATGAGCTTGTTGCTGCGGTCGTCTCTCTCGCTGCCGCTTAAATAATACACAAGACACACACACACACACAAGCACATTGGCAAGCACTCGCACGCATACATGCACATGAGGTACATACATACATAGATACAATAATACATACGTACATGCTCATATGTGTGCGGTAAATTTTGCCGTGTTGCCGAACCTCGTTTGGAGATTTCTGTGTGCGTTGTGTGGTGGCAGCAAATAGTTGTTGCAAGGCCTTCGAGCAGTAACAAACAAACAGCCAGCATCCATCCCCCAATAAGTGGCAGCAACAGCAACAGCGACGACTGACGCACACATCAGCAGCAGCAGCAGCAGTGGCAGTGGCAGCGACAGCGGCAGCCACAACAACGTTGTTAATTGAAATAAATTGAAATAAATTCCACAACGTTTGCTGCTCATATTGTTAATAAAGAAAAGCAGCAGCAGCAGCAACGACACGACAGAATCACCAGCATAAACAAAACCGTGAACCGCCCAGTCGAAATACTAAAATAAAATAAAAACAACCCGAAATCAGGCAAGCATTTATTTACACAAAAAATATTAAAAGCTAATTGAATGTGGTGCTGGGCTGACTGACTGACCCCTGAGGAGAAATTCTCAAGTTGCAAATAATCAGCAAATGCGTTCGCCAGCTCGTTTAATTTTGCGTTTAGTTGTGTGCTCTCGATTTTTGGTATCAGCGGCAAGGCGAATGCGTGGCAAGTACATTTATTTTTAGACGAAAGTGTGTGCCACCCGAACAAGTGTGCAGCGACTCGCGCGAGTGCGAGTAATGTGCAGAGCAGCCTCGTTGAAAATAAGTCTACAATAAATTGGCAAAACAAAAATAAAACAATAGAGCGAAACAGAAACAGCTTCCAACGTGCATCATACACAAGTTTGAGTGCAAAGCATTTGCAGATCTTTTGTTCCTGTGCCCGAACAACTCCACAATTCCTTTAGTGAACCGATCTGCCGATTCCATTGTTAAGCGGAACGAACTCAGATCACCCTCTTGGCAGTATTCAGAGCAAAGTTTAGCCACGCAGTCGTAAGCAAAAAGTTCTCTTAAGATAAACCAAATAAATAAACACGAGTTCGCCTAGTTTCACGTTCGCATCACACTTGGATTCGCAGAAACAACACACAATTGTTTATGTTTATGCGATTGCGGTGGGTTTTTGATTTCAGCCTCTCAAACTCAAAGAGCTCTTTCCATTTGTACACAAGTGGGATATATATTTTTGCGGGTTTCGGCAGGGGGAGTATAGCAACAGCAACAGTGCCTCAGGTGGTACGGATACACCTGAACGGAATGCGAATTAAAGCGAAATTTTCCAGCTTTTGTTCCATCATTTGATTTTCTCCTCAAACTTCTTTATTGCTGCTGCTCTTTCATGGCTGGTAATCAATTTAATATTTACATTGTTTTCTTCTACTGTTTATTATCTCAATCATCTCCTGCTCTCCGCTTAAAGTCAATTGAATTTATTTCTAAAACAAATATAAGACCCACCTCCGCGCCAAGAACCTCGAACCGAACCGAACCAACCGAACGAATCCAAGGTTCATTGAACTCCCTTACCAGCCTCAAGGACCTCGGCGACCCGACCCGACCCGACCCTTACCCTTTTGGGAGCCAAGAAGAGCGCCGAAAAGTATGCAGCGGGCCATGGACCATCAGGGCATAAACTAATATTAACGATTTTCTCACTTCACTTCTCTTATCTTCCCCTCCCCTGTTCCCTGCAGCAGCCAGCAGCATCCCACCGCAGTGGGCCAACAAACACACACACACGCGCACACACACACACACGTACAAACTCTCACCGACAAGTGGACCAAAAGGCGGACATGCGCAAATACCATTTTGGTAGTGGTAGCAAGACAAAAGTTAACGTTAATAGCGCCTAAGAGCGAGACAGCGAGAGGGAGAGAGCGCGCACCGTGAGAGGTGACTAAGAGAGCGCGCAAAAGTCAAAAGAGAAAATGGCCTTTTCGCGCCACAACATTGAAAAGCGCCGACTCATCGAGCTAGTGCGCCTAAACCCGATCCTGTGGGACTGTCGCCTGCCACACTACAAGCGATCCGACAAGAAGAAGGCCATCAAATGGAACGAGCTGGGTCGCATGTTCAACGTGACCGGGGAGCGGGTGCAGCGCACCTTCACCTCCCTGAGGGAGATCTTTCGACGGGAGCTGAACCACGAGAAGATGCTGGGCTCGACGCGATTCAAGTCCAAGTGGGAGTACTACGATGCCATGGCCTTTCTCAAGGAGGTGATACGAGAGCGCAAGTAAGTTAAGCACATGAAGGAGGGGCCCATGGGAGTTGCGACTATAATTTCACTTCTTTTTCCTGCAGGTCACGGGAACGCATTAAGCAGGGTCCCACTGATCCTGTCCCCCGGTCCATATCCACCACAACCAACAACAACAACAATAACAGCTCCAACAGCAACAACAATAATAACAACAACAACAACAGCGTGGCAATGGACGAGTACCAATATTTTGCACCCAGCGATCCCAACAATCCCAACAATCAGCCGCAAGCGCAGTCGCAGTCGCAGCCTCTGCCGCAGCCAAAGCCCAACGTGACGTCGGTGAGCAATCCTGCAACCATCCTGCCCAGCCTCAGCCTCAGCCAACTGCCTGCCGCGCTGCTGCCACAGGCGCAGCACTTACAGGCGCTCCAGCTGCAGCCGGATGTGACGCTGACCTCGTTGAGTGCTCTGCCGAAGCAGCCGCCGTCCGTAGCCGCATCCGCATCCGCATCGGCAGTGCCTGCAGCGAATATGTCGCCTGCCCTGGTGCTGTCCAGCTCACGTTCCTGCAGCTCCTCGCCCTCCATCTACATCAAGGACGAGCCAGGCTCTCCAGAGCATGCAGACGGGAATGGAAGCGGCACCAAGCTGGCCACAATTCGTCCGCAGACCAAGCAGCAGCTGAAGGCGCGTCTGCAGGCGCCGGCACTCAAGAGCGCCTCCATCTACGCCACATCCCCGCCACATCTCATCATCAACGCGAACAACGAGCTGATCGATGCCGATGCTGGGGACCTGGACGATGATCTGGATGACTACGACGAGGATGACGACGACACAGGTCGATACTCGCCCGTGGTGGATGTGGACATGCTGGGGCCCGACGGCCGCTTCTCGCCCGGAGGCAGCAGCTACACGCGCGTGGGTGCCGCTGCTGCCGGCCGCTCGCATTCCCAGTCCCGGCATCTGCCCAGCCCCCGAGAGCTGCTCTACATGAAATTCGGCGACTTTCTGGCTGCCCGACTGAACACCCTGAACGAGACTGTGGCCAATGAGCTGATGAACAAGATATTGCTGCTCATTGCAGAGAAATGAGCGGCCGTCAGAGAGCGAGTAGGACTGCTCGCAGATATGATTGAATCGACAAAGGAGTGGTGAGTGGAGTGCCCAATTAAATATATTATATATTTAGCTATTACTTATTAATTAATTAATTAGTTAGTGTGTAATTTAGTAGGATCGGTCGATAGACTTTCCTACTAGAATATTTTCGAGCATAATTTAGATTATAAGCCCCAGCCCAGGGCTCCTGTAAATCTGCATAGAGTGTGGACGTTGATCTGCCGGATTTGTTGCAGGAATGCGAATGTGCAAATCGTTTCCAGAAATGTTGTAATGCTCGTACATACTATGCTACATATATATGTCTATGTTGCCTTTATACACTTGGCCAGGGCAGGCCAGGCCGGTCCAGGCCCGAAATTCTTCAACTAGTTGGCGTTGGTCTTGCTCTAGAAATTTATTGCACTGACCAATTTATTTAGCAACAACAAAAACACACACAAATATTTAAATTTCAAGTTTTATTTACACACAAAATGCCAGAGCCATAAAAAAGTTTTAATTTCCGGACGTTGAAGTGGACCCCAGACACACGCACACACACACACACACACACACACTCGCATACAACCGGACGGAACGATGCAAGTTTGGAGATTTGAGAGCATTTCACGCATAAATAAAATGCCTAGGACTCTGCAGCATGACAGCAGCCAAGTTCCAGTACCAGTGCCAGTCTCAGTCCCTCGCCCAAAGCTCTAGCCCTGAATCCCGCATAGGCCCCATAGAAGAGCTGCTGCTAACTGACGCAACTGGCCCCACAATGAGCGAAGCGGAGCCGAAACTCAAAAATTAGAACAACAAACAAAAAAACAACGAGCATACAGCTCTTGGCTTTGGAATCGGAACTCGGCTCGGACTTGGCCACTCTGGCCAATCTGGCGGGATGACGGGCAAAGGGGCCAAGAGCTGTGAATGAGGCTGCCTGACTGACTGCCGGATATGTATGCGAACATTTTTGCACCCTAGCCTAGTCCTATATTCGAGGGGGTCTCCATTGGGATGCTGTCGTTCGCAAGTGACTGGCCAATTGCCATTCCGTTTGATATAAAACAGCTGATTGGCTGCAGGCGAAATTACTTTGCTTTACATTGAATCAGGCTGGGAATTACTTTTCCCTTTCCCAGATGCGAGAGGAACAGTTCCAACTTTGGTGCTTGAGTCGCACTGGAATGTTGATAAACCAATGAACATAATGCTCAGGGTAAATGTACGATTTGACTCCTGGGCTTAGCTGCGAGCAGGGTGTCACCGATGCAGACGCAGACGCAGACGGAGACGGAGACTGAGACATGTGATGTAGGCTGCACAGGCGGCTGTGTTGTGTGCCTCTATGCCGCCACCACAGGGCCACAACCAGTTCAAACTGTGCTCGTGCATCTGTGCATCTGTATCTATATCCTGTATCCTGTAACTGTAACTGTATCTAGTAGCTGCAACGCTACACTCTTGCGGCACTCTCCTCTCCAGAGCGTCGCTGGCATGGCGGAGCGTGTGTATTTACGATTTTGTAATATTTATGCAGCGACGCCTTTGGTGTGTGCCCTTTAGATGCCATTGCGGCTGCCCTTCCTATACGTTCGATGCACCCAACGCCCCAACACCCCGCCACAGCCCACTCTTATCTATGGTTTGGGCCAAGTTGCTTTACGAGCACAGACGCAGCCTCGGATTTGAGTGTGGAAAGTGGAACCAAGGGAAAATCGGGGGGTGTGGGGTGGGGTGCCTCCAGCACAGTGGGTGGCATGTCCGACCTTTTATGGATAGTTACAGCAAGTTTGTTGGCACTTACAACATTATAAATCTGCCATAAATTATCATTTTATGGTTGCAGCTGATGACACGATGGGCCACAAAAGATACTTTTGATCTGAAATGAGCATTAAACGGGGGGAGGCGCACAGCAGGGGGGCTGTGGCGTCATTGAAGTGTGTATTTGCAGGGATCGATAAATTGCAGAAATATGACATGCGACGCATCCCATCGTAGCATCTCTCCACTCTCCCTCTCCACTCTCCACTTACAGTAAATAAACTTAACATTTCCTTGTCTAGAATGCTGCCACACTTCGGCTGTCTGAGTGCCACTGCCAGCCTGCCAGCCTGCCACATTTCCCAAACACTTTCCACACTTCCGCCCGTTCGCATTTCCGCTCAAAAAAAAGAAAAAATCAAATCTCAGTTGGCTACAATGTCTGAGGATGCTGATATACGCACTCTCCCTTCCTAGGCACTCGGCCCGAGTCCCGTTCCGTAGTCTCCGCTCCACTCTGCCCGTCAATGGGGCAAGTTTTAAATGGCGGCGCTAAAAAGTATTGCAAGCACCACCCGCACGCCCACACCCACGCCCCGGGGGCGTACCCTTTCTGCACATAAAATGCATATGCAAGTTAATGTTTACAATAGTCGTAAAAGTTTAATGGATTTTGCCAGCTACTGCACGGGGCTTAGGATCGTAACTTTCGAAATCAGTTTTTTTCGCAGTCACAGAGTGTGAGCGTGGGTGCGGGGGAGGGTAAGAGGGAGAGAGAGTGGCAGGGGGTGTGGAGTGCGTTTGTGTGTGTGTGCCAGGCAGGCCCCAAAAACTTTCGCGCTGTTTGTATAATCAAAATGCATTTATTTGATTAATACGCCGCCATCTTTCTCTCGGCTTTCCACCACCCCGCCCAGCAACATTTGCCCCAAACATATTTGGAAAAGCTTCTGTTGATTTTATTTTGGGGGAATTTGGAATTTTCCTTTGTTTTCCCATTGACTTTTACACTTTGGCCCCAGCTCCCCCTAGTTTGTCGCTTCTCCTTTGGGCCATTGTTGTCGTATGTCGCCCCAGCGTATGTGTGGAGTGATTATGTTGTACTAATATTTGGTAGAGTCTGGCAATCGGCAAACATTTTGGGCTGGGCCTTGATGTTGAGCGGAGCAGCCTTAAAGGGCTGCGCTGCGTTGCGTTGCGTTGCACAATTAAGTGGCAAAACTAATTCATTAAGCTGCTGCAGAGCGAAGAGCAGAGTGCAATTGACAAATTATGGCTGCCGAAAACAAAACTAAACACAAGATTTCCATATGAATTTATCATTTGGCCTTTGTCTCTGGCCGAGCGACCGACTTCTGTTTGTGATTGAGTGCATTCCATTCAGGTCCATCATCTAATGAAATGCATATGCCAATCAACATAATTATAACTTTCCATGGGGTGTGCATGTGCAGGGAGAGGGGCTACGCCACGCCCCAAAATTGAAAGGGCAACAAAAACCCGGCAACAGGCAGATGGGGGCTGTGTGTGGAAAAGGATGTGGCAAAGCCACAAAACAGAGGCCATCATATGTATCGAAGCAAATCGAAGCATCTGGCAGCCAGCAGCCCGTAGCAGGATGTGTTTAATGGTGATCGAATGCGAGGATACCCCATAGCTGCTTAGCTGCAGCCAAGAGCTCCGGTCCGACACTGCAACGGATACGTGTGTGCATAATTTATGTCCTTGCAACTTCCTTGTGCAACTATATACCCCTGGGTACTCCTTCTGCCTGCATGCCCGCCTGCCCGCCTGCTGTATGTATAATAATGTTAACCCAAGCCTGGCGCACACAAAGAACTTGTCCAGAGGATGGCAATGTGGAGGGCTGTGGCTGTGTCGATGCCTGGGCCTAGGCCTGGGCATGGGCATGGTAAGTCCTCGATGACTATAACTATGACTAGTATCAATATTGACAGCCATTAATATGGCATTTTATGCAATAAGCAGAGACATTGATGAGGCGGAGTCCGGGACTTGGATTGCTAGTGGGTCTCGGCTGAGACTGAGACTGAGTCTCCGTCTCTGTCTCATGGCAATGCTGCATTTTTAATGAGCTGCACAGTGCAGGAGGCGCCTCACCTCGCCTCGCCTCGGCCGGGGCTTCCGCTGTTGCCTGATGACTGGGGAAATGCTTCCGTCTGCGATTGGAAATTTGCCAATCCCCTACCGTGTGTGGGAGGCAGGCACTTTGTGGGGTGGCAGGTTAATTTCAGCGGTAGCTGGTGGCAGCGCAGGGGGGGTAAATGCGGAAGGCAAAACGGAAGCGCGCAGACACACACGGCAGCTGGAGACCTCGTCTTGGATGCCGCCTCGTATCTCCTTCGTATTAATGGCCGGAGGACATGTCAAAGGAACTGATGACGCGCCGCGTCTCCAGACCGACGTGCACTGACTGCAATCATGGAAACCAAACCTCATCATGATGATGATGATGGTGATGAGGCCCCCAGGTATGGATGGATGGATGGATGGATGGATGGTTGGATGCTTTCTTTAGATACTTATTGTCCGTGCCGCAAGTCCAATGCGGCCCTTGCACTGCCCTCTGCCTAACCTGCATATCAATCAGGCAATCAAAAAAAAAGAACTAAAAAAATCACCATCTGCCGCGCAGATTGCTCAAAGGATGAAACCAAAATAATTGCACAGAATTTATCGCCAGATTTACCTTTCGGATTTGGCCTGCCGCTCGAGCGAGTTTCCCCCCGTTTTTCGCTCGTTTTCGTTTTCCTAAATTAATAATTTTGATTGCCTTTTGGGACGCGGCAGAGCAACTTTGCTCCGCTATGCGACAGTTGTTTAAGTTTTGCTTGCGAAAAATTATCATCATTAGTGCCTGAACTTTGAACTTTGCCTTCCTTTGCCTCGACGTCACTTTGACAATCAGGGGACAAGCAGGGCGCACTTTCTTTCTGGCTGCGGCACTGCAAAACTTTCCACTAGGCAAATAAATTGTCTCATAAGCTAATGAATATCCCGAAGGCTGGTAATTAAGTTGCAAATGCAGCAGAACAGACTGGGAGCCGGGGGGTGTGGGGGAGTGTCAGCTGAATTAGCCGAGATTATGTTGCAAATAAATTCCACTTTCGGGTTTGTTGCCAATTAAGGGAAAAACCATTCTTATTGTTTTCTAAACATTTTCACCGCACATCACATCACATTTTGCCAGGGCACAAAATGGTTTTCGGGTAATATTTCGAGCCTTGCAGAGTCATCAAGGACACTCCTCCACTTGATGCCACTCCACTCGACGCCACGCCACTCCACTCCAGTTCAGTTCAGTTCAGTCGACTCGAATCGACTCCCACTCGAACCGTATATATTTTGGCTGGCCACAAAAATTGATTGCCGTAAATGCCAAAAAGCAAGGCAAATAATATTTGTGCTATTTTTGTGCTGTGGCTTTTTGCGGCAAACGATGGCACAGCACTCAGCACACAGCAACCAGCATTTATAAATAAATTACAGTGAGAGCGAGAGGTTCGGTTTTGGCCAAAAAATCAAAATATCAATTGCTGGGTGCGTTCTCCATTTACCAGACGACTACACAGACTCTTCTACTGCTGCCTACTGCCTGCTGCCTCCAGCCAACTGTCTCTTCGACTTGGCAGATTGTTTGTTCAGGGTTCCACAATTAATTACCACTAAAAAGTGCGACCAGCTGTAAGAGCGAGAAGGGTGTGGCTGGGGGTGGGCAGAGGGAGGCAGTAACAGAGACAAAAACAGACTAATTACATTAGCTGCCACAACGATTTGTCTCCCAACTCAATCAAAATGTTGCAGGCTGCAGCCTGCAGACGCTGCCTCTGCCTCTCGGTGGAATGCTGCAGAATGTTCCTCAGAATGTTGCCCACAAATCACCAGGAAACATGATGACAGCATACGGCAGCAGGTAGGACTACGCCAACAGGCATGCAACAGTTCTTGAGAAAGCCAGAAGTGGATGGCAAAAGGAACTCGAGTGGGTGTAGTGGAAGTGGGAGGGGGAGTGGAAGAGGATAGAAGCTCGCTGTTTATGCATTTCCCTAATGAAATGCAAAGAAAACAAAGCGAGCTACAGCCTAGCAATATCCACAGCCCCACAGCTCAGGTTATCCGCCCTGCAATAGGCAATGTAAATTTCAGGAGAGCCCTTCTTGTTGCTGCTGCTGCTGTTGCTGCTGCTGTGGCTGAGTGGTAATTAAATATTTATTTTCTCCATAGCTATTTGCTTTGATTAATAGCTAACAAAAATGGGGCAAAATGGGAAAAGAAAAGCCCTTTTCTGTGTGTGGGAGGGGCATACACTTTACAATGGATACCCTAGCAGATAATAAATAGAATAAATTGAATTGATTACAGACAGCCTCCCAAAACAACTCGAACTACGAGTAGAGACCTCCCGATCAAGCCTTAATATTGGATGGGTCTCCTGTATGGCATGGCAAATATCTCATACAAATCATAGCACCATCTGGCAGGGTATGCAAACACAGGAGGAGGCGCCTCTTCCATGTTCTTGCAATGTTTTTAATATTTTAAAATTTCCCAATTGTTTGCCACATCCCCCCACCCCCACCCCCACCGCCCACTCCCCCGCACGTTTTTGTTTAAATTGAGTTGCGAGTATTTTTGTTGGGGTTTTTTTTGTTCCGTAAATCAAACACTTGGAGCGCAAAATCCGGGCTCGTTGACTGGGCTGCCATTTAATTTCGATAATGTGTTTCGGATTTGACAATTGATTTGGGTAAGCGGATGGGGGCTTAAGGGCAGTCTTTCTGGGATATTAATAGGGCAACTCGGAGCTAAGACCCTGGCCTGTTCCTGGACACGCCGTTGAGTCCGTAAGCCGTGAGTCACTGTGTGACTCCCTGTGCAGTGCACACCCCCTGGGGTGTGAGGCAACCGCATTCACTTTGCATATTGACACGTCTGCTAGTCTCCTAGTCGCCTAGTCTCCTGGAGTGCATGAGTAATTTATTATTTGCCATGGCATACTTCAAGGCGCCAAACTGGCAAGCCGCGGAGCAGCCCAGCACAGCACAGCAAAGCGAGCAAATGTTGCATGCAAAAAAGGTCAGCGAGAGACATTACCACATCATTACGAGACCACAGGGACCACCGACTTGACCTCCGAACAGCCAGCCAGTCAGCCAGCCGTGGGGCAGGGCAGACTCGTATCCAACTGGTGCTGCTGCAGAAGATAGACTCCTGCTTGATCTGCATCTGCTGCTTGCAATTCGACGCATTCGATAAAACCAAAGAGCGCACAAAGTGGCACCACACAACAGCGGAAATGCGCAGGAGGCAGCTGCAGGATTGCAGTTGCACCAAAAGCGTCATTAAGTCAATTTGTGAGGGGCAAAGCGGCGAACTTAATGTGCAGTCGGGGACCCTGGGACTCTGGGACACTATGCAGTTGAAGGCCCCAAGACTAGGAATAGAAATGGGATTGGTCCTACGCAGGAGGACACCCAAAACATGGACACACCAATTATCCAGAAATGCCAACACACACAAAAGCAAAAGCAAAAGCACAGGCATAAGAATGCTTGGGGTTTGGGTTTGGGCTTGGGGTTTGGGCACCCCAAAAAGGAGATTGCGCTTTTGCGGTTGTGTTAAGTTGATTTCCGGCACGTCTGGGGCCCCCCCTTGTCGTTGCCACCACCACCAGAGTCCCTAGTCCCTGTCCATGCGCTCACACATTACTCCACATGGGGGCTTCCAAGATGTCCTACGCCAATTATGCGTAGGGGCCCATCCTCTGCTCGTCAGCGGTGTATTCATAAACAGACGATGTCCCTTGTTGTCAATGCCATCATCATTATCATCATCGTCGTCGTCGTCATCAGGCGCCATGGTGATCATCGTTCTCAGGCAGCCTTGCAGTGTGTAAGTGTTGGCCACGCCCCCTGCGTCAGTGGCTGTCAAAAGCACCAGCACCAGCAGCCACCCACCAGCAGCCGGAGCCTGGGCCTGGGCCCCCACTCATTTACTCCCCTGCCTCCCACCCCACAAGGTGTGCTGTAAATTATACGCTTTTGCGTTTAGCCTCCGCCACAGACCTGTAGTCTGTAGTCTGTAGTCTGGGGCCCAGCCTCGGAGGAATCCCTGCTGCAGCCCGCTCCCCGCATCCCTGCTGCTCGGACAGTCCGGCAGTTTGATGTTTTGCGGTTGTGTTGACGTTGTCCCTGGACTGGGGCGAATGAGCAGCCGAGTGAAGGACTGGGTCCGGTTCACCCGGTGGCCTGGGTGGCCTTTAATATTTAAAGTGCGCTTTTAGGCCAGAGTTTGTCCATTATCCTGCCGACATGTTATTGTCCTTTCGCTTTGCGGTGCCAGTGCTGGTGCCAATTAATGAGATTTCCACAATGCGAGCATCGCATCGCATCGCATCGACCGGTGCGGTGCGGAGCGGCTTTGTTTCGAGTAGACAAGAAGGTTGCCCTGGAGGCTGCACACAAAGGTGGAAGGGCCCTCCAAAGGGTGCTTCATGCGGCAGTTAAGAGCTTGGACAACAGCTAACTTTTGCAGCTTCAAGAGTTCCGTTTCCGCACGTCAAGGTGGTCCCACACAGAGCCACGTGTCTCATGATGATGATGATGATGATGAGTAGTAATCGCCGTTAAGTTGTGCCTTTCTGCACCTTGGAGTAGCCCTGCGTTGCCACTAGTTCTCCCTACTTCATTTGAATAATCAATCCACTTTGATTGTCACTCGAAAACCCCTTCAACGGTTCGTAGCTCGTAGCGGAAATGTTTCTTTAGCTGGAAAAACTATCACACTTCCCATCCGCAGACCATCGAGCCACATAGCCACACAGCCACAGCCACAGCCTTAGCCCCAGCCTTAGCCTTAATTTTCATTAGCTGCAGTTTCACTGGGTGCGAGCTGTGTGCCTGCAGCCAGTGGCAGTGGCAGAACAGACCGCAAAGTTGGGCCAGGGCAGCCACTGTGTCATTTGTTATGTTATTGGTTTGGACATTTTGCAAATTGCTTATTTAGCAGTGCGTAAAATCCACAGCGTCCTCCGGCTGCTCCTTCTGCTTGCTGCTCCTTCGATTCTACTCTCGTCCTGCGGTTCTCTTTTTGTCGAGGCCACACACACACACACGCACACACATATGTCGAGGAGGAGGAGGAGCAGCAGCAGCAGTAGATTCTGCTATTTCTCGCCTGTGCTTCCTGACTCTCTCGGTGCCTGTGTCTGTGTCTCTGTCTCTGTCCGTGTGGCCCAAAGAATTTTTTGCTCTCCTTTCCTCCACTGTTGTAGCCTCAAAGTTAACAACGTGTCAAGCAAGCGGTTAGTTCTCTTCTGCTGTCCTGTCCATCCTTCTTCCAACCCATTCGCTTCTTACCATACGCAGCAGCAGCAGCAGTATAGGGAAATTGCCTGGGGTGCCATGGGTGCCAGGGTCGTGGCAGGTGTCACCCCTCCAGTTATTTGGCCAAGTGTTCGAAAACTGTCAATGCAGAACAATTTTTCCCCCACTTGCACATGAGTATTTTTTGTTCCGACTTTTGGCCAGGGATCCCGATCCCGATCCCCCCTGTGCCCCTGTCCGACACTCATCTGTACCCGTAATAATATTTGCTTTTCATTCTGTGTCATTTACTCCACTTCCTGGCCTCCTGCTCCTCCTCCTCCTGCTCTGCCCGGTTCTTGGTGTTTTTGTGTGGCGCCTAATTGCCTGCTACATTTTGTGGCACTTGGGTGCGGCAGGCAGTGCCCCAAAAGGGGCACACAAATGTACGAGTGTCATAAACTTTTTTTATGACTAATATTTTGTGAGGCTTTTTAATTAGGCGAAATGGTCGTTAAAATTGATTTATTGCCTGTGATGGGAATTGTTAATTGGCTACCGAAACGGCTATAAAATTGAATAAAACTCACTTGAATTGATCGATAAGGGACGGTCCTGCCATACCCACACCCATAGCCATAAATGTTTTTGCCTAATTACTAATTTCTACTCCTTTGTTCTCTTCTCATTGCAGCTCCCAGCCCAAAGGCTAACTTTTAGCATAAATTTAATATTAATATTAATAATAATTCTAATTTGTATGCATCAAAGTCTGTATTATGTGCCATAGAAGACAAAACCAAACAAAACGTTAAATTGTATGATAAATCCGACACTATATAAAATATTTGAAGTGATTTTTGAAAGGGCACAAAAGTTGCAAGAACTCGAAATATATTTCTGGTTTCAGCGAAATAATTGAAAGAGTTTGAGTCGTTTTTTTTTGTTTGATACTACATTATGTCTGGTACGTTCCACACATTCCTGAACAGCAGAAATACTCGTAGTGTCAGTGGGAGCATGGAGCAGGCAAGTGAAACTTCTGGCCACTTTATCGCTTTAAGTGACTGAGGAAAAGTTGGCAAAGTTTCAGTTCTCAGTGCTCCGAAAGGCCACTAAACGGTTCAACTTTATGCAAATTGTGAAGCTCCCAGGAATCTTCAACCAAAAACGATTAAACGTCATTAGCATTATAATAGCATTTTACTTTCGCGACTTTGACTCCACAAGTCTGGGTCCATCCATCCCCGACGACTCACCTCACCTTTCTGTCTGCTTCAGTGCTGGCTCTGAGCCTGCTCCTCCGTCTGTCTCTCCTTCGTTTCCCCGCATGGAAGGGCTGTGGATGGATGGGCAGTCATTCATCTTCATAGTGAAAACAACAGCACCAACAACGATGTGATTACAGTTCCGTTTTAATTGTAATTAAAGCGATTATTACGGCGGACTTTTTGTCTCCTTTGTGCCCTTGCCCTCCATTCCAGTGCCGCGTCCTCGTCTGCCCTCTTAAACTCTGCGCTTAATCTTTGCTACTTGCGACCTGCAGCTTATTTCAATTTGAACAATCCCCCAGCCCCTCCACGCCAACTTTTTCTATTTTCCTGCACGACTTTGGCCGTGGCGAGCCTAAGGACTTTTCCTGATGCGCAATGTGCGGGGTGTGCGGTGGGGTGAGGCCAAAAACTGTTTCTTGTTGCATAGAAAAGTTTTTCTTACTTATTTGTCGGTTGCGACTGGGCGTGGCCGGGGGAAGGCATGGAGTGACGTGTAGCTTGTGGCACCACCTGGCCAAAAAAGTTGCTGTTGCTGTTGTCTTGATGCCACCCGTCAGCTGAATTCTGCAGGCAGGTGAGCCAGTGAGGCAGGCCCGTGTGGTATATGGTACTAGAGTCTGGGCGTTCGACTTAACTTACGGACTTAACTGCCATAGAATTGAAATTGATTCGGCCTCTGGCTGCAGCAGCCAGCATTTGCAGCAGACGGAGGCGCAGCAGGAGGCCTTCCTTCGAGAGGAGTGTGAAGTAAGAGGCGAAATAAAATTAAGTTCGCACAGCAAACTGCCAGCTGAAGTTATGCTCGGCTCATAATTCCAGCCGGGGTACTCATTGGGTTCAAGGGCCTAAAAATGTAGCAAGCATATATTATGCATTATATTATCGGGTATGCAGTACCCACAGGTTCCTCTATTTGCGCAGCACATCTTGAGGTTCGTGCTGCTACTATTAACCTCGTTTTGCCCACAGCAAAGGAGTATTAGTATGTTGCACTTAATTTACACTTTTCACAGCTCCCTCCGCCCCGTTTCTATGCTTCCTTTTAAATGAAAAGTAACTGCAGCAATGGCTAAAACATTAGCAACAACTACCACCACCACGCACACCCCACACCCCACAGAACCGAAACAACATTTGGTTGGTTGGTGTAATTTTTATTACGATATTTCCCAACTGAGTTAAGTAGCGAAACTCACTTCGCATAATTACACAAAGTGTGGGGGGGGGGCTGTTGGGTGTAGTTTGGGCTAAAAAACTGTAATTAGTGGTGCGAAATTAGTGTTATCCTGGCAGGGGCAGGGGCGGGAGCAGGAGCAGGAGAGAGATGAAAGCAACTCGAAAGTGAAATGAAACACACACAAACACACACGCTGATAGTTTTTTAATGTGTGTGCACATTCGTTGATGTATGAATGCAGACACATCTGCAGTTGCCACCCACCCACTCATCCTGCTACCCATAGGCGGTGGAGGGGCGCTCGAAGGCTTAGCCCATGCGCCTCTCTGGGCTCAAAGCGCTATTTGGGTCAACTACAGGCGTCTACACACTTCAATGGGGCAGCAGGAGGAGGAGGAGGAGGTGGATGTGGACCGGTGCGGTGCAGTGCACTGCAGCAAGGTGTGGAAACTTTTTTATGAACTGTTAAATTTCCAATTAGCGCTGATTGTTTCGATTTAACGGAAAAAAACAAACAAACAAACGAACAGTGCGTGTGAAAAGGTGAACTACCTCGTGGATTTTTGCACGCTGCCACGTTATGAAAGGAATGACTGGCATTTGAAAATCAATACCCGTCGGAGATAGAGATGGAGATGCATGTGGGCACGGATGGAGGAACTACCCACGAAGAGATACATAGACACACAGTTACAGTTCCAGTTACAGTACCAGTTACAGTTACAGTTCCTCCCTGGTGGCACAATTTATAATATCCCTGGATTGATATTGCTGCTGGGTCGGTTGCGGAGACGATTGAATTCCCAGCCAGGCAGCAACAGCAGCTTACGAGTGTGGAGGGGGGCATTATTTAAATCAATAATTAATGCACTTGACTACCCTCCGCAGCAGAGTCTGATCCGCTCGCTGCACTGCGAACTCTGCTTCCTGCTGGCTGCAAAAGGCCTTCCACGTTGCTGCTGCTGTTGCTGCTGCTGCTGTTGTTGCATGTGTCAACGCCCATGTCCAAAGGAGAAGCCTCGTCTGGGGTGTCCTTTTGGCGGCACTAGCATTTTTATGACCATAATGTGCAAGCACACGTACGAGTCTCTCCGCCAGTCAGCCAGCCAGCCAGCCAGCCAGCCAGCCACCCGCCCATCCATTGAGCTTCAACTGACACTCCAACCGAGTCCCATGCTCCCCAGTTGCCCATCTGCCGCCCCGTCTCGCCGGCCCATTGTGCGGATATCGCATTGCTGCCGTTGCAGGCGGGCCCGGGCCTGGTCCTGGTCCTGTGGCTGTGGCTGTGGCGGATCCTCCTCCTTCATCGCTTCTCCCAACAGATGAATGTCTGTTAAATATTTATGAGTATCGAAATGTTGCCTCAATGCATATTATAACAAATGAAACGTCAATTTCATGCGAAAAATGCAAACAGCATTGACATCCCAAGGATTGCTACCCAGCACCAGCACCAGCACAAGGAGCATCAGTAGTCCGGCTTGGTGGGTAGAGCTGGTCCAAGGCTTGGCACGTGACAGGCCTATGGCCATGGGCTAAGTGGGTGTACAGCCCCCACCCCCACCCCTGTTCTTTATCGTCTTTACCGTCGCCCCGTCTATCGTCTAGTTTCGTCTGTCGCTTGTCGGATGTTGGATGTCGTCTGTCCGGATGTCCTTTGGTTTCTGCACAATTTCATTATGGAATTTCATGCTCTCCGTCGCCGTACCCAAAGGATTGCCTGCTGCAGCTACACATTCAATTTGGGCAGCTCAAAGCGGAGCTTTCTTCTGCTCCACATAAAACATACATTTCATGGACTTTTGCCATCGAATTTATAGTATAGATAATGGGTTATGACAGACATCTGCCCCGCCGCACCACGCACAAAGTGCTTCTCGGGCTCTCGGGCTCTCGAGCTGAGGGGAAATTCATTCGTAAATGTTGGAAAATATATCTCGGAATTGTGTGCTGAAATAATATTATGTTGTCCAAGCTGCGAGCTTCAATCAAGTGAAAACTCATTAGCAAAAGCGACTCCCCAAGAAATCTAAAGAAAACTCTCGCCCCCTCCAAGAAGAGCAGCGCAAAAAATGGGTCAAAAAATATTATTACAAGTGTGCGGAGGGAAGCGATGCGAAGAGGAGCCCCCGGGGGCTGGGTGCCGCGGGCTGGGGTGGTGGGCTGGTGGGGAGCTGAGTGATAGGCATTTTCCCCGGCCCAGCAGCTAATTTGCGAAGGATCAGAGCAATAAAAATTGTTTATTGAAATGTGAAAAAGTGAAAAGTGGCGGGCAAAAAAAAAAAAATAATTTCAAATACGCTCCAAGTATTTCCTTTTGCTTTGCGCTTTGCGCTTTTCCATTTTCATCGTTTTCTAGCTGTTATTTGCGCAATTGCAAAAGCCTGAATTTAATTAAAAATGCAGCGGGCTCTTCCTATCGCTAGCACCCCCTCCCTCCAGCACTACCTTCCTTCCAGCGCTGTGCACTTGAACTGCCAACGCAGGACAGACGCAATAATTTTCATGTTAGATGCCAAAAGCGTGCAAAATGTTTTTCAACTATCAGACAATAGGCCCCCCGAAAGGACAATGGGAGGACATGCAGGCAGCGCTGAGGACTGTGGAGGCAAGAGGGCAGAAAGTTGAGCCGTCACCGACGTAAACTTTATTCAAAAGACCAAATAAGGGGAGCGAGAACGGTGCCCAGGGCAAGGTGTTGTCGAAGAGGGGCAGGAACAGGAACAGGGACAAAATCAACAATAAGGGAAGACCTAAGCGTCGCCCTAGCGAATCTTTGGATACCCTTTGCCGGTCTAGGGCCTAGGATTAATCAAGCAAACCAAAGAGCCCAGAGACAATAAGGAAAAGACCTTCCCAGATGTTCGGGGAAGATGCGAAGCTGTCGGGAAAGAGTCGAAAAGTGTGTGTCACAATTAATGCTTCGAATTTGTGTATAGGGAATGCACAATCCCACTCTGTGCTCCCTTTTCTATGGCCCAAGTGCCTGATCAAACGCATTGCACCCTGCCTCGCTGCCAGGGTACAGCAATTTATAAATAATAATTTCTGCTCACCTGCTCCATTCTCGCAGGCCCAGCCCGGCCCGGCCCTTCTGTCGTCGCCAGGCAGGCGACAGACAGAGAAAGAGAGGGGGAGATGGCGCGGAGGAGGATACAGGAAGAACACCTTTGTCTAGCCTACAAGAATAACAATAAGCTCAGCAACAGCAACAGCAACAGGAATAGCAACAGCAACAACAGCAAAGTGCGCAGCCCTGTGGGTGGGAGAAGGAGCGAGAGAGTGTCAAAGAGAGCGACAGAGAGCGGCAGAGGTTGAATATTGTTTGAGAAATGCCAGCGGCAGTTGATGAAGTGCAGACAGCAGGCCGTTACTAGGCAATGAAGTTGCCACGCCTCGCCACCCATAAGCCACCCAGCTGCCAACTGCCTCGACACCACACCAAGCATCGCTCTGCCATCTACTGCCCCACACACTCTGAGAGGAGGATGGTCACACCTGTCTCTTTGGGATCTTTACCGTTTGCCTGCCCACTTTTCATTGTTTTAATTGTTTGTCAGCTTTCGCCTGCTCTCCTCTCCTCCACACTCTCTCTTGCTCTGTCCCCACTCATTCTTGGCAAAATTTACGACACAAAATGTTCCCCCTTTTTGTTTGTGTGTGTGTGTGGGTGGGTGGGGTGGTTTTTCTAGGCCTGAATTCTGCTGAGTTCTTGTCGTCAATCTTTGGGGCAGTTAATTTAGCTGGGCATATTTATTAGAAGGAGTTCGTTCTCTCGCCGAGTGTATGTATGTCTCTCTGTGCCTGTTTCCATCTGATTTCATTCCGTTATTAATGGTCGCCCATTTCAGCTGGGCGTCCCCCTTATCGGGCAGCCAAGAGGAGTTGAGACTTCAAAAGCCAAGAAAGGTAAGCATAGAAAAATGTCGCTTGGAATTTAATTCTTCAAATTCTTAGGCAACAAAATGTATGAGAAAGTGAGCTGAAAATATATTTCGAAATGTGGTTTCGCCTTCAATTAAAATCTGGCGGTGAAACTTTCCCTAGACATGAAATATTGCAGGTGGAATTCTTGAAAACTTTATGGAACGCGTGAAAACCTCTGCGGTACGAGAATATCACATCAGTTTGGGTTTGGTTTTGCCTTTGCCTTTGACTTGTTTGCTTGATGAAGTTCGAAAATAAAGTTTACCATTTTACGTTCAATTCTTCGCCAGAATGTGCTTTCAATTCGCTCGTTGCACGAGCTAAGCCAGCCCTAATGAACCGAGTTCTAGTGAAGTCACCAAAGCGTGCTCCCCCACCCCCGGGGGATAAGAACCAAACAAGGCCAGGGTTTCCCAGCCACTAACCAAAAATCGCGCATTGCGAGCGAGCGAGTGCTGCTGGGGCAACACGGACGTGGACCAGTTCAGTTATTGTCAACAGGATGCGGCAAATATGCCACTTTTATGGCACGCTTCCGTATCCGGAAACCAGCCAGCGAAGGTGCCAGTGGATGCCAGTGCTCCTCGCAGCGAGATTGGGAGAGGTAACAAGGCGGATATAGTTGGTAAATTACGATGGCAACCTGTGCAGTCGCCTCGCAGGATGCACAGCGCAGTGCAGCGCAGCACAGGGAGTGGCAACGCCGCGCGATATGCAAAAGCGCAAAAGTGCCAACGCACTTGGGCCCCGCCACTCGCTCCACCAGTAAGACAAGATGCTGGCTGGCTGGCTGGCTGGCTGAACTTGAGGCCTCAACGAGGCATCTTTAATGCCCTTCGCCAAGCGGACTTATCCACTGCGACATTTCTTTCCAACCGCTAAATGGCCCGCATAGCCCCGTAGCCATGAGCTTTGCTAACAAGTTTTGTGCCATGGAAGCAAGATTGGAGAACTTTTGAAATTTGGCTTGGAAATCTCGAGGAGTGGCTCAACTTGACGTCGTAAATGGCCCGATAAGGTGGCGGGAGGACCTCGATTGTGAAGGGTATCAAATGGCAGGACGCTCGCTCGCTCGCTTGTCTACGGGAATGGCAACTGGTGCGAGGGCGAGGGCGAGGGCGAGTGCGAGTATCGATAGCAACAGTTGCAGTTGTTGGTAGCAGCGGGTGGCAGGCTGGCAGGCAGGCTGGCAGGCTGGCAGGAAGTGGCTAGAAGTTGGCTGCAGCTGGTGGCAGCTGTTGGTGCGGCATTTTTAAGTTTTACGTGTGGCACGTGCTGCAAACCGGGGGCAGCCATGGATAGTGGCAAATGCAAAAGATGCACAGACTGGAGACTCTGCCACACGTGCGCGTCCTGGGCGCGTTGTTTTTCCACTTTTTTCATGACTTTCAACAGCGCGTAAAACTAAAGGAAAAACTGTCAGCCCAGCGCCGCAGCTCTAAGGGGTGGCAAGGGGTGGCACTTTAAGCTGCGGCTTCTATGAGTTACGGAACGCCAGCAATCAGAGCAGCTGCGTAAGTGCAGCAGCTCCCCAATGCATTGGGGAGTCCCAGCGGCGAGGATGATTGGAAATGTGGGCCACTGCGACAGTTGGCAGAGCGACAGGAGCACAGAAGGAGCGCCAGCACACAGTCCACTCTATATGCAAGGCAGTGAAGGAATTTAGCAATAATTCAGAGAGGTAAAAGACGCATAAAATATATCGGGAATTCAAATGTGGATCGCAGATGATCCATCCGTTCGAGATGTGTGGCGCTGCCTTTAACTTTTAACTGCCTTCCATCAGCACTCACTTATGCATGTAATATCCTGTCGTTGGGCACGTTCCGGGCGACTCAATTCCGGGCGCACTTGTCCTTCTGCGAGCCAAAGGCAGGGCAAGACAAGTGCCTGGGACATTACAAAGCGATTGACCGGAAGAGGACACGGCACGCACGCAGGACACTTGCGGCCACCGCTCGGCACGGAAAGCGTAAAGTTTTGCCCAAGAGTTGTGCCAGCTGCCAGCTGCAGCTGTCAAGGAGGAGTAGCAGGGAGCCCAGCGCAAGTACGGTCCTCCTGCAGAGATTTGGAAGCGTCAAGCAAACACTTCGAAAGGGCAACTAGAAGTGGCAAGTCGAGTTGCAGTTGCAGTTGCCCAAAGCCCCGAGCTGGGTCCAAGCAATCGTTAGTATATGCGACAGCACGGGGACATGGAGTACCTTAAAGCACAAGTTTTCAGCCCCCCCCACCACCCAATTTCGATTCTGGGAAACTTCTTATGGCTCATGCAGTGGAGACCCGACACAGTATGCGCTTAAATTATGCGGCATTCATAATGCAACAGAGTCGAGGATGTGCCATCGTACTCTTTGACATATTCCTTGCAGAAACTGCTGCTAAAACTTGGCAACCGCCAGACGCCGTAGGAGGATGTGAAGCGGGCATTAAATTTTATGCACATTCCCCTGCCCCATATACCCATATACCCATACTCATAGCCATAGCCATAGCCATATCCATAGCCCATACCCATGCCAGTATTCTTACTCCTAGAGTCCATATCCTGGCTGACTGCTCGTGGAGCGTGGAGCTCGCTTAAGCCCAAAATAATGGCCAGGCTTCTGGGCCCATTATTTCAGCGAATTTTCTGTTGCACATAAGTGTGCTAGTTGCTGCTTCTCTACGCTGCTTTCTCTTTGCCCGTTCGCCCGCTTGCCTCTTTCATATTCTATTTTATTTAAGAACTTTTGCGCGGCAAAGGAAAAGGCAAAGGCAAAGTCAAAAAAAATTTATTTAAAGTTCAAAGTTTGCTCCGCTCTCTTTTTATTTTATTTAACGGCAGTTCTGTGTGCTCGCTCCGCATATTTAAACACGCTCACGATTTTTGTGGCATTAGAAGAGAGTTGCAACTATCTAATTTGTAGCTGCCGAAGGGAAGCTCGGATGGGTTGGCTTCCTGCAAAATGCACTCTCAAGATACATACGCGTAGATACATTTTTGATTTACAATAAACATTGCAATTTGCAATTGTTTGATTACTAGCTGAACCCGTGCACCACACCCATGACAAACATATTGAATATTGAGAGGCAGAGGCAGAGACAGAGACATATGTGGACCCATCTCTGGAGTGTCCTCATCCACACACACACACACACACATCCCCACTATCGTTGTCGTTGTGAATATGCATTGTTGCAATGAAAACCTAATCTATTTTTGATGAATCGCAATTGTAAATTTTAACAATGGCAAAGAGCTTCGACTGAATTATTGTGTACAAAATACTACTCTTATATTTGTGTATTTGTGCATCAGCTTTTGTGCAGTATGCCCTGATACTTGTCTTCGATGCCATTAGCTATTTAATAGATTATGACAGCTACTGCTCACAATGATTGACAGAGTTTTGAATTTAATGTTTACTCGTGGCTGGAAGTTTGAAGATATGTGAGCTGTCTCCTGCCTCAAATCAGTATTTTAACCCAGCTAATCCACTGTTTAAATATTATTTTATGGGTAAGTATTTATTGTAGTTGGGTATTCCCTGTTTAGCCCTGCAGGGTATGCCCAATGCCAGCAATGAGGTGCGCCGAAAATGCACTTGCTGTCCTCTGGCCGGGAGTATTTTTTGTGTGTTGTTCGTTATAGGAGGATTCCAGTCCATAATGCAATTGAAGTGCCGGGCCATATGTGCGCGGGTCCACATTGTGAGGAGTGCAGCAGCAGTAGCTGGCCGACTGGCCCCTCTATTGATGATGCTGCTGCTGCTGATTTCGTATGCACAAAAACAGCCGAGTGGCAGATAGAAATTGTCATCAATAAAATAAATTGTTGTATTATTTTCGTTTTCGTTTTCGTTTTATTCAGTGGCCCCTGTCCCCGTTCCGCTGTTGTGTTGTGGCATATGCAGTTGTTTTGCGATTGTCTGACAAAATTAACAGAAAATAAAATTACTGCTTACATCCCCCTGCTGCCCCAGCCCTGCTGCTCAGTATCCTGTTGTCTCCTGTTTGGCACTGCACTGCATAAATCATGAGGCGAAAGAGAGAGTGAGCGGGGAGTGGGGAGTGAGTGCATCATGTGGGATTCGCTTGGGTCCTGCGAATTGAGTCAATTGTGTGGAAATTATGGATGCATGGATATGGATATGGATGGTGATAGTAGTGCCATCGATATGGACAGAAAAAGTCATTTAAATTCATCTTGCTTTTTTGCAAAATAAATACCCAGAACTCAGCAGAGCGCCGAGCTTTACAAATATATAAAGTAAATGCCACACACAAAAATGCAGCTCAAAGTACGCGCAACACGCAACACGCAACAACGACAACAATTAAAGGCATCCAGGGCGTGTCCTGTAATTAATAATTTATTGACTAATTGGATTATGATTTGCACACTGCACACTGAACACTCTGAACCCTCTTTGAATCGCATGCCAGACCTTATCAGCAAAAAGAGATTGCCTCTGACAGCGCTGACTGAATTTTTCATGGAATTTTGCCTTTTTAGTGGTTTTTGCAATTAGATTAGAAATATGTATGCCCATGCCCATGCCCTTTGTGGGAGTGTTTGATTTGCGGCTCGAATGGTATTACAAACATAATTTATGCGCATCATTGCGAATTTGTTTTGTGTTATTTCAAACGCAAGCAAATGAGCAAAGGTATTCGTGATATTACAACTGAAAGATACCTCTCTGAGCAACCAAAATATTTACACATATTGGAACTACACCGAGTATACCTGCTCCTCCCAGAAGCAGTTTGATGTCTAGAAACTTCAGCAGGTGCATACAGGAACAAAATATAAATATTGTTTTGGCTATTAGTGTAGATCAATAATATCTACATTTTGGGGGAAGTGCACTCACATATCATACTACAGAGCGGAGTTTTATTCTAAATAAAAGCTTCAAAATGGGACTCAATGAGTGCTCCGAATGCGTGCAACATATGTGGCGTCGCCTCCATTCCACAATATCCACTCGTACAAGTTTGTGAGTCATATTTTTTCAATAAATAATACAAAAATCTCTCACTTATGGGGGGGGGCTTTGTTTTTTTCGCACTGGCCAGGCTGTCGTTTAGGGACCAGAGCCAGACCCTGGTGAGGCCATCAAATGAAAGAGTTCATTTGACCATTTAATACTTTGGGTCTGCCACGAATAGCCCAAGTGTTTTGGGGGCGGACTACTACCCATAATCTCGAATTGCTGGCCGCGCCAGAATACCCAATAATTGACACATAAATAACTTGAAACAACTTACTTACAAGCCCCTGGGCTCGTGGGAGATGCGAGTATCCAGTATCCGAGCACTGGCCAGGGGCACGCAGCCACGCCCACACAATCTTATTAAAAATGTCCCCGGATAATACAAGGAAGCTGCGAAGGAGCGCGCTGGAGCGAGCGGGTGGCATAGTTGGTCGCATGTTTGTGCAACTTTTAACTGCCACCGCTGGGATAAATCATAAAAGGATATTTCTGTGCCCTGAAAGTGGAGCGTAGGAGCAGCTGGACAGTGGCAGGGGTGACTGGGAGGGCTGGGAGGGACTGGGAACTGTTGGGGCTCACTGTCAGGGCCATTACTTGGCTGGAAAATATTTTTACAAGCTCTGCTTTTAATGCGGCCAATTGGCGTGGCTTCTCTCTGGGATTGTCTCTCTTTGTATCTGCGTATTCTTTGTGCCCTGTGCCTTGTGCCTTATGCCTCATGCCTGATGCCGCCTGGGCTCCAGCCATTTATTGACATTTCTCTGGCACTTTGCGTGGGGTAGAAACTACTTTGAGTGGACGGAGACCTTTGGAGACTTACTGCCTGTCCCAGCAGCCCCAGAAGTCGAAGTCCTTTCGGGTCGCGGTCACTTTGATGGCTCATAAAAGGATCAATAAACTTGGGAGCGCCCACAGGTGTTGCCTGCCTGGCCCATGGGCGGCCAGAGGCCACAGACAAACTTTAAGTCGTCGAAATGGAAAAACATCATCTCCTTCGGTTCGGTTCGGTTCGGTTCGGATCGCATTTGTCCGTTTTGCTTTCTATCCGGGAACCGAAAGCCAGTGACAAAATGGGGAAACGGGAGATTCGACTGCCACTCTCTCATCTACATTGTGGGACATGCAAAACAACTTCCGTTGCCTGTGGCAGCTGGGGCATGCCCCTCCCAACCAAACCCTCCAAAAAAATAGAGAAAACCCTAAAGAAAACAACCAGCGAACCAGCGCTGGGGTACAGTGGACCACTCCATGATTTTCGGAGAATATTTTTCACTCTTCAGATCAACGCTGTTTATTCCGCAATTTTTATTTATTTATTATTCATTTATTTATATATTTATTTATTATAAAATATTAATTAAACATTATGTAAGAGCATGCGGATTTGATTGTTTAATGGCAAAAGTTTAGCGGCACTTACTGGGAATACTGAAAAGCCTAGGAAAAAATTATATTTCAATGCTGCCATTAATAGTGCGAATAGCTAAGAATAACGGTGAGTTATGTGCACTTATTTTTGACAGAGTTCCCTGCGTGTTGGGCCCACTGTTGGCCCCAACCCGAAATTTCAGCTCTCGCGGTTTGTTTGCGGTTCTGCTGGCGCTTGCTCGCGCCTCTCTTGGCCACGCATTGGGAAAGGGTGGAGCTGGGAAGGGAACCGGGGCAACTGGCAACTGGGGAACAGAATGAAAATGTGTTGCATATGCAAGAGGCGCCCCGACACGCACGACAAAGAGGCAGGCCAACAACAGTTGCAGCAGCAGCAGCAACAACAAGAGGAACAAGAGGAACAGAAGTGGCAGCAAAAGCCAAAGATGTTGATGAAGCACTGACACAAGTGACGACGTTGGCGGCTTGGAGTTTGATTGAAAATTTGCATTTGGGCCTGGCTGACTCTCTTCTGCTTTGGCGCCTATTCTCTCCCTCTCTCTCTCTCGGTCTTTGGGCGTCTTGGGCGGTGCGGTGCGGTACGAAGAGTTTTGCAGCCACTGACAGCTGTCAAATAGATGTTATGTAGCACGGTTTTGTGGCTGTGCCTCGGCCTTGGCGGCAATGCAAGACAATTTTGCGGCATTTTGAATTGTAAATTTGTGCGCGTCAAGTGCCGACGAAGAAATGGCTGCTGCTGCCTCGACTGAATGAACGAATGAAGCGGCGGATGGATGGATGGATGGATGGATAGATGGATAGATGGTTGAATGCTTGAATGAATGGGTGTCTGTCAAGTGTGGCAAACTACTCGTTTCATTTGGGTGGTAGCTCCTTCGTCACATGTGCCACCGCAGTGTGGCGTCACCTGGCCCAACACGGTATATCCATCCCTCCCTGCCTGCCTGCCACCACTTTGTTTGCATTCATTCATTCCACTAAAAATGCAAAATCTTTCCAAAATTTTCCCGTCGTCACTGCAACTGCAATGCAATTTACACTTGAATACGAAATGTTGCGTATGTTGTTCCCACCCGCAACAAAAAAAAAGACACCCAAACAAAAACAACCCACAAAAAGAGGGGAAGAGCTAAAAAAAAACATAAACCTGTACCCGAATCAGATTCACGCTTGGGGATTCCGGGAATTGCGATGCAGGTGGAGGCGGTGGCAGGGGCAGGGGCAGGGGCAGGGCAAATTCCGGCGCTTGCTAAGCAACAAATTTCTATGCGAAAAATGCTAAAATGCTGGCGTACCTCCCCGTCGTAACCCGGCTACTCGATTGCAATTGCGCATATTAATTGAAAATTTCTCACGCAAAAAAGACTCGGCACTCCACAGTAAATTGGTGCACTTTCCGAACCCAAACCCAACCCCAACCCCACTCCCACCCCCCCAGGCAGAATGCATAGCAATTGCGGTGGGTAGCAGCAGTAGATGGCCCCCGATTGGTTGTACAAATCGGTATTACTTTGGCCAAATGGAATTGCTAATCAAAATATGCAAAGACTGATCGATGTGCGCGCAGAATGATGATGGACCAGCAGCAGGAGCAGCAGGCAAAGCACTCGATCGATGCCTGTCCATTATTTGGCCAAAGAATCGACCAAATTAAATGCGAATTCTCGCCAAGAGATTACTCAACGCCTCTGTGCCTCATTTACAAATTACTCGCTTCAGCTGTCGTGCCACTGGCTGAGTGCAAGTGCGAGCTTCCTTTCATTACCGTTGTAGATGGAGGAGGAGGAGCAGGAGTTAACCTGGCGCTAATTTTTAGCCGAAAAAACTTTTAAATGTTCACACTCCGAGGAGCCGTGTGTCCAGCAGGACACTCTCTCTCTCTGCAGACAGTCGGACATCAGAGCCAGACCAAAACCCGGGGCCACATCCACAGTTGTGCACCCTCTAATCATTTTAACAGCTGCCAATCATCATTAGTGCTGGTGTGGAGCTGGATGTGCCCTGCCGTGCCATGCCGTGCCGTGCCATGCCAGGATTTTGGATTGGGGATCGTGGTGTGAACGTGGTTTGACTCCTCGTCTGTCGGTTTGGGTTTTGTCAGTGCACTGGGGGCCCATCGAAATTTCAAAGCCATTTACAAGCTACAACTATAAAACCGCCAATTAGCAACGCGTTGCCAATAAACTAAACTGCGTGGAAAGGGGAAGGGGATGGGGAGGGGCGGTCGGGCACCGCACCCACAATTCCGATTCTGTCGTCAAACGTAAGGCGGCGCGGCAGGGCTACGGGTACGCTAGCGGGTATGCCAGAATTTCTTTTTCCGCCTCGCTGCGCCACCACCCACCATCCACCGCCTGCCACTGCTACTGCTTTTGCTTCTGCTCCTGCTCCTTTCTCCTACTCATGTTAGCCGCGCGTTTTTAAGCCAATTCACCAGACTAATCAGTATAAACCACTTCAAAGCAACGGCAACAGCAACGGCAACAGCAACGGCAACAGCAACAGCCACGGCAACAGCAACAAATTTCCTTCTTTGTAATGCGCCGGGGATGTGTTCGCGAATTCCAATGTGTCTGTCGGTACTAAAGTCCCGGGCCCGGTCCCGGTGCCCGGCCCCGACCAGTCGTACAATCCCGTAGTCGATATAAAATTCTGCTCGAATGTGTGGAAGGTATTTCGCTGCCATTTCCACTCACCCTTTCGTGCGAGGAAGGCCATCAAAGGCGAGCCCCGGCAAAGGGTATGCCTGTGCCTCTGTTGCATGTAAAGACAGAGATGACTGAGAAGAAAGCAGTGAAATTGTGCGGTTCCCTTGCTGAGAAGAGCATTGCCAGTTCGAAGTGCGGCGTGGCGGCACTCCTCCGCGCTGTGTGTTAAGTGGTCCCTGGCAAAACGTGTTAAAATGTGTAATTTAATTTCGACAGCCAGCCAGTCGGGCAGCCAGTCAGCCAGCCAGCAGGCGAAGCTCATTTCTCTCAGACATTTACAGCCGCACTCATGTTGAGATTTAAGCGCAGACTTCAAACCAAATTTAAGGGTCGGGATTGGACCTAAGCTGGTCGGACACGCAAAAAAGTTTGGCCAAACGTCTGTCCCAGCCACCAAAAAATAAGCAAACGGACAAGCGCAAAAAATCAGCATTGACAACTGGCCGAGGGGCGGGGTTCCGCTCCTCCAGTTTCAGTTCCAGTTCCAGGCACGAGCCTCAACTTTGGCGGCCATATGTCAATTTGCTGTTACAACTCGTTCACTGGGACGACGAAAAGGACGAAAAGTCTGCAGCTCCGCAGCACTGAGACTCCGTATTCCACACTCAATTTCGGAGACGCCTCCGATTTGTGGGTCTGGCGCCGACAGGGAGCTGCTGCTGTAGCTGTAGCTGGGGCTGGGGCTGGAAACTTTTTAACAACTTGGGGGGCGGTTCTCGGTCAGCCGAAGAAGTTTTCTAATCTGTTTTCTGGTAGGCAAGAGACGATACGAGTATGATGGGTGCGTGGAGGGGTGTGGGGGTGTGGGGGGGAGGTTGATTTTCGTTTGTGATTTTTAAACGGCCCTGGCCATTGATCCGAAATCTTTTGTTGTGCACTGTGTGTCGGACACGCAAGTGTTTACTTTCCCACTAGATATATTGGGGCGAGGATGGCCGAGAGGAGAGCACAGGACAGGACGGCACTCAGCGGGAGCGGCAGCACAGGACTGGACGGGACAGAGCAGGCTCTCTGGAGGTACTATATTTATCTTCGGAGAATTGGGGATTAGAGGAGTGGTGGGTTCGGGTGGGGAGGGGAAATTGGGGCCTAAAATCAACTTGTATAGAAAGTCAATAAAACTGTTTGACAACTCAATGACTGCCACGCAGATTGAGACGGTTGTTTGTCTGTGTGATTGCGGGGGGGTGGTTGATTGGGAGTGGGAACGAGCCCCATGGACACATTAAATTTACAATTTATGGCTTGCCAATCGCCAGGAAGTTTTGTGCGAGTTTTCCACTTTCCACCTACCCCGACGGGGCAGCAGGGGGCTGGCTGACAGGGGCAGCTTTAATTCGAGCAGAGTCCGCTGAAGGGCTAGTAAAGGGGTAGTAAACTCTGCTCAAGGACGTCGCCGCTCTCGGCTTTGCTATTCACGACTCCCACCCACATATTTCTACAATTTATCGCAGTCGCTGGGATGCAGAGAGGCAGCCACTACAAAACTTTTTGTGGTTGGCCATATATCTTGCTCCACGGAAGCTTTATTTTATCTGCAACGCAATCATCCGATTACAACGCATAAACTGCTTAAAGACTTCAATAGTCGTAATGCACAATTCATGTAAGCCGCCGCAGCAGCGACCCCCATTCGAGTTCTCTGCTGAATAAAGCCATTTGACAGGGAGGCAGAGAGGCAGAAAGAGAGAGAGAGAGACAGACATTTATGGCATTACTATGATGATGATGCCGATGATGATACCAACTGCACCGACCGAAAGGCCAAAATGTTGTTAAAAATGGCAATTAACTGCATACTCACGCACAGACAGACCGAGAGACAGACCGAGAGACAGTCCGAGAGGCAGTGGGAAAGCAAGGGGAGCAGCGCCCACATGGCGTATGCGTAATTTATCATATTTTTACACGCATTTTTATTTGCATTTTCCGCCATTGCGAGCACTTTTTTTTTTGCTACTTAAAATTCGATTTATAACAATTTGCGGTAAATAAACTTGCAGCATAAATTGCCGCTGATATTTGAAGGGGCAGCGTGGCAGGGTCAGTGGCAGTGGCAGCATTTTACTTGCATTTCACCAAAGTGCATTGCACCCTGCTATCATTTTTGTTCATTGCTCAAGAATCATTGTTGGCCGTTGTTTGCTGCGCTTCCTATAATTAACGCATAATTTATGCATGACCTGGCGATTGGGTGCCGCTTCCTGGGCAGGACCTTCGCATCGGATTCGGACGGAGCTCGAACTCCGATGAGAGGGATGAGCTGCCTGGTCGGGTTTTTTCTTTTGGCTTGTAAATAAAAACTTTACATGGCCATTTAACCGAAGGCGTTTTAATACGATAATGACAATATTTCACAAAGGGCGACCGGCAACAAAGGACATCGCTATGGCTGCTGCTGCTGCTATCAGATGCCATCAGATGCCATGGGCGCCCCTATTTATTGAACGAACGTGGCTGGCCTCTTTAATGCATAAGAAGCAATTTTCAATCAATTCGATGAAGCCTGCTCCTGCATAAAGCCCAAAGGCCATAACGGACACCCGAACGAACGAGCTCCCTCCCCGATCCCCCGCGCCCCACCAACGAGGACGACTGCAAGTGTATTAGCAGACTATTCCGGGCAGGACTATTGCTGCAACTGCAGCTAATAAAACTGGTACCTATCGTACCTATCGCATGGAGCCCCATTTCATTAATGTCAAGCACGACCATTTCCAGCCAAACGGTTTTCGGTCTATTTAAAAATTTATAAACTTAAGGTAAAGTCTTACGAGCAGAGCAGAACAGAGCAGAGCAGAGCTCTTCGCTCTGAAGGTTCCTGTTTTCCCCGCAATAAACTTGCAAACCGCATGCTGGGGGCAACCCACAAAAAAGCCATTCCCATTCCCATTGCCATTGCCCAACGCCATTCAGTGTTGTCTTAGATTGGGGCAGACCAGCGCAGGCGGTTGGGGGAGACCAAAGAGAGGGCGTGGCAGTGTGTGTGTGATTAAAGGGGATGCTCTGGATGCTCTGGGAGCGGGTTGAGGGCGGGTTTGAGCAAATGGAAAACCATTTAGCCAATTTAAATGTTGTTCGAACAAGCTGAAGCGAGAAACAAAAACGCAGCGTAATAGACAAAACCAAAAAAACAACAAGAAACAAGAAACAAGCACTCGGCAGAATATTCGAGTGGAACTACCGACCACGAGATACCCTCGACCCAGAACATAGTCCTTCCATTACGTGGGATATTTGTGGTGCATTGCTGGATTCTCCTGCCCGAATCAGATATACCCAGAGAAGCCTTGGGTATAACTGCCAGCAAAGGCTAGAGGGAAAAAGTTACAGCAAAGCAGCAAATCTCATGCAGCAGCACGACAAGGACGTCAGGAGACGACGCATCCCACGCAACAGATACGACGACACAGAGCGCTAGTCGAGAGGGGGGTGGCGAGAGTCCTCCGAGTCCATCAGTTCATCTTCTGCTCAGCAACTCAACTCCATTCTCCATTCCCCAGGCCCCCCCCCTTTTCCCATCCACACTTCACTTAATTAGATTGCGCTTTGGGTGCATGTTTACTTTGCCGAGCAGCAGCAGCAGCTACGAAAAAAACTCGGGAGAAAAGACAGAGGCAGGCGACTAAAGAAAAACAGTCCACACAAATGAGGGAACAAGAGAAATGCTTCACACACACACGAAGAAAGCCAGAAAGAAGGCACCAAAGAAAGCAGAAAGGAAGCAAAAAAACTTATAGAACACATTTGTGGGCGAAAGTGAGGACGTCTTCATCGTTGGGCCACAAAACAAAACAAAGCAAAAAAAATGTGTGCTACATTTCAGAGCAGCAGAGCAGAGGAGTTCGAGGTCTCCAGCTCCCAGCGAGAGTGAGAGAGAGAGGGGGTGAGGGAGAACTGGGACCCCTAATAACATAATAATAGCAGAGGCCAAATTATTTCCCCAAAGTACGCCTCATGTCCTCGTAGTTGGCAGCTCACCTTGGGGAGTGTGCGGGCAGGCAATACTCTACGCCCTTTAGAGGATTGTCATTGCCGGAGCAGTATCCAGTATCGATAGGCAAATAGTTCGGTTGCAGGCAGCTCGCTACATCTGGCATCTGGAACGTAAGCAAACAGCTCGAGTTAGTTGGTCAACCCTGTGGGCTGTGACCTCCCCGAAAACACCCCAAGTTTAGGGCCCTTCAGTTTTGCTGCTCCTCCGCCGCTGTTGCCGCTGCTGCTCCATTTTAAAACTACAAACAGCAGTGTTCGGACTCATTCTCGGTAGCTGCATGTAGTGGTGTCCCCGCGGGCGAGTTGCCTTGATTATGACAGTGGGGCTTACATGTCAGAAACAATGCGAGCGATGCCAACAGAAACAACTACGTATAAAGCATTGTACGCCGGGTTCTTGTTCCTTATTGTTGGTGGGTGGGTAGGGGGGTTGGTTGGTCAATGTTATAATTTGCCACATGTCTCCATGGCTTCTACAAGGACACCGCACACAGCACACAGGACTCGCACACACCTACATACATACATATATAAATCTTGGGATAATTCTGGTACTCGCATGTTAACCCAAAAGTCAACCCAAGAAATCTCTGGGCTGCCGCTGCCACTGCCTGATTTCCGTTTGCTTCAACTAACAATTTTCCCATTTAAATGTAGATGGTAACCGCAACACACACTGCCAGTGCCCCCCCCCCTCAGTCACCCCTGCTGGCCGGCAACGAACGAACAAACCCTCTCACATGAGAGGGCGCCTTCTTGGCATGTCCTCTTGTAATTACTTGGCCAGTTCCTGGGCTCCGACTGGGGGCACTGCCTCTGATTGTTGAGTGATAAGTTGTTGTTGTTGCTGGTGCAGTTGTCTGCTTGGAACATGGCAGCTTTTGCCCCCCAAGCGCAGGAGGGCCCTGTCCTTCACTTGCACCAACACACTAGACCGGACGCCCCTCCACTTGCCAGACTCCTAGCACCCAAATCCGCTGCAGGCCAACAGCGGGCGGGGGCGGGCAGGGGCGTGGCTACTAACTAACTCGCCTTGGACTCGCCGGGGGAACTCCGAGGGTCGTCATCGGCACCGCGCGTTGGTGTTGGCGTTGGCGTTGGTGTTGTTTTTCTGTTCTGTTTTTGGTGGCCCAAATGTTGCTCTAAATTGTTAATTAAATTTTTGTGTTCTCATTCTCTAACGGACATGTGGGTGGGGGGCAGGCAACACAACTCCAACAATAGTGGGGTGCAGCAGCGCACTCTTTTAATTTTCTGCAGCTAAAGCTAACGGTTTTGTATTCCCTTTGAAGGGGGCGGGTATTTGTGTTTCCAGCGCCATCTGGCGGCATGCAGAATATTCCACTTATTCCTTTGACGGCACCAGTTCACCAGTTGCCAGTCTGCAGCTTCGGTTTTAATTTAATTAGCTAGGGTATTGTCTGCGTCGGCTTTCCCCCGCCCCACATTCGTCCTACGAGCATTTTCTCGCTCTGGCTGAAAGTGAGTTACAGTAATTAACAGCAAATGTTGGTTTTCCACGACAGCAGAACGGAAACCGCCACAAGAGAAGATGAAGATGGACTAACTGGTTGGAGCGACCGACTGCATTAGATCATGGGAGAGCGAGCTCCTTTAATTTTTGTATCTCCCACTCTCCCTCTCGCTCTCTCTCTCTCTGTGTTTATGTCAATGCATTGCATTACGAGGGTCGCTGGGCATACCCAACTAGTTTTATTTTCGACCCAGACTGTGCCCACTATCAGTGCAGCGGCCACTGGGCCAACCGCAACAGCAATTGTACGAGCGAGTGGCAATTACAACAATCAACGGAATCCAACGGACGGGACGACGGGCCGTCGCCGCATAAACGATAAGCGATGACAGAGTCAACATATGTACGGGAAGTCCGTACCAAGAGCTGGGAGCTGGGAGCTGGGCCTACTACGAAACCAACAACCGCGATTACACAAACGAGGGCTTGGACAAGAACAACAAAAGCTGTGGCAAAAATTTGTTCGAGTTGTGGCAACTAATCAGATGTGGAGACAAAGATATATCCGCTATATATCTCGAAACTAATCAGGCATAAGAACGAAAGATATTTTCATCAGATACATACATGCATGGGGTACATACTTATGTACAATCTTTGAGCCACACTACAACATCCATTATCAGCATGTACAAAATTCATCTTTTTCGGTTGAACTGAATTGAAAAAAGTGTCATAAATGGCTTTTAAACGGCTCCCCTAGGAGCTACATACATACATACATATGTACATATGTATGTGTGTACATATATTGACCTTCATTTGCATCTTTGAACAAAGCAACTCTGCTGGCTTGACGTTCCGTTTCGGCAGGCACAGGCCAAGCCACAGGCACATGGCCATTACCCAATTGCGATGATATTTAAGTTTCTCTTATTTCCCATGTCGCCCCGCTTTGAGTGTACTTCGATTACCAGCGTCTCTGCCGCCTGGTGGGTTCTTAACGATATGCGACTATTTTGACCCCAAGAGACCGGCAGAGAAAGAGAAAGAGAGGGCCCCAAACAGCAACAGCAACAGCCACAGCAAGAAACTGAAACTGAAAACACACGCACACAGCTGCACATTACGCCACAAATTTATTTGGATTGGGGTTGGGTCAGAATTTAAATATTCCAACGCGCCAGCCAGGCAGCCAGGCAGGCCAGGCAGTCAGTCAGTCAGCCAGTAGCACCGCACCGCCATATCACCATCGGAAATAACAACAAAGTATAAAACGGCAACTGATTTTCGCCCGGTACCAGGGGGACTGATCGACAGACGACGGATGGCGGATGGACGATCGATTTCGATTCAGATTCCAGCCCAGATTCGGTCTTGGAACTTCGGGCTCGATCTGCTTGATTTGTCATGAGTCCCCGTCTGATCCATTTGCCTATTCCCCCATCCCACAAGCTCCCATCGAGTCGTCATATTTTTTTTGTCTTTATCTACGCGCGTATTGCCAAATGCAGCGGGCGGGGGAGGCCTCCGTATCTCTGCCTTTGGCCCGGGGTCTCAGTCGGTTGGTTCATCAGAAAAAATGTTGGTTAAAATTATTCCCAACATGGTCTGGATCGTTTCCCCCGGTTTGTGGACACAAACAGTCGCAGTCGCAGTCGCCTCGCTTATAAATTTTATGGCCTGATTGAGTTGAGTTGAGTTGGGTTTGGGGTTGGGCTGTGAGCGGCGTTCAATTAGGGTTCGTTTTCGTTTCGATTCGGGCTTATCGAATGGGTAAGAAGACAAGCAAAAAACGCCAACAGTTACGATCGTTCATGTTCGTCTCCGCTCTTCCTCTTCTGCCGGGCCTGGCCTGGCGTTTTGACCTGTGTCAATATTTATTGACTTTGTATTTACAGCCAAGACTCTATTTGCATTGAATTAGTGATTAATTTCACTGATAAGGCGACCCGACCCGATCGTTGCCCATGGCATGGGGACGCACGAAGAAGGGCTCTGGTATTTCCTAATACTCGAATAAGTACGAACATGCCTACATCCGTACATCTGTACGGGTATACTCATGGGTGCGGCAGTTCTACTGAAGAGAAGGTTCGTTTCATACATGTATTCTATATGTCCTATTTATCTGTGTTACTATACCTTCTGCCGTGGAAAAACATGCGAAAAAACGTGGGTACAATCTTTTTGGTAAACAATTGGACCAATTCAATACAGATCCTTGATAATCCCGTATTACATATGTACATGCGTATAAAAAGAATGTATGTACATGCGTATGTATGTATGTTTTTATGAACAAATTCATATTTTATTTCATTGTAAAAAATCTTGCTGTTCCTGCCATCCGTTTGGGCTCTCAAATTCACTTTACTTTAACATTTTATGGCTGCCCAATTAACTGCGCATTATTGCCAGAGACCAGACCCACTAAAGGGCAGAAAACTCATTTTGCTCCATAAAAGTTCACATAAATACATCCGTGCATACATATGTACATATGTATGCATGTTCATATTTATTCTTGTGCGCATACATACATATGTACATATGTATGAGAATTTAATCAGCAGTAGCCGTCAAGTAGAAAACAAATTCCGCTTGCATGGCTTTCAATTTGGCTTGAAAAATTCCAAAAAGCGAAAAGTCGAAGCGCGGGGCAGACGAAGTTCTTTCATCTGGCGAGAGATCATGCGATCGGGCCAGATTGAGGCGTTGGGCTGGGTCATAGAGGGTACTGCAACGGAAGCGGCCTCGGCTGTCCGGCTGTCCGTCTGTCCGACCAGATGATTGTGAGCGCGAGAGATGCAAGGAGATGGGATCTACTGCGTGTGGAAGTGGGGGCCCAGAGTTTTTGCCAGAAAAATGATCGTGACAACATTTGTGCGGGCACGTTGTGGCTGCTGGCTGCTTGCTGCCCCAAAACAGAATACATTAATTGACACTTGGCCGGAAATAGTTCATTAGGCATAAATTACGTACAGACAAAGCATTTCTGATCCCTCTCTCTCTCTCTCTCTATCACTCTCTTGCTGCGCCTCTCTTTTTGCCATTTGCTTCCAGTTCGAGAGTCCGAGTTGTTGTCGATTGTAGCTGCTAGATTTTTCAGCGGCTTAAATGGACAGGGAAATAGGGAACGAACTATTGCTGTTATCTCTGCTGCTCTGCCGCGAATGTGAGTGCAAAGCGCAGGGCCACAACAAACGCACACACAAACGGATACATTTATCTCGCTCGCTCTCTTACCCGCTCGCTGCAAGTCCTCTGTCTCTGTTGCGCCTTGGCAGTATCCACCAACATGTGTGATCCAAATGTTCTGTTCTTGTAAATTTTTACAAACGAGGAAGTAAGATAATGAACTGAACTAAGACTTCGGATTGGAATTGAAATCGCGGCGGCGGCGGTAACTGCAGCGAAAGAAGAAGACGGCCGCGGCGAAAAGGCGAAGCAACACAAACAGAACAAAAACTCAACTAAAACGCAATTGCAGACGCGAAGAAGAGACAGAGACAGAAACGAATTCATCGTTACCCTCCCCCTCCCATCGTGGATCCAAATTACTTAAGCGGGCTCAAATCTGCCCCCTACCACCCTGCAACAGAGATCCCCCTCTTGAACACACACACACACAGCAGCTGGCTGATAGGTTTGTTGGGGGGAGGGGAGGGTGATGCATACGAAATGGAAACTGAAATGAGTGGTGCTGCAATTGTTGTGGGACAAGAAAGAGGGTGTTTGAGGAAGTACAGTGGCCCACGAGTGGGCCGATAGTCAGCTCGTCCCGGCAACAGTTTGTCTCGCTCTTAATAAATAAATTTAATCTGTGGAGGGTACGAGTATGCGAGAATGCAATGGGGTGTACTAGACCGTTCTGTACTTAAGAGCCGACCAAAGTGTGGGTTATACCCTTGAATAGAGTACTACGATTCAGCCTGAAGGTTTTGTGCGTTTACCCATGAAATCGACTGCACCTTAATTTGACTTTAAAACAACGTGATTAAACAGTAAAATTATTCTGCAAGCAGGATACAAATAAATACACATCTTATTAGTTAAATGAACTAAGAAGCCTCGAACTGTAGGGTATTATATTGCCATCTCTGTCGCGAAGAAGAAGAAACGGCGAATTCGTCCATCGGCTACTGTAAAGCGTCAACGGATTTTTGTGCTACACACATTTTCTTGTTCTGTTTCGGTTCTCCTCTTTAATGTGTGTGTGTGTGTGTGTGAGCGCTGGCTGTCGCTGCTTTTCGCGTTCATTCGCTTGTCGTTCTTCGTTTGCTTTTACTTTCTGTTGCTCTGTTGTGTGATTGCAATTAAACGGCATTTTTCCCATTCTGGTGAGAGCGGAAGAGCGAGCGCAGAAGAGAGCAATTGTGACCTGGTCGTCTGGATCGACGTCTGTCTCGGCCTGACTTACTCCGATAACGGTACACTGTGTTCAAGCTGGGCAGCGGGTCGGACAGAGAGAGAGCTAGACTGAGAGCCAAAAATAGAGAGGGAGAGAGAGAGAGAGCGCGAGAGAGGACTGTGTTGTTGCGCTCTCCTTCATGTGCGCGTGATTTTCTGGCTTTGAATGCGGGCTTGCTGCCAGCGTCGACGCCGCCGCTCGGTATTCTGCCGCTGCTCGTTGCGGTGGTTGTTATTTTTTTGGTTTCCGTTTTTATTCGCCGTTTAAACTTGGTCGTGAGAGGGTAAGCCTCCAATCCGCCCTGCCCGCGATCGTGTCGTGTCGTCTTAGTGGAAAAAGTGCAAAGTGAAGACGGAACACTGGCCGCCAACCTAAATCTGCAGATTCTCCAGCACATCTTGATGGCTCCCGTGAGCGCTATCTCTGGCCGATCGCCCAGCGCCACCAATTCGTTGCAGGATCTGAGCGCTGCCGCCGCTGCCATTGCCCTGGACATGACGCCCAAGGTGGAGCTGATGCCTCTGTCCTCCTCCACGGCTGTGGCGCCCACGCAGAAGATCAAGAAATGTGCGTAGTCCTCTCGCCTGCACCCCAAATCAGCCCCTCTTTTATGTTACATTTTCCCCCCATCCGTAGTGGTGCGTCGAAACGCCTCCGACAAGCTAAAGCTCATCCAAATGGTGCACGACAACCCTATATTGTGGGACTCGCGGCTGCCCAACTTCAAGGGCGCCGAGGAGGAGAAGAACCGCGCCTGGGAGCACATCGGACGGGAGTTCAATGCTCCGGGTCGCCGAGTGGCGCGCGCCTTCAAATCTCTGCGCGAATCCTATCGCCGGGAGCTGGCCCACGTCAAGATGATGGGCACCGGCTTCAAGCCCAAGTGGAGCCTGTACGAGGCCATGGATTTTCTGCGGGATGTCATCCGCGAGAGAAAGTGAGTACGAATTGAATTGGCTATAGAATTTGGCTAAAAAGGATCGTTTTGGCGATTCATATTTGGTGACGGTTTTGTGTCCCGATCGAGTTAATCTCGGAGTCAGTCGGAGCACCATGAATGTCTTGTTTTTGATATTTTCAATGTTATTTCGTGTTTATCAAGTCGTTGGCTCGTCTTACACTCACTTTGTGCATTCATTGTGTCTGTGCTTTTGACTAATATTACAAAGAGTTTCGATAAGCGTCTGTCTGCCCTCTTGATCGATTCATAATAGGCATTGGGGTGTGCGGTCAAAGTGCACCTCCAAGTCATGAATAATGGCTTTCGTTCTTGGCTTGGCTTGGCTGGGTCTGGTCTGTCATTCGCATTCTCATTCCCATTGTACCGTGGCTTTGTCTCACACAAATGTGTGTGTGTGTGCAGAACGCGGGTGCAAACTGCTAGTCGATCCCATTTATGCATATTTCCTTTGGATGACTCATTCGCTAGATCTTGGTTGGTAATCGACAAGATGGCACACACAGAATAAATTGTTATTGTAGCCGAGACGCACAAACACACACACACACACTGACATATCGTATAAGGTTGGGGTGGGGGTAAGGTTTGGGTTCTCCCCCCGTTTTAATGTTGTTGTCGGTGATCGGTGGTGAAGCAATTCCATGCAAAGTCGATTTGTGGTTGAATGTTATGTTGCTGGTGGGGTGGCCATAGCCCAAATAATTGTTTGAAGTGTTTCTTGGAAACTTATCAGTTCATGGGGGTAGTAGCGCCATTGCAGCTGATTTCCTTACGGTTTATGCGCATGTGAGTCACGCCAATAGGCAAAAATGTTGGGTTAGTTTTACTCTTAATTGATCTAGAAAGTTGGGATCTACGCTTAAAAGAAATCTGCAACTTCTATTGCCAGAAATTATTCTGAGCACATCCTTTCTAACACTCTAACCAGTTGGCATCGCTGATGATTTGCATATGGCTCGGAACGCCGAACTCGGACAAATCTCAGCTCAGTATCTGAGAAAAACATCTGCCCAATACAGCAACAAAAAAAATATATGCATATGGGGACTGTGGATGGGCTGGACGTGTGCACATTCAAGTACTGGCAGAGCGAAAATCGGAGCGGTAACGTGGAAAAAACCAATCCAATCCCGAACAAAGGAATGACCAGGCCAGAGACCGAGACCCGGCAGTCGAGAGTCTGGTCTGCCCCGACCAATGTTCTGGCTCATATGGAGGAGCGGAGCTCTACTTGTATAAGAATGTCTGTCGGTGTGTGTGTGGATTGTACTTTATGTACATATTTATATGAAATAAGGCCATTTCCTTTCAATTGACTGTACCCACATGGGCAACAAGCAGTCGACGGCCCCGACACATGCCCGCACACCACACACACACACACACAAACAAGAGTCCATATGTATATATATTTAAATTTTTATTATTTTGAGCTGATAACAGACAACACAGAAACGGAACGGACCCGGCCCGGTACAGCGCTTGAGCCGCAGCCATAGCCCCATGTATAGAGCCATAGCCATAAAAACAGATCTCGCCAAGCAGCGAATATTCCACAGCATTATACAACGACAGTGGCGAGGTCTCGCCGCCAGCTTCCAGCCGCCAGCCTCTAGCCTTAGCATCATCGCCACTTGAACCAAAAACAAAATTGAGGGAAGCTGCAAAACCAACAAAAAAAACAATAACAAAAAAAAGTACTGCTGGTGGTGGTAGCGTAGCAAGCCTCAGAGACAGTGAGAGTGTAAGAGAAGGAGGAATAGAGGGATAGAGAGACAGGGAAAGAGCGATAAATTAATGAGAGCAATATGAAAATGACAATCGTGGACCAAGTTTAGAAAAGAATCGCAGACGAGTGTCGGTCGGTCGGTCGACTGTGGGAGAGAGAAAATGAGGCATCTCAGTGCTTGTATGGGTGTGTGTGTGTGTGTGTGTGTGTATATGGGTGAGCAATTGAACATATATTCTACAGCCAGTCTCAGCCTCGGCTTTGGCTTCGACTTCGGCCAGGGTTAAAAATATGCCCACGACCAGCCCAGCAGCGGACGGACGGACGAAACAGCAGAGCCACATCTCACACATCACATCAGTCCGGGCCTGTGGGGTTGCTCGGCCATCTTCCGTCTCTCTCTATCTCTCCCTCTCTCTCTGCTGCTCCCCGATCAAGACTCTTTGCGTTTACGTACAAACGCGTAAACACAATTGTGGTCAAATTAATAGCAATGCAAATCAAAGTTCTGGGCACACATTTCCTTGCACAGTTTTCAGCATTGGATGTCTGTCCACATCGGAGTTTTCTTAAAGACTTTCCTTGAGCTATCAATCTTGGCATGTGTGAAATGTTCTGTGCTGCTATTATTTTGACCGCTGCTGTGCCACACATATCTGCGCATGAATGTTCCTGTTCGGCTCTCTGCATTCGGCTGTCCGTGTGTCACGCTTATGATTTAATAAGCAAATGAGCTGCAAAATTGATGAAACTGTTGTTTGCCCTACCCCCCTGCCACGCCGAACCACGCCCCGAAATCACAGTCGGGCGGGCGATCTCCCCCTCTGTACAAAATGCTTTTCCAGTGCGTCACCGACAAAAAGTGGGCGTTTACCCCCACATTCCATTCCATTCCATTCCCACAATTCTTTGCACTGCCAAATATTTGTACCCGATTAGGCAATTGGAGGGTTATTATTACTTTTATCACTCGATCAATAAGCTGCGATTGGGAAATTGTTTTTAAAGATCATCATAATTATTCGATTTGTGCTTAAGCGATGCAAACGACAGACAGAATAATCTGGCCAAGTGCAGATAACGCGCCGATTTGTGGAATTTTTCCTCAGTATACCGCAGGGTGGAAGTGTAAACTTTCTAATGGTCTTGTCTGGTCTGGTCTGGTCAGGGTCCTGGGTCAGAGCGGAAGCAAATATTGATAAGCCAAGGGAACAGCTCGAACTCGAATTCGAGCCAAGACCACAGAAGCCGCAGGCAAATAGAGCTCTTCCAGATAGTGGAACATGTGAAAATGCATTTGGCCCTGATTAGTGCTGCATGTCGTCCGTCAGTTGGTGGGACTCGGTCTGAGCCTGGCATATCGTTTTACACAAATTTCCCAATTGTCAACTACCTGCGAGAGAGCCCTAAGAGAGCGATAAGGCGCAGAGTGTATGGGCAGAGTGGTGGGGGTCGGAGGAAAAATCTCTTCATTCTTCCCCTTGTCAATGGGCACACAACTGGGCCAAGCCGCGACATATAGCAAAAATTGGAGTTGGGGGGCAGCAACGCTAAAAATAGCCACGTTCAGGCGTGCCCTAATACTCAGGGCACCCAGAGTAGAGTAGAGTGGAGTGGAGTAGAGTCCCTGACAGCTGCATTGTTTTTGGGAAAATGCTCTTGTAATTTGAGACGCCTGCAAGGAAGAAGCAGGAAACCAGCCCCGAACCCAGAGGGCAGCCATAGAGAAGGAGAGAGCCAGGTCTGTTTTGGGACATTCAAATAAATTCTGGTTCTGGTTCTGTTTTGTCCTTTTGGTACTTGTATCGAATCTGATTCTTGGGGTTTGTTTGAGCACGTTCTTCGTTCTTGGGCTACTATTTGGGGGTTGTCTTGGATTTTGTCTATTTCTGGGTTCATTTGGATTGGTAGGAAAAATAGGCGAATGGATTTAAATCCGTTTTTGATTCCATTTCAAGCAGTAGAAGCTTTCTTTTAGGGATTCCCAGTGCTCTTGTCCTTAAATAAATTTTAAAATTTGTTTTTTTTTTTTTTTTTGCTCCCATCAGAGGCGCTTCACATGCCACAGATCTCAGCCTGAGCGCCTATGCTGCTCATCTGCACAACAACAATAATAGCCACAACAACAACAACCACAGCGTCCTGGGAGGAGGAGCTGGTGGCAAAGGAGGCGCCATGAAGCTGTCCTCATCCTTCAACGACTCGGCCTCTGCACTGAATCTGTCCAAGTGCTCGACCCTGAATGCGAGTGGTGACGATTACTATTGCGATTACTACGTGAAGCCGGAGCTGGACCTGTCGACGGGCGGCGGGGCCGGCAGCAGCAGCAGCGGAAGCTGCTCGGGAGGTGGTGGAGGGCCGCCCGCCTTGCCCCAGCCTGCCCATCAGCATCTGGCGAATAACGACAGTCGGGTGAGCTCCACCAGGAATGAGCATCATCACCTGCAGCAGAGCTACGACGACATGGACGCGAGCTCGTTGCGGAGCGGCGACGAGGATGCGGATGTCGGCAATGCCTCCGACGGGGTGGAGGAGCTGGAGGCCATTGATGCCGACTTTCCCTATCCCCTCATACTTGACTCGAACTCGCCGGGGAGCACCAATGCCGGCGTGGATGAGGTGGCTTCCTCACGTAAGCGTCGTCGCAATGGCGAGCAGGAGGACCTGGACGACGGCGATGCTGACGCTGATGTCGGTGGTGGTGTCATCGACGGCGATGACTATGAGGAGCAGATGCTGCAGCAGCATCGGCATTTGCGCCAGCAACAGAATGCCGGTGTAGTCACCGGGGGACTGGATCTGCCGCCACCCCAAACGGTACGCGAGGTCCTCAACTCGAAGTTCTGTGGCTTCATCTCCGCCAAACTGAACAGCATGGAGGACTCCGAGGCGGACAATCTGATGAATCGCATTCTCCTGCTACTCGTGCAAATGCAGCAATGCGAAGGGTCTGTGAAGTAGAGCCGGTGTCGGGATCTAGTTTTTAGTCGCGAGGAAAGGCCCATTATGGATTAATGCGGCTGCTCAAAGCAAATAGCAAATAGTTTTCTTGCCATATCATTTTGCTCCCCCCACACCCTTCCAATTTTGCCATAAGAAAAGAAATGCCAAAACTGTGCCATACCAAAAAAGAATCGAACAAATATGCAACTGAAGGAACTGGTTAGATACGACCTTAGGGATCGTATCGTTCCTGCTCTCATATCAATGAATACATCTCAAGCAACGGAAACAAACACTCAAAGAAGAACGACAGCACAAAGATAAAGACAAAGACAAAGAGAAACACAAAGACAAAGACAAAGAAAGTAAGAAGGTTAAGAGATTTAGTCTAGTGTAAATGTAAATGTTAATTTCGTTTTAAGCCCCGATCGACTGTGGATCGATCACTTAGCACATATGTATGTATGTGGCAGTACATACTCGCATAAATATAATGCTCCCAAAACGTCTCATCACATGAAAGAGAGGAAACACTACGCGAAGTAGCATATTCCGATATTTTTTGTTATCATCTAAGAATGTTAGTTCAAAACACACGTCAACGTTCGCCCCAATACGAACCGAACAGAATATGTCTTAGCCTTAATTTCATTTGAAAAGCATATTTATAGTTTCGTTTATCATTTTCTTAATTAACCTAAATGCAAATAGCTTGCCATACTTTTTGCAAAATATCCTGGAGAGAATATACAATATTTTTGGTTTAATAAACACACAAAATCGTGTAAGCAAATGAACTTCAAATAAGGATGAAATATGTGTGCTCAAGATATGTGTGTGATAAATACAATTGGATTTTCCCCTAGCTTAGTTGTCCCTCGATCCCTATCCACATTTTGTAGCTGTAATCTTATTGTTTGTGCTGTAATTTGTCTCGCAGTATTCAAACTGTTTTCCATATATCAATGAACGCGCCGAATCATCAGGCCCTCCCCAACTGCGTACGGACCCGCATAGACCATGACCAAGTCGCACATTTGGCCAGATGTCACACATACCTACATGGCCCGTAGAAACCCTCTGCACACACGAGACTGGCGAGAGAGATAGAGATACCGAACCATTAATACAGAAGGCGTCATAAAAACCAGTCAACAATGAGACAAAAGATTAGAGCCCGAACATGCGCATGCGCCAGGGCCTGCCTGGGATGCTCTACTCGCATGCTCGCACGGCTCAGCTCAGAGCGGAGAGCCACCAGATGTGGACATGCCACAGCCAAAACCGATGCAGGCAGAGCATCATTCGCAGCAGATGAAGGAGAGATCTGGCTATGAATGAAACGCCGGCAAAGGGAATGGGGGCAAAGGGAAACACACACAAACACACACGGAGTGAGCACATTTGGGCTGTGGCGAATGCTAAAAACCAAGATGAACCAACCCTTAAAGTGGGAATTGGCCTGGCCTGGCCTGGCCTCTGCCTGAGGCAACAAAGAGCCTCAAACCCTCAGGAGCTGCAGAAATCGCGTCGCGTCGCGCATGCGCGGAAAATTGCCAAAAGCGGTCCCCGGTCACGACAGAGCCGAATGCTCAGAACTGGTTTCCCATAGCGCTGATGGCTGGATGGACGGACGGACGGATGGACCCTTTTGTTGGCCCTCTTGGAGAGCCGCTTAAGGGATGCTGCCATGTTGTCTGGATGCTGCTGGCGGGCTCTGGGGTTCAATGACCATGGCTATAATTCGAGGGTAACACAAGAACTTGAGGCGGCAGTCGATAGCTACAGCCACAATGGTAGGCACATCCACGCAGCACATCGATTCGGATGTGGAGAACGCAACATCAATCACTGTTTTTATTGGCTTTACATTTCGTTATAAAATATATAGAAATTCGTTGCCCGCCCTAGCCCAGAAGAATTTGCAATTTATAATTTTAGTTTAGCCCAAAGCCCTTGTGCAGGGACTTCCTGTAAGCCCTCATGCAAAAGTTCTGAGGGCTAAACTATTATTACAATTTCAATCTCTGCTCTGGTTTCTGATTCATCATTTCGTGAGCGGTTTCTTTGCCTTCCACACATCAGGCCTGCCGGCTCCTTGCAGCAGTGGACTGGACAGATTGTTGAGTCTCCAACATTTTCATGGAGCTCTTGGTACACGGTGGTTCGTCCAATCGAAGGAACCGCCAGCTGAGTGGCCAACCCTTGGCCAGATTTTCGGACGGAGCGGCGCTCGCTTTTTGTCTACGTTTTGCTTGGAGATCCGGCTGGCAGCGGCTCCTTTTCGGCACCGGATCTGAATGGCTTTTGGCGGCCGATCGAACCTTCTTCACGGGCCCCTCTTCACCCGTGCGTCGTTGGTAATGCGGCACGGACTGAGTTTGACGCAGCCCAGAGTAAAGTCTGCCGGGATTTGGCGACACATCCTTGCTGGACAACCTGCCGATGTTTTTACTTAACTTATTTTTGGGCAAACTTCTGCCGACTGAACCACTCTTTCTGCGCGCTCGGTACGAGGGGCAATCTTTGCTGCATTCGCCCCTAGAATGTCTGTCGCCGGCCCCGCCATGCGCCCCTTGGCCCCCTTGGGCGTTCTTTCCGCCCTTCTTGTTCTTGCCTTTGCCCTTGCGGTGCTTTGACTTGGACTTGGAACCAGATTGCTCCCCATCAGACTCGCTGCCCCCGTGGATGGTGTCCGACCACGCCTCTGAGAGGAACGTTGCCTTGGACGCATTTCCCTGTAGTTCTCCTTCACCCAAAACATAATCCTGTTCGTCTGCACCGTCGCCGTTGGTCTCGCCACGTCTCTGGCCCTCTCTGTCCGTCACAAAGTAGTCGTCGGCCGAATCGGCAAGATTCTGGAGACGTCCCCGCAGCTGTGCGATGATCTTGCGCTGCTTGAGACGCACATTGCCCATTGTCATGGCGTCCGACTGTAGCGTGGGCAGCTTGTCCTCCTGGTCGCGGCACGAGCCGTCCAGTGGCTCGCGCGTCATGCGCTCCAGCTCCTTGAGCAGCGTAATCCGCTCGGAGTCCGAGGCGGCGGCTATTTGCCGCAGGCGGAACTGCACCTTGGCATACTGCGATGTCATGGTGAAGAGAGCCTCCTGCAATTTCTGGACATCGTCCTCTAGCTGGCACTCGTACGGGGTCAGCTGTCGCCCGACCATCTTTCCTTCTCCATCCGCTTCGGAGGCGTGCATTGACTCTGAGCTGGAGTGCGACGATCGCTGGCGACGCGGCAAGGAGTGCGACGATTGCCGGTGGGTCGAGACATGCCTCGGCTCGTCCGTTGACTTTCTCTGCTGAGCCTTCGTTGGTTCTGCCAGCGGATCCTTGGATTTCTTACCCGTTAAATGCTTCTCCTTGCCCTGGGATGTTCCATCGTGTGTCTTTGACTTATCCGCCGGCTCCGCCTTTTTCTGGGCCGGCTTACCACCGGACGGTCGATGTTCCTGCTGCCCCTCATCGGTCTTTTTTGGCTTACCACAACATCCAAATCCACACGGACATCCACAACCACAGGCACATGTTTTCAACGACATTTTCCCGGAGGTTCTGCTTGAGTCTTGGCCTGGCTCGAAGTTGATTTAGCTGGGATCTGTTTGAGTGATTTAATTTTGAAATTTTTCCAAACGTAAACCGAGAACGAGAATGAGAATGTGTGTGGAGGGTGTGGCGAGTGTACTCACAAAATATCTGAGCCTGGGTTCAGTGGGGGAACAGTATTGCCAGGTGCTGGAAGAACCACTGGGCAGCGACGATATAAGCGTAGACAAAGATGAACAGGAACACCAGACATTGGATGAGCAATTCTGTATCGGGGTGCATGTCCGACTGGTCCTCGATTGGGTTTGAGCTTTGACTCGAAATAAATTTGACCATTTTCCAAGCGCTTGCTTGCCTTAAAGGTGCATCTCGATTGATGCATCGAAGCAAAAATGTAAGTTGGGATTTCGTGTTGGATTTGTGTAGCCCACGAACCATAATCCCCATTGTTGCCGATTCATTGACACTCGGTTTTAACGGGATACTCTCTGGTACAACTCTCGTGCACTCCTCCTCTTGCGTGGCCCACTCGGACATTGTTTGGAAAACAAACGGCGAGTCCCTGGGCAGGGAGCACTCGCACACCATGCAGAGGTGGCCGCATGCAACGTTAACACGCGAAATGTGCAACAAGCTGAAAAATTGGTAGTTGTAATCAATGCCTGGCCGGGGCCGCTCTAGCTCTACTTTTACTATCACCATTCGGGGCCGTTCGATGCGCCACGGGGCGCCAGAGCAGAACACACTAACCAAATTTCATGTATTCGAAAGATTTAGCCGTGTTGCGAGCAATTGATTTGGCCCCTCCACGGACGTGGACGTGGACGCGGACAAGGGCACAGACACGGACACAGCGGATTGGAGGGGGGGATTGGGTACGGACACGGAACACGGACAGGAAGGCACCTGGCTGCGCTACGAGTGCAAGCCCTTGAGGGAATGCCGAATTGGAGCGAAAGCCCGTTGCACGAACAGTAGGAGGGAGCGATTTGCTCCCTGTCCTCCTTCCACCGCCTGGTATCGGGGAGCAAATGCCGCGTTGCGTCATTTGTAAGCGGATGAACATGAAAACTATATAAGATTTTAGGCAAATTGGGGGATTGGGAGGTAAATGGATGGCACTACACTGCCACCCACCCACTGCAGTGGCGCGTCTGTCGGTAGTCGTGCGTGCGTCTCGTTTTGCAACGGATTTTAAATGAAAGCTGATTACAGACAACCGAGCCAAAAGGGGCAGCAGAAGCAGCAGCAGCGCCAGCAGCAGTAGAAACAAAATAAAATTGATAAAGAAAAAATCGCAAGAAGCATCTGGAGCAGATGCTCTGCTCCGCTCTGCTCTGCTCTTTGGGCAGTTTTTTGTTGTCCGTGCCCCTGCCCTCTGGAGGGGGGCTTTGGCCGGGTGTTTGGACAATCAGATAACAATATTACTTAAGCAGTTCTTTGTCGTCTTCTCTGGCTAGCTTATTTATTATCGCGCCAACCCGCCCTGTGCACTGACGAGTGCCCACCCATGGAGAGTGTTGGGGCAGGTCCTCTGGCTGGTGTCCCATTTGGCTTTCGCACTTCGGACCCCACCTCGTAAATCGCACCCAAGTGGAGTCCGCGGAGTCGCAACTGGGAGCTGGTAGCTGGTAGCTGTAGCTGGAGAAATGATATGGCCAGAACGTCAGCTGTCAGCAGTTTGTGGCCGGCTTGGATATGTGGAGCACGACGGCCAGAGAGAGTAAGACATTGAGCACAGCCGAGTGGAGCCGAGCCGAGTGCCGGCTCTCTCTCTCTCTCTCCTGGAAGTTTTATGGCAAAGTGTGCCATAAACACTGGAATTCGCTCGGTTCGGTTTATGGCAACGCGAATTAAGAGAGTCCATTGTTTACTTAAGAGCGGCCAAAGAGTGGCATATTGACAAGAATGAAAGGCAATTAAGTGTGATTTAAATTCACTTTAATTCGATTAACAGGGGAGTGTGGTAATGCCAATGCTGTTCGGCTTTGTGTACATTTATTATTTAATTAAATGCATTCCCGCCATATGCTTATCTGCCGTAAGAGAGAACCTTCAACGTGGCCCGCTGGCAGGCGAATAAATCTGCCTTGCTATTTCTACACTTGAAAGCAGCCAAAAACATTCCAGAAATTCCAATGAAATTAGCCGAGTGTGCAACAGCGCGCCCCACACAGGGGGAAAGGGAAAGGGAGAGAGACAGAGCGAGAGAGAGAGAGAGCGAGAGAGGATGCACTTCGGCTATGCACTTGCACTCTGCCGCTCTGGATGGCAGTTGCGTTGTGTGCTCCCAACGGAACATCAAACAGTTCTTTGATTATTCCGTCAGAGCATAAAATGGGTTCCGTTTGTAGAAATATTAAATACATATCTATAGAATTAATCAGATGGCACAGGGCACAGATTCTCTTTACGGGGTCCCACGCCGGGCACTGATTTCGGCTCCTACTCTTTCGGTGTCGGCTCTCCTTCGGTTCGCCACTGGAAGCCTTTCGGGCCTGACTGGCTGCACATCGGCAGCCTCGACTTTGATTCCCGACGGCTGTTGCAGAGGAAGCCAAGCAGTTCCTGGCCCGGCCTGGCCTGCACTTGCCGCCGTACCGTACCGTGTTCCGTGTTCCGTTCAGTTGCAAACGAACGACCTAGGCGACGGGTTCGAAAGCTCGCACGGCCACCCCCAACTCTCACTGAAAGTCACAGACGACTGCAAGACAACTGGCGAGTAATTGTAGAGCCCACAAGCGTCAAGTGCCACGCGCTGGCCAAAAAAGCAGGCAGTAAATTAAGTTCCGGTTTTAGTACGCGGCTAACTAAGAGAGTGCCGCCGCCTGACCAACGGTGCATCGCATCGGTGGTTCGTTATTTTGGTGTCAAGTGTTGCACGGGACATAGAAAAACATACAAGAAAAGCAGATAAGCGACAACGGGGCAGCAGATCCAACAAAAAGAAAGGTTTATGTTCAAGAGATTTTCAGGACACGTTGCTCCATCAGTTGTTGTTCTGACAGTGCATCAGTCGTAGCAAGCTTCTGCCGCCAGCTTGTTTCCATTAAAGTATATTCCCATTGGGAAATCCGCCGAGTCCTGCCCCAAAAATTACCTTCAATTCGGCTCGTATTAGATTGCTTTTCAATCCATGGCAAAAGAGGGGCAAAGGAAAGGCTTGGCACGTGCCTGAACTTTGACAGCGACTGCTGCAGATGGAGCACAGTTCCCGATGCACGGACAGGTATGACTGCCTAGAGATAATAAAAGTTCTGATTTTCTGATTGATGGTAATGAGCTTGTAATCAGTGGCCGAGAAACAGACAGAAAATTCAGCCTGTGCAATTCGATATTTAACTTTAAATTAAATACGAAGATGTGTCCATGTCTATGCGGCTGCTGTTGCTGCTTGTGCTGCTGCTCATTTGATTTGCATTGAAAATAAATATTTAAATAGATTTAAAATATTAAAATATTAACCGCAAGAGACATACTCGTACGCGTGTGACCACACAGAATGACCCAATCAATCGTAATCCAGTAAGACAGAAGGTGTCGGAACTTGCAATTCGATTAGGAGAGATGATAAATTCAATTAAGTTGCAATCCTGAGCAGCGCCGCTCAACCAACTTCTTTTGGGGTAAGTGCACATTTTTGTCGATGTCAGAGATTTTATTTACTTATCTGGTTGGTTGATGGAAATTCAATTTGTCGTGCGAAAATCCCAGCCGAAATCCATTGGGAGCTTCCACTCAAACGATTTCAGACAATGTTGCTCCTCCCGCCCATCCTACAGGAAATTGCCTTGGGAATTCCTGCTCGGCTCATCATTAAAATGAAAAGTGCACTTGGAGTGCTTCTAAATATCAGAGAGACGGACGGACAGAAATTCGCATGCAAACAATATTAAAATACTTTCGTTGAGCGTTGAGGCGGTGAGGCGGTGAGAAAAACGAATATGCAAATCGTTTCAAACTGCAATTGCATTGCGGAAAAGTGAATGAAAAGCGCCGTTTACCCTGAGGAAAAGTTTTAGCAATTCATTCAGTCAGTAGGGGATTCAGTTGGGAAGGCTTCAGTCAGGGCTGTCAGGGAGTCAGGGAGTCATTCAGTCAATCAGCAAGCAAACAACAGCACAAATTCTCGCAGAATTACAATAAACAATGCACAAAGTGCGAAAAGTACGAAAGAATTTTAATTAAACACAAATAACAGAGAGAGAGAGAGAGAGAGAGTGAGTGAGATTGAGAGTAAAGGATGGAGGATGAGTGAAGTGGGGCTGCCTGCTTTTGGCGCACTTTTAATTGCTGAGCCCCTGAAAATGCATGTTTTGTGCGTTTGTGCGAGCAGCGACAGGAGCCATCGATTGTCATTTATTCACCGGGGGGGATGGGGTTGGGGATGAGGCTGGCAACGGAATTGTGGAGAGTAGGAGCAAGTGCTTCCCACTTCAGGTGAAGTGCGAATTGAGGCGCCGTTGGAGTGCAACCAGAGAATAGCTCGCTGCTCAAGTGGAAAAGCGCCTGAAGAGTGCAGAAGAGGAAAGGGAAAATGATGCAAAGATGCAAGCCACCATCAGCAGCAGAAGCAGCAGAAGCAGCAGCAGCAGCACAATAAGAAGCAACAACTGCTGCAGATAGACGATGCTTTTGTCTGTCCCGTGGGAGGGGGGCGGCAGAAGGAAAGAAATTATGCGAAACGTATAGAAACAAACAATAGGAAAACACAATGTGCAAAAATATCGACAGTAATGCACGGGCAAGGGAAATGACAGGCAGAACCGCCTCGGAATTTTCAGTTTACATTAAAGTTGATTTACAATTGTTTTCGCAATTCCTCAATTGCTATGACAGCAGCAAATCGATGACTTTAATGGCTAAATATATTTACATATTTATATATCATTTGTACTAGAGGCGTAGGCACTCTTCGTAAATTTCCAGCAGCATTTGCTTACGATAGTCGGGGACATTCTTTTCGCGAAAACGTAAGCGTCGCTGTTTGGTGAGGTGCTCCGCTATGAAGCACACGTAGACGCCACAGTCATGGCAATTTGTTTGCTTGGGCATTGCCACAACATGTTCCTTGGACCACTTGCTTGTGTCGAGTTTCTTTTTGCGCTTGTCTCTGGACTCGTTGGCCAGATATGCCGCCAGCTCTTCTAGCAATTCGGGTTCCGTTCCCCCCAGGGAGTCATAGTACTGAATAGACTGTCCAGGAACGTCTATTACCGCCAAAGTCCAGTGAATAACCAAATGCACTGGGATGAGTATGAGCTCATAGTCAAATATATCCAGCCCATGTGTCCAACGGCAGACTGCATTGTAGCCGCCGCCCTTCAGTAGTCTAGTGGAAAAAAAGGTGGACATGGCGTACACCGAGGGGTAGCCCATCTCCTTCGAACGATCAGCTATCATTGCAAAATAAAAGTTGATAACACTGTCGTTCAGCCATTCGCCCGGGGCGAGTGTGTGGAGGTCCTGTCGGTAGATCGTTAGATTGAACTTTTTGCACATCACATCGTCGGGACAGCCATCGAGCAAGAATTCCGCGTGCAAGCGATCATCCTTGGTAAGGAACGTTGAACGTTTCCGGATTGTCACCTTTTCATCGGGCTCACATTCAGCAACTGGACGCTTTCGTGTGGCGACCACAGGCTTGCTCTCCGGTTCCTCCTCATCACTCGAGATGACCACAGTGTCCATAATCTAACGTTTTTCTAAGGACTTGCAGCACATGTAAGTTGATTGCAAAACTCTAATGGAAAACCGCTTACTGCAAAACTCCGGTTTTGTTTCGGGAATGGAAAATATTCCCCTAAGTTGCCTTTGCTGAATGTTCAAAATTTGTAATAATCAAAACACTTTTACGTGCTCCAAAATAAAATAATACAATTTTACAACTCCTCTGCTGCCGGTTGAATGTGGAATTTCTATTAATGCTGACACATTCGCTTGCCACAAAGGAAACTGACATTTCAGGGCCTGCTTGGATGTTGATTTTTTGTAGTGCAATGCAAAATATTTGGGTAATTCCATACGATAGTATCGTTTTATTGCAATTGTTTATATTTTAAATGTCATTCGCTTAACCCCGACAAACGCCAAATAACCAAAGCCAATAAATTTAAATAAATAAACTGTGAAAATGTTTGGCAAAAATACCCAAAAATTGTGAATTTGTCCAGCGGAAGCCTAAAACCAACCCGAAACAGAAAAATAAACCAAACTAATACTAAAAACGCATAAAAGTGTCAACATGGATTTCAATTAAAAATAAACTGGCCGAAATGCGAAATTAAAGCACACACGCCTTTCGGCTAATGCTAATATTAATGCCTACGGCCACGGACGTTGTTCAAACATTTCCAAACAATTAGAGAGCGTGCCAGTTCGGTTCGGGGTTCAGGGTTGGAGAATTAGGAGAACCCTGGTCACTCTTAATTGGATGTATGTTTGATGTTCGTGTAAAAAATAGAGTGACCGACCACCCATCAAGGCGGTGAGGGGGGGCTTAACTAGAATCCAGTTTGTTCGAATTTTTGACCATTTCCTCCTCCGGCTGCGTTCAATAAATATATTTCCTGACATTTTGTGGCATTTTTGCATGTCAATAACATTTATTTATTATTACTATTTCAATGGTATTATAGCAGCGGGGGGCAGGTAACCCGGGGAGGCCGTGTCAGAAGCATGATTCGTGCCACAAGAGTATGCCACAAAACGGTGCAATAATTGGAGCTCGGGTTGGGGGAGGAGCAGCGCGCTGTAGCGGCGGCACGGCCGCACGAATCGGTTTGAAACTTGCGCCCGTAACGACCAATAATTGTTACAAATCGAAAAGCTCCCACTCCACGCGTTTTGGCCATTTTTCCTTTTTTATGCATTGTAATTTTTCACATTTTTGTTCATGCAAATCGATTGATGGCGTTTGGCACGCAGCGTCAGAGGCATTCGGAGCAAAGGAACAAATACAAAAAAAATGAAAAGAAAATTGCTTCGATTGGGATTCCATATACATGTTTGTGGGATGGGGTTCGCGGGGGTCGCGGGGTGCATGTGAATTGTGGAAAGCATTGTTGAAGTGTTGACCAAATATTTGACAACAATTTGTCGACGGGGAATGTCAAACCTCGAGGAATTACAGAAGATTCTATACAAACACTCGTATGGCGCTTTTGTATCGTACTTTTGTTTAAGCCTTTCAGGAGTTTCGCTCTCTGTTTCTGTTGCTGTTTCTCTTTGTTTTTTGTTGTTGTTTTGCATGCCATATAATCTGGTTACTGGAAAGGAACCCCCCACTGCGGTCGGTCGGTCGGTCGGTCGTCGGTCGGTTCTTTTATGTTATGCCACATCTTAAACTATATATACTCGTACCCGTTCTCGTATTTTTCAATATCGCAAAAAAGGAAGCAACAAAAAACTGCATTGCGCCTGGCATGAATATATTGTCTACATACTGGAGTGCTGGCCTGGCCCCTGCTGCCCCGCCCCCTGCTACCCGCCAATATTTGTATGGCGCCATCCTTGCGACAAGCCGCACAAAAAATGCCTCTGGCTTCGCTCTGTCCTGCCACAGGCGTCGCTCTGCTCTGCTCTGCTCTGCTCCGTTTGAAAGGCTGCACTCAGTTTTGGTGGTGTTGTCCCCCCCACCCATTTTCAGTGAGCCGCACAGCCAACGGGCAGCATGGGACACACAAAAGCGCGTAAGCGTATTATTAATGGCCTGCATAGAGGGCGGGCGGACGGGATATGGGGTGCTGGATTGGGGCGTGCGGATGGTTCCAATTGTGTGCCACTATCCGTTTCCCCCACTACACTACACCGCACACTCACACACACACACACGCACGCAGACAGACAGGCCAGTTCATATTTACTGCTTGTCCCGATTTTGGCCAGCATTATGGCCAGTTTTGGGAATGGGATGGTTTGCGATGCTCTCGAGCCCAGTTCTGCATTCATCTATCAGTCTTTGCTGCCATGCCTTGCCTCGGTTTTTTGTAGTTTTTAATAAAATGGAAGGCCAACAAACAAAAATGAAAGGAAAAACCATTGTTACCGCCGCTTGCCCAACACCAACACCCTCTTACCACTTTGTGTGCTGTATACTTTCAGGCTGGAAAATGAAATTTTAGCCCTGTTCCAGAGTCCATTCGTCCATTCGTCCAGTGTGCGGTGGTCCGCCTGCTCCGCCTTCTGTCCGGCGCTCGTTTTTCACTTTTGACTCGTTGCGAAATATTTTAAATTGTTTTCCGAAAATGCAATAAAAATTAATTTTGGCCAGAAGTTGGGGGCCCAGCCCCTGCAGCGCAGAAACGGCACCCCGCCGTATATAGAAAGGATTCTCTGGACAATCGCATAAATATAAAACTTTCGGTGAATCAGTTTTGATAAATAAATTAAGTACAGAGAGCACAATGGAAAGTGTGCCATTAATTAATGTTCGAAGCTACGTTACGCTGGAGTAAAATGGGATATTTAACGAAAAAAATTACACACATCCTGGCACCCATAATTACGTGCTGTTGGGACTGTTGGGCCTGTCACCGTTATTCTTCATTAAGTGCCAATGACAGCACCAGAATCAACAGCAATAATTGTGCCAGTAAATGCTGCAAAATCATATATTTCAAATGATTTACATGTCCATCCATCCGATCGATGCTTCTACATACGAGCAGTAAATTCTCATTGCGAGCATTCAATGTTCGAGCAACGATTTTTAATTACTTGACGGAAGTGCATTTGCCAGAGCAGTTGTGCCGTGTGCGTGTGTGTGTTTGTGTGTGTGGGGAAGCCATCAAAGGATCCTTCTCTGAAAGCGGACTCACATAATTAATTTATTATGCAGACCCGTTAATACGATGCGTATTAATATTAATAATATATTGTCTGTACACTCCTTCTGTCATCCGACGACATGTCGTGGCAACACAATTGACAATTATTAATTTATAGGCAGGGCATTCATTCATTCATCGAAATAAGTCCAACACAAAATCGAAACCAAATGATGGACAGCTTAATTGTTTTCGCCATCACTGGGGTGTTGTCAGCACTTTTCAGCAATGATCTCTGCACGCCCGTCCGCTCGCCTGTCTGTGCAAGCCGTGCAGCTATCATAGCTTTAATATTTTGTAGTTCCTACCCTCTGTGGCAAATATAAGTGAAAACTTTCTATTGCAGCCGCACAAACAGCGTATTTGCATTACCCACCTGCTTAGTCACCTTCGGGCACATTACACATTACACACATACCCTGCCTGCATGTCCAAGCGAGTAGCATTTTCTAATTTACCATTTCACATTTAGCCCCTGCAGCGGCAGCTGCTTTTCGTGCCTCTACTCCCCACACACACACACCGCAAATAGCGAAAATATTTTTGTTTTTCCCTCAAACACACAGCTACAAGAAAAATGTTTGAAATTCCACGCAAAAGAATGCATGGAAATTTGTGCACCCAGCAGTCGTCGCACAGCACACAAGGGGGTATGTTGCATTCGTGGTAGTTCCTAGAATCAGTGGATCTGTTGGATAATTTCCTAGATATATTCCCCGATTAGCGGGTATCCCCTAGTCGTAATCTCGATGGTGTTCCTTCTTGTTTCGACTAGACATTTGCTTAGCCGTCTGGTGGGACGGGGGAAGTTCTAGGTTTGCCATGCGGAAGTGGGCGAGCGGGCGAAGGCGACGTCAATGCGCGATGGGATGGCAGACGGAAGTTGTACGCAAAAGACAATGACTAAGCACACAAGAACGAAGCACACACACACTTACTCGTGTGTACTGGGCACATACGGGCGGAGTCCCAAAGAGTTGGTTGCGATGGGGGGTGGCGGGGTCGTAGCAGGGCGACAATGCCAACAATATGCATACAATGCAAGCCACAGATAAAGTTTCCCTACTAGTTTTTCTCGGACTTTGTTCTCTGCGAAGAGAAGCTCTAGCGAGACAAACCGTTAGGAAAATGCAACTGCACTTAAATATGCACATGTCGGTGGTGCATGCATCTGTGTCGCTGTCTGTGTCTGTGTGTCTGGCTGTGGCTGTGCCTGTGTCTGTGGCTATGGCTGTCAGGGAAAATAAAAACATTTCTTAAGGCTTTTTGATGAACATTTAAACGGCAATGGCCATCGTCGAACGAACATCCTCTGGGACTACGTATCCCAAACTGTCCTCCACCTCAGTCCCCCGAGTCGTGTTTTCTTTTATTCATGAGCCTGCTGCCTGCTGCCCATTTCCGTTTCTCCCCTCTCTCTCTCTCTCACTCTTCATTCAAATGAATTTTCCTATCTTTCCGCCTTTTATTTTTCAAGTTTTCAGTTAGGCAGGAAGTGGAAGAGCCTTTTTTTTTTGGTCCTGGGCGTGGCCAGTTTTGAGTGCGGTCTTGGCCTTCAACTCTTTCGGCCTTTGCTATTCTTTCACACTTGCAACTTCTGTGGCAGTTTTTGCTGTGGCTTTTCCTTGGATTATTTCATCTGGCTTTAACTGGGACACTTCTTGCGTTTAGCTTCCATCGATTTTGGGGCTCTCAACGTATTGAAATCCAATCTGGAGGCACCACCAAAACTGTCGTGGTCGCCAAATCCCCTTGCGAGCCATATAAATATCGTGGGCGTTTGCAGTTCAATTAACTTCTGGCCAAAAAGCCAGAAAACAAGCGCCACAAAAACAACGGCAACAACAACATGCAACAACGAAACAAAACCCGAGCAAAAACTTGGTAAAAACAGTTTAAACTTTTTGGCAACTGCCAGCAGACAACCAAACGCTTTTGGTAAGTGGCAGGGGGTCGCGGGAGCGGGAGCGTATTCCTCATTGACATGCGATGCGGGCCTGCCCGCCGGCCGCCCTCCTACTGGCCCCATTCATGCACTGTAATTTGTGTGGGGGAAAATGCGCTTTTAGACATATACTTATTGCGCCGACTGTGCCAGACAAGGGTACTCAGTACACTGATAAAATGTGCGCTTAAACAAATTGCAGGTTAATGCAATCCGAGGGGGGGGTTCTACATTGTACAGCAGAGAACTTTCTTAAATTGTAATTTTCCACTCAGATAAGGCCGCAGGGAAAAGGACTGACTGACTGACTGTGGGCTCAAGTGCTGACTGCTGAGTGCTGATCCCTGACCCCTGACCCCTAGTCAACCTCAGCCCAAGTCCAGCAATCAATTAACCTGAGTCAGGACGTGTGCTTGGAGGCGTGTCCCATGTTGATCCTTTGTTTGCTAATGTGCGATTTTGATTGATATTTGACATTTATGCTCTACCCGAGTGCCCGACTACCCGAGTATTTGGCCAACAACACAACCTATGTATCTGCCCCACACTCGGCCACACTCATGTGCAAGTCTCTTCTATGTGTGCCCAGCGCCAGCGCCATCGCCATCGCCCGTCAACAAACAATTTTCGACATTTCAACATTCATTAATCAAAACGGAAATTATGGGAGCAGGCAGCACACATACGAGTATGTACGTTCGGGTGCACAAAGCATTTACAACTACTACGACTACAGCAGCAGCGGAGGCAGGGGCAGGGACAGGACTCGTTACTGCTTTTTGGCAATGGGTTTGAGCCAATTTGTGGCATGCTCTGCTCGCTCAACTTGGGAAGAGGTAAGAGTGGGAATTGCAGCAAATTAAAGAGAACATGAATGGGAAATGAATGATGGAGGAAAGAAGCGTTGGTGCGTATATTATGGCCAAGACCCAAGACCCGAGACCCGAGTTCGATTTAGCCTGCAGTCAGCCGTGTAGCCACTTCAAATTCTTGAAGCAGGCAAACAAAAGAAGGCAACAAAAAGTTCAAGGCGACACGAAACAAATTCATTGCCTATTTTTGGCCGCACTTCACAAATCTAATCAAAGTTTTACACATCAATTGTTCTATGCCAAGTTCCAGCTAGCAGAGCTGCGCATAGATGCCAGGACTGATGCCGCCTCAGATCCCAATGAGTTTTCCAATTTCGGCCACCAAATGTGGCAGCTCCAGCGAAACGAAATGTAACAAAGGGGAGTCAGGAAGCAGGCAGCAGGCAGGGAGCTGCGACACAATGAATGAACAATAAGTAAAAGGAGATTCTTGTGTCTTTGGCCATGGCCAAGAGCCAAAAAGGTATGAAAGTGGAAAATTGTGAAATCTGTCAACGGAAAATATTTGAATATCGACGAGGACAAACCTGCCTGCCTGCCCGTCTGCCCGGCTGCCTGCTGCTGACTGAAGATGCCAGTGCCACGCCAGGCAGGATGTTTGCCTTTCGCCGCAGACGATGACGTGACTCTGTCGGGGCCCCGTGCACCGTGCACCGTGCCTCGTGTCTCCTACATTTCACTCGTCCCGTAGTCATGTGGATGAATGTTGAATGAGCAGCAATTCAAGTGGGGAAAACACAAACACAAACACACACACAAACACATACAGACAGAGTAATATCGGGAGAAGGTGGCAAGCAACGGTTGGGACCTGTCCTGTCCTGTTGCTGTCTGTCGATTTCCGGTTTCGATTTCATTTGTTGTAGCTGCTTTCAGTCGAGCTGTTCAGCCAAATATTGTCTGGAAAACTTTGTTTCTATTTTTCGTATTCTGTTTGCTGAATTTCCCTTCGACTAGCATGCATATTCCTTTCCTTTCTTCCCTCATATATGTGTATTTATTTATTCGTACTGTTTGCTTAGCAAAGCAAATGGTTCCTTTTTGTGCCGTTGGAGCCATGGCTTTTCTTTTCTTTGCTCTTTGCTGTAGCCGTCTCTTTGTTTCCTAATTTTAAATATACGTGGCATGTTTGCTTGCTAATATAAAGAGCTTTCTGTCGATTGATGTGTGAAAAGGGGAAGAGAAAAGAGAAGGGAACTTCTGAAATTAGTTGTGCATAAAGAAATACAGGCACTGGGACTTATCTCCCTCTATAGTTTCCATAAACTATTAGTAAGCCCATTGGATGAGCCATCCGCCCGTTTCGATTAAGCCCGCACAGCAGTGGGATTCGCTCCCTCAGGGCGACTGAAGACCGATTAAATCCACAACAAGCCTCAAATGACCCATCAAGAAACCGTTTACAGCAAATTTGCAGAGATTTGAGCTAACAATAAAGGGAAACTAAACATTCTCCATGGCTATTTAAACTAATAACCGCTCAAAAATTACCGACTACTTGACCACGGAACGGAGCGCTGCTCCTTCGTTGAATGGTGGCCCAAAATGAAGGAAGAGCACGCCAATGAAAAGAAACCAAACAGAACAGAACTGAACAGAGCAGACCAAAACAGAAGAGAACTCTCAACAAATGCCAAAAATTTATGGGCCACAAAACGGCCAAATTTACGCTAGTCACGATTTTGTAATTTGCGACTGTTTGCTGTGGCTATTGGCGAGTGTTTTCTCTCTCTCTCTCCCGCCTACCCGAAAATGAGGGAAAATGAGCAAAGGAAGATGTGAAAGGTAATAAAAAACCTAAGGCAGGCGCCGAAAAATGATTAAACATAAAAATGCTGCACATATCAAAATGAAAGCTCGCACAAACAAAAACACACACACACACACACAAAGCTCATTAATGTGGGGCGAAGCGAAGGAAAGACTGGCCAGAAGGAAGCGATAAATGCGTTGAAACATGCTCGGCAATTACTCATTTTACGATGATCGCACAAATGGTCAACGGGGCGTATGAGCTACGCCTCCGACAGCAACGACAAAGGCCGCCAAAGGCGTCACGTGAGTCCTCCTCCAAAATGGCTTTAATAATAAGTAGAGAAAAAAGAGGCCCCGACGCCGACGCCGATTGTCATTGTCTTGCGGCAGGGTACGAAATGAAAATGAATAATGCGGATTTAATGTGCTTAATGTGCGAGGCAGACCAACCAACGGGCACACCAACCATAATTTTGTATTGTATTGCATTGTATAAATCTGGCCAAAAGTTTGCTGTGAAATTCCCTGCCACGTATCGAATATATGTTCGTACTTTCTTTTGTTTGCTAAGAAAACCCAAAAGAGTTTGGGTATTAAAAACAACAGCCCAGCCATTGTTCTGCATTTCTGAATTGTGTACACTGCAATGCTACAATCCCTACTTAGTTGGGGCATGCAAATCAGAGGGATTGGCACCCAAAATATCTGTAGGCAATGCTATAATTTGCAGGCACGTCAACTGTGAAATTATTGTTTCCTTTTGCCACAAAATTCGCTCAGTGTGTATTGTCTTAGCGTAATTCTTCGTCGGCTTTTCCTTTGTCGTAGTAAATTAGGCGACACTTAAAGCAGTTGTGGGGGCCACCGAGAGAGAGAGAGTCCTGGCCACAGAGAGGCAAACAGAAACAGATAGAAGTTTACGCCCACACAGGAAGTTTGAATTTAATGTCGAGTCCAGAGCCAGGGACAGGCAGAGGGCTAGGGACAGGACAGACCCTGCTGCTGCTGCTGGTGCTGTCCGTGCGGTTTGCTTCGAGGGGATAAGAGTTCGGTGGGAGACAGCGGAAGTGCGCGCTTAAGTGCTCATTATGTTTAGTTAATGCCGCTATTTATTAGAAAATCTAATGGGTTTTTATCCATCCCTATTCCTCCTCCACTTCCTTCTTGTCCACGCCTTCGTCGTCTAGCTGTCTGCCCTGCCCCACCACACACTCTACCTTCCGCTCTGCCGAGAGAGCATAAAAATAATATTTGTGTCATTTATTTGGTTATTTGTTGATTTATGTTTTGGTAATTTGTTACAACTTTTGTTCTACCGCAATTTGTAGCCTCGAAACTCGCTTGATTGTCTGTCCTTGGAGGCTTCTTGTGGTTTTTGCATAATTTAAATTTATGCACTTTATTAGAGAGTGGGAAGGGGAGCTTTTTGGGTGGGTGATTGGGCGCATAAATAAATATTAATGATAGCAGCGAAGGGGGAGGGCAGAGACATGAACAAAAGCTGGTTAGGATTCTCGTTGTTGAGGGGCATTAAAAGCGCGGATTTATCCTAAAATATGTCCATGTTCCAAGACAGATTGCTGGCTCATAAATATGGAACATAACTAATTTTTCCGTACGATCAAAAGCATATTTAAAATGTCATTTGATGGCAATCAAATATTATTATTCAAAGATAAATTCAGAGCGTACAGAAAGTGTATAAACTATATTTTTAATGATGTTATTAATATTTAATCGTTCCACAATCAGCAAAAAAGGGATGGGTCATTCCTAAGCCAAAGTTCTAACAACGAAATATTGCTTTATTTTCCGACATTTTCCTGTTAAAAGACTGACAGTACCTGTATTTGAAAAATGCTCTTCTTTATGCCCATTCGGATAGGAGGACTCTCTATCTATTTTTTGTGTGATTTGGGGGGCATTGGTTTCCATTAGGGCAACTGTCGCCATGGCATTGAACGCCGCGTGACCGTGGCTGGCCCATTAGCCAGCGGCTGGACCAAGTCAGACTGCGGCTACATGCCACATCTCCTACAGCCGCATCCACATCTACATCCACATCTGCCTCGACACTGGCATTAACATCAACATCAGGCTCAGATGCTGACGCTGATGCTGCTGTCAAATAGCCGGCAATCACTCAGTCAATTTGGCTTTTTGGCTTACAATTTTTCTGCAGTTTTTTCGGAGTCGCTCTCTCTCTCTCTGTCTCTGTCTCTCACTCTGTCCGCCTATTTGTCCGTGGCTTGATTTATGGACGGGCCGCCCCGATCGAGAGAGGAGAGCGTTCCTTTTTGTGTGCCACAAGCCCGGAATGAAATCAATGTCTGAATTAAATCGTTGAATTATGTATGTGGTGCCCCGACACTTGGCTACTCTTTTCCGGCTAATTCCGAAATATTTCCCCCCCCTGCTTGTTTGCTCAAATTGTTATCTGGCATAACAATCCATATTTTGCATTTAATATTCGCTTTGTTTGTTTAAACAGAGGCACACGCAAAAATATACACAAAAATATTTGGAAAATGGAAAATGTTACGCGGCTGACATAGATATTCATATGCACATATTAAATGGATTTAGACTCTAAATTTTAGAGCCAGGAATCCGGAGTCAAAATAAATGAGCTGCCCGATGCCCACCAATATTTAAGCCACCTTTAAATCTCATTAACATAACTGAATAATTTATATACCCATCATATATATGTGTGGAATATTTTTGGGGACGCCTTTAATGGGAACGAGGAAACGTAGAAAGAACTGTGAACTCTGTAGCCATAACACAAATAAATCTCGAGTTGAACTTTTGCTCCGACCGCATATCACCCTAAGCCCCAAGCCAGGAGTAGCAGGGCCAAGTTTTTGGTCTCAGCTCCAATTTCCTGCGGCATTTCTCGAGTGGAGTCTACGTCTACGTCCCCGTAATACGTCGCACGCTTTTGTGTGCAGCTGTCAGGTGTCAAAGTGTTGCAGTCAATGAGCTTTTCTTATACATGTCTACATCGCTGCTCCTCCTACACTTCGGTGGAGTCCTCTTCTTGTCAGTTGCCAGCTCACGTTTAGTTTGTTTTTTTTTTGTATTTTTTTTTTTTTTTTGGGCTTTTGGCTGCCCAATGAGGACGATAACGACGATAGCATCTGAAGCAGCTGTCCTTTATCGTTGTTTTTCCTACCCACTCTAAAGAGGAGGTGAGAGATCGGACGGGGACCAGGGGAGTTAGCCGGGGGTTAGCCTGTCTGCGGGGGCAGCAATCCATAAACGAACAAATTGCCTGAAAATCAATTTCGTTAGCGGCGGCAGCGGCGGCCCTGTCGGCAGCTACTTTTGTCCGTTCGTTTGCCTTTTACCCGTCGTGTGGCTGTGTGGCTTTGTTGAGGCGTTTTTCCGGCATAAGTAGCTGGCAGGCTGGCTGGTTTTATGTGTGTGTACGTCCCCATCCCCATCCCCATTCCCGTTCCCGTCGAACTAAGCTTGTAAAATTTATGCACATGTTTTGCCCTGAGTTCCGTTCGTTCGTCTGGCGGGGTCGGGCGAAATTTGTCTGGCTGGACGCCATAAACAACAGTCCAAAGTAGTTTGATGGGTGCCGAAAAGTCAAGAGGTGTCTGGGCGTAGCAGTGGGAATGTAGTACAGAGGATAATTCAGTGGCCTCCGTCTGGCTGTGCTTAAAGATTTCCATTCTTCTGCGTTACGGAAATGAGGAATGGCCTGAGCATAATGTTTTGCCACAAACTTGATTAGAGCTACGGTAGGGGTTGGCACATCAAACACTTGACTGCACTTGCAGTGTCCTGCTGGTGGGGGGCGGGGGGACAGACAACACCTGCACAGATTGGACAACGACTGTCAACCCTTACCCGCCGCAGTCTGCCGCAGACGCCCACAAAACGCTAAGCGATTAAGCTCTAAATGTCACTCGAATGTCATTTGATTACACGTTGATGTTTGGAGATGACTTGGGAGATTGAGGCAGATGCCGATGCCCGCTGCCACACATCTGCATCACCACATCCCAGCAGGAGTTGCCACTTCCCTGCTGTCTGATCCCCTTTGCCTGCTATCAGCTTCCCAGCCAGTTTGCTGGCTAACCAAAGGTGAGCAATTATCGGCACTTAAGCGTGGCGGTGTCCAACGGACCGGAAGTGCCAGGCGGGCAGGGGGACAGGCGGGTGCTGGCTCCTGGAGAGCATAGATGGACGGATGGATGGATGTATGGAAGGATGCCAGCAGCTACTCGGAGCTACTAGTTGGCATAATTTAGCTGCCGGTGCAGCCACCAGAGCGAAGTTTCGCTTCCTGCAGCAGCTTCCAAATGCAACTGAGCGTACATAATTAATTATTTGTATATGTGTGTGTGTGGTGTGTGTGTGTGTGTCCTTGGCAGTACGTATATAGCATGTGTCAGAGAGTCACTTCCACACGCCGCCATTGGCCCTTGTGTCTGGGGTCAATTAACAAATGTTTGCGGTCAAAATTGCATACAGATTGAATGACTTGGCCTTCCGCATTCCCCCACCCCATACCCCACTTCCCATTCCTATTCCTGTTCCCGCATTTGTTGTTTGCACTTGATGGCCTGATTGACTGACTGACTGATTGATCGATTAGTCAGTTAGTGCAGCAGCAGCCTGGTGTCGCCACACTAGAAAAATTAATCACATTGAAATTAGGTGACGTCTGGCATTTCAATTAACTGCTGAGCAGGTCAAAGTTCACGTTCACACCGACCGGCCCACCAGCATTCAAAAGCAATCTCAAATTCAATTTGGATCTCTTTTGTTTGCCCAACACAAAAGCTTTCTCAGGTGGCAAAAATTCAATCAATATAAAACCATAAAAGGAATTGTCTTGGTCTTGGATATACACACATACATATATACTTTCATTTCTTTTATTATATTTTTTGTTCTCGCCAATCATTTGCATTGCAGTGGTTTCTCTCAATTTTCTTCGGTTTTCTTTCATTGTTTTCTTTGTTGCCAAATGCAGCTGCGTCTGGCGCTCCGTGTCTGAGTCCGCCCGGAAAGTGTGAATGAAAATAATTTCAAAACTTGTGAGTTTCGCTTCAAATAAAATTATCAGCAAGGCTGCTAAAACTATGCATTAGGTGCTCACTGGAGACTGTGGAAAATAGCTTCAAGTTCACCAAAAAAAAAAAAGGCATTGAAATATTAAATAATTTAGGCCTAGATTTTAAGCACTATAATCAGCATCATTTTTTTCATTAGTCACATGCTCGTAAAATGCAAATATCATACAAAATAACATCAGCCCCGTGCCCCACTCCCCACTCACCATACTGCCCCAATCCTCTATAAGATCTAAACAAACTGTCAAACTTTACAATGGCATTAGGGAGAGAACGAATGACCCAAGGGGGGGACAGCAGCAGAGGGTCATTGGAAAAGGGAAAATCCGTCAGACGAAGAAACAAGTAAACAAAAATACTGTAACATCCATTTTGTCAAGTCCTTTGGCCCCATCCTTCACGTCACACTTGGGGATCTACAGAGGAGGAGCGCACAGGGGGCAGAGGAGTGTGGAAAGAGGAGAAAATGTCAACAATTTTCTTGGCATTTGCGCCTAAAAGCATGCTAAGTCAAGTTCCTCCCAGTCCCAGTCCCAGTCCCAGTCTTTAAAGTGTCCCACCCCACCGCCGTTGCGAACCGTCCCTGTGTTCTATGTACTCCCGAGTCCGGACTGAGGCGAAGGAAAATGCAGATTTCTACGCACAGTGAGAAAAAGTCAATGGACGTGCCCAAAGCAAAGCTTTGAATGCCAAGTGACACTTGAAGTGGTCGTAGTGGGGCCTCCCTCGGACTCGCCACTGCCAACTGGGGTTGTGTTTTGGTAGGGTGGTGGGGGGTGCTCTGTGCTCTTCTCTTCTGTTCTGTTTTGGCGTGGGAGCCTGGGCTCAAAATCGATTCAATGCGACATCATATGCTTGAGCGGAGCGTCAAGCGGCCGGCACTTATTAAATTGAAAATATTGTGTGGTTGCCGGCTGCTTTAAGGCTCAGAGCAGGACGCCCCAAAAAGGACTCCCTTTTGATTGATAGCTGTCTATTGCTGCTATCCCACAGTTGGGTGGGGTAACAAAAAATTTAATAAATGAATGTGGCTTTTATTGCTTGCTACCCCGAAAAGAAAAGCCGCAAAACGGCTGGGGGCTGTGGATGGGGCGGCGATGGTATGAGTATATGGAAAATGCGTGTGTTTCCGGAAGGTTTTCCTATCAAGTTTATCATGGCCACATTTGATTAATGGCCCGCTCTGTCGTTCGAGACACACCTACACCCCCCCAGCCACCGCCCAATGAGTGATGACAGCTGCCAGCGAAAGTAGTTTTCAATTAAAATGGGAAACTTTTCAATTTGCACTTTTCACTTTGACTTGATGAATTTTCCGCTTGGCTAACCGCAGTAGCAGCACCACCAGTGGCAGTGGCAGTGGCAATGGCAGCGACAGCAGCGCCTAAAAGACGACAACTACTTTGTAGACTCCAGCGGAATGCCGTCGACATTTACGACGAGCCAGCCAGCAGCTCTCCTCGCTTAATGTAAATCCTTGTTATCCTTCATTTTATGCTGCCACTACTGCATTTGTCCCACCGCCGATCCCATCTTTGTTCCCGTTCCCACTGCTGTTCCCATCGCCAGAGCCAGTGCCAGTGCCATTGGCATTGCCATTCCTCCCAGCATCTGGAGCCCTGCAGCTTTTCAAGTTTATGTCGCCGGCATCCCACCATCGCCTTCGGCCTGGCCCCCGTTACGGCTTTGCGGTTGTTTCCTGATGTCCATTTTCCATCTACACCCTGCTCATCGTTGTCTCCATGTTCTTTACGACTTTGTGTCTCTGTTTTATGACCGGTTTCATCGTTCGTTTTTCCCATCGCCTCTTCTTTTTTCGTAATTATTGTCACGTATGCGCTGCAAAATTTTATGTGCCCCGACGACGATCATCAGAGGGCAGTGGAAGGGCATTCAGACAGCGCGATGGCAGATGCATTAATTGCAAGCTTGTAAAACGTTCTCGCAGACCAACATTTTATGTGTGCGAGAGATTAAGTTTGTAGAATTTTGTAGCTTACGAAAACCAATTAATTTTTACGCTTGTCCCCAGTGCTTAAGGTTTTTAGCCATAATTACTTCATGGTCTAGCGGCAGCTTAACCTTCAATTCAGTGGTTGCATCTACATATTTGGCTGCTTGTTAAAGACCAATGGAGAGGCGGCATTCGACTTGTCCGACAATGGCCCCAGGACATGCAAGAAACAGAACACCTTGTGGTCTGCTCTGGGCTGCTCGGCCCAAGCCTCTCAGAATGTTCTATTAATGGGAAAATCCCGCTAATAACCTCGATGACATGCAATGCCCGAGGAGAAGCAGAGCCCTGCCTCTGCCTGTGCCTGTGCCTCCCCACTTATCAGCCAGCCACATCCGCATCCGGAACTATTCAAAGAGCAATTCATCTCACACAATACGCCTCATTGGCCATTCGGAGAACAAAAAATCTGCTGATAATCGGCTTATAGTTTTTGGCCAGCCAATTTCTCAAAGTCTACTTCCCCCCCTCCCCTAGTTTTTCCCCGGCTCCCTTTCAATAATTTTCCGCATACACGCGCCGCAGAAGCAGCACCAGAAGAGAAAGCAAAGCGTAAGCATGTAATCATTATTTTCACTGGCCAAACAAAGGAAAAAGACAAAGTTGCAGAGTGGTAAAAGGAAGAGGAGAAAGAGAAAGAGAAAAGAGACCTAAGGATGTACGGGAAGGAAGGGGGGAGAGCATAATGAACCCTAAATAAAAGTGCGCTCGCAGAAACTTTGGCCTGGGCCTGAACTTTTCTCCGCTTTCCCGCTTAACACTTTGCCGCAACAATTTATCGTTTTTGTTGCCGCTGCCGTTGTCGTTGTCGTTGGCGGAAGTGTTTGGCATTGCCAAAAAAGATAATGTTGGGTAGACGGAAGATGGTGTTAAGAACCTGAGGACCAAGTTTTTTTCCCCAGCTATAGCCAGAGCAAATCCCCTGGCATTGGTGGACAAACTTGCAATGCGCATTGAATTTCAAAATGCGTTCATCTCTGCGGTTGGAAAAACTATCTTCAAGTGGGGAAAATGCTCGCAGTGATGGAGAGGCAGTGGCAGTGGCAGAGGCAGTGTGAAGCTACGTAAACGAAACTGCCATATTATTTCTACATTGATTACAAATGGCGTGAATTCTCTCAGAGAGAGAGAGAGAGAGCATAGGGATTGGATTTGTGGGGACTTTGTTTGCTTGTGTTTTGGTAGCGGAAGTTAATGCCAGCCATTTGCTTATCAATGCAACCCAAATGGGGATTTGTGCAACGTGAAGCAGATCATTATGGCTGCTCAATTGATTTATAGATTATACCTATCCACCAATGGAGGATCCCTTAGCCTGGCACTGATTCGCTTTGTTAACACTCTCTTCGTATGTGTAATTCCATTTGGCATTCAATTCCCACTCCCTTTGTACCTTGCCTTTGATGCATTCGCACACTCATAAAAATACACTATGAATGCACTGCCTGATTGAAACAGATATTAAAAAGGAGATCCATCCCTTTGGCCAACACTCACTCTCTCTGTGTATCTGCTGGCTAAAACTCACACAATCCACATGGCAATTGAATTGGCAGGCAAAGTGAAAAGAAGCCCAGCAGGAAAAGTGCAAGTTGGAGTGAAAAGACTGGTGAAAAGACTCTGCTCTGTGCCGCTCCCCTCCGGCTGGAAACAGAAGGGATGTAATAACATTCGCAGCTATTTAGAGCAATTTTTTGCACGCTTCAACTTGAAGCTTCCTCTGAAGGGAATTGTCAAAGGAGTAGGGAGACGTGACACACGGAATGAAATGAAATGTAACAGCAACAAAAGGCGACACACTGAGTGAAGGAAGTGCTTCTCCAGCACCACGAGAGCCACGAGGCACGAGCCACCAGCCACCAGCAGTAGCTGCTTTAACCTATTCAGCTGATGGGGAAACTCTTTCCTTGTCTGCTTCCCCTTGCAGGCACACAATTTTCATTTCCGCTTTTTATTTGCACGGCGAACCTGATGACGGAGTCGCAGAAGCAGTAGCAGTAGCAGTCGATGTCGATGTCGGCTGTCGGGTGTCGGTGTAGGGAATGATGGCCGAATACCTTATAGACAGTAAAGGAAGAGAATTTCGTTTGAGCTTACTTTGGGTTGAGGCCAGCCGCTGCCAGGCCAAAGCAGAGCCAAGAGATACACTCGCAGCCATGTGTGTGTGTGTGTGTGTGTGTGTGTGCGAGGAGGAAAAGTTTGCTCCATTTGCGTCGCCTTAAGGTGAGTTTAATGAAAAGTTGGTCATGGAGGGGCTGCCCCTGCCTTCCCCTAGCTACTCCTGGCGGTCGAGGCGGCATCTGCCTTCACATGGTAGTGGAGGACAATAGAATCCAGCTGCTGTCCGAGAAGGCCGCCCAGGAGCTGCATCAATATCCTGTTGCCATTTTGCGCTATTTACAAAATGAAATACGCCGCAAGTTTTCGGGACAGAAACTAAAACAGAACCAGAAACAAGAGCCAAAGTAACCACGAAAATTAAACTTTTGTCTCGTTTGTGTTTACTTTGGCCTGGACGGTGGACCGGGGGACCGGAGGACGTGGAATGGCGGGCATGGTGCCGTGGCGATTCACATGGAGTGGAAAAAGTTTGCACGAAAAGAAAATGCAATAGGGGGAAATGAAAATGGAATTAAAAATGATAGTAGGCAAAGGATAGACGAGCTCTGTGAGCAGAGTCTTTAAGAGATCAATGGGGAATAGGAGGAACTTAAAGGGCGTTCATATCATAGACATAAATGTGTGCCTGCAGGATATTTAATTTCAAGGCAAAGCCTGCAGGTTTGATAAACGAACTGCCTGCTGCCTTGCTTGTTCAGGTTTCCTTCGGGCTTATTGTTTATTGCTAATCAGTGAGCCCTTCGCCTGGAGGGTTCTGTTAGAAGTACATGCATTCAGCATATGTCCTAAAATACGCTTTTTATTAGTCTGCATCAAAGCAACACCAGACAATTGGATTGCTCGGGCTACCCAAAAAAAAAGAAGCGCTTAAGCTGCCCGTCTGACGGCTCTTACAACTTTCGTTAGACAGGACAAACAGGAACGAGGTTGGTGGCTGGTAAAAATTCTCTTAAAATAAACTAAACCTTTGTTTTCCACACCGCCCTGCCCCGCCCCACCCGTTCCACCCTGCCCCGCTCTGCGCTGTGTGCAATCAGGGAAAATCAAATATGTAAGTACTGCAAATCTAATTTTCATGCGAGCTTCCTCTCAGCCAATATTTCCGCCCCAACATCCGGAAAGGACTTTTTCTTTTCCGTTCGGTTCGGCTCGGTTCGGTTTGGTTTGGTTTCTTTATTTTATTTTTTTTTTTGATTTGATGAACACATAAATAAATAAAATGGCAGCCAGGAGTGGTTTAATAAAAAGACGCGATAGCATTGCCGGATTGCTGGGCACACTGTGCCCTGCGGAAACGGCTGGCAATATGCTTGGCTCTGCTCGGCCCCACGGTCACCGCTGTTTCCGCTGTTTCTGTTCTGTTTCTGTTCTGTTCTGTTTCCGTCCCATCCCAAAGGTGCGAATGCGTAAAGGCGTTTATTACTATAAATATTAAAATGGGATTACCAAACAGACGTACTTCAGGTTTTTTTTTATTAGATTTCAGCTCTGCGGACAGGGGAGTTCAGTTCCCACGATGCTCCTCCGCGGGCATTTCATTCGACTAAATGCAGGGTTGCAATTTCCCTCTCGTGTTGACTTAGCCGTCAGTTTGACTTTTTTGGAGAAGCGACTGCTGCCTTCTCTTCTGTGTCTGTCGCTCTTGCCCCTGGCACTTAATGTAAAAGTTTCCCTTTGCCGCCGAAGAGATTTACTTATGAAAAATAAATTTGCACTTGATTCATCCTTCGTCCTGCCTTGGCTTTGTTATTCGCCTGCTCTTCCCGGTTCCGCCTTCACACCGACACTGCCGCTCCCTCTGCTGCACTCTTCGTTTGCTGCTCTTCAATAGTTTCTCCCACCTTTTATTTATGCTCGCGCGCAGCCCTAATCTTCGCGTGGCTCCTCCTGCGCTGAGTCAGTGTTGGGTAGCTGTTAAATTTATGTTGCACAACGTGGCGTGAGGTTAAGAATTACGCTGCATACCTTTAGCGGTAATGGGAATTTTCATCCAACGAGAAGCAGCAGCACGAAATGTGATTAAGGTGTGTGCACACATTCCAAGGGCGATTGATGCGAGTACACAGAGAGAGAGAGCAGTCCTGGACCAGAGCTTTGCCACCTAATGAACACATTTCCCACTTCCTGCCTACCAGCACACCATATCTAACCATCAAGATCCCCAGGAGGAGAAGAAAACTTGAGGCTTTGTGCAAAAAGCATACATAAATCTTTCTTTTAACATAAATCATAAACTTTTGCAGCTTATCGCTAATCTGCGATCAGAAAAAAAGGCTAAAATGTAACATGAATATGCCTCCGCGTTCTGTTGCAATCTGTGAGGCAAGATCTGGAAACTAAGTGCAGCACCATTGCAGCACAGAAAAAGAGCACAGAGAGAGAAGAGAGAGAGAACATTGCGAAACAAAATTTTTAATGTGTTGAACACCAATTAAAATCATTTTTACACAAGAAAATTATTAAATTTAAATGGCCAGCGAACACGCAGACGGTGCCGAACGAGGGGGGGAGAGAGAGCAGAGTGAGCAGAGAAAGCACTGCGCCGAGAGTGGGAACAATTTATAAAATCAAATTGAAAATGCAGGCAACGTGGCAAATGGAAGGAAGGCAGAAAGGAATGGGCGCTGCGCCTGAAAGTATGCTTTAAATTAAAACGAGCTCAAAATGAGCCAAACGCACGCACACCACACGAAGGACACAGTCAGAATTCAGTGTGGGTGCATATGTACCTACATATGTGTGTGTGTGTGTGTGAGTGTGTGGGAACCAAATTAAAATGACCAAGTCTGGCCACACACTTCTCACTCTCTCTCCCGCTCTCTTTGTGGGTTTGGGGGCGTATGTCTTTTTGGTCCTATTGTTTGCGGCCGAAACGGCCAGCCAAACGACCCGTTAAAATGTTCCTCCTGGTCTCGGTTCGAATTCGGAAAAAAGATACATTAAAAACAGGAGACTCGCCCCAGTCCCCGTGCGCTACCCCCTCCCGTTGCCGTGTGGAAGAACTTGGCATCTCTGTTATGGAAGCTTGCCTAAAAGTGTGCAATGCATACATGGTGTCCCGTCCTGTATACTACCCGCTCCCCACAACACTCTCAGCCTGCATGGCCATGCATGGGAGAGAGGGAAGAACTCTGCATGTGCGTGAAATTAATTTGTGATGTCCGCTCTTGGTCAACGGTCAACGGTTTGCGGATGTGGAGGATGTGGGCATGTGTGGACTGGGGACGGGTGAGGAGAGGATGTGGAAGCCGGTCGGTCGGTCGGTCGGGTCATAAAGCACCTGTGCGTTGTCGCCAGGCGCCCCCAAAAAGTATGCTACAAATTGCTTTAATTCCCCAACGAAAATAAGTTATTCCGTTTACGAGTGTGCGTGTGTTCGTGTGGGTGTGCATGCGTGGTAGCCCCTCCTCCACCTGTCCACTCCACTCCACTCCTCTCCACACCACAAGAACCGCCAACTTCTGCCATGTGTTAAAATTAAAAAGTTTTGTCTCTGTTTTGTTTCCTTTTATCTCCTTTTTCTAAGACTGTCCCAAAAAAAAGAGCTCCTCCTGGTGTGTGTCCTCCTACTGCTTTCCCTCAGCTCTCCATTGCTTTTGTGTGGTTAAGTAAATTTTATTTTGTTTTCCTCTCTCAATTATATTGTCAAGGTCAATTTGTTGTCTTTTCATTTTATGTTTCTTTCTCGAGCATTGTTTGCTCTCTCTCTCTCTCTCTTTCTGTCTCTCTTTGTCTTTGGGTGCGGCTACCAAAATGGACACACACGTGTCCTGCGCTGGTGTGGCTCTGTGTGTGTGTCCTGCATATGGAAGCAGCTGCTGCTGCTCCTTGTGGATCTCAGAGCTTCGAGTGTCACGTGGCGCAGTTTTAAATTGAATTTGGCAAAAGGTGAGCTTTGTGGTTATTGTTAAGGCCATAAAGTGCTGGCGCTGGCCACTCTAATTGCATGGGGAATAAAATAGTTTAACCAAAAACGCCAACGACTAGTCACACAGTTACCATTTGACTTGAGTTCTCTGTGGGCAGCCATGTGGGTGTGGGTGTGGGTCTGGGTGTAGTAGTCCCTTTTTCAGACATTATTGTGATGCCCTTTAAGTGGGGATACAATGATTTGTATTAGACCTGGTTGAATCTTTCAACAGACATTTCTTTTGTAGTACCAGCCATAGAAATGATCGATCTGTAGGGGCATCTAGCCACTCTGGCTATTGAAATTCGAGTACTTTTAACTGCCGCTCTCCGTAGATTAATCAAAATCCATCTGCTCGGCTTTTCGCACTACCACTCCAAGGCACAGCTTCCCCTCCCGATCCTAGACAAGGAAAAACTCTTACGCCCCCAACCACTAGTTAGACGAAAAGCTGCGCCTACACCCTGCCTGCCACACCCTTTCCCTCCCCACCGACTGGCATGTAAAAAACCGAAAAGCTGAAAAACCCACTAGGCATAAGGGCAAAAACGAATCCAATAAACTTTATTGCCTCGTTGCACAACTATCGTAGTTGATTTTTCCGACCCGTTTTTTTCGCCTGGCCCCCGTTGCGTAGGAGTATCTGTGGGAGGGGGTGAAGCCAAGACCTGTGTGTGTTTTGTTGGCTGTTACTTTATTTGAATTTGTCTAACTGGCGCGTAAATAGCCCTGAGCGAGTGGCAGAAGCGGAGCGTGTGCGGGCAAGGGGCCAGCACAGCACTCAATTCGTGGCCACATGAGCGGGGCGTGGCTGGAGGCTATGTGCGTATATGCGCGGGTATATAGCCGCGATATAAGTACATATGTGTGTGTGCGTGTGTGTGTGGCACCCGGATAGTGGTTCCAAGTCATATCCTGTGCATGGCAGGGCGCTCCTCTTTGGTTCCCTGGCCTTCCGCTCAGTCGAAAATAACAAAAGCGCGCACAATTTTCACATTCATCAGCAACAACAACAAAAAACTGCGGTTTACTTCAAACACTTTTTTTTTTGTTATTTTTTGGTTTGATTTGTTAGACAGGATTTTCAGATAACTTTTGTGGCATGTGGCAGGAGTTTGAAACCTGGCTGGCTGGTGCCGGGCTGAATGCCAACACTGCGAGTAATCGTATAATATTTGTCCTTGAGAAAGGTTTCAGGTTTGCCCCGGCATGGGATAGTTTTAAATCACTCCACCTACTGCCATTCCGAGCCAGCATTTTTTGGATTGAAGCTCTGCGTTTGTGTTGAACCATTCTTCGACTGCTTTGGATGCACGAAGGAAAGGAAAGTGCCTTCTATTTTTATTGCCTCTGAATGATATCTAATTTGATGCGCACATGCGAAATTTGACTGGCGACGCCTACAACTGCCACACCCATGCCACTCCCAGTGGCCCCTCCTATAGATCGAAGTAAATCGAAGGATATTTTCCCTACGGTAAGCTCCAACTACAAGTTGCCCCCCCCCTCACCGGATCTAGTGAAGCAATCATTGGGCGTACACGAAAAAACTTTCTCTGGTCTCCCTCTCTCTCTCTGTGGGCACACACGCGTGCCTGGGCTTAGCAGCTGCTTGCTTTCGGGGCGTGGCTCTTGCCAATTTGGCCTTTAATCAGCTTAACAGACATATTTAATGCTGCAAGCCCACAAGTCTCTCCTCCCGGCCCCTCGAGCAGGGTTTGAGGGACTGTCAAGTGGTGCTCGTAGTTTGGCAACTGTGCAGCTGACAAAACCCATAAAGGTTTTTCAGTTATTGCTTCTAAATGATTGTTCGTTGTTTACACAAGTTTTTCTGCCTCGAGTGATTTTCCGGGAAGGAAAGCAACAACGACAACGGACAACGTCGACACTTGCAGAACAGAGCAGAACAGAACAGAGCAGAACAGAACGAAAGAATCGCAAGCGGAATGGGGAATGGATAATGGGAAAATGTTTGATGGGTAAAAGTGGCCAAGTTGGACAAAGAATTTAATTTCTTTTCATTCTTGGGACTGCCGCCTGCTGATGGCGCTTTTCGGACATGTTCCACAGATTTATTGGAGGCATTGTCCGAATTGAAATGAGAGAGAGATTTCTGGATCAGGGTCTGCGGCTGGGTGAGAGGAAATTATTCGAGTATCTCTGACGAGTTGAGGAGTGAATGTGAATGGGACTGTGAATGGTAATGGGAAGGGGGAAAACCCACTGAAATAAATTGAATTAATCAAGCGGAAGGACCGAGTTATTTCGAACTAATTGGAAGGGTTTATCATGAACGGGTCGCTCCGTCGGTCGCTCTGTTCCAAATCACTTCACAAATCTCAATTGTTGCTGCCTGCCGACACCCCCACCCCTACCCATACCCCTAGCCGTACCCATAACCATTAGATTTCCACATTCTTTCAGTGTTCAAGTTCGTAGTCGAAAGTTTTCCCATTCCGCTTGTCATGAACAGGCGCCAACTTTTCTCCTTTTTCGCAGTCCCATCCGTTTCCATCAAAAAGCATCGAAATCGAACCAAAAATCTGCCAATAACACTCAAATGCTTTTCGCCTCTCTCTCCCTCTCTCTCTCCCTCTCTCCATTGTGTATCTTTTGTATCTCTGTATTCGGGTGTGTGCCTGAGTGTATGGTTGTGCGTGTGTAGGTGTAGGTGTAGGTGTGTGTGTGGGTGTGTATGCCTGTCAACGTCAAACACTTCTTGTTAGCAAGTGTTATGTATGTTCACGCTGCTTTTCAATGCCTGCCCGCCTTCCCGCCTGCCTGCCTGCCCCTTTTGTCCGCTCTTTGTTTTCTGCTGCGTTGGCATTTTCTGCGGATTTTTCGTTTCGTTTCGTTTTCATTTCTTTTCCTTTTACTTGTTCGTTTTTTCCGACTTCCATGTAATTTTGAACGCAATTTTCTTGTTGGCTGGGTATCTTACGCTCGCTCCTGTTTATGTTTGAGTTTCAGCATTTGAAAGTGTGCTTCAAAAACTTCACCAGGAGCAGGCACCACAGCCACAATCCTGGTCGCAGCTCCCTGGTCCCTGGTCCCTGGTCGGGTGTCGATATTCGCAGCAGCCGTCCGCACGTGTTTCGCGTCTCCTTCAGCACCGTTTATGGCCATGCCTTCCTTCGCATGGACCTTTGGGTCGTTGAGGAATGCAAAAAACCGTTTCGCCAGGTTTTTCCTCGGCTACGCTTTGTGTAATAGTCTCAATTGTAGTCAAGTGCCGGGGAGGAGCAAAAGTTGAGTGCTGGCTGCCTGGCTGCCTGGCTGCCTGGCTGGACTCTTTTACAGCTGCACGACCTTCCCTTCTGGCGGCGCCTTTTGGGGGTATATCAGTGCTTTTGTTGGATGGACGATGGACGGTTAGCGGTCAATTGTTTTAGCCTCGGCAAGTGCCATTCAGAGGGACAAACAGAAGGAGGGGGAACGCGGGCGCAACAAAAGGTTGCGTAAAGGGTAAGCAAAAACGGGCATGGGGAGGGGCTGGAAAGTGTTGCCCTAAATCATGGACAATCTCACGTTTACTTACGCAAACTATCGAAGCGCCTAACTGTTTTACGTCTTGTGCTCGCCATCGATAAATAATTTATGCCCTTAACTTGGTTAAAAGTGTGCCCAGAGTCCCGCAGAGCCGCCATTGAGTCCAGCCATGTCGTCACCTAACCCCAGGGTTCACTTTACCTATTTCCCATTCGTAATCCCATTTGCCACAATAAATTCACTTAAGCCTCACCCAAATGCCTTCAATTATGCCTTCAGCATGTCCCATATGCAACCTCAGGCCTCAGGTCGGCTAACCCGTTGCCATCCATCCGTCTGCCACTACTACCCCTGGCCAGGACAAGCGGCTTAGAACTTAATTTCCTGTTTCCACTCATAACCAGGCGGTGGCAGAGTGAATTTTCCTGTTCCTTCTGCGAATATATCCAGTGCTCCGTAAGGCTCTTTGGCCTTAGTCAAACACGCAACGGGAGGAACAGGAAAAAAGAAAAAAGGAAAAAAAAAAATAAGAAGGTGAAGGAGAGAGAGGAAACGGAGAGGAGAGTGTGCAAGTCACTTAATTAAATGTTGCTCATACGCAACGGTGTGCGGGGCACAAACAGAAGCTAGCCCTCGCTTCTGGCCTCCTCTATTTGTACCCAAACACGGGTGCCTGCTTGGCAAATCCTTTGAGTGACTTTAAGCCATCATCGCCCTATGCAAATACACTTGGCAAAACAAGCCAGAAAGGCAACACCTGGAGATCCTTGCAGCCTTGACTGGCAGTGTGCACGTGCACCCACCACTCTGCTGCTCTGCTGCTCTCTGCTGATGTCTGCTGCTGCACAAAATCCCCTAATTAAATGTAAATTACAAAATGCTTCAATGCAATGCCAGAGAAAACGGGCTGGCGAAGGGCACGGAGGGGGCTGGGGTGTTGGCAAATGGGGTAAAATGGCAAGTGGCGTTGTCATCCCGAGTTGAAAATTGTAATTTTCATGCTTATTACAATATTTATGCGCGCTTAGTAGCAGCAGCAGCAGCAGCAGCCAGAGCCATACTCCTAGACGTGTCCTTGGCTGTTGCTGGTGCTGCTGTTGCTGCTGTCCTGGCATTTGACTTTTTGTCGCCTGCTCCCTTTCTGCAGTGTCCTTTTTCTTGTTGTTGAATTGTTTTCTTATCATTAGTGCTGATGAAATGTAAGCCAAGGAGGATGTCAAAGTTTCGTCCTCGGCTGCGTAATGGCTGCCATTTCCGCTTTGGCTGGGACAACACGACACGCGCCAGTACCGCCAACCAAAGTTCCAGGACACAATCCTTGTCCCCGGGCTCCTGCAAGCACCCAAGCGTCTGCCTCCTTGGTGGTGGCATCACCATCACCTCCCTCCCTCCACCTCCAGTATCAGCTTGCAGCTTGGGAGAGAGTTGCCTTATTCCGATGGCATCTCTGGGGCTTAGGCAGATGCAAATCCCTGTGCAGTCTCTCTCTCGCCCTGTCACTCTTTTTTGCCGCCACCGACGGCGAGACATTAAGTATTAAATTTTCAGTAGCTTTGGTTTAAGGTTTCTGCTGCTGCTTCTGCTGCCGCTTCAAGTATCGACACATGGAGTGGAGTGGCCGTAAACGAAGGCAACATAAATCAAACCCGAAAACTATTTTCATTTACAAATTGAACTTGGAAATGGGCAAGTGGGAGTGGGAGTAGCAGTGGGTGGGGCGCCTATAAAACAGCAGCCATTAAAAGCTAGCACACAGCAGTAAAACGGGGAACCAAAATTGAGGAGCGAAAGCGAACCCAAAAAAGTAAAAGTCTTGCGCGCCGTTTTACGTGCTGTGTGCTGCGTGCAAAAACCGCACGCGTAATAAAGTTAACGGTCTCATATATAAATGGGCGGGCGGCCACAGCTCCACAATTTCCAGAGAGAGGGAGAGACACAGGCCCAGGGACTCTGTGGTTTGGCAATTGCTGGAAATTTGACAGTTTTCCAAAAATTTTCGCAATTAGACGCGAACTACGACAATTGCAAATGGCGGGGCCAGCCAGCTGTAGGGTGTCCGGGAGACTGTGTGTGTGTGTGTGTGTGCTCCCGTGTGTACACTCTCTCTCTCTCTCTGGTTGACTGTTTGCCGCTGATGGAACTCTCAACGGCTGAGAATCAGAGAAGTTGGCAGGCAGCTCCCTAAAACCCCAAAGATTTTTATTGCTTGTGACATTTACACAGCATTTGATGTTTATTGAAGTGCGTTGATGTGTGTGTGCTCTCAGCGGGAAAAGAGTTGATAGTGTGTGTGTGTGTGGGTGTGGTGGCAAAGGTGTTCGGTTAAGCGGTTTTGCCGGAAGAGCAACTTTCCAGTTCCCCATATACCCGCGCTCGTATATACGGCTGACTATGAGTATGTGAATGTGAATGTATGAGGGAGCTGCAGCAGATTAAGTGGCAAAAAGCATGGGGGCTAAATCGGGCCATTTGTGGGTTCCGTGATGTGTCTGTGTCTGCGCAAATAGTTCGTTTGCTTCTTTGGCCTATGTGGGTTATTAGCGAGGTGTTTATGGGATATTAATATTCAATTGTGAGGCGTAGTTTTTCGGCTGCTGTGCGGCCGACCATGTCTCAAGGGCCCATGCATGGCTGCTGAGTGAAATGTAACAGCCATTTGGCATCTTTCTGCACCATTTGTCGAATGATGTTCATTCGCTGTAGAACGGGAATGGCATCCTGCGAGCCAAATGACACGAGCGAAAGGATTCTGGCATACATTTTCCCTTTAAGCAAATGTTGAGTTCTCTTAAAGTCTGCAGAATCTGCAGCTACCTTACTTTTGCTTTAAAGGTGTTTTCCTTTCCCCGCACCCTTTAGCTGTTCCACATACTCTGCGTCTTCTACTCCCCTCCCTCACCCCATCACCGAATTCTGCTCTACTTAGGCACATGCTGATGACACATCCTGGCGAAAGTACGAGTATGCGTAGCCAGCATGCTAAGCAATGTCTTTGAGGTGTGTCAGCCCCCTACCCCCCACCCACCACTCTCTCTCCATTGTCCGTATATCTTGCACATGTATTTACACGTATTCGTGTGTGTGTGTGTGTGTGTGTCCATGTGACCTTTAAAGCATTTTTGGCTCCCAGAGTACATTGTTGGTGAAATTTGTGCCTTTTGGTTTGGGCTTTTGGCCGGGAGCGACAGGAAGCGGGCAGCAGGAGGCAGGGGCAGCAACCGCATATTAGCTGAGGGGGGGAGGTGGGCGCAAAAACATTTCCAACCTGCTTACCCTGATCAGCTTTTAAGCTTTGCTCCTTTAAAGTCTCAACTCGATGGGAGCGAGGGAAAATGCGTATTTAAATAATTTCCCAAAAATTTCGCCCTAAGCTGTTTAAATACTCTCGTACTCGGCGGCGGCTGGGCGGCTGGGCGGCTGGGCGGCTGGGCGACTGGGCTAGGTGCTGGTGCTGGGTCTGGTGCAAACATTTGCATAAGAAATTTAAGCTTGCTTTTTGCGTGCGACTCTGCTGAGCATTATTTACACTCAATTCACCTTTTCGTGTCGTTTCGTCTCCACTGCGGCATTCTTCTCTCACTTATATCCTCTGAAAATTCATTTCTTTACAGCATGAAAGATTGAAGCTTTCCCATAGAAACACCAACGAAAAGCAGCAAGTGACAGAGAGAGAGAGAGAGAGAGAGAGGGAGCTGCAATCCATTGCTCCTTTCAGATCCTTTCATTTGCTCGGTTGGACGTCAGTGGAATTCATGAAATTATGGCAAGTGTGGCATTCAAATCCCGAGAAACCTGAGGTAAGATTTAAGGCACTGAATTAAAGTGCAGAAATGCACCATGCAATCTACAATCTATGCAAATCAAGAAACAAAAAAACAAAACAGACTCTGCTGTAGGGAAATGCTGGCTGGGAGAAACTTTCCATCCAAATCTGAACTTAAACTCGATTTTACTCGTTTTATCAAAAACTTGAACTAGAAGTTTTACACAACTGACCCACATAGACAGACAGATAGACAGACACTTCCTTTCGACTTTCAACGGGCCAACTGCCTGACTCCTGCCTGACTCCTGGACGCTCTCTTGAAAAAATCACAACAACCCAGCCAAGATCTGTGTGCTGGTTGGGCGCGGGGGACGAGCAACGTTTATCTGTGCCAACTAATTCCTACAAATTACAAGTGGACCAAAGATTCTGTCCCAGCGCCTCTAATAACTACATGGCTGGTTATTATAAAAGTTTTTCCATTTCGTAAAACTTTTGCAAAATGGAAATTCAGCTTTCCCCCCCCATTCTGCTCGTCGTAGTTTTACTTGTCTCAAAAATACGGAAAAAAAAGGATGTGGAAAACGAACGACACACGCACATGAAAATGAAACGATCAAAATGTGTAAAAAGTGAAGCAATTTACTGGGACACGTTCTCCCATTACATGGATTCGAAGGACGCATGCAGTCCGCCCTCCCAGTGCCAGTCCCAGTCTCAGTCCCAGTCTCAGCCTCAGTCCCAGTCCCAGAGCGGGTGCAGACTTAAGAAATTTCATGCACACACACACTGAGACAAGTTTTGCAGTGACTTTGTAAAGCTTTTGGCTCCTGGATACCCCCGGTCTTTCTTTGTGTGGCAGGATTTGAATTTGAAATTGAAAACAAGTTTATAACGTGAATTGGCAAATATGGAGCTCCTGAAATGGGGAGTCCACGCACGACAGACATTGTCGCACTCTCAAAGGAGAGGGAGTGAGAGAGAACGGCTCTCCATATGGAGGAAACAAGTGGCTCAAGTGGCAAACTCTAGAAAGGGCTTTGCACTGGGCCATGAAGAAACTTGGCCATGGATTCACTGCTGCCCTGCCTGGTCTTGGACTCGTATTCTTACTGGCACTCGCACTCGCACTGGCTCTGGCACTCGTACTGCTGCCTGGCCCCCTTTGTCGTTTGATGCACATTGAACATTGTTGCCACAATTCCCTGCCGTCTCCGCTACCCCTACCGCTACCCCTACAGGCGAACTTTCATTTGCGTAAGTCGTTTGCCAGCGCATACGCCGTGGGGCAGATTGTTTCTCGCCTTGTTTCTCCTTTTCTCCATTCAAATTGTTTTCTCTTTGCATTATAAACATAAATATGAGAACTTGTTCTATATGCATGCACATCCATATATGCATTTATGCATATAGTCCGCTATGTGGCAAACTCTACACTGTAACATGCGTTATATGCATTGCCGATCCACACACAATGTGTGTGTGTGTGTGCGTGCGTGTGCCATTTACCTAGAAAAAGAAAACTGCCGTTGCTGTTGCCGTTGCTGTTGCCATTGCTGTTGCAGTTGCATTTGCAATACAGGTCAAGTTTGTTGGTCTTGAAAGGGGTGTGTGGGTAGGTGGAAAATAACAATGATACGGGGAGTACACACACACATGTCGATAGTTCTGGCAACTGTTTTACTTAAGCTGCAAGTGTTTTGTGCAATAATCACAGTCAGAGCAGAAGCATGACAACGGCTGTAATTTGTCACTTGTTTCAGCAACTAAACCAACAATAGGAAAACGCTATAAAAGACGAATGAATCGGAGAAGCAATTCAGTGCGAGCGGCCAACCTGAAAGACCAACACCACACATAATGGAAGCAATCACTCTGTTCGCTTGGATCTGCCTGATCGGCACTGCGGTGGCAATGTCAATGCCAGTGCCCGCGGGCACTAGCCCAGGGGTGGTGCACTGGACGACGGGCGTCCAGACCAAAGGATCCACGGCTCTTAACCACACAAAGACTGTAACTACCGGTACAGTGCCAACAGCACAGCCCGTGAAAATTACAACGTTGAAGGACCTGCCAGCCGGCGCTTCCCAGGGATCCACAACGACCGTCGACACAGCACCATCCGTTGTGTCCGAGGCCATAGCAGCGGGATCTAGTGCGGATATATCAGCGTCTGTAGCGCCCACCACGGAGACTGTGACTGTTACCACCACGGAGGCCGCAGCCACCACAGCCACCACTGAGCAGAGCACCACGAAGCAAGCCGCGGCTCAGCCAGCCAAGCAGATGCAGCGTAAGATGAAGAAACACGTATGAGACGGAGGCCGAAGGTCAACCAATACATACAATACATACACAAATATCTGAACTACCCATAGAGAATAATACAAATGCAAATAATGCAAGTAATCACAATAAAAATACAAACAAAAAATAAAAATAAAACATTTAAGGAGTAAGGTAAGGGACATCAGGTATCAATAAACGCAGAATGGGTACCCTGGGACTGGCTTAAACTCAATGATTTACCCAATCTACAATATGCATTATGATTGAATCCCCCCCACACACACACACACACACATGCACGTCACAACTAGCACGATCCATTCCACACCCCACTCGGAGTGCTATAATCTGCAAGGCCATCACGTATCCCGGGTATCTTTCTACCGCAATAAACACGAAATGGGACAAAAAGCTGTTATGAAAACTAAGTCCTCGACTGGGAGTTTGGACAGGACTTGAATGTTCTCACCTGCGACATCTTTTTGCTGTCGCCACAGGCGAGCGACACAGAGACACGCCCGGAGACAACGAGGCAGCAGGCTACAGAGCTGGCTGGCTGGCTGGCAACTAAAAATTTAACAAAACCAATTATTTGATTTTAAAATTCCATTAAAAGATAAAAGATGGTGGATGCTAGAAAATGGAGTGGCAGCCCGTGCAAGCTGAGTTGTGGCCAAATCGTGATGCTGCAAGGACTTGAACCTGCTCCGTGGCATCCGCATGTTGACATCCCGGGCCGCCCACGGAAGGAGCAACAGCGTTGTCTTGAGATAAGCAAAGTAGAAAAAAGCAGAGAAAAAAACGCAGAAGAAAACAGAAAACAGAAAGGGTTTAACACGTGCACTCGACGGAGCCATAAATAAAAGTCGAACCCGCCGCACGGACGAGGAGCAAAGGTGTTCGACCAAGGAGCAAGGACCAAGCACGATGACAGCACCGATAATGATGACAGCCAATTGTGGCAGCCAAGAGGACACGTGTGTCTGGCGGTGGGACGGGCACTTAGATACTTAGTTGTTGGATGAATGGGATATACTAAGAACAGGCTCGAACTGTTGTTTAATAAACTTTCTTTGCATGTTCAATTTCGTTCGCATTCGCTGGAACATGCATGCGGGAAGCGGGAACCGCATTTTGTAGAGGCCTTCCGAATGAACCTAGCCCACTTAACCGCAGCAGCTCCAATCCAACTATCGATCCACTCAACCAACTCCATCCAACCATGTGGCAACTCTTAACCACATTTCAACTTCGTATGCCTGGGCATGGGGCATGGGCATGTGCCGTGCTGCTCCTTCGCTTATGCATAATACAATTTTCTTAGTTGCAGTTCCCCAATCTTCAGGCTGTTTCTACTACTCTCTAATACAATTTGCAGCAAGTTTTGGCGGCTGGTGCTGCTGCCTGCCTCCATAAATGTACTGCTCGCTGCGCTGGCCCGAGGCTGGCTGGGGCGAATAAACTACAATCTGCAGTTGCAGTCGCTTCCGCTTCCATACCCATACCCAATCCCACATCTAGGGGCCACATCTCCGCATCCGCATCCACATCCACACTTCCGCTCCCGTTCCAGCCATTCATCAATTTATTTAAATTTTGTGCAAGCCGCAGAACTTGACAGCTGGCTGTCAGTCGCTTCGCTGGCCAGCCGCAGAAACTTCTCCTCGGCTCTCGGTTCTGGCCCCAGACTCTTCGCTAACAGAATTACCCTCGCAACTTGGGGTTGGGTGGAAAGGCAACAAGGCAAGCAGGCGATGGCATCATCATTGCCGGAGAAGCTCCTCTATTAAATCATATTTTTCGCTTCTCTTTCTACTATTTGCTGTGTTGCCAAACTTCAACTTTCAACGTTCCAGCTCCATCTACAGCTCCTAGTCGGAGGCTGACTTTTATGCCGTCAGCAGCATCATCCTTATGCGCACATAATTTCTACTTATGTTCTTTTCGCCTCCTGCCCCTCCTGCCCGGCAGTACCCCTCACCTACATGCATATAAAATGTATTTTATAGTTTTGCAAAAGAAAAACTTGTAAGAGCATTATACTCAAAGTTTCAATGTGCATTTCAATTACACTTTGGCGCAAAGTGTAGCCGGGCGGCAGTGGTGGAGCCGAGGACGAGGCGAATGATAAAAAAATGAAGGGGCAAACGAACGACTGCCAGTGGAGTGTGGGGTGTGGGCGTGTGGGCATGGGCGTGGTAATAGCCATTACACACATTGTAAAGTAGAAAGCCATTGTACCCGTAGCTCCTCCTTCTGTTGATATCTTCTAATTGGAGTCCAACAAAGACGTTGTCGCTTCGCATGGCACTAAGGCAAGGCACCCCACCCCGGTCACTCATACGCTCTCCTCCCTGTTGTCCGTTCGTTTGCACACACCCATAACGATCCCAAGCACCCAGTTATAGTCCCTGTCCCCTGTCCACAGTCCGCTGTCGTGGCTCCTTCTGGTAACGCTTATCCCTTTTGTCAGTTGCTAATAAACACGAGAAGCAAGCGTATAAATTGTTGACATCTTACTAGCTGTTGCAGCAACTGTTGTTGACAGAAACAGAAACAGAACGAACGAGAACGAGGATGAGGATGAGGATGAGACGAGCAGCGAGGCGTCATGTGGCAGGAACATGAAGGGACTGAACTGACTGCAAAGAGGGATCCGATGGACACAAAGACTGACAACAGTTGTAGCATTTTTCATACGTCAGCGAAAAGTCCCTTTGTGAGTGGCTATAACACTGCCCCACAAAAAGAAGACTGAAGATGTCTGGCCGGAGAAGTGGAGGCAGTCCATCTACTTTGTGTATTTTGTGTTTAAATTCTGACATCGGATTCGGTTTCAGTGATTCAATCGCATTGCATGGAGGGATGGAATGCTTTATCTAAATATATTTTGTATACATAATTTGCCCGTCCCCTCCCCACCCCTTTCAACACGGATAGGCTACACTTGTTTCGCTGCTCAAATTAGTTACTAGTAGTACAAATAAATTGGAACTACTAGCATCCGGAGGATACCACGAGGAGGTTTTGAGTCAACTTGATCTGATTTCAGCCATTCACGAATTACAAAATAAATTGCCATTCTACGCTTACTATTCAGATCCATATCCTCCGTTTCATACAAGAAAATGATCGTTCATTTCCTTCATCAAGTAAAACTGAAACCTGAATGTTTGGTTCAAGCAGTGATGCTTGAATTGCTCCTGCAAGCAGTTCATCCACTAAACCTGAATGTTTGGTTTAAGCAGTGATCCTTGGAATGCTCCTGCAAGCAGTTCATCCACTAAACCTGAATGTTTGGTTCAAGCAGTGCGTCGCTGAAACCTGAAGGTTTCGTTCGTTTCTCTTCAAGCTAGTTTTAGGTTTCCGGAAACCGGAAATATAGTCCAACTGATCAAGTGAATATATATACAAATAAACTCTTGGCTTGGGACATTCTGTCTCGCTAACATTTTGCCACACATGAAAAGTGAAAGCCCCCTTTTCCGCCCCGCTATGCTTGAATTTTCCAATATCCATATTGGATATTTTCCAAAACATTCCGAAACGTTGTTGTAGCCGTTCTGTGCTCTGCGTGAATCTGCCAGTCAGTCAGCCGGTCTGTCTGGGGGAGGAGTTTTATAATAGATTGAAATTATGTCAAAAAAAAGCAACGACTATAAACAATTTGAGGCACACGTACATGTGTAGTTGGGTACATGTGTGTTCTCCCTCAACTCTGGATAAACTGTGAAGATTGTGCTGTGTGCTGTGTGCCGTGTGCCCATGCCAGTGCCCCCGCCTACAATCCATCCTGCTCATCCGGCTCGTCACCCCCGCTTAACAGTTTGTGCAGCCAAAACGTGTTTATGTCTGTTCATTGTCACATTTACTTGTAAACTTTTTTGCTGCCCCAGAAGCTAAGAAGTCTTTGCCCTGCCCCCTGCTGCCGCAATCTGCCTCTCGTGTCGCCGCATCGCATTGCAACACAGCGCATCGAAGCTGCCACTTTGGACCCCGGCCAGGACCCTGCTGCTCCTTAGACATGTCAGCGACACATGCAGTCTGCAGTCTACAGTCTGCAGTCTGGTAGTTGCAAAGTCTCTGCTGCCTGCTGCAGGGGCAGGCAAGCAAAAAATTGAATGCCACAACAGCAGCAGGAGCAGAAGGAACAGAGGATGAGGGGGCCAACGGAAGCAAATAAGAAGCAGCAGCAGCAGCAGACGACGATTAAAAGTGCAGACATCGCCGGGACATAAACAAGGCAGGAAGTTGTAAAAAACACATAAACAAAGTTGGCAGCAAAAACTAAAACTAAAACAAAGCGCACCAAAAGGCAGCCAACTGAATTTTTCTCCTACTCGTACCCTCGTTCAGGGATCCGCTGGTAGTCGTCGACATTGGCGCCCTCGACGAGAGAACGACGTGGATTCTCGTCCTTCTTCGCGTTAGCTTTTGCGCCAAAAGTGCCCTCAGAGCGTTGCGTCCTTGCTGGTTGGATGTGCTGCAAGACGTCTGTCGAATCGCATTGGCAGGCTGACGACAATGGCAAAAACAAGAGTGGAAACAGCTCGCAAAACGGCAACTACGAATAGGAATTACCCTTGGCAACACCAAATCTCAGGAGTCGTATTAAAAAGATCATTTGTGTGCATTTATATGAGGATTCTATTCGTCAGACAGGTGATGTGGTTCGGTATTCAATTGGGAAGGGAACACAGTAGCAACAGTAGAAGAGAAAGTGCAAAGTCTCCAGCAGTTGGGCTGCTTGTTGTAGTTTCTGATTCAGAATAAATCATTCAAAGGGTTGCAACAGTTTATTTGCTTTGCTTGGCAGACATCTGCTGAAACCGTTATACCCTCTGGGTAAGCGTGTAGAAACAACAGTCAAGTCCAATTGTAGGCAGCCCGGAAGCGTCTGCTTAGCGGTTGCATTTCCGCGTGGGGACTACCGCCCCGTGCGGCAATGTTTTCCGTTTCCCCTTGCCACCTGCACACACACACACGAACACACACAACTAATACAAATAAATATGCATACGTGTGCGCCTCTTAACCCTTCTCTTCCCGGCACTTGAGGAATAGGGATTACAATTTCATTTCAATTTCCTGCTGCTGCTGCTGCTCCTGCTGCTGCTCCTGCTGCTGCTCCTCGTACTGCTATGCACCCAACAAACAAAATGCAATGGCGGTGGGTGGGCTGTGCAGCAGCTGTGCCGGCTACTTGGCACGCCCCTAGAAAGTGGGCGACATCCACCATGTATGCGTGTGCGTGTTGTTTACTCAAGGCTTAAGGTTTAAAATGGATTTGTTTGACTGGCAGCAAGCCGACTTGAGCAAGAATACACACACACACACACACACACGCACGAGTACGAGTACGTGTCCTCCCCATCTTATGCACAACCACATCCCCTCTCCGCACAACACATAGAGATTCCCATATCTGTGTATCTTCCACTATCCTGGGGTGCATCTCAAACACATGTCGTACACGCTCAACGCCATTTAAGCTATTTAACAGCTTCCTTGAGCTTTCTCCTCTCTTCCGTTCGGTTCGGTTCGTTTGCTTTCTGCTAGTTTTCAATTTACTTTAGTTTTTCTACCCATTTTCATTTGCCATTTTCCCCATTTGTTTTTCCATATCTGCTTTGTTCTCTGTGTGTGTGTCTGTCTGGCTGTGTGCCGTGGCTTAATTAGCTTTTGTTGCTCCGCAAAAAGTTTTTTACTTTACCCTTCTTACCCTTACCCCACCACCTACAATTTGCCCGATTTCTTTTGCTCTTCTTACGAGTATTATTATTTTCAAGCGTTTTTTAATTTGTAATTTTTATGCCGGCTGTTTCTTTAGTTTCTCCTCGCTTTCCCCTTCCCCTCTTCATCACTCTTCACGCCTCTTCGGTGCTCATTTAGCCGCAGCAGCTACTGCGGCGGAGGCGCTCCAGCCCCTTGTGGCGGCGACTGGATTCGCAATTGAGTTTCGAGTGTAATGGCAAAAGTTTAATGAGAATTGGGTAGTTAGTTAGCGGCTTAAGTTGCTATTCGGGCTGCTTAAGTGCAGTCGTTAGTGCGGCTGCGAAGGGATACCTCAATCAACTCGAAGACACGAGTGCCAGTGCGAGTGCTTTTTCGCAGACTCACAGACCTGCATTCATCGTAATGAGAGGGACTTCTGTGTAACGCGACGTGAGTCAGTCCGCAATCTGCCGAAAAACACAGACTGCCACTGCCACTTCCGATGGAGAACAAAAGTGCACTCTGATAAATTCAAAGTGCAAATCTTGGGCAGCGAGATACTAACATCCCAATCCCATTCCCATGCCCATGCCCATGGCCATGGCCAGCGAAACAGTTGTTGCACAGCTGGAACGAGTCGCTGGAATTTTTTGATTTCTGTCCTCTATAAAACCCCGCACACGGTGAGCCTTGTGTTATAGTCTGAAATACAAATGAAAGCCATTGTACTGCTAACAATTTGTGCGGCAGTAGTTTTGGGCTCGCCTCCCACCGACTCTGCAGATGGAGCCACAGCCAAATTGCCGCCTGACATCCGAGCAGGCCAAACAGACAGGTCAATCAATGCCGAAACTCCACTCATTCAGAAGGGTTATGCGACTGCTGCAGCCAAAGCAGCCAAAGCCGTAGCAAACAATTCAACAGATTTGCAGGACACTTTTGGCCAGCCTTCGACCAAATCAAACGACGACATCCGGCACATCGTTCGACTGGAAAAAGTTCCGAGAAACCTTCATCAGCAGAGTGTCAGAACGACGAAAGAGTTGACTACACCTGCTCAAAAAGATGATGCAACGGCAAGCACAAGACAAGCCGATGGTCAGCGCCGAGTGGATGTAGATGTGGATTTTCGGGACAGGCTTTCACACCGTCCCAGCAAGAAGATAGACGAACCTGTGACACAACATAACAGACCACAAGGTAAGGGCAAGGAGAGAACTGACAGGCATCCATCGGTCCAGCAGGAAAATCCAATGGCTACCAGCACAAAAGACCCAAAATGGACACCTCATAGGAGTCCAGCGGTCCACAACGAACATGCAACAGAAAGGCATAGAGACATCCAACGTCAGGCCAATCCTCAGCCCCCTGTGAGCTCAGAAGACACTTCCGTTCAACATCCAAGCAAACCTATCGCTAAAGCGAGGCCCGCCGATTCTTATAAAAATTTCCAAAGAACTCGGAACAGCGGTAGGAAAAATACAGACTGGAATCCTTCGGTCCCAAACGATCATACAACGGAATGGAATATAGATGTTCAAAGCCAATCCAAAGCTCAGGCCCACCATTTGATCGCCGCGGAACTTCCTACCCAACAGCCGAGCAAACCCATCGCTGAGACCGCGCCAGCCGTGAAACAGCAACAACTCCAGGGAACTCAGCACAGGGGCAGGACAAGAATGGACTTTAATACATGGCTGCAGCAAAATCATCAAACGGATAGCGAAACGGACGTTTCAAGGCCATCCGATCATCAGGAGAGTTCGTTCCGTAATCCAATAAACAATCAGCAAAGAAGACTCCCATCTACTCAGGACAGTAGCAGGAAATTGACTTACTCGAATCCATCGCTTCCAAACGATGGTCCATTAGAAAGCAATCAAAATTTCCAAGGACAGCCCAACCGTCAGCCTCACATGGAGATCCAGGACAATACTTTCCAACATCCAAGAACATTCCAAGAGCCCAACGATGACCAAAAAAGAATCCCCATTGCTCAGTACAATGGCAGGACAAGAACTGAGTGGAATCCATCGGTCCAAGGCGATCGAATGGACAGGAGAAAGGAATCCCCAAGCCAATACAATCGACAGCAGCATTATCTGGAGTGTTATAATCCGATAACCAGTCAGGACAAAACGATTGCCGACTGGAATCCATCGGACGAGCAAGAACATTCAACGAAAATGTCAAGAATATTCGATCATCAGGAACATTCTCAGGATTCATTGAATTATCCGAAATATCCACACGACAACCTCGCCCCACACATTCAGCATAGCAAAATGCCAACAGCTAACCACAGTGAACCATCCGTGGAAAACGACAGACCAATAGAAAGTAATGTGGATATCCAAAGCCAACTCTATCGTCAGGAGCATAATCCACCAAGCGGACTCCCGTCTCATCCCAGTGGGACAGCAATAAAGGACTCGAATCCATCCCCTCAAAACGATAATCCAACAGAAAGAAATAGATATATTCAAAGACGATCCAATCCTCAGCGCCGTGTGATTTCCGAGAACATTTCGTTGCAGCATTCGAGCAAAGCCATCGATGAGGACGAGCCGCCAGTTCAACAAAAGCGACGCCCCCTGGCTCAGTACAGTGGCAGGACGATAACTGAGTGGAGTCCATCGGTGCAAGGGGACGCAACGGACAGGAGGAGACAATTCGATCAGCAGGATTATCAAGAGGGTTCTTTCCATAATCCGATGCACAGACAACACAATAAATTCTCGATGGCTCAGGACAATGGGAGAACGAATCCATCGCTCCAAAACGATAGTCCAAATGAAAGAATAAGAAATATAAATAAATTCGATCGTCAGCCCCACCTGGATATACAGGACAGTCCTTTCCAACATTCGAGCAAGCCCATCGATGAGGCTGGGCCGCCCGTTAACCAGCACAGACTCCCCAAGGCACAGTACAATGACAAGGCGATGGCTGAATGGAATCAATCGGTCCAAGAACAACCACTAAAGGAAATGCCAAGACAATCCGATCATCAGAAAGATTATGAGGAGGGTTCTTTCCAAAATCCGATTGGCAGTCTGCCGCAAACTCAGGACAGTGGCAGTACGTACCAGATCGATAATCCGATTGAGAGGAATGTAAATACCCAAGACCAACCCATACTACCGAACCTTAAGATTTCCCAACATGCTAGCAAACCGAGCGATGAATACGAGGCCAGAATGGCGCCAATGTCAGTGCATATGACGCCTCTGATGGAAGCGACGGAACCATTCGAACATCAAACGCAGGCATCTAGATTACATGATTTGAAGGGAGTAACTTACAGGTTTCCCTACGATGGGCCACCGGTTTCAAAAGTGTCCCATGACAAACTGAAACCTGTCGATGATGATGATCAGACGACTGCAGAGCCGTCAGAAGAGTCATCTGACGACACTACAATGAGGAATAACAAATCTGCCACAAGCGGAAAGAAAGGTAGAAAGTCGCGTAGGAAAGGCAAAAATCGCAAACGAAAGACTAAACGGCAACGGAATGAAGCTGCCAAGAAAAGGAAAAGACTGACAACAACGACCGAAGTGTATGAAGGCGAAGAGAAAACCACGGAACCCGATGAAGAGTGACACCTTCAGCGAATCTCTAAATGGATTAATATAATATTGTATACTCTCTGGATATTTCACTGTAATAAATACGTAGAAATATTGTATTCAGAATTTTGGTTTAATTCGATTCTGACATTTCTTGCCAAACATTTTAGTTCGTGTCGAAGGCGAGAGGTGCTCCCCTTGACTCTCTCTTCTTTCGAAGCTGGAGGAGCCATCACCACATATTCATTATTGTGAAAGCAGAAACCCCAGACCAGACTCACATACTTTTCCATCCTTTCATAAATATTCATCGGTAAAAACTACATCATTCAGTCGAAAGCGAAATTCGAAGCCATCGTGTGAGTGCTCTTACAGTTCCGACTATTAGATACCCTCTTCTAACGTATCTAGGGAACCATTTCGCTGAAGCTATTATAGTCTGACAGAATCATTAATAAATCTAAGCCAAAGGAAATCGGTTCACTTTCCGTATGTTAGTTGCATAGCGTATGTAGCGTATACAAGTACAAGTGCAAGGGGTATTGAATGAGACAAACCACCATCTGAAAGGGTGTAAGGATGGAAGGGACAGGCTCTGGTTGCATTTCACGGGTCTCTGTCCCTCTGTCGATACGCTTTTGTATTGCGTTTCCTACACCCATTCGCATTCACATTCTCATTCAGATTCCAATTCGGAATGGAACCCATCTTTATGCAACAAATATGAATTGTTGAAGCTCCGGCCGCTCCAGCCAACTCGTAACCGGAGCCACAGAATTTTGTGGCGCTGAAAATCGGGCATTAGCGTTTGTTTGATTTAGGTCAGCGCGACACAGGGTCTCACAGCTTCCACTCCTCGTAGCTCTCGGCACTCAGCCCCCAAGGCGAATGGGATCGGAGTGGGAGTGGGAATGGGAATGTGTTTGGCTATGGGTTATTCTAACGAATGCATCCGCGTTTCATTTAAATTTAGATGAACAACATTGTATTCCGTTGCTGGTGCTGGTGTTGTCCTTCTGTGTGTTGGTGCTTTTAATCTGTGTCAAAATATTTTTCATTTACGAGCCAGAGCCAGAGTGTTTCCTATATGAATTTTAACGCTTCGGGAAATGTTTTTCGACAGGACCATGTAAAATATATACGTGGCAATATATTTTCCACAAATTCTTCTCCCTCTTCTCTTTCTCTTTCGCTTTATTTTTTTTATTTTTACTTTATTATTGTTTTTGTTTGTTTTTGCTGTTGTGCTGTAGGTTTTTTATTGCACATTTATGCGAGTATGTGTTGGACTTTTGCTATGAATTTTGGGGCTATTTGTTGTATTTGCTTTCAATATTTGAGCTATTCGTTGGGTAGGTTTAGCAGGGCAGTGATGTGGGTTGTGGGTTGTGTGTTGTAGGGTCTAGGGATTAGTTTCTGGCAGTGCCAAAATATGAATTGGTTGGTATTAAATTGTGTATTGCTCGATGAGAGATCGAGGGACTTAGAAGAGATTTGTGCAAAATAAAAGCTCAGGCTAATAGAAAACGATTCTGAATGTGCAAGCTGGCGAATGTGTAACATTCTATCAAAGTGTAGGCATAGCTACGCTCTGAGGCATGTAACGAGTGTACCCACAATCAACCGAATATCTCTGTATCCACTTAATTGAGTTCAACATTGAGTAATACTCTCATGCAACTGTTTTATCATTGCGAAAGCAAAGTCATGTCCTGCTGTTTGCATTTGCTGTTGGCTGTTGGCCGTTGCTGTTGCTGCGCTGCCGCAATAATTTATGACTAAAATAGTTAATGAATTGAAAAAATTGTTCGTGTCAGCAGGGAGCATGAAATGTTTTTATGCTACAGATGCCCAGAATGCGGTCGCTTCGCTGCTGCTGTCGATGTGTGGTGGCATCGTGCCCCCATCACCATCACCATGTCCTATTCCCGCACTGCACTGCCCTGCTCTGACTCGCCTGGCTGCTCCTGAGATTGGCAGTTGCATTGATAAGTGCTTCAGGCCATAAAAAATGTGCATGGCTTGCTCTACAGAACCGTACCTTTATTTGCACATTCGAAAACCCGGCTGTGCTGTTAGTCAGAGGCCCATCTGCTGGGCTGCTGGTCCGGGGAAAGGTACTGCACCAATGCGTGACATGCACAGGAAATTGTTTTAATTTTCGGACTTCTGTTCTTAAGTTGTGACTAAGTGAGATGACTAAAACACGGTGATGTCTCGACTGCTATAAAAAGCTGGCTGGAAAATGCCCAGAGCACTCAGTACCATCGAAGCAGCCAAATGATGCAGCTGGTAGCATTTCTGGTTCTTTTCTCTCCGCTTATGGGAGCTCTGGTTGCCGCAGACATATTGCAAGTGACGCCAAGTGAGAGTCCAGAGCCAGGACTCGCTGGCAACCGCTCCCTGACGGAAAAACACAGCACTCCAGGCAGCAGTACAACATCAAGTACCTCCACGCGAATGCACAACGGTCTCCACCATGAGAATCCCACACAGAAATTCGATGTGAAAAATTACTTTCGCACGAACACCACTCGGCTCGGAACGAGCAATACGACGGATCTGTTTGGATACAAAAGATACGCGGGCACCTCAGGGGAGCAGCAGCAGCAGCAACAGACCATCAATAATACTCGCCAGCAGCTGTTCAAGGCAACGTTCGTAACCCCGCAGACACTGCCATCCACATTCTCCTTGGGCTTCGGCACTGGCTCCTACAGATCTCCCACACACCCCTCGAGGATCACAGCAGCAGAATCAACGTTCAAGCCCACGAACATTCGAACCACCAAAGTGATGCTACCTCCAGAGAGCCTGTTCCTATTCGGCTCTGGCAATCTGAAAACCACCACCACCACCACCACCACTACGCCCTCAGCAATGCCCAATATGATGGAAGGGTGTACTGGCGGTGGAGCGATGCTGGGAGCCCTGCCGCCCCTGATTCTGTTTGTGACTGTCATAGTGACATTTCAAATGGGAAATGTCATTCTCTAGTTTGTTTAAATATTCACAATTAATAATGTAATTCCTTATCTAATGTTGTGTTATGATATGTATATCAATTAAATAAATAATACCCGTTAACTAATTACTTGAGACACATTTTTCCCATTAATGCCACATATATAAATTACTAAGTGAAATAAGTGTATTCCCTGCTGAGACTCCGCAGTTCTTATGCCTCAAATCAACTCAATTAATATATAGTATAATACATTTATTTATTTGTATATATTTGTTAACTTTTTGATGAATTCTGCCTTGAAATATGTTTCCTGTTTGTGCAAGTGACATTGAAAATGAACGATTAACAGCAGACAAAATGGGATTTTTAATTAATTTTTTACGAAAATACCAATTTAAGTTTCAGTTCATTTTCATTTATATTTATATTTCCGTGATGTTTCAATAAAATTGTAGCTGAAAAAAACTTGACAGAATATTGGATTAAATCAACGAAAAAATGTTGAGGCAAAAAACTGAGTGCATTGCAACAAAAATGCTGATATGTACGAGTATGTACTTCATATATATATATATATATTTATTTATATAGTAAAATATGTCACAAACTGTTCATAAATTCATTTAGCGCATGAAATTGGCGCCACGAACAGAATTGCAGGTGCATTATTTAGCGTTTAAAAGTGAATTTCATATATTGCGCGGCAGACAAAAATCGCACATTCGCATATAAATGAAAATACATACATATGCGCATAGATGGTGCCACATGCAGATACCTACACACATACAGAGTCGCATATTGTGAATATTTGATACACGTTTGCCATTAGGAGGGGCGTGACATCACCGACGGCTATCGAAAGTTTGTTGGGAAAATCCAAACAGACTGTCAGGTGTCAAGTTCAGATGGAGAGCGACACAGCGTGAGGAGGAGGAGGGGGGAGAGAGTCAAATACTTTGGTGTGCCTAAGCGGCCATCAAAATGCCATTCAGAAGTCGCTGGCATGCAAAAATTGTGCGCATCTGTTGGCTCTGCCATTGGCCCCATTTTCACCTTCAACTGACTGCATGGGTTCCTGTTCCTTAAGCCCCTTTACCCCTTCCTTGATGCACTTCCGTCGTTGGGTAGCGTCAAGTTCAAGTTCTTTTCACTGTTGGCTCATGTTGACACAGCTGACGCGGGAAAAATGGAGAAAAAACAACTGCAACATGGCTGCCAAAAAGTTGTCCAAACTTTTGTCCGCTCAACGCAAGGAGCCAAAGACTGTGCACGAGGTAGAGCTGTTAAGTCTCCCTGTCTCAAACGGTAGACATTTCTATGGAGCTTTAAAAAATGCTTTAATTTTGCTTTGTTGGATCTCAAATATACCCCTGGGTGAAGGGTCTAAAATATCGAATAATTGCGAAGATTTTGGAATCATTTCTGGGTTGCTTTTGGCATCCTTTTTAGTGGATTACTCCCAGAGTTATGATTTTGAGTTTTAGAAATTATCTCGTTCTTTGTTATAACTTCCGGAGTGTCTTCCGTTCTCCTGCTGCACGACTATGACTAATATTCAGTATATTTTGTAGACACTGAACCAGCGGAATATAAAAACATAATTCCGTTAGATATATAATCCGTCGATTAGTATATATTTAATTTTCAAATGAGCTTAGTGTTTGTTTGCAGCCTTCGCCTTCTTTTTGTATGCTTTGAGGGCTTTCTTGGTTAGCTTTCTTTTAGTTGTGGGTGCTTTTGTGGTGGTTTTGACGGTGGTGCTAGGAGCCTCTGTGGTAGTTGTGGTGGTGGTTGTGGTGGTGGTGGTGGTTGTGGTGCTGAGGGCGTCATTTAGCAACTGATCGTAGGCCACTCCCTGGAAACTCATGACAGGCACATCAATGGCACGCCGCCAGCGATTAGCCACCTTTGGAGAGCCCGGATCCAGGTGTTCTCTTTCCATGCCTTTCGTGGGTGCAGGGGTAAAAACGTCGGCGTAAAAGTCTTCAGTGGGTCGTGATCCCCTGAAACGTCGCTGATGTCTATACTGAGAGGACAGCGCTATAATAACGATCAGGCTGAGGATGGTTAGATATTTCATAGTGCTGCTGCTGCTGCTGCTGGGGAACTGAATTTGTGCAAAACCATTCGCTGTATTTATACGAGGGAGAAGCGCCGGAAGACAAGTCCCCCGAATAGATAGTACAACACATTAATTTAAGTGAGGCTTCTGTGCTGGGCAAAACAGATGTTCTGTTCCAATTATCATTTGGCCAGAGATTCACGAGTCACGAGTCACTCGCCCAGGCGCTCTCAGCTGTGTGTGTGCTGGTATAAAAGTTTGGTTTCCGGCACCTGATAATCAGTTCTCTCCACAACACCAGGCAATGTACAATCGCAGTGGATTCAGAATGCGTTTCTTTATCATTGTTTTGGTCACCATTTCCCTTGCCGGCTTGGTCCTGCCGAGGGCCAGCACTGAAGTGCTCCACCAGGCGAACATTTCCAATGACGAAGCCTCGCTGCCGGCGAAATCAAACAAAACTCCTGTCGTGGCGGAGCCACCGACGACGCTTTCCCATATGCATTTCTTTTTCCGGCACTTGTCAACCACCACAGCCCCGACGACCACTGCGGGCAGACCCAAGAAGCGCTTGACCACCATCAGTGCAGCCAAGTCCGGGACCACCTCACCAACCAAAGCCTCCAAGATTCCCGACACCAAGAGCCCCCCTAAGATCGACAAAAAGATAGCCAGCAAGCCGGACAATCATTCCACTTATACGACAACAAGCAAGAATGAGCCCAAGGGCTCCACGAAAACGCCCACAAAGGCGGACAGAAACCGACCGACTCCCAGCACCAAAGAAAACTCCAAGGTCACCAGCAAAACGGGCGGAAAACCCACCGCCAGGCCTATCAGCAAGGCCATCAATGCCCCCACAAAGGCGGAAACAAAATCGAAACCCAAAAACGAATATAAAACGACGACAAGGCATGAAGTGAAGGCCACAGCTAAAACCCCCGCAAAGACGGACACAAAACTAACTCCCAGCAGCAAACCAATCGCCAAGCAGCAAACCAAGACAACCAACAAGATCGCCGTTAAATCCACTGGCCAGCCCAACACCAAGGCTTCTAAGCATGACACCAAGGCCACCGCCAAGCCCGACACCAAGGCACCTGAGCACGACACCAAGGCTTCCACAAAGACCAGCACCAAGGCTTCTAAGCACGACACCAAGGCCACCGCCAAACCCGACACCAAGACCACCGCCAAACCCGACACCAAGGCACCTAAGCATGACACCAAGGCCATCGCCAAGCCCGATACCAAGGCTTCTAAGCACGACATCAAGGCCACCGCCAAACCCGACACCAAAGCTTCTAAGCATGACACCAAGACCACCGCCAAGACCGACACCAAGGCACCTAAGCACGACAACAAGGCTTCCACAAAGACCAGCACCAAGGCTCCTAAGCACGACTTGAAGGCTTCCACAAAGATCGACACAAGAGCCACCCCCAGCAACAAACCAAATATCAAGGTCAGCACAAAGATCGATGCAACACCACCCAACCCCAGTACTAAAACAAATACTAAGGTCACCACCAAGATGGATGCAAAACCCACCGCCAAACATGACATCAGGACCCCCCAGCCCGACCCCAAGGCCTCAACCCCAAAGACGGACACCAAACCTAACCCCAAGCAAGAACACAAGGCAACGACGAAAAGTGATTTAGAGAGCAGCACCCATGACCCAACTAAGATCGACACAAAACCCACACCCACTAACATCCAGGCCACCCATCCGGACACAAGCAGCCCCCAAGCAAAGGCCGAAACAACACCAATTCCTAGGGCAGAAAATACGACCACTACCCAAGGTGATATCAAGACCACCACCGCCAATACACCTACTGTGATCGACACAAAACCCACACCAAGCACCAAAGCCACCACGGAACAGTCCGAGAGCAAGTCCGATCACATGCCCATCGGCAAGACGGAGGCCACGACGCACACCAAGCCCAAGGCAAAGGCAGACACCAAGACCGAGACGAAGACGCACAGCAAAACACACTCGAAGGCGGAGACCAAAACACATTCGAAGGCGCACGCCAAAACCCATTCGAAAACGGACACCAAATCGCACTATAAAACGGACAGCAAAGTCCATTCCAAGACGCTCTCCAAAGCTCATTCGAGGACAGACACCACAAACCACATAAAGGCGGACACCAAGATTCACACGAAGACACATGCCAAGACCGAGCCAAAGACCCATCCCAAAGCACACGTCAAGCCGCACTCAAAGATCGAATCGAACACTCATCCCAAGCCCCATGCCAAGCCACACCCCAAGAGCCACTCCAAGGGCCACACGAAGAGCCAGCCTCACCCCAAGATCCATGCCAACCATACTGACACTACCAAAGTCCCTGCGAAAACTCAAAAGAATCGCCGTTCCAGCCATGGCAATGAAACTGTTATCCTCAAACCTGATGTAGTCAGCCACGGCAATGGATCGAATTGGAAATTCCTGGAGACTCCGAAGACAGAAATGAAAACAATTACGCCTGTAGCTCCTGTCAAGGGAGAAATAATGTCCACCACGACCGCGCCTTCTAGCAAGGAAGAAATAATTTCCCCTACGCCCGTAGCTCCTGTCAAGGGAAAAATAGGACCAACTACGGCCCCGGTTCCGACTTTGCCTTCTAGCACCCCCGCTCATCCAATTCTTGAAGGATTCGCACTAGTTGAAGCCTCGAGCCTGCACGAGGTGGATCTTGCCATTCACAAAATGATGGAAAGCACCACTGTGGAGTTTAGAAACAAAGGGTTTCGCTAATGACGATTGGAGGAGCTGGCCAATATTCATTTCTTACTCGTAAAAACATTAAATACAACCAAAAACAAAAATAAAATATAAAGCCGCGTCCAAGTTAATTTCTTTCAAATTTTAAGTAGTTTCTAGCACACGCAGCTAATGACCATTGAGCGACTGGACATGCAATGAATATTAATTGCCCCACATGTGCAGCAAATAGAAATAGAAATATAAATGCGAGAGCGCCACGCCCCAAGCCATAAAACCATAAATCTCACACAATTAGCATTAAAATGCAATTTGGGGCAATTTAAACACACATCGCAATGTACTCAAAAAATCCAACTCGTTCTCTGCCCAATCCCCATTGATAGTGAGCATGCAATGGCCCCGACATGGATGATGCCAAATGCAAATGCAAAATGCTTTCTCGCCAACGTTGAACGGGGCGAAAAAACATACAACAACTGGGCCATAATTTCCAGTTACTTTCTAATCTGCTGATAATATTAGCGCTCATAAATTTTCGCTTGCCTTTGTGTGCTCGCATTTTTGTGCCACTGGAAATCTGTTTTTTGCCTGTTCCGCTCGTTTTTTATTTATTTTTTTTTTTATGAGCAAGCATCGGCCCTGCTGAATTTAGCCTTTCTTTCTTGTTATTTTTCGGGGCTGGGTACTGGTCCGGGGAATGCAAATATTTTTTTGTTGATGGCCTGCAGCAGCTTTTCAAATATTCATTCATGCAAATTCATTAAGATTTTTTAGCAACTCGCGGACCGCGTTATGAATGCAAAGGCCGCAGAGAAAGCAAAGAGACAGCAGGCAAAAAATATTACGTATACGTATTGTGTATTACGTATACGCCACCGCAACGGTACAAAAAGTGCTGCTTTGCTGCCGACTCTTTATAACTCCTCATGCCTCTGCATCTGCTTCTGCTTCTGCAGACGATTGAGTTCTTCTTTTTAATATTTCGTTGGTCGACCGCCATTTTCCACCTTTTTCCCACGGTCGGAGGAAATTCTTATGCGTGGAGGAAAACATGAAAATGTGTGTGGGTACAAAAAGCAAAGCTGTCCATGCTATTAAAAATACAACATAGTAAATTAAAAAACTGAGCAACAACAACAAAAACAAAGACGCCAACAAAAAACATGTTAGAAAAATGCAACAAAAGCACTGGAAAATATTCTTCGCCTACAGAGCTTCCCGTCGCCATCTTGGCTGCGGCTTTGGAGATTTCCTTTTCTCTCGTTCTCTCTACCCTGTACCCTGTCGCTTGGCCCTCCTGTTTCTTTCTGCTGCTTTTCTATTTGCATTTCGCTTTAGTTTTTTCCGCTTTTTCACAGAATTTGCCGCTTTTTTAATTTCTCAACAAGCTTTTTGACGTCAAAATAAGCGTAATATTTAGTTGTACTCCGCAGAAGCGAGAGCAAAAAAGGTGAACATAAAGAAGGAGGCAGACATTATGTTTAGCAGCGTGGAAGTAAGCATATTATTTCGCTATTTTCATAGACTCTACCCCACGCTGTTGTTTCTGTTGGGATATTCAGTAATTATGCAGGTGAAAATGCAAATTTTAATAAAGAGAAATTGGCAGAGCTGAAGTGCAGGACGAAGCCCAACCCATGCTGTGCCACAGCCAGAGTCAGAGTCAGAGCCAGAGACTTTCGTGGTTCACTTTAAGTGGTGGGAAAACTTCCCTGGGACCTGCTGGGATAAAGTAAATTAATGCACAAAATACATGTTTATTTTTCGTTTCAGATAATCAATATGATACGTTAAGAGATAACCGAGTCTAAAGAGATAATTGGGTAAGTTTAAAATTTCCATTCAGCACATAAAATACAATAAAACCCAAGGACTTTGCTTTATTTATGTGTATTTTATCATATTTGTGAAACCTTTTCAATGTATTAACTGTCAGGCCGCAAAAATTATGCCAGGAAAGAAAGGAAACAACGATTGAGATAAATATCGCGCATATAAATATCATAAAAGAAAACGCCATAAGAAAAAAACGGAGAAGATTATCTCGTGATATGTGTGTGGGGGGGTGCGGGATGGCTATTCCAATGTTCGAGAAGTTTGAGTTTAGATATCAACGACAGTTTATCTCTGGCTTTTCTTTCTGGCATGTTGCTATGGCATGGCCACACACCCACATACCCACAGATCGACATACGACATACCCACACCCAGCAGCAATCCCAACCAATGTCAAGGCATTATGAAAAATGTTGCACGCCTAAAAATATGTTGGGGGCTAAAAATGCAAAGCAATTTAGTGGAAAAAGCCACAGCAGAGACAGAGGCAGAGGCAGAAGCCTCTACATCGACACTCGTAGGAGGAGAAGGAAACGAAAGGAAAGCGGAGAGAGCAGCCTGCTGGAAACAGGGAAATTTCTGCCTCTCTGGTATGCCTTTGTGGCTTTGTGGCTTTGTGGGTGGGTTGCTTTCAAATCAAATGAGAAGGCACAAAGCGAGGCAAGCATACACAAGGCATATGAGTGGGCACAAGCAGATCCACAGAGGCAGAGACAGAGGCAGTGAGGCACTGAAGGAGCATGTTGCTACTGCTACTGGCTGGTGGTGGCGGTGGTGGTGCAGAGTCATGTCGAGGACACACGCCCAAACTAATTTATTACTTTAATTCGCGTTCAAAGTGGCTGCCGTTTGTCTGTCGTTTGCTGTCGTGCGCCCTGCTTCCGTTTCCTGTTTTACAATTTTTGTTGAGTGCCAAGTAATAAATGATGCGTCATTGGGGCAGACATCCACCACACTCACCACTCCCCACTCCCCACTGCCCACTCCACAAGCACCTACTTCCCAACTCAGGCCCCGTCACATGTATCAAATTATGCGTCGCCATGGTGTCGTAAATCGTTTTTCGAAACCAAGTGCCATCTATTGGCAGTTTATGTGCTCCCCCTTCGGCATTCGCGTCTGTAAGTGTTCGCCATCGACTAGAAAAGGACAGCTTCTAGTCCAGATTTACATTTTTATAGTTGCTCCTCTTCAGCTTACGAAACGTGCAGCAAAGATGCCTTTTGCTTTAATCTTTTTGTGATTTAAAGAATCTACCAACTTTAGTGTGCCATTCACTTATTCAGCCGATCATTTCAAGTGCCCTCATATGCAGTATAAACAAATTTTAATGCAAATATCAGTGGGAGTCGCTGCTCCAGTGGCCATCGCACATCGCATGCTTTAGGGAGCCATCGCGCTAAACCAATAACCACTTAACACGTTCACGACATCGTCAAGAGCGCAAACATCCAGGACCTCCCAGGACCTACCAGGACCTCCCACGCCCTCGCTTTCGCCCCTGTGCCCCAATAACAATCATACGCACCATTGTGCAGCGCAGCCCGTGGTGGCCGTCAGGCCATCAGGCCATCAGCAGTCGAGGAAGAAAATCAAATTTTCCACCGTCATTAAACGCTTTGTAAGGCATCCCTGACGACGTCCTGGCAGATATGTCGACACCGGCAACGATGGTGGCCACTTTAAGCAGGTGCTCCTGCTGCCCTGCGTCGCGTCCCTGGGATGATCCACACTTTTTTTGTTTGTATCATTTAATACCGTGAACCGTGAACAAACGAAAGAGTAGCCACGGCAGCGGCTTGTTAATAAATTTAAAGGACATTAAATTTGTTAACAGCAATTTAACTATTAACGAAACCCGTTGGCTGTGCCCAGGCAAGGCAGCTTTCTGGTTCATCCATTTACAAGGATTATTATCTTGCTTTTGCGCTTCCCTCATCTCATTCTGGCTTTGGCTACAAGAAAAATGCGGACAACGCAGAAGCCAAAGTGAGAGACCAAAAGCCAGACGAAGGAGCCGAGCCACCAACAGACAGGCCAGACAACGGAAGTGGGTTAAAAGCAGAGCACACACACATCGAACCACCCCCCCGTTCAGTTTACCACGTTCACGTATACATGCATATGTGTCTGTAGGTATGTGTGTCTGCCAGTCGTAAGCCATAATATCGATTAAGGATTATGATAATGATTGTGTGCTTAAGTTGTAATTGCAAAACTCAAACAGCCACACACGCAGACCCACAGCTACATATACACATACGCGTATGTGTATGTAGCAGTAGGCACCCTGCACCCGCCACCCACCACCCTTACCCAACCCACTTTGGGTAGGCTTTGGGTTCGGCTCTCCAGTTCGCTTGTTTGTCGCTCAGGTTTATGTGCATGAATAAGTCGTGAAGATTGATTAGGAATTTGTGTCATGGCATTAGTGCTCTTGTTGTTGTCGTTTCGTGGTGTTGTTTTTGCTTGTCGTTGGCTTATAATTGCTCAATGTCGCACAACTCTCTTAATATGGCTCAGGGCTCTTGGTTGTTGTTTCTCAGCCACCGAATCCGACCCAAAGCTGCCTCTTGGTTAATTCGACAGGAAGGCTCAAAATATGCTGACACTCGTTCCACCCAAAACGTACGTACATACAGTGTATGAATAATGTATGCGTATACAGCAGCTGCCTACACGATTTCTAGACTCTACTTTATTAGTTTATTGACTTTAGATTTTTACTTTTCCAATTTCCACATCAACGCATTAATTCTGTAGGTAGTGACAGCTGTTGTTGGATACTTTCAGACTGAAGTTTCCCAAGTCACTGATTTTTCCAGTCTATAAAGTTAAAAGCAGCTGCAGCACGAAGACATTATTCGGCCACTGTACAATTGTCTCTCGCACATGCAAGCAACGTCAGGCCAGGCCTTGGGGCGATATTAAACGACTCCTCAAGTAACCCATCAAGTTGAATTTCTACCCTAATTTTGTGGTTTATCAAAGGGGATTTTGTACAGCATTTAGCAGTATCGAATATGAAACATTTCCAGTAGCAGGAGCTGCAGCTCATTCCCATTATGAAGACATGTTGCAACATTCCTACAACTAAAATTTGGATATGAGAATCCACCTATCAAGTGGAATTCCATGCTAATTTTTGTGGTTTATCAAGAGGGGATTATATTTCAAATTTCGCAATGTCGCCCGTGGGGACGTATGCGCAACATTTCTTGCATTTTTCGCAACTGTTTTAGCTCACTTTGGCTGGCAGCGCAACAACTGACAGCTTCTTTTGTCACTTTTTGCACTGGCACTGCACTGAATGGCCTGCTGTTGTTGTTTATGTTGCTGTTTGTTACTGCTCCGCTCCACAGCAGCAGTACCCGGTGCCAGAGTACGAACCGCACCACAGGAATGGCACACAAAAAGCCGGAAACTTTTTAGCTCTAAACAGCCAAAAACAAATAGATACGCCAGTCACTCCGTTTACCTACGATTTACCCTCCTCCCCGTTTAGCAGCAGTAGTCGTACTGACAGTCATACTCCACGTGCGTGTTTGCCTTCCTGTTTTGGGGGTTCTGTTCTGCTTCAGCTTCTGTTTCTGTTTCAGTTTCAGTTTTTGTCTGTTGGTTTTTGCTCCAATTTTTCGCCCCTTAGTTGCATTTCAGAGAAAGTTTTTACACATCCCCGAGCTGCTGCTGTTGCTGCTGCTGCTGTTGCTGTTGCATTGTTTTTCATTAGGCATTAAAAATTGTTTTCCCTGCGTCGTCGACTTAACGCGCGGCTACTTTGTGATAATGCAAACTATTCATACTCGTATAGCGAGAAGTTTTGCACATCCCTTGACAGCGGGACAGAGTGACATTCTGTGGGACATTCTCTCTGTGTGCCAGGCTAATGCATGCCATGTGCTTGTTGCAGCTTTTTTCTGCAGTGTGGCAGCCGTCAGAGACCGAGAGCAGAGCTCTGAGTGGTAGTTAGATGCAGGATAAGGCATGCTAATTATTTAGGATCCAGACTCATTGGCTAATTCGTAGCAGCAGCTGTGCGGACCAGCTGAAGCCGATGGCTGCTGAGTAAATTAGGACCAAATGGGTTTCCAGTTTGGTTGCTATGCGCCGAAAGGAAATCGAATATGTTAACGTTCCATTTACCATATGCTGTAAATGATATCGATTTCCACAGCAGGTAAATGTCTAAGATGGAAATGGGGAAAAGGTATGTCAGAAGCTGCTTGCTGCTGGCGGAGGGCACCTTAGAGCTGAACAATAAGTGGTTGCCAAGAGTGGGTGGGGGGTGGGGGTTGGTTTAACAAATAGAATTTGGGATTTTGCCTTTTCGCCGCCCCGGCGGATGGAAAATAAACCAGAAATCCATTTCCTACAGCAACGTTCGCAGGGGATCAGGGCTCAGCGCATTTTTAGTGTGGAGGCGGCGCATGTGAGCGGAATTTCAAAAGGCGACCAAAAAACCAAATCCAAAGCCCGAGAGATGATAAAATATCATAAAAATATTTGCTTTATGTGCGCCCCCCTTCGCACGCGACTTTGGCTGTGTCTGTGCCCCATATACATCCGTCTCCACGGGAAGGTGTACGGACCGTTGGTGGGCGAATGGTGACGCTGGCGACACGAGCATTTAGCGCGTTTTTGGAAGCAATCAGACCCCATGTGTGTGGGTGCTTGTGTTTGTGTTTGTCGTTTCAGTTGGAGTTTGAGTTTGTGCTGGCGTGAGCAAATATTATGCTATTTCCGGCCAAAGTGGTTTTTGATAGTCATCTAACCAAAGTCGGCATCGTCGCATCCCCAGCCCTGTACATGTGTCGTCTGAGAGGCTGAGGCTGAGGCGGAGACTCTTCAAAATATCGATTTGATTTACGAGTGTGTCTTGCCACAGGCCACGACTTACATAATCGAATGCCACATTAATCCACCGCCAAAACGGCCACTCCATTCCACTCCACTCCATTGGATTGCAGTTGCTGTGTCAGAGAGAAAGAGAGATGCCCTCGAGGACTGCTGTTGGCTGTCTGTTGCTCATACGAGTGTGCGAGTGTGCGAGTGTACGATTATATGGCTAATATGCATACCTGGGGGCACTGTTTGTGCTTAAAAATACATTTTAATACTGCATTACAATGCCAAGCACGTGTCGGGGTTTTAAAAACTTTGTCCACACCAGACTTGAATAGACTTGCACAAGGCACTGGAAGAAGGTATCGTGTCCGGGAATAGTTTTAGTTTTCTAAAGCAGAAACGTAAGTACTCTGCCAGTCACTTCTGTAGTGTTCTCTTTTGTGGATCCATTGCAAATAATTAGCGGACCAACAACAGCCAAAACGAAGTTCCAAGTAAATATAATTTTGGAAATAAATAAAACCCTTTTATCTTAACGACGATGTGCCACACATTTCCCCTGATTAATGTTATTTTTGGACAGCTATTCGGCTAACTGAACAGCTGTTTAAGAAGTGATTACCAGAATACCGGACATCATTTCATGATATTTTCAGCGTTCCAATGAGGTGAAAATTTCGCAGACTGATTGCTCCACTGGTTGCATGAACTCTGCCATATTCGATGTACCTTCGATGACCTATCTATCGTGTGTCCCGAAGCTTCCTAATAATGGCAATTGCAGCAATGCCAGGACGCCAGGACGAGGCGGCGGCAATCTCATGCGAATTTTTAGCACGTATTTCTAATTAGCACATGCAATGCGCCACTAAGCCCGGAAGCAGCTTCTCTTCTCGCTTCGTTTCAGTTCAGTTCACTTCACCTCACCTCCCTCCTTTCCAATACCAAAACCATCTTGCCGCAGAGCAAAAGTCAGCGTGACCAGCGTCAAGTGAGCAACGATGAGTTCATTAGGGGCGGATGGAGCAAAAGAGAGAAGAGGAGGGAGAAAGCTCTCTCGCTGCGGCACACGCCAAATAATATCAACGTCATTTGGAGAATGTTGACACAAACTGCGGTAGCGGATGGAGCGAGTGGAGCGAGTGCAGATGGAGCTCCGAGAGTGCTCTGGGAAAGTGAATGAACCGTTGACGCTGCCGATGACTGGGACGTGCTTTAACGCCTGTCTTGGAGCTTTCGGGCTTGTTTAACCAATGCAAGCGACGACTGTTTGCCATCGACAATCCGTAGTTTCAGTCTGTCCAGGGGTCCGATATCCGGAGTTTGCAATCCTCGTAGCCAAAGCCTGGAACGTGTCCTAACTTAAAAGGCGCTGGAGAGTGGGGCACACGGAGACCCAGCCGTCTGCATCTTTAAAGTGTACCCTGCTTAATTGTTCGTAAAATTGACCTGCAATGCTGCCCCACAGACTACACCACCCCTCCAACCAATCAATCAACTTTTATTGATTTTATTTAACAAATAAATGAATAAAACAAACTGCAAATACAATGCGGGAGGAGGAAGGCCGAAAACAAACTCTGTGGCAACGTTTAAATGTTTTTTATTAAATTGCACAACAAATTTATTCCGGAGTCACAGTCAGCGTCACAGTCCGGGGTGTGGGAGGAACAGAAACAAAAAAACAATTGCCTTTTGCATAAATAAATAAGTGCAGGAAAACAACAAAAAAAGCAACCAAATGGCAACTGTCAGTCACGTGTGGTCTTGTGACAGATGACGGCACGGGGATGCGGATGGATGCATGTGCGGACAGGCTCTCTGAGAAACGTTTCACGGAGGCAGAAATTTAATTAAGATGCAACAAATACGTACATGCGTGGAGGGGCTGAATTGCGAAAGGATAATGTAGCTTATCCAGCATATCCCCTTTAAGTTTTCCCTCAAACTGCCAAATGGATGCTGCAGCTGCAGCAGCAGCATCAGCAGCAGCAGCCTTCCTTTCGCTCGATTTAGTATGCAAAATATGCGAAATTCCATTCGCATAATTCAAATGTTTTTGGGAAATTCGCGCGTACAATGGAATCTGAACAATAATTATGGCGCTGTCTGTCGGAATAGTGTTGCATGGCCGGGCAGGCGGGCAGGCAGGCAGGCAAGTTTTCTCGCTCATCAGCCGCTTTTCCACACCATCAATTCCGAATCAATCAATGTCAGTTTGCCATAAATCATGCACACATATAGAAAGGTGTAGAAAAAGTTTCACACAGGGATGAGAATTAACACCCGCCCCCAACTTGGGGATGTAGTTGTGTATGTACATGCATACAAGTATGTGTACCTATGTATGCATCATAAACAGATGCTGCATTATATATTATTTATAATTTTCATCTGTGTGTCTGTGTGTGTGTGGCTGAGTTTGCATTTTAAAAGCAACTCTAAGATGGAGAAAACTTTTACCGACAGGGTTCTCACGGAGTTTTTCTCCTTCTGCCTCTGCTTCTGCCGTGCCTGTGTGTCTGGGCGAGACGCATTTTCAATTAGTTTCAATGGCACTCGGCACACGTGCCATAGGAGTCGCGTCCTGGCAAATGTATCACCGTCATGGGCACATACCGCACGGGGGGGTGCGCGCCCTGAAGCTCTTCATAGCCGTGGAATAGATTGCCAATAAATACACCATTAAATCAGCTCCATCAGTTCGACGGGGGACAGGGGATGTGGCTGTGTGGCTGGGGCTGCAAAGGGGAACCATTGAATTGCTCCTCTCGTGTCGTTTTCTTGGCAAACTTTTGCATAAGTAATGCACCCAGGCCAGGCCAGGCCAGGTCCCGAGTCGCTCGGTTGCGGAGAAAACAGCTCTTAAGAAGTTTCAATGGTTTACAAAAACCTCTTTGGGGTTTTGGGGTATTATGCAACCCCATCTTACTTTTGGAAATCGTAAAATTATCAAATTACATTATCCCGCACACGGGCTCGTTTTATATTCTGTGTAATTGGGGGAAGAAAGCTTTCCCGGTAGAATAATTATTACAGCCATAAGCCGCTCTCTAGTGGCGAACTAGATTGAACTATAATGGGTGAGTGCATCGTGAATCCTGTTTATAGCACCCAATTAATGTGCAGCTGCCACGTGTACTGCCATGTAGATCCCTAGTAGTCACAATATACATATGTACATGTGTGTAACCCCTTTGCTTCATTTTGCGATCTTTATTCCCTTTCATATACTTTTCCAGCGAACAAATTTTTGTTTGTAATTTTTTGTAGCAGCTAAAAATGTAAAATACGCTTTTAATTAAATTTCGTTGGCAGTGCAAACTTGAAAAAAGCGGCGCTCAACACCAATACCATCGTGAAATATTGTTCGTATGAGTATAGTACATATGTGTGTGTGTATAGACGTCCTCAACAGAATCTGCTTCACTTTTTTTTTTTTTGTGTATGTAAATTTTAACACACACCTGAACTGAACTGAACAGAACGGAACGGAACATGGCGCAGGTCAAGAGCGTTTTTAATTAACGTAATGGGTTGGCCAAACAAGCCGAAAAAAAATAAATATAGTTTCCAAATTAAAAGAGCTTGTATGGGTTAAAGATTGTGCACATCAAAATGAAATCAAAGTTCAGGAAAACTCTGTGTGCCTCACAGCTACCCCATTTCGCGATATCAGGCAAAAAGGAAATCCCTTTAAAAGTGTGAACATTGCCTACTCGTGGAGAGTTGCCAAGGCAGAGGTGGGGCTTTTGTTTCCATAAAAAATGTATTCCCATTCCACTCAGTTTTCCAGATCTCCGCGACAAAAACAACGACCGTTTAAATGCCGCATGCCACGTATGCATTTAATAGTCGCAAAGTTATTTAAAGCGAAACTCCACTGTGTGTGTGTGTGTTCACGTTCACGGAATGCAGTCGCCCATATATGGTTTTAATTTTCATAAAAAAATCGTTATGAAGTAGCAGCACGTGTAGAATAAGCGAAAAAATAATAAAACTCAAACTAGAATTGCAGTGGGAAAAAAACATATAAATTATGGGGCAGTGGGGGGAGGAAAGCCTCAAATGCTTTAACTGAATTATGGAATATTTAAAGGGATATCATTTCCATAAATACAATGCGGCGGATATGGTTTTTTAAATCAGAATATATCAGAATAAAGACACGTTTTGCGGTTGCCAGTCCTAATGAGGATTCCCTACAACGAGGTGTATATTTATGCCATTCGCAGATTGGGTTGCACTTTCCTGTGGCTCACCAACCAAAGCTACCTGGAACACACTTTTCGTGGAGTGGCAAAGCAAACAACGAATGTGCCCCCTATTCTTGGGGCGAGCACGGGGCGAACACGCAATGACCCGCGTCATGGGGAAATGCGGAAATGGAGAAAACAGAGCAGAAAAACCGCCAACTTGAATCCAACAAGTACGCAATAAAATAATGAAAATCTAAGCAAAAACTTTTTGCAATTAGGCGACATTTTTATTGCTTCCTCAATGCGATTTTGGGGCCCCAGCCAGAAGGGAAAAGAAAAGACCAGATGGTTACGGCTGTGGAAGGAGGAAACCAAATAAGGGATTGGGGGAAAACTTTGATGGCGTTACAAATTTTTATTTCATTTTCTGGCCATTTCTCGCAGCGTTCCATTGAAAAGCGACAAAAGGGACCGGGCCGAAAACAACAATATTAAAAAAAAAGGGGAAAACTTTGTGTCCTTTTTTGTAGAGGAGTACGCATCCTTTTTCGACTTGACACTTGTTATGTTATGTCCTGGCCCCCGTTCTGACGACTAGTTGATCTTTTTGACAGCTCTCTGACAGCCCGACGGCGTGTGAAAATATCCGTACTCATCCGTACCCACCTCCCACTCCGAAATCCTCTAACCCTGCTTGTAATTCCCATTGTTAAGTGCTTGCCGAAACGGGGACCCGACATGCTGTATACAGCATGCATCCAATATTATTAATTAAATTAATTTTCAAGAACTTTTTAAAGCGAAAAAAGCAGAAGAAATTGCCCACCATTCTAGAGATTTATAAATCGCTAGCTGTAATATATAATCAACGGATAGAAAGGCTTTATATTCGAGTCTACAAGTTGATTCAGGACTATCGTATATTCATTAGACCACTTGAGTGCAGAAATTTAATTCAACTGCCATTGAAAATGCCCCAACCGAACGATTGAACCTTTTGTATATATCCGAACACTTCCAGAGCTTAAAGCTTGGTTTAAATCAATAAAACTCGGCTTAAAACATAACACGAGTGGGTAAATTTCATCGTTGTCGTCCCGTAGGTTGCTTGGTCTTTGGTCTCGTCTCCCTTCAGGCTCATTTCTACCGTCTGTGAAACAACACACAGAAACTGCGCTTTCACTTCCGCTTCCGCTGTTTAGCCACACTCTGGCGAGTGATTCGAGCGCCACACGGGGAGAAAACCGAGAAAACTGCGGGGAGAACGCCGAGTTGTTTGGGCCACTGAATGTGTCTGTAAAAGTCTAAACGATTATCAGCTGAATAAAATGAACGGCACATGGAATCCCGCTAGTAACTCGTAGTACTGGCAGTGCTCACGCACAGGGTCGGGTCGCATGCCATGGCCATGCCCAAAGCAGGGCCAAAAACAACAAGTGACCAAAAAAGGGTTAAAATCGAGGAGAACCTGGCCCGAAACAAAGGCATAAAAACGTCTGAAATAACTTCCGGTCGCTGGCACGCACATGGGAGGGCGATTTGCAGAGCGAGAGAGAGAGAGCAATGGGAGTATAGAAGTATGTGGGTGGAGTGGGGAGTGTTTGGGGGTGGGGGTGTAGAGTACGGACTAGTTCAAACATTTACACACACTAACGCCGAACAAGCAACACCCAGAGGCCATTAGGCACAGCGCCTTATCAGATGTACAAAGTGCAACAGCCTAAAACTATGCAGCACACGCACAGGTGCAGCCCGTAGAAGAGGCGAGTAAATGGAAAACGTTGCATTCTTTTCCATCTACAAGGGCTACTACCACACCATACCATACACTGTGTGTGTGAGTGTGTGTGGTAGCTGTTTGTTTCATTTATGGTGTCTGAAAGAGGTAACGGAATGTGCTCTACCCACATTTACTACCCATAAAGTACTGAGCTTCGGGTACCTCTCTCCCAAAAAACAGTCCAACGTGGATCTATTGGAAAATTTGAATTCCAAATCGAAATAAAGACCGAAAATATAAAAGGAATATTCCAGCTAAAGTGGAAATTTAATGGGCCTAATCACGAAAGGCCCCCACCAATTTGAGCCATAACGCATACGCCTCGATGGTAAAAGTTTCCTTGTTCTGCCCCCAACCACACCGAAACCGAAGCCGAACCGCCCCTTTCTCTTCGAACTAATTATACAAATTGTCACTCTTTTTGGGATGTTTTGCTCTTTGCTTTGCTATTGTGTGCCCTTTATTGTCTTTCCTTTTTTTGTTGTTGTAATTTTCATAAATGCTTTGGACTAGAAACGTAATTGAATGTCGACCGCTCCATATAGCAGCGACAAAGGCAGAGTACTGTAATACACCAAAACCAACAAAAACCAAAATGAATGGAATTAATAAACACATCACGCACACAGGCAGCGTAAACGGTGAGGGGCAATGGAGGGGAATTCAAGGGTAGAAAATATGTAGCGGGCCCGTCAAAGGTCAAAGCTAAACGACGTAATTCATGGCGAAAGGAGTCTCCTGTGTTGGGACCCACTCTGGCCTGGGTACTCTGGCCAGCAGTCAAAAATGTGTGAATACCCTAACGAAGGATATGGTATTTTTAAAGTGAAGCATAACCCTCTCTTTAAACAGACATTGAGAATATTATATATCATATGATCCGATCATCAAAAAGGATAAGACAGCAACACACAATATAGCCACCCAACTATTGGCACTACTCTTAGGGTGATAGGTTTTCCGGTGTGCACTGAAATTATGCTATTATGTGGGGCCGATAGATGGGTGTAGTGTATCCTTTCAAAGTGGGAGAGGCGCAACTGCTGCCCAGGCCTCAGAATATTATTTATTGTTATCGATTGTGGAGGAAACTAAAAGAGGGAGGGAACCAGGGGCTGGGACATCGTTGCCCAATAAATTCCTGGATTGCTTCATTGAGTTTCACCTTTTGTGTCATTTTGGAGGTTAATAAAGACATTCGGCATTTAGAAGAGAATTAGAAGGTGCTTCAGGCATTCATAACTGCAAGGGACATTCCTGTATTGGATATTCAAGAGCTTTTTCTTCTCCAATCAAGTATTAAATAAGCTGAGAATGCTTCACTACGAAATCAATTTTGCCATTCGCAGCCAGTGATAATTCTTGTCCATCCTCAGGCTCCTCCGTCTATTCGACACCTTTTTGTCATTTAAAATGATCAATTTCCGCTTTTGTTAGTAATTAATTGGAAATTTTCCGGTTGAACGCGACTTCACCTGAAAAGGTTTTATGTCCTTCGTAATTTGAGCTGTATTCGAAATGGTTATATGTATGTGTGTACGTTATATATTTTATATATTTAGGCAGTTTTTAATCAATTTTATTTTCATTAGCTCTGCATTATTAATCCCCTCTTGTCCGGCCCATTCATGTTCTCTGAAATACACGAACACGCATTTGAAATTAATTGCCAACAGTGGAAATAAAACAGAAAAGTGGTACGCAATCACATAGCGTTAATTTTTAATTAAATATTTATATTTTCTAATAGAACAGAAAGCGATTACAAAAATTTTACGTAGACAATTAGTTACTGGACAAAAAAAGAACATAAATTTACAGTAGAAATTCCCATTTGGCAAATTCTTTTGGATGCCATACTCTCGTATGCAAAATTGTTGACATTTTGTGGCTTTTTTTGTTCATTATTTTTTATTGATTTTGTATTCAGTAAAGTTTTTTTTTCCGATTTTATTTGGTTGAAACAATATCCTGATTAATGGCCAGGAGATTGCATATACGATATGTAGAATATTCATTTATCATCGCTGTAGCAGCGAAAATTAGTTGTTATCTCAAGTTTTACCATCGCATCTTTTACTACCAATTACGGGGTTCAAATTAGTACGTTTCCCCTGCAACTGAAACAATTTATTCGTCATATCTCAGATTCGTACATAATCAATTTAGCCAACCCCCGCATTTCCTCACATTCTATTTACGAACATTTGATTTAGCAAATTAGCCCGGCACGCGAAACAATTTCCAACTGGAGAAGAAAAACTGGAGGTTAGGTACACAAATCAAAATATATTCAGAGCCAGTGCTTTCCTTTCGGCCAGCAAGGTTTCCCTGGCCCTGGCCAGGCCTGGCCAGGCCTGGCCACAATTATTTAGCTTTTTCGCTGTGGATCTACTTACTTCCTGGAACGGCTGTCTGACAGGCGTAACAAAATACATGCTCCGCATACGAAATGATGATGCTGAAAGTATGCCATGAAATTAAAATGCCACGGCATGAATGCTGGTCAAGAGTCATCATCAGAGGCGCGAGCCGAGACAAACATGTGTCTCTCTGTCGCTGTCGCTGCCGCTGTCTCTGCTCGCGGTCTCTGCTCTGCTGTGCACTGCTCGGCTGTGGCTGTGGCTGTGCAGTCACTTGAAATAAATTACGTTTCCTCTCTGTAGGTGACTGGTGCAAAGTTGGATTCTCCGGCCACAGACACTCTGGTACTCTGGTACTCTGGCACCCTGGCACTCTGGAGCACTCTGAGGATAAGCAACCGCCGCTAGTGGGCCAAACACCAGAGACCATGCACATGCATATGCATAATCCAGCCAGTGCGAGTATGCCGCACCGCACCGCACAGAAAATAAGTAGATCTTAAATGTTGCGGCATGCCGCGTCAGGCTTGTCTCTCCTACTATCTCCATGCCACAGCCCACTTGCCGCCCTGCCCCCATTCCGCCTGGCAGAATTTCAAATTAAATTCAAGTGCAAAAAAAAATCTAATTTTAATTTCAAAGCGGCGCTCAATTAGAAATACTTAATGATGTTAAAATAAAAAGCAAGCGCCATGAAGTGCGTGTCCTTACCCGGTCCCGCATTCCCAGATGGATTTTGCACGGCCCTGCCCTGCATTTTCGACTTTCTTCTATTTTTTTTTGTTGGCATGGAGAGCACGTACACGAAAATACCGCAAAGCACCGCAAGGCGCAAAAGTTTAAGATGGAGAAAAGCTGGAAAGCTAGAGGAGCTGGAACTGCAGTCGGTCCTGCCTGCGATACATTAATGGATATGGATCGAATGGGAGGGCACTAGGAGGAGACCAGCAGACCAGGCGACTAGGTGGGGTGGCGAGGGTGACGCCGACGCTAGGTCGGGTCGGGTCAATGCTTTTAGCGAGGTGATTATTTCCGAGGCCAGCGAAACTTCGCCGACGGGCGGTGCAAAAAAAAAAAACACAAACTAAAAAAAGTGACCAGGCACAAAAAAAATATGCGGCTGCCCTTTGAAGTTTCTCCTCCGTTTTGGGCTCTTGTGGGACGCAGTGCTGGATTCGTGTGTGCTGCTAGAAAACTCAATTTAGGCACCCCGCCACGGATCCCTTCGAATGTCAATTAGTTTCGTTGTCAAACTGGAAATTCTGCAAACTCATAAGCTCCGTAGAGCCAGTCGAGTTTTCGGATACACACCCTTTAACTGCTTGGAAGTCTTGTCTTAAATTTCCTCTAATCAAAATAGCTTTGGCCTGAAGGAATGTGCCACTCAAAGGAGACCTCACTCAGTCTCCATCCAGGCCCACCCGCCGACGTGCCGTTGTGCAGAATGCCAGGATTATGTGAGGGGGGCCAGTGGCTCTCTCTCCTTGTCAAAGAACTAATCGCATTTGCTGCTAAACATAAAATTATAACTGCTTTTATTTTTCCCCAACCTCCTTCCTCTCCGAAACAACAACAGCAACAAGCTCCCTTCAATCGCAAATCGGAGGCTAAGTAAAAACAACAACAGAACCAAAAAGCTTTTCTGAAAAATGCAAGCAAACTTTTCCATCATTTCTGGCCAAATCGGCCCACTCCTTGCCCTGCCCCTTCAGCCTGAGTTCCGCAATGAACTCCACTTTGATGCTTCCCCTAATGGCAGGGTTTTGGCCCTGCAACAACTTTGTAAACAATTTTTGTAATAAACCAAAAGAGCACCCGAAAACCAAAAAAAGAAAAGCAGGAAAAAAAAACAGCAAGGCACAAAAACGAATTTCTCAGTCTAGACGGCCAACAATTTTTGAATGATGCACTTGAGTTCAGCGAGTTTTTCCACATTCCGTAATTTTTATTGCTAAAGTTTAGATGGAACGGCAGGAGGAAGGAGTGGGCGAGGATTCGAGGTGGGGGGCTGTTCTTCTTTATAAACTACTTATGGCACTCGACGATCGGAGAGCTGGCAGCCAAATACCTTCCCATATACTCGTACGAATACGGATAGTATGTGTGTATGTATGTATGTATGTATCGTACGAGAGTTTTTGTGTGGAAGTTAATTATCTTAAGTGTTCGGCAAACTCTACTAAATGCTTTGGTAATTAATCTTTTCTGCCAGCGAGTGTCGGTTGTATAAATTTACCATCTACCAGACCCAATTTCCCTATCATTTTATTTGAGCTTTTTCTTTTCGCTCCATTTCCTCGCACCAGCACTCGCCTTCCCCATCGTTTGGCTGTCAACCAGCCCGCAATGTAATTAATATACGAGTACACAGTCGAAAGGTAGACAAAGTCAATTGGGGCGGGAGTGCAAGGGAATTTAACACTGCGGGTGGGTAGGTAGGTACCTCCTGCAGTGGGGAAGGAAGCGGAGGAAGCCCCCTTCCTACAGCCGGCCAACTATTCACACAATAATTTCGTGCACCATTAAAATTAAAAACTTTTCCCTGGGGCAACTTTGGCACGCTCATTTGAAGCGTCAAGCGCACTCAGAACTCACCCACCCACCCACCCCATAGCCATAGCCATGATTCGCTGGCCAGAAAACAAATTTTTCAATTTTCCACGACAGACAGGTAAGCCAAAACCCTGCCCCTCCCCACCACTGTACTGCACAAAGGTACAGAAAGGTAAAAGGGTATGTAATAAACAAAATGGAAAATGGAAAATAAAACTAAAATAAAAACATAAATACTTTTCAGGTCAAACACTTCAACTTGCTGGGCGGCTGGTACGGGGTTCGGGGGAACTCGCAACTGGTTTTTAATAGATTTTGCGGTCAAATTAGTTGGCCCCAAAAGCCAGCGCCACTTTTTGGTGCTGGCGAAAGTTGCGCATAAATCAAAAAGGGAATGGAAAAGGGAAAATTAGAGCAGGTGGGGTCCGGGTCTGGGCCTGGGCCTGGGCCTAATGGAAATCAATAAAACCCTGCTACACTGGCCTACAACTACGTGCTGCAAAGCGGGTAATGAAATCTGTGCTCGCGTGGAGCACTGAGGCAACGGAAACCCACTTCTTAAAGAGGTGAAGGAACCCATGCAGACAGTGGCCCTTCCACGAGTGGCCCTCTCCTCGTCCTGCCCATTAATCATGCCACAAACTAGGCAAATGATTTATGGTCTCGCCAATGCGACAACGCAAACAATTAACGAGTTGCGAGTTAAATATGTCACTTACACGCCATTTTATTAACGCAACACAAAGCATTTGTGCAACGCATCCGCCCCGGGGGGATACGTATACATACGCATACAAGTTCGAACCGCCCGGAAGCCCAGATGGACAGACAGATAGACAATTGTTAATTACAAATATACGTATGCCCCACTTGACGTAATCCCTCAAGAAACGAATAGCGACAGACTCCTGCCCCAATGGCTGTCCTGCCACGACCACGGCCCCAGTCTCGGCGTGTGGCGTGCCGCCTCCACAAGACGCACAAAGTTGCGTGTTGGTCGACCATAAATTATAAGGAGCGTCTTCATTAGTTCTCAAGCGGCAATCGAGAATACGCTGGGAGGGTTGCGTTGCCATTTCCCCGTCTTCTTGACATTTGAAAAGTTAAATGCCACAAAATTTACCTCTAAGCGTATTTTGTCCTGACGACTTAGCCGCTGCGGCGAAGCCCCAGCACGTCTCTTTTTCGGGGGGTGTAATGGGGGAGAATACTTAAAGCAATATCTACTTATACCATCAGCAGAGCAACAGTTCTTTTAGGCCTGACGCCCCTCCGGACGAGAAGGCGGGAAGGCGGCCCCAATGTCGTCTTAAGTGTTGCGCATAATTTTTGATAATTCAATTAAGATAAGTTTATGCCTTCTCTTTTTACTTGGGTCGTTCCTGCCGGGGAGGACATTCGACCCGGGCATTTCATTCAATTACGTAGGCCAGAACTTGTCTCAGTGTCTCAGTGTTCGCCAGAGTTTCTTTCGGCGCCGCTTTAAGAGGTTTTCCGTGTGGAAAGTTGAGACATAAAACTGAATGTTTACTGCAACGTTTAGCATATTAGCTGTGTATTTATTTTAAAGTTCATTAGAGAACAGTGTCAGCCCCCCACCACCACCCTCGTGGGCACACTGCATAATGGTACATTGTCCGAGGTCTTGTTATTATGTTTATTGGGTTTTAAATTAACTGAAATTGTTTTAAGCCTAATCAGATTATGGCACAGGTGCCAGTGAGGGAAACACTTGCGATAATTTTATTAAATTTAACTTAAAATGGCAGGTAATCCCCGCCGCTCGCCATTTGGCCATTTGAAGTTCCGCCCCGTCCCAGAGCCATTCCGGACCTGTGAAATTTCATGAGCCTAATTAAATTATATGATTTTTATCGCATCAAAGATTACCTGCCGCCGGGTTCATGCCACGTTCCGCTCGGGTTCTCCTATCAAATTACACACATTCTCCTCGATGGCCAAACCCGAGCCGGAATCCTATATCGGCCGGGATTGTGGGCGGGTGGGGGAGCCCCTCAAATAGTTTTTCCAGCCTTTAAACATTTTTGTTACAGATTTTTGCGGTCAGCTCCACATATTTACCGCAAAATTCACACACACACACACACACACACACACACACACACGAGCCGCAACTCTACCTCCAAGCTGCCATTCGTCGGGACATCCATTAAAAAAAGGCTAAGCCATAAGCCTGGTTAAGCCTTCGCTTCGGGCAAGGTAAAGCTAATAAAGTGTTAATTAAGCGTTCTAAAATAGACCCCACCGCACCCCTGCACGCTGAAAGGCTTTTCTTTCGCCCTTCCCTCTAGTTTTTTGCTCGTTTCACAACTTTTTCTTTGCCACAAGGTAAGCCGATGATAGGCGATGGCATAGGCATATCTAAATATTTGCTGCATACCTTGTGGCTGACGCATAAGCTGCCCCAACCTTCGACCCCCAGCCGCCAACTCAAATCCTAACCCCGTAATACCCATAACACACTCTCACCTCTCTCCGTGTGTGTGTGCAAAGACAAAGTTTGGTATCGGGGGCTACCTACTCGGTGTTTGCCCGAAACTTTTGCTAACCTCCCCCTCCTGCCATGTACTGCCAGCTGGTTAGTTGTCCTCGTCCCGCCTCGTCGTCCTGGTTGTTCTTTGGGGCGTGCACACACAAACAACGTGGAGAACTGCCCCCTGGCTGTAATTAATGGTAGGTAAACTATTTGATTTCCTTGTTCCCCCCTTTTTTTTTTTTGTTGTTTTTGTTCCGTCCAGCCAGTGGCAGAGTTTCCGTTGTGGCCGTTCGTCTGCGGTCGACCCTGCGTAATTTTTTGACTAATGGCATGTTAGATGAGGAAATGTGTTAATGAACACATTTGCATACTTTAGGGCGTTACCCAAGGACAAAATTGAAAAACGACCACGGGACAGGTGGACAGGTGGCCAGAAGACGACAAGAGTAAATGTGCGTATATAATCCATATGAATGAATCCTTCGAGTACTCTTACGGCACTAAGCAGGCCCAGGGGAACAGGAAGAGGGAATACGTAGTTGCTTTTGGGGCCACAACATTCGAGTATTTGCTCTGGTGGGACTCTGATTTCCGATTCCCTTTTTGCTGCGCGCAGGAACTGGAGCATTAAATTGCCAATTGGTCGCCCAAAATGTTTAACCTAAATGGATCAGCACGTAGCAACTGCAAACTGCATTGATTCGACCCCAGAACGTGGACAAGAGGCACGAAAAGATTTCCCCCAGCTGTACGGGCCAGCTGTACGGCAATTATAATTCGAAATTAGCTAGTTAAAGGTATGTACAGATGGGGCAACCGCATAGACGTGATATGATCGTAGCCTGCCTTGCCACTGCGAGTGTGGCATCAGCTCGTGGCGTCTCGTATCTCAGCTGAGGCATCTCCCGCAGCGGGGGCCTTCGAGTGCGCCGCAAAACTCATTCGAGTTTAATTAACAGTAATTTGTTTGCGCTGCACTAAGTAATCCTTGTGGGGCAACGGGGCTATCTGGCCGGAGCGATCATTAGAGACCCCGACACAACCGCCTCAACCGACACACGCACATGGCAAGCAGACAGACAGAGAGCCAGGGCCAGGGACAGAGACAGAGCCAAAGCCAAAGCCAGAGCCAGGCCCTGGTGCTAGTAGTTTGGTTTTTTTCATGACGAACTTAACGATGATATTTATATGTCCATAAAAAGGCGCTATAATAACGTTTAAAGCCAAGGCATTGCGAGGCAGGGCGAATTTCCCGAAAGCACTCGCTGGAGCTGGAGTGCGCCATTAAAAGCGAGGAAAATCGAGGGAAACCGCAGCGCCGCCATCGTCGTTGTCGTGGGTAAACAAGTGGCCAGGAAACTATGGGTATTGCCACGAGGAACTGCCGACGACGCCAGTTAGACACTCGAGCACATTCACATGCACAGCACAGGCACAGGCACAGAGGCACACACACATGCCGCCCCTCGACAGGACATTGACTTTTTAGGCGGTTGCAACACATGCAGCATGAGGCACATGGCGAAAGTTTAGAGCTGCGTTTGAGTAATGAGTGAAGAGTGAAGAGTGCAGAGAGGTGGAAGCGGCGTGGCATGAAGACTTTGCCTTTACCTGGGGGAAAATGGCCGGCAAACAAAACTTTTTGACGGCTCCTCCACACATTTTTGTGTGCTGGCCTCGTGGGGAGCGGATGGAGCGGAGCGGAGCGAGCCCCCACTCGTAATTTCTATAATTTAAAGGCGTTCCACAGAAGTTCAAGGACATGTCTGTCAGTCCTTCTGTGTATGTTGGTACACTTTTGTGCTCGTCGAGCATTAAATTATTTAATTCAATAGCCAGCCAGCGCACACGCACATGCAAAAAGATTCAAAGAGCACAAAGTCTGCGCTCAAGACCATATGAGGTGGGTGCGGCTGCAGTGCACTGGGGGAATGGTGCATGAATGGTGGTGCGTCACGCCCTGAGAGTTGTTTGCTTTGCGGTGGCTATACATACAAGTGCCGAGTGCTGAGTATAACTCATCATCTGGCATGTTTGCCTGTTTGCACGGCACCTGCGGGGCAGCAGAAGACAAACTTGAGGTATAATAAGCATGAAATTAAAATGATAAACAAACGACAGGGGCATGGCTTTAAATAATATAAAGCAGATTTAACTGTGCGTTTCTATGACAGCCATAGGATGATAATCACCGACATGGACGGGGCACGTTTAAAGCGGAGCAGGCTGGCTGCCTGGCTGGCTGGCTGGCTGACCCCAACTGCGAGAGATGTTCAACTTAATAAGTCCACGTGGAGTTCATTGTGGAAAGCGTAGCCATGCCTGTAGTCTGTAGTCTGCAGTCTGCAGTTCGTTGCTTACATTTCTGCCAAGTGTCCAGGTGGCGGACCTCGTCCTTGTCCTCATCGCGACGGTGTACGTGACCCGAAGGCAGGTAGAGGACTATGGCTCTCCCCGTGGACCGACCCCCGCCACATGTTAATTGAGTCAAAGTTTCGAGCTTCAAGTTGATTCCGAACGTGTTGATAGCTTAAAGTTTATGGCCCCCCGACTTGTCCTACACGGTTAGCTTGTTAGTTTTCGGGTTACGTATACGTGATTGCCCGGCATCATTAATTGGACAGCCAGAGTCCAGGAGTCCCGGGAGTCCCACAGTCCCGCAGTCCCGGTGTCCCTGTGTCCACAAGTCGCAACACACTCACGTCGCGACGTAAGCGAAACCCCCAAAGGTGTTTTCAAATAAACCTGCGATACTGAAGCCAAGCCTGAAAATACAGTCTCATTAATACAGTCATAAAGGTGTACGACTTTTGCTTATTACGAGCTCCATAAATATTAGCGCAAGACATGTAATTACGCCGGATACGGCATACGTACGGCAGCGAGGGCGGGGGGCAGCATAAAAATTATAATAAACATTGTATAGCATTACATAATTGACAGTTTCGAGTGGGTGCCCACAGGTGGGTTATCCTCGGAACCACCCCCCACCACCCATGCACACAACACTGTTTGTGCGGTCCCAAGTTTTGTTTATTTTTCAAGCACGTACCCCCCCTCACCATCCCATCCTGTCGACATCCCGTCCTGTTTTGCAAAGACTTGGGGTTGGGGCGCTTGGGGTCCTGGCACCTTGCCATATCGGCGTCATCATCCTTAACGCCTTCGTCGTCATCGCTTTTAATGTCTGTTGATTTCTTTTTACTGATTTTCAATACCAAACCCAAAGCTACTGTGGGCGGCGAACCCAGAGATACTGTGGGCGGCATGTGCTGGCGAATGAATGTTGCGGAACACTAATGAGCAGAGCGTCTACTAGGTAGATCAACAATGAATACTCTCAACGCATGATCGATAATGGTATAACTGGGACTGATTTGGAGCTGATTTATAAATAGGACGCAGTGTGACCGTTCTATAGACAGCTGTGTCTGCAAGAGTTCCTCAACGCAATTCAAATGCACTGGTCCCACTGTACTCTACTCCACTCCTTGCTACCCAGACCAGACCAGACCAGGACCCTTCTTTCTTTCTTTTATGAATGCCGTGAGGTCGTGCGCATATGCCACCATGTTATGTATGTGTATCTTTCGCTCTCTATAGCTCTATGGGAACACGAGCAGCAAACGTATCGCACAAATGTGTATTTTTAGTGTTATCTTGGCAAGTTACAAGTGCGCTATAATTTGCTCAACTGTTGATGTGGCAGGGTACACAGCACACGAGTATTGAGCCTTTACGAGTGTAGCATTATTTGTTTTTATTGCGCGGAGTGTTTAATTAATGTTTATGTGCAAGCCGGTAATGGGATAGGATTGGAGTGTCACACAGCGAGATGGAAATAAATGTTTCAATGTTCTCGCATTATAGTCACATTAGCATTTGTGGAGCTGCAGTTTGCCAACTATGACTGGTGCGTGGCACTCTCTGAACAGTGCAAATATTTAAAAGTTTTCCATGTTTTTCACGCTGTCATCGCGCGGTTGCGACAAGGGGTAAAACATTGTTGGAGGAGCAGCTAACACTCCATGGTCGCCAGAAATTAATTATGACAAACAGCTAGAATTCCGTTGCTGCTGGAGCTCTGCTCTCAGACGCTGCACAGGCTCGGGGGAACAACGGAGGTCGAGTCCACAAACCAAACATTTCGCGTGTAATTAGCAAAGTTTTCCGCTCAAAACTTTTGTCCGAATTCTCGCTTGCAGGAATATTTTGCGCATAACAATCCACAAAAAATAAAAGAATGAGCTCCTGATGAGCAAGGAAATCCAAGGCAACCGTGGTGTCAACGCATTCGAGGGACGTGGCGGGTCCGGTCCATCCAGTTTTTGTTCGCTAAAATATTGTGCTATGCACCGACCACACAGCCCAGTATTTCCTACCAGGCGCGGCGCCCCGAAAGAGTTTTCCGTTCCGCAGCGGTTCATGGTCCACGCTGGTCCCTGGCCGTGGCGGTTGTGTTTTGTTCTACAGTCACTTTGTCATCTACAGGCGACAGGGGACAGCTCCTCAAAATGCATTCTTTAGAGAAGGGCCACTGAGCGGATGATAGCATTTTTTGTGGTTTGTTTTCAAAATTGTTTAAATATTCTCTTGCGAGTCGCATCAAAACTAAAGTTATTTGGAATTTGGATGAATACAATCAATAAACTGCTCAAAATATGTGAGCAGTAGGCACATTTGAATGCACATTTGTCAATGCAGGAACTAGAAGGTAGCATTGCTGATTTCGCCAACATTATATCAAAATAAAAGCTGTTTTTAAGAGGATGGTTGGCATTACTTAAAGCGTATGTCCAAGAAAGAAAACAGCAGGTGGTTGCACCATTTTCTCGTTTGTGAGTCCTGAAAGGCGTTTAACTTGTTGTGTTGCTCATTTGCCATGGTTAAATTTTGTTTACATACAGCCAAGGTCAAAGTAATGGCACTTAAGATATTCCACAAGGATTTCAAATGTTTTATACTATATTTGTATAGTATTTAGATAGATAATAGATAGATATAGATAACCCTCATGATGCAATTCTACTGACGTTAGATATTTAATTATAAATTTTGTTTGTTAACTGATATTTTTTGACCACCGCTGTATTTTTATGTATGTATGTGAAAGAACTTGCAAGCAGTGCCCTAAAACTGTGGCTACTTTTGTGTGCTGTTTTTGGGTAAACTATAAATTTAAATAAACACATACCATATATTTTCATGGCGATCATATTTTTGTGCACCACCAGAAACTGGGAACATTTTGTGCAGTTTGTTGCCACTACGAATCTACACCAGCCCCCTTTCCCGCCCCTTTAATGTCGCTCGCATATTACATATTGTACATATAATCGTTTTCTGCATTCTGTGACCCAAATATTTCCACTCTGCATATGGCTATTGTTGCTTACTCAGGGCACAGTACTCGTGGAGCACAACGGTCTGTATGGTCTGAAGACTGGAAACAGACGAGAAAGAACAACACTTGGTGAGCAAAGTTGATGGATAAATATATGGAGATTTATCGGATTTGTAAGATATATAAATCAAGAGTCGTTAAAAGTAGAATCCTGTTCATGTTTGTGCATAATTAACATGAAAATGTTTGGAGTAGAATTCCGAAATGCACAATATTTGAAGTCATGTTAACCCAATTATGTAGCTTCCTACTCGTGTATTCATAAATCTAAATATTCCAGCTAAGCGATAATCAATTTGTCTGCTCAAAGTCGGTTGAGCATAAATTTCACTGCTCTGCTGCTCTGTCTGTACAAATTATGCCTTGGCATAAGCAAACAGAGCTTCTTCCCCCTCGCTCGGAGCACATCTTACGAGTGTGTGGAAGGTGCACAGAACTCTGGTAGCATTTTGCGGCGAGTGTACAAAGCAATTGCCATAATTGACACAGGGCCGAGGTACGTACCAAAAGAGGAGGGAGGCCATGGGAGGCAGGACGTTGGGCGTAGCTTGGTTTAGTTGCACTTTGGCTGAAATGCGGCAAACTTAAACTGTTACTGAAAAGGCATTTAGCATTTTGCGGTCATATTCGTTGCAATGCACCACAAGAGCTGCAGCCGGCACTGCAAAAACCGTTCTAGGACAGGGCCAACATGGCACTCTCGTTGCAGGAGCAGGAGCAGGAGCTGGAGCTGGAGCCGCAATAAACAATATAGTAGTGTGGCGGTGTGAAAGTGTAGCCCCTGGCAGATCGAGCCAAAAAGTCAGAGGCAGAGTCAGAGTCAGCGTCAGAGCCAGAACCAGAGCCAGAGTCACACACAATCTCACATGGTGGAAGATTAGCAGCGTATAAATAATGGCTGGACGCTAGGGAGAGAAACTGCAACTGAAAACTGGAACGGGAACTCGAATAGGGACAGGGCTACGAGAACGGGAACGGGAACGCGTGCAGCAAGCGAGTGTGGTAAATATTTGCGGCTGTGGGAGCTATAAATATTTTTGGACTACCGGTACAAGTAACAGCTTCGGGGCTACATACATACATTGTATTCTAGTGAGTGTAAGCAGGGAGAGGAATGCATCCTACCCCCCTTAAGCTGCCAGTATCAATAGCCGAGTGTCTCGGGTGTGCGCATACTTTTTGCGCGTAGCAGGGAATTGGATTGGGCATCTTCCAAGTATTTTATGTAGTTTTATCCGTGTAACCCATTCAAATGGAGAGCTCAGGCAGTGCATGGGTCGGGGCTTGGGCTTGGGTTTGGGTTTGGATTTCATCAAAGGTCAAAAGATCGAATTTAAAATTGTTTAAAGCACAAACTGAACCAGATGAATCGAAGGCAGAGCGACAGAATTTGTTGAATTGATTTACATTGCTGATTGGAGTCGGTTGCGTTGTCAGGTGTCAGGTGGAGGTGCAGGTACAGTGGCAAATGACATTCATTAGATGCCATTCATTCATTCGTCAATGCTGTGTTACTGCTGTCCTACCCCCCACACCCCCTTTGCCGCAACATTTTTGTCATCCTAGGAATTGTCTTGAATCTGCAACACCTGCTGTCAACAGACAGCCGCCGCCGGCCCCCCACCCACGCCCACACCCACACCCACACCCACAAGCAAGCCAAAAGAGAAAGAGCAAAAGGTTGGAACCGTAGCGAAGCGAAGCTCTTCCGCCTGCTGAAAAATGGTAATTTGTATACATACTCGTATATTTGTTTATATATTTGCATAAAATTGTTACAAATCGCCACAAAATGCGGCCAAGCCGAGAGGGTCGGCTCGAGTCGGGTCGGGTCGACATCGTTTTGAAAAGTGTGCCGTGAACGTGTCTTGGGTTTGTGAAAGGCGTTGATTTCCACAGAGAGTGAGGCAGAGAAAATATGAAGAATGGCCAAGGAATGTAGGTGAAAATTGCCAGCAATCTCGTTACGTACTCGCACAATGGGCCGGCTGCCCACATGGAGATACGAGTACGAGTACGAGCACGAGTACGAGTTCTCTTATGCAATGCCATGAAGGTCAACAATCAATTGCAGCAAAGAGTGGAGCGCTGAGGACTTTGCCTCCGAGTTCGAGTATGCAGCAGAGAGGCGAAGAAGAAGACCGGGGCCGAGGCCCACAAACAAAAGGAGGCAGCAGCATAACTGGCAACTGATGACAGGAGCTACAGCTACGAAGCAGGAGGAGGCGGTGGCGGCCAGGCGGCTGAAGTGCTGCCAAGTCCAGGGTCAGGACTCACGACTCAGGACAGGACAGGAAAGGACAGGACACAGAGTGAGCCAGGGACCCAGGACTCAGGACTTGGGCCGTGTGTCTTTTCACTGCCTTGCACTGCACTTGACTGAAATGAATTGCCGAGAGAGAAGTGGCACCCCCTCCTATTGCACCCCCCTCTGCCATTTGCAAGGGTATGGCCTGTTAACGATTACGTGATGAATTTGCATTGCAATAACAGGCCTCTCCCGCCAGTCCACCTACACCGCCACCTCCACCTCAACCGCTCCTTTCTTTTCTCTCGGTCTTTCCCCAGTAGAAACAATATGCGAGAGCCACTACCACCCCCCCAGCCAGGTCTTGTGCCAATCGGGGAATGAAACTTGGAAGCCGTCAACGTCAGTGTTCCTCCATCCGTCCATCCGTCCAGCCGTCCATCCTTGCTGGCTGCGTTCAAAGTAATTTGACGCCAATTTTATGGCCAAGTCTAGGCAGGCAGCAGGCAGCAGGACGCAGGACGCAAAACCTCCCTTCCTTTTCTTTTACTATTTTGCGTTTTATTTATTTATGCCATTTGCACTCCCGAGCACTGTAATGGAATGAGTTAACGTTGGCGTTGGCGTTGGCTCTTGGCGGTGTGAAAAATGATTTTATAATACGAAGTACGACTACGAGCGCGAGTATCAACCAGAAGAGAGTGTCGAGGGTGGAGGAGACCCATAAACGGGCTTGTTTGCAATCAAACTGCCAGCAATTACAACTGAGCAAATTGCATATAAAAATAAAAAATGGTAAGGAGAACACATAGCTCCAGGAGCAGTGTGGAGGACTTGTTGTGCGTGGCGGCATACCAGAGGCATGTGGGCCAGTAAAAACGTCTAATTGGATGGCAAGAAAAGGTGCTAAAGCGCAAATTGAATGATGTGTAACTACGAGTGGTAGTAGCACCCAACCACTGCCCCGCTGCAGTGGCCTTTGCAACATGCAATCACAATAAAGATGTTGGCTGGCTTCAAATGAAATATGACTGCTAGATATGGCTTTTCAATTTACTTGTTAGTTACCCATCCACATCCAATCTAGAATACTCGTTCCAGGCTACCCCCCACACACACACACACACACACACAGACACACACGCACATGATGTATGACAATATTCTCGGTGGGATTTCATTCGGTAATGCCGTGGCACTGCCTGCGAAGGCAAATAAATCACAGTTAATGCAATTAAAACTAAGCGTTTGTCAATGCAAAAGCAACTCCTCCCGTGCCCATCCCCATACCATAGCCCCCACTCTGCTGCGAGTATAAACCACTTTACGGACTGAAGAGCACTTGAATTATTTACGGCAACTTCAGAGAGAGAGACCGGGAGAGAGAGAGCGCTGGGCCATGGGTTCGTTCTGGGTATAGGTCCTGCATACAGCACGTCGAATTGCTGCACCTGCTGCTGTCGACTGTTTTGCATTTCCATTTCCACTCGTTGTCGCATTAGCAATTGTTGTTCCATCCAGTTGTTCCCAGAGCCAGAGCCAGTGGCAGTGGCAGACCCCGGCCCTCCTCCAGCTTTGCCGATGCTCTGCGACTAGTTATTCTAATTGCTGCGCATTTGGTAATCTAAAACGTTGGCTACTAAATCACAAAAAGTGTCAATTGCACTTCAGCTGCCATGCACAGCGATTCCAGACACTCACACAGACTGTGATTCCCCATCCCCATTCTGGGGCGTCTCCCTCTCCCTGTACCGTGGCTCTCTCCTGGCCCGTGTCTCATTTGCTGCAAATTGATGTCAATAAGCGATAATTGAATTAGCGCTGCATCGGTACAGTGTACACTGTGCTACATTGCATTGGCGATTTTTTTTTTCTGCTGTTTTTTCTGTTGTAAGTATTTGTCACAATCAGCCAAACCCAGAGCCAAGCCAAGCCAAGCCAAGCCGCCATTCGATGGAATCCCACACCGAAACCCCAACCCACCACCCCGCACTCTGTCCCTACATCTTGCAGGTGCGGTAGTTTATCGCCATTTATCCTTTTTTGCACTGCTCGCAAATGGATTTTGCAATTGTCAATGTTTTGTTTTCCCTTCCCTAGCCTCGCTTTTCTTCGAATCGCTTTGTTTTGCTCCGCTCTGTTCCGTTAATTGTTTGGCCGCCTTTGGATTGTTATTTGCTTCGTTTAACGCCCAGATGGTTGGGCTCTCGCGGCGCCGGTGCCCTCGTTGGCTCCGTTGACATGATTACCATTAATTGAACACTGATTTCTTTTAGCAGTTCGACAGGATGTCACTTGCCCTGCTACACTGAATGCAGACTTCTGGCCCCTGGCCCCTGCTCACCCTTCTTCTCTGGCAGATTTCGTGTTAACTTCGTCATCAGATTTGTGTTCACTTACTAATTGGGATCACTTAAGGCATTTAAGGGTCCACAGCCCTACACAATGAGTCTAAAATAAATGCCAGAATGTAGTTGAAAATAGTGCAGCGCCAATATTGTTGCATTGTTCAAAATTGATTGCAGTTTTTCCACATTTGACTGCACTCTTGCAACGCATCAACGTATCAAATCAATTCACCTGCTATACGGATTACCGATGCGATTCCATCATCCATACTGCACCCTTGTGTAGACATTTTATCAGCTACAGAGGCATAAAGGTCGAGCTTGGGCTCGGGCTGGGGCTCGGGCTCGGGCTCAGGGTCGGGCCTCCTCCCTTGAATGGCTAAACAAACTGTCTAACCGTACGAGTGGCAGAGGCATTCATTGAGTGAATCGGGCAGTCTACAGTCTACAGTCCACAGTCCTGCCACTGTTTGTACCCATTCGCATGTGCATGGAGTGGAGGGAGTGTTCGAGTATCGTGATGGCTGCCTGCCGCCGCATCTATCCATCCATCCATCCATCCATCGACTGCCAAGTCAGCGGCTATGGCTATCCGTGCACCTGAGTGGCAAACGAACGAATCCTTTGGCCCGCCATTCCGTACATACGAGCATTCCTTCGCCTTTGAGCGGATGCGCAAACAAATCTGACGTGCCACCAGCTAGCAAGCAGGCCAGCAAGCAAGCGTGGGGCCATGTAGTCATGGAGTCATGGAATTACGTGGAAGGCAACAAAAGGCGGAACCAAATTGGGCGCCTCTGCCCTGCAATACATTCGTGCGGTTTTCCAAACTGACAGATTTTTATATATTCGCCTGTCTTTCGGGGGCGATGGATGCCATTTGTTTTCTCGTTGCTGCAACGGCAACAGCAACAGCAACAGCAACTGTCGAGAATTTTGGCCTGAACGAACGAATCAGTCTCTGAAGAAAAGATAGAACTACATTCAGCAGCAGCAGCTCTGATTGAGCAATATGAAATGTGAGAGGGGGTGGGGTGGGGCTGCATTGGGGACCTGCAGTTGAAGAGATACATCAGCCATGAATTTTGCATTGTAATTGGCATTCCCTTGCACAATCGACGATGCCAGATACAAGATGGAAGGGTATTTTAAAGTGGATGTTTATCCCTTTAGAGCCGCTTTCCATCTGGCACTTTGTGTCGATTTTGCCTTGTTTACGTCTGCGGCTAAAAAATACTACTAATATATTTTCCTATTTCCCCTTTTTTTTTTGGGATATTTTCCTGGACTGCTCGGCATTTTTCGTTAGATAAATGAACTTCAGTCGACCGGCAAATGAGAACAGCCCCACTTGCAGCCCTTTCTGGCTGCCCCATTGGAAATGCATCAAATGTCAAGTGCAGCAATCAAACGAAAAGGAAAAAGCCAAAAGAGAATAAAGCCAGGAATTAAGACAAGGACCAAGGGAGGTATTGGACGAGTACGAAAACGAGTACGAGTACGAGTACGAGTACTGATGCCTGCCTTTGGCTGCCTGTGGCTGTAATTATAATTTGAGTGATGCTCAAGAGAGAGAGAGAGCGAGAGAGAGAGAGAGCGAGAGGAAATCATTAAATTTCTGATTGGCAAATAAGTCATAAGTCGGAAGGATGGGGAACCTCCCCCTACCACGGCCGCTTCTCGATTCTCGACCTTTCGAGAGTTTTACATGTCAGCCTGGTTCACTGACAGCTGCTGGCGAGGGAGCGGGGTAGTGGTAGTGGTAGGGGGAGGGTGCTGGTGCTGGTGCCGGTGGGGGCCTTCACATGTCACTGACAAATGTCTGTTATGTAAGAGATATGCGGCTGATTTATCAGAGCGCGCAGAATTTCTGAGGTGTGGGATCCGATCCAACCTCCTGCGCTTCCTGCTGCTGCTCCTTCATGTGAAATATGAGCCCCGACTCTGAAATTGAATTTTAAAATTATCTGCTCTCCTCCCACCGCCCTGGGTAGCTTTTCTTCCTCTCCTTCTTACAAGTTCAAAACTTGTACCTACATATTTTTCTTTGTTTCGGATTTTGTTTACCCCCCTGTTACTTTTAATCAGATGCAAATGAGCGAATCCGGAAACGTAGTGCGAATTCGAGTAGGTGAACGGCAAAACTTTGAAGTACTCTTCGCCGCCGCTGCTGCTGATGATTGTTGTTTTGTTTTTTGTTCAAAAATGATTGAAAAAATTGAATTTCAGCAATCTGTAACTTGAAAGGAATGGTAGATGATGGGAATATGATGAGAACTCATCTTGGATAAATTCCACAGCACATCAGTGGCCCCCCAATAATAAATAAAATTCTGATTACACATGTCTGACATCCGAAGGAAATTCAATCAAACTCCCAGCACTACAATGAGACAAGCCCCCATCCCCATCCCCATTATCATTATCCATCATCCCCTATCCATTTCGAGCTACATGTATGTATGCAGATTCAATTTTGCACACCTTTAACAAGCCACTGAGGGGGCCCAAAAGAAGCTGAGAGAGTTTCGTGGATGTCTCCACTCGGCAAGTCAATTAGTTTGACAGATTAATGAAAATAAACCTTTCAGCATTCAGAGCAGCGAGCAGGCAAATGAGCCGAAAAGCAAATTCTCCTCTCTGTCCAATTTGAGCAGCAGCTGACGAGGCTGCGTCGTGTGTGGGCGCTAATTGGGCTAATTAAATGATGGTGAGGAAAGCGAAAACTCCCTCTGCGAAAGTTCGCAATGCGACTGCGGCGACTGCGAGAGTGCCAGTGCCCTTTTGAAATCGGTTTAAGCCGAAATCGGTAGATACATACTCGTATATTCAGCAGGTCCAACCAAAAGGACCAAACGTTTTACTCAGGGCGGAGAGCTTAAGAAATTTCATCATCGAAATTGCCAGTTGCACGAAATATTCCGGAAGATGACAAAGTGAAAGTGTGCTCGGGTCCGGAGATGGAGAAAAGGAACAATAAAAGCAGTGCAGCCTCCGGAACCGAGTGGGGCACACAGACCCAGACACGGACAAAGTCGACTCTGAAAATGCCATCATGCTGGCAATGAAATATCTCAAAAATGCCAAAGGAGAAAGGCCACCCAGCCATGTAAAAGCTCTCTCTAGTGCTCCAGTGCTCCTGTGCGTCTACACCCTACACCCCTACACCCAGGCACTTGGCTCCGTCTTTGGACCAGATGACGCTCTTTGCATTGTCTCCTGCCCTGCACAGAGAGATGAAAAATGTATATAGATATTAATGCCAGGCGACTTGCTGCATTTCCAACAAATTATAGAGCGGCGGCAGGCTGGCTGCCTATAAGAAATTACCCTAAGGGTAGCGTCATTTCTTGAGGGCGTGGCAGGGATTTATTGGAACTTCTTCACCCAAAAAGCAAACGACTTGTACTGCCTCAGCTGCAGCTGCAGCGGGCTCCCCCGGATTAAGTATGCTTTAAAAGATGTTTAAATCGGTAAATCTGTATCGGGGATTCATTGATTAACTTTCCCCATTATCGCATATGTATGGGAAATCTAATTAGCGGCAACCACAGGAAGAACATCCATGGAACATCTTTGCCATTCGCGCAACTCACATTTCCTGTTCCTGTCCTGCCCCCCTCCCTGTCGTGTCAGTGTCCGTCTCCGCGTGTGTGTGTGTGCGTGCGTGTGTCTGTGTGTGGATCCTTACCTCTGTCATATCATGTACACATCACATCAATTTGCAAAAATAAATGAAATGGCAGCAGTGAGGAGGAACAGAAGCCACTTAAGCAAGGACTCTGCCACGTCCACGGTTCTAAATGGGCCCCGGAGATGGCGCCGGAGAGTGGAATAGGGGGGAATCAGAGTGGTAGTGGCAGAAGTAGTAGCAGTGTGAGAGAGTGGAGTGTGTTTGCCGGTACAAGCAGGGGACGGGGGAGTGCTACGTGCGCGTTGGATGCGTTTTTGTTTTCGGGCTGTCACTTGCACGGATATGCCGCCTGCCTCACTCCTGCTCGTGCTCCTGCTGCTCCTCCTCCCAAATCAATCTGTGGGGCAACAAATCAGTAAAGTTCCAATGGCAGGGCGGAAGGGGGACACTGCTTCGGTTGATTTTTAAAGAGGCAAATGTTTGCCGCTTAATGATGTTTGTTGCCTGTCGCCAAAGTCCCGCGGAACCCCGAACGCGTGGAAATCGGAATACGTGTGTTTGCCGTGCCGCCCGTCCCGCCCTGTCTTTGCGTCCACATCCACTCTTTTGGTGGCTGGCTCCCCCGTCGATGATGCCGTCGCATGTAAATTTAAATGTATGTAAATCGTATTCTCCTCGCGCCTCACAGACGAAAGGCGCTTTACATCCCACGGAATGACATTTGCATACAAGAAGAATCCTACATATGTCACTCCGCTCTGCCATGCCCCTGCCCTACTCCTTTCCCTTTCTCGAGAGTTGAATGCAACTGTACGTGTGTGTATGTATGGTATGTACGACTTAATCCTTTTTGCACGCATTAAGGGCTTGCCGAAAAATTTGTTCTTGTTTTATACAGTCAAATCCCCGCGTTTCCCTTCCTTTTTTAACATTATACAAATTTTATGCGGCTCGCTAGCTTCCTTTTTGCTCCCCCCTAAAATGGGTATTATGAATTTGTGGAGCTGTATGTGATGCGGAAAAGGGAAGTATTTCTGAATATATATCCCGATGTTTACCAGCAGCAAATACATCTTTATGTCTCTGCTAAAAGATTCTTTTTGGTTCGGAAGAGAATACAATGTGTATCGGCTAGGGTATCTCCGTTTTCGGTCTCCTCTATCCTTATCCTTTAATATCCTTTCGTGCTTGTTTTATTTTATTTTGGAGGCATGGTAGCCCCCTACCCTGCGGTTGCTATCTTCGCCCGACGCGTCGCTTGACAGTCAGACATCAAAATCAGCTTAGGGAATTTCGCTTAATAGAAATTTACAATATTGTTCTGCACTCCCCCGCGTCGAACCCTTGGCCAACGTATCTGCTGCTGCTGCTGCTGCTGCTGCCGCTTTTGTTGGTCTGAATTTAATTACGGCCTCTGATCCGTCGGCGGCTTAAAGCGTGTAATTAGTGCGACATATAATTGAAAAGGACTCAAATGATACGGTTTGGCCGGACGGTCGGCTGTAGGATGGTTGTCCAGCCAGCCCCCCAGATGTTCGTGTCCAGCCCACTGTCAAATATGCCAGCTTTACCTAGGAAATGACAATCTGAATTGCTGCCCTGCTTTAAATAGCGAAAATGTCACCAATAAAATTTAAATTTTAATGCTACAAAAATATATAAATAAATAAATAACAAGAATTTTTTGTATAAATTCGATACTGACTCTCTCTTAAGAACTTCAGTTACATGAGAACAACATTTGGGGGCGTATTCTGTATTCCACCTGAACTCCACCCACTGCCTTGTCATTGTCTTGCATTTTGCAGTGCCGCGGGGCAATTTGGATTCCTCTTTGGGTCGAAACTTTCCTTTCTGCTTGTCAACGGAAGAGGTTCAGCAAAAAACGGTGAAACCAAAGGCGAGGCATAGAAAGGACGGAGAGAAACAAAACGGAAGGAGAGGCAAAGACAAAATGAAACTTCTGAAGCCTGGCGGTACGTTTTGCACATCAAACGGCGACAGGGACTTGGATGACATGTTGTCAGCCATTTGGGCTACCAATTTGCGAGTGGCCCGAGGCCACTACGCCGAGACTTGAGTCCACCCGCTCGGCCTCGGTCGGCCACTGACCAGCACGCGGGGCTTGTGGGATACTTGTAGGATGTGGCATGTGAAATGTGGAATGTGGGGGGTATGTGGCATGGTGGTGGTGCACATTGCGTACGGAATGGAACGGCAACTTAATGCGACGGCATGGCTGTTTTTTGTGGCTCTGCTCTGATTTTGTTTGCGTATGCCACAAATCAAAGTTTACAACATTTGCTTCGGCTGTTTGTTGGCTCCTGGCCATAATTCTCATTGTCTGTCTCGTTCTCTCGGTTACCTTATTGTTTGCGTAAAGTTTATAAAAAAATCTTTCACTACATTAAACTGTGTGCCAGCGCTCGCTATCGAGCTCAAGGAGCACCAGCAGCAGCAGCAGCAGAAGCAGCAGCAACAATAACAAAGCAATAACAGGCAACGGCTTTTGATTAACTTTCGTGCTTGCCGCGGAAGCTTTCGCTCATTTCCGGTTGCCCCATACCCATATCCATCCCCATTCCCCATTCTCCAGCAAATATCCCTCGAGTTATGATGCTTAATTATATCAGGACTCGTTGTTGTTGCTGCCCCTGCAGCTCCTGCTGCTCCTTCCTTCTGCTGATGCTCTCGAGGCGCACGTGCGTTTTAAGTTGCCAGGCGGCGCTCTGATTTATGTTTGGAGAAACCCCCCAGCAGGCACGCCCATACATCTCCTCCTCCTCCTACCCGTTGAAGTCCCTGGACTCTGCCGAATCTCTATCGTGGGATCCGCATGCCTTGTATAATGAGCTACTAGTCCTGCTTCTAGGATTTGCCTCTCCACTCTTGCGTTTCTTTTATACTTTTCCAACATAAAACTAGCCCGCGGACTGACTTAGGACATGTTTTTGTAGGGCAGGATGTTGGCCCGCTCTCTTGTTTAGCAGGGATATTGCCTTGAATGGCTGTGGGCTAAACACGGGACAGGAATACGATGGGGGCGAATGTACTTCAAAGCTCATCTTATTGCCAAGGAAACTTGTTGCAAAATGATGAGAAATTCTGAAAAATCTCTACTCTACTCTCCTCGACTCCTGACTCATGATTCGACTAAAGTATTAATAGTACTAAAAATAGCCACACATGTGTATGACATCCGCAGCATAAGCCCCCCCTCCTGACATTTCCTCTGGCCAGCTTTTCTTCAATTTAAATTCGATGGCTCTGGGGCATGGCCATCCATGCTGCATTGTGCTCGGCGCTCTCTTGTTTTCTCTTCTCCTGGTCAATCAACTCACTCTAGAACCCACTCTAAGCCCCCGTAAAGAGGTGGTCTGAAGGGGGACTCCAGCGTGGCTGCTGGCGGTTGACATGATGACGTGTGTAATGAGCAAACAAGCACTGGGGAAAAAAGTGCACAAATAAATAATAGAACAAATGGCAACAAGACGAAAACAACGCTGACAATTCCTGGCCCAACATATCCTGCAGCGGAGAGGGGAGACAATAAAGAACATACAAAAAAAATCACTAATGAATCCGGCTAAGGATTCCCCAATGCACGTTGCAGTTGCACGCGCAGTTCAAATGAATGAATGAATGAACGAATGAATGGCGAATTGTTTCCAGTTTCCAGCTGCTGTTGCTGCTGCTATTGCTGCTGCTATTGCTATTGTTGCTGCGAGTTTGCACGAGTGTGTGTCCATTTCTTTACAACTCTTTTGCCCCGGCTCAGTTCATATTATTTCTATTTTTTCCATTTTTTTTTTTTGCATTCCCTGTTCGGTTCGGGTTCTGGTACTGGGTACTGGGTACCGGGGGTTCCGCTCCGCTCCGTTGTTTCCCAGCTCTGCGGATGCACTTCGTCCTGTTTCGTTCTGCAGCCGGAAAAATAACTTCGCAGCAGCAGAAATTTCCCTGTCGTCGTTGTCGGGAGTTGTTTATTTAATTAAAAATGAAAACAATGTATTCCGCTCACCCCATTTCCCCATCACTGTGCCCTGCCCTGCCCATACCACTCCCTCCGTTCGCACCCTTCCGCCCCTGAATATTTTTTTGTTGCTGTTTTTGTTCTTAATAATAATTCTATCATATTCGTTTAACATTTAAATATTCTTTCCTCTCATTCTGAAGCTGTTTAAATTTTTGTTTAAATTAGTTTTTTTTTTGTTTTGTTTATCCCCCAACATTATGCAAATTTTTGCTCATTTTGTGCGGTTGGTAAATTATTTTATGCTGCCGCCTGGCCACGCTTTCAAACTAGTACTGGGCCTCTGATTTGGTTGTTCGGGGGCTGCCTCATTTAAATGTTAAAAGGACTCAAGTTTACCCAGAGAAAGAGGTTCGGAAGCGAACACTTCCTCACGGCATTCGGAAGTTGTGGAAATTACAGAGCCTGAGCCCTTTTGTGACTTAATTTCTGAATGAGTAATGTCGTACTTGAGAGTCCCGACTAATTGCGGGCAAGGGATGGGTGCACGAAACAACCCATTGGATTGGCCACACTTTTGAGCATTGATGGATTCAGAAAAGTATTATAGGGCCGGTTCCATTAGGCCAATCGCCCTGAGTGATTCTGCTTTATAGAAGGTGAATTGATGACCACTTCTCACTGTCTCTCTTTCACTTATGTGCCAACTCTCTTTGATTAGCCTCAGCTCAAATATGTACCAAATGCTCTGGTCTTTGCATGAATTATGATTTTCCATTCCTTGTTGCAACATCCTTGAGTGCTGCAGCACTCGAAAAACCTAAATCAAATGTGGCCAAGCCTTTGGCTCTAAACTTGTTAAGACTTACCCGTACCCATATACATACGTATGTACATTGTACATACATATACTTAGACACGTGCAAATAGAGGACGGTAGAAGGGGATAAAAGGGAAATGAAATGTCGGAAATAGAGCTTTTTGGTAGAATTTCTTCGTACACTTCATAATCCGGGGGCTCGTTCGTTCGTTCGTTCGTTCTGGGGAAACAAAACGCATCTGGCAGCTTGAAAATGAAATGCTTTCAAACGAAACGAATATCACATTAGAAACGCAGGCCGTAGTGGAAGTATAAACGCAGATGAAGACGAACGCTACAAGGGAAAATGGAGCGCCAGCGGGTGGAAAGCTCTATGGAGAGCTCATGGAAAATGTAAATAAAATTCCATGGCGAAACATTTTGCAATTACAGAGCACAACTCTCGTCTCGTCTCTGCTCGCCTCGGCCCTGAATCCTCTCTCTCCAGTCCACTGCGAGTGCTGGTCATTAAATATTAAGCGAGCGGTAAAGGAAGAGGTTGCTCCCGTTGGGCCCTAGGGGGCCTGCCTGCCTGCCTGGGGGGTTTGTTTGCTCAGGCGAGAGCGAAAGTTCCTTTGGCGAAGAATGGTGGTCGGTCTCCGTCTCCGTCTCAGGGCCAGACGGTCGGGAACTGCCGTAATTCCCATTCCCATTTAGCGACTCTCGATTTGTGAAAATGTCGCGACATTTGTGCTCCACTCTTCACTCTTCGCTTTCGTTTCCTTCCGCTTTCGTTGCCATCCCTGTCTGGCGGCCGCCCTTTGGCACATCGTTGCAGCAAATTACAGGAATTAAAGCTAACGAAGCGCGAACATTGCCAACACAACACAACCCGACAAGATGTGCTCCTCTACTGCCATAGCTATATAGGAACTAAAGCCCAAGCAAATCGGGGACAAGGTGTTGGGCCCACTGTGTGATGCGTGGGTAAAATAAAATCGTTTTCGTTTCCCTTTTTCCCCATTGCGTTTCACGCCGTTTTTCCGTAACGGTTTCCTCCGCGCCATTTCTTGTCGCGTGCCGTGGAAAGGATTAAAAGTAAAATTCCCATTTTGCGGCAATTGAATTAGTGCTAAAGAGAACCAAACCAAGCCAAACCATCTCCCAGCGATTCAGGCTGTGAGTGGAGTTGTGGAGTTGGGAGGGAACTGCTTGGATTCCCTGTGTTCAGCCTGTGTAAGCAGGATGCGACATTCAATGCCAATGGCTGTTCTCTGGGGATGAACCAAAATAAATGCAAGCCAAGTAAAACATAAATAATACAACAAGCAGTCGCGCACTCAATTACCAGCGAAGGGTCCGCCGCAGGGTGGACACATCCGATGTGGTCCACAGGTAGAAGGTCAATTCCACCTGCCCACCTGCCACTCCACTATCGAGTGGAGGCGTGTGCTGTGTCAGCGGTGTGGCAGCAACAGCAGCAACCCCGTGCCTCATTAATACACCTTCGATATACTTCTATGTATGTATGTATGTATGTATGTATGTTGTGTGAGTGTGGCGGCAGAACGTGCGTAGGGCAAGGGATGGGGGAAGGACGCACAGGTGTCAGACAGTTCCCGCCACCCTGTAATACAAGACGCTATCGGCCCTTTGTTTTGCTATGCTCATTCTTTGAATCTCTCCCCAGCAATTGGCCCTCTCTCTCTCTCTCTCTCAGTCATCTCTCAGCGCCGCTGTCTTGTCTCTTTGTGGAGACTTTTTGTGGCACTGTAGAGTATGTTGTGAGGGGGGGGGCTCGTAGTCTCGTATTTGTGCCTTTGAGGCAGTGCCTCGTTTGCTTTGGCCATTCGCCAGTTTTGGTTTTAGCATTTCTCTTGCGTGTGCATGTCCCGTAGCCGTCCGCGTCCCCATCCCAAGCGAATTTCTCGATTTGTGTGTCTTGTCGTTGTCGTTTTGTTGAGCGCCAAAAATAAACACAGCGTAAATCGTCCGAAATTGCTTGGGATACATCTCTCGTGGACTTCTAAATCGTTTGGCATATGGTGAGAAATCAGAACAACCAGCAAAGATATATCCAGCAGCCAGCCAACCTGCGCTGTCTCTGTCTGTTTGTGTGACCCAGAAGTAGTCGCCTCATTTCATGTAAATTTCCAAGGTCAAGATTCGCTCATATGCATCCCCCTACACAGTGGTATTTTTATACTAAATGAGTCTACGATCTATTGGCCAAATCTACTTAACAATAATCATTAATGGATATCTGTATGGCAAACAAAACACAACCGTTCGACCCGTTCCGTAATGTTTAGCAATTAAGTTGCGAGCACTTTTGGCATTTGGAGCAAACCAACAGAGTCCGGAGAGGAGATGCAGCAGCCGCAGATGCCAAAGTCAAATTTTGGTACAAGCAGCTGAAAGCCGCTGAAAAGTCTCCAAGAGACGGCTAACATGTGGCCGACGGTATCGCTGCTGGCCTGGCCCAAAACACTTGACCGAACCGCCGCCACCAGCTGTGGGAAGAAAACGACGACGCCAGCTTCAGCGTCAACGTTTCGCGCGGGAGCCACTTTAAGGGTTGGTTGGTTGGCTGTTCTCTCCGCTTCGCGTAGCAGTGTTGTCTCTGCCACTTGCCACATGCCACTGACGCTAAGGCAGTGGCAGAGGCAGAGCCAGTGGCAGTGGCAGTGGCAGTGGCAGCGCTGTTGGCGCAGCTGCTGCCGTTGGCGTCGGCGTTGGCGTCGGCTGCTACCGTTTTGGCTCTTTGGCTTCTGGCCACCTTCGAGTGTATTTCAGTTTCATTTTGAACGCCGTGCGCTGAGAACGTGGACGTACTGCCGGTTTCGCATCTGTTTCTGTCGGTCTCTTGCCCCTCGGCTCGCCACGAGTCGTAGTAGCCATCGCGTAGAACGCGTGTGAACCAAAAGAAATAATAATAATTTTGTTGAATGGTGGCATTAAACGGAACCAAACCAAAGAGCAACGTGAAAGTAAGGAATACGAAACGAAAGGAGATTAACAACAAATAGAATTAAAATCCTAAAAAATACAGAGGGAGAGTGTTAAATAAACGCAGAATATGCAAAACAAAAGGTTTCAATTATATATACACATATATATATACAAATAAATGTATATATGATTAAAAATAAAATTTCCAAGGGAAGGGAAACTATAATTTCCATCAAAGACTTTCTCTGACGACAAATGTGCACCAAATTAGCATCAGAATTTGGCCTTGAAAACTTGGCTTCCGGTCAAAATTTAAAAAAGGCAATCTAAAAAGAGAATATCCCTCGAATAAGCTCGTAACTTTTACAAGAAAATGTTTTTGATTTCTAATTATAATAACATAAATATGCAGAGCAGTTTTAAAACATAATTTCATGTGTCATGTGGCAGCAGCAACAAGTAAATCACCGATAAAAATATATGCACATATATTTAAATCTGAAAATGTTGTCATAGGAACAACATTGAGAAATATTCTTTTCGAAAATGAGCGAATCTTTTAAATATGTGTGCTAAAAGCGAAACCGAAAATCTCTCTATACACCCTCTATATGTATGTGCATACATATGTATGTATGGATATGGATTCGTGGCGTATGCGACGATCTGTGCGAGATGTGCCGGCTAAACAGAAGTCGCGGGTCTACCAGTCAGAAATTATATCATAGCCGAATCCACTTTTAAAAATAGCGCGCAATGATTTTTTCTTATTTCTCGTATAATTCAAGCAAAAATATGTGTCATGCCTGGTAAAATAAAAAACATTTGTACACATATATTCAATCGTAAAATCGGGGTTACATGTGTGTATAGCCGCAGATACAAATAATCCCGAACCAAAAGATGAGTAAATATAATTGCACATGGAATGAGGCTATATCTTTCTTTTGGAGACGCCTTTGCTCGTAGCACCTTCCACATAGATTTCCCCTTCCTACAACATAAACACATACATAAATTGTGTAAAACATTGGTCAATGTGGATATTCTGGTTACGCGTAGCGTCATCTGCAGTGCCATCAGCACCTGCAACCCCCTCCCTGCGGTAAATAAAACACACAACCAACGACAAAAAACAGAGGTCGGAATCAAACGGAATAACTTTTCGTTATTGTTCCATCCAAAAACCCCATTCCGGGAATTCAGCCAGGAGGTCTGCCTGCTGCCAGTTCCTCCCTTCTTTCGGCCAGGAAAGACAACGAAAAAACGTTTGAGGGACGGGAACAGGTTGTGCACATTTTAATTCACGGTTCGATGACCACAACGGAAATTTCTTTAATGACCACATGCGACGACGCGGACAATGACGGTCTGCTCCGAATGGAGGCCAGGCCAGGCTGGGCCAGGCCAGGCCGGAGACAAGTGCACGTGGGTGCAGATTTGGATGGGTGATCGGGGGTAACCCGAACCCGATGCCTGCAACAGGAACCGGCCTAAATAAATTGAACCGGAGGTCCGACGAGGTCTACTCGCATCTTCTTCTCACCCCTGCGAATGTTGCATTTCATGCAGGTTTAACTGACTGTAGTCAGAGTGTTCTGATTCCGTATTGAATCCAATATTTGGGAGTGTTATGCAGAGTGTTTACTTTTCGTAGCGTATCATATTATTATACCTAATTATATCGAAATTTAATTCCCGTAATGATTAGGAATATCAATATTTAAAACAAAGAACAACAAAGTATATTGAGGCCCAAAGTAATTACCATTTAAAAACATTAACACAAATAATCGTGAACCCATTGACGTAGATTCAATTAACGGAGAGGCCCGTTAAAAATGAATTGTTTTATGTATATTTTTCTGACATTTTAAGCCTTTAGCAGTACACCAAAAACAGCAAAAGCAAAAACAAAAAATAGAAAATGGAATAATAAATAATGTAATTTATGCAGCATAAAATATTATAAATCCCAAATTATAAATCATACGCAAAATATGCAATTGGAACTGCAATCAGAATCAGAGCTTTCAGTTTTATGGATTTATGCAAATGAGAATTGTTCAAAGTCTCATTGTGTAAGTAAATTAAATTGGAAAATGAAACCATAAATACATAAATACATATGTATGTACATGCCATTGCCAGTTTGTCCCTCAATTGAATCAATCATTGCATATTGCGTAAGACTACTTAAAACGTACGAAATGAGACTGTATTATCCACAGACTAGAACAAGTATCATGGGGAAAGACGCTTCATTTGTTACAATTATAGGGGGATGCAGAGGGGACCTTCCACCTACTCGAAAACTCAACTCAACTCGACTCCCACTTCCTGTTTTTTTCTTGTTACTTCGCTTCGGGGGAGTTTACTTTCGATGGAGATAGAATTTCTGCCAGTCAGAGACTCTGAGTAAATTGTAGCATACTTTCAGGTGTGCCAGCCACGTCGTTTAGTTCATTTCATTTGTGCAATCAATCAAGCGGATGAGAAGGCCAAAGAGCAAGTCCTTCTTACGGTCTTGTTTAAAGTGAAGGGATGACTGAGCTCCATCTCCCTACTCCCGTCCCCATCCCCATCTCCAAAGAGAATATCTGTATATTTTCCCATTTGATCTCTCTCTTTCACTCCTTCTCGTTTTAGGCGGGGGCTCTGGGCTCTGGCTCCCACGCGCTCAGCATAGTTTCTTTCTAATTTTCTACGCAACCCAAAGTTGTTTTTTCTCTCCTCTTTTGGAATCAGAAATCAACAGCAAAGAACAACAAAAGCTCAAAGGTTTTTTGCCTCCTCCACTTCGCCACCTGTCGTGACCAAGCCAAAACAGAATACAATTGCTACAACGAAAACGAAAGAGTCGCTAGAGCTACGGCTACGGCTACGCCTTTTGGCGCGATTTTCCCAAGGTCTGGGGGTCTGCCTGCCACCGAGAGAGAGAGTGTGAGAGAGGAGAGGGTGAGAATTACCATTAAAAGCGCGCAACTCAATTTCTCGGATCTTTTCCCCCAGATCTTACACACACACACACACACACACAGTTGATTTTGACCTCTGTTTCCCCTTTGATACTTGGGAATCTTCTTCTGATTCCCAAAGTTGTAATTGAGTTTCTCGATTCTCGCCCCTTGATTCTTTTACTACGAGCTGTGTAAATGGGAAATGAAAATCGTATCTTTTACTTTGACTACCAAATTGCATCGTTCGGCAGAGGATTCGGTAGGCTTTAGTAATTCGAATTGGCGTATTTATGTACCAGTAACGAGGACATAACATAAAAACAAACATATACAAATATGTACGAGTATGTACATGCGATAACGATAAACAAGCAAATAAAAAAGCAATTAATGCGCTTGTCGCAATCAAAGTGTGCTTGCTGCCCGTTTGTAGCCAGCCAGCCAGCCAGCCACAAGTGTATCTATCTGAATCCCATAGATGCGAGAGGCAGTCGGCTAAACAAAAAATAAAATAATATATCCAGCGAACATCAAACATTTACCCAGCGGACAAAATCGTAATAACATTGGAGTAAACCGAATAAAAATATTAATGGGATCCGCTCCATTCGCCATCCGCCATCCGCAATCCCCATTCACGCGGACGACTCTTCTCACACCCCACCAAATGGGTGACACCACCACACAGACACACATTTGTAGGCCTCTCGACCACATAAATATTTGCGGGACGCATTACGGTTAAAGCCATGAACATGTTTACCCACTGTCCGTTGTCCGCTGTCTGTTGTCCCCACGGTCCTTTCGATATGTTTGTTTCGGTTTCTATTTTGCATGTCATAAATTGCTGCACAAACAAAGGCAACGGAGACCGAAAGGCCACCGCCAGCACCACCACACAGCAACAAAGAAAACCGCATTAAACGATATTTTTCATTTGGGGTTTGGGCGGGCGTCCGGGTGTCCTTGTCCGTGTCTCCATCCATCTCCTGGAGACCCATATGAGCCATGTGTCATAGACTTCATAATGATGATGTTGACGGAGGGGAAATAGTTTTTGCTTCAGCCGCTTTTCTTTTCCTTTCCCGCTGCACATGCTACTACACTACTCTGTATGGTATGTATGTACATTCTACATCCTACTGCTCTGGCTATTTATTATTTTCCCAATGTCTGGTCTGGAATTTGTAGTCTGCATCTAGGCGATGCGCAGCGTTGTTTGCCAACTAAACAGTCAGTAGCGGGAGAAAACTGAAAGGATCGAGCACTGGAAGGGGACACTGGGGGGACCACTCGCTAACCGCCTAGCCATGCATCATATTTTCGTTTTTGGCATTGTCTGCAGTCTCTTTTGCTGCTTGCATATCATTTTGCCAGTGCATTGTTCTAGGGCTCTTGTTCGCCCCCAAGGACAATGACTTGCTTTGCCCTTGTTTTCGAAACATGGTTTATGACAGCCACATGGCACAGCGTAAATCAAGTTGCACCAGGAAATTGCCATTAAACTGGGAAACTATACATTTACTTAATCATCATCATCATCAGTCGATATGCCAATATCAGTGTCCTATTCTATGGCATCGAAAGTATTTTCGGAGATTTTCGGAGACACACAAAGCTAAAGAAATATCTGGCAATATTTGCTGGCAACAGTCCTGCTGATCCAGATGGATCCAAGCTGCAGTATTACTTCCGAAGGGTATCCCATTGAACTCTTTGTTTCTTCAATGCTAAGCGAAATTCGATCCAAATCTGAGCTATGTACATATCTCAAAGGAGTAACCACATTTATGAGTCCTGCGGTTCTCTTTTGCTGTTGGCCACTCAAAAGTTGTTGGCTGATGAATTGGCCAAAAACATGCATTCAACTGGGGTACCGTTCCGCGTCATACGACGAGTACAAGTTTAATTTATTATTCTACATTCTAATCAACATTTATGGGTGTGTAAGAGTGGCTGTGTGAAACCCATACACACACACGCGTATGCAAGTGTTAGCCTGTGTATCCTTATCTGGTGTTACCTTTTTTTCGCTGTTTTCTTTTTTTTTGTGTTGGCTCTTGCCACACACGCAAGAGTTGGGTTAAGCACACATTTGAGAATTGCGGCACAATAAAAATACTTTGCAAATTAATTAGTGAAATTGTTTTGGGGCCACGTCGAACTTTGTTCGCTGCAACTTTTGTCGACCGCGCTGCTAATTATCAAGAATTCTCCACCCAGCTCCGCCCCGCCCCGCCCCGCTCCGGACCGCCCCATCAATTGCCTATCCACCGAAAAGTAGCGAAGCGGCAGCGACTCCGTCTCCAACTCCTACAGTGCCCCAATGGGGAGAAATTACATTAAAATCCTAAATAATGAAATTGCCAACGCAATAAAATGATTTTATGATTATGGCCCCAGAGTGTGTGACTTTCTCCGGCTCCCCTACCATCCCCGTGACATGACTCCGTCCGTTGGCAAACTCGTCGATAAAATTCGAAAGCCAAGAAAATGCGTGCGGCATATTTTAGGGCGGCACTTGCCCCCGCATGACCCCCCCTCACACATGTGTGGGAGCCTTTGCATGCGTCTGTCTGTTTGTGTGTACGCGAGCTGTAAATTAATAATATCAACTTTGGCAGCAAATGTCAAAAGGAGCAGGAACATGTCGCCTCGCCTCCTTCCCCACAGTACTGTGACATGTGTGGCACTTTCCGTCCCTCCTACACCACTCCATCCACCCATTCATCCGCCGGAATCCAATGGAATGTGCGTGACTCTTGATGACTCCTTAGTGTTTACGGCCTGCCGAATCAAACTTCAATGAATGACATTTGGGTACATGGAGAAGCTTTCTCAGACACAAAATGTGAATGTGTGTGTGTGTGTGTGTGTCTGTGTGTGTTTGTCGAGCGAAGAGAGAAGAGAGCAGCGTCCAGTGTAATGCATAAAACATCGCCAAGTCTATGGTGAAATCAATTGCCCAACGGATTTCATGGATCCATTCTGTATTCAGAAGTTATAATTTAATATATTTTGAGCTGAAGTTAGCAAGTCTGCGCCGATATTTCCTCCCCCAAAAAAGCCATGTTTTTGTTTTCAAATGCTCACGAAGGGTGGCCAAACAGGGTGCAAAACCCTTGTCAAGTGCGCTTTTCGGTCATTGTTTTATGGGACAAATTGGAAATTAACCACCATCAAGCCAGAACACAGATGCGGATGGGGAAACGGGAAATGTCGTACATTTATTACATTTTCAATTTCTTATTAGCAGATTTTTCTGTGGAAAAGAATGGGGCCTGACAATCGGTTTGTGGGTGGCAGCCACCACCATACAATATTTGAATAAATTGAGTTCTGTCATCAATGTCCGACCAAAACCGCAAGACCACAACACATTTTCCCGCACCTCATACACACAGCCGAACAAGGAGTAGCTTCCCCACAAGACAAGCCAGCAATCAGCAGCTCTTATCAGAGAAGGAAAACACAGAGAAAAAACGGGGGGAAAATGAAAAGAATAATCATATAAAAACTCAACAACATGCAACCACTATGGGTATAAAGTCGGCAGACCGAGTAGATTGACTGGAAGCGAACGCTTGCCTGTCGGGCAACGGCGACGGCAACGGCAGCGCCAGCCCCCAATCCCCAAAAAGCCACTCCACTGGGATCGTCCTTGCCCCTTTGGCCAACAGACACCACCAGCGACCACCGGCCACCACCAGCAGTGGCAGTGGCACCAACTGTAGCCGCGGCTGGAGAGGGGTGAAAAAAAGTGTTGTGTAAAGTGTTGCACATCAGGCCACAATGGCGCTAAGCCAATAAATTAAATCAAACAAGCGCGATAACCATTTCACTTTTGCCATGTCTATCCGCTCTCTCTCTTTCTCTCTATGGTCTCTGGTCTCTCGTCTCTCGTTGAGACCACCAGACACTCACTCGTGTTCCCACACAGAGCAGAGCCAACTTTGTTGTGGGATTCGCACACGCAGTTCCCCAAAACGAGCGCAAAAAATAACCAAAAACCGACAAGAACTGAAAAGTTCCAATAGCGTAAACAATATAAAAACTGAAATGCATGAGCTTTTCGCCAGAATAAAACAAAAATAGATATAAATGCATTTAAAATAAAAGAGAGAATACAAAATAGAATGGAGGAAAATAAGACAAGATACTCGTACTACAGTGAGTAAAAAAGCTGGGTGAAAATTGTTTAAAAGCTTTTGTGACATATTCAGCGTATAAATTTTATCCGCAAATTCCATTTCCCATATCCCATTTGTTTCCTGCGTTTTTTATTTTTATTTTTTTTGCTCGTTTTGTAGTTAGTCGCAGTGGGTCCACGCATCGATAAAAAAGATTATTTATTTTTTCCATCACGAGTGTGCAGCGTAACGACGCGTCGCCATTCTGTTTTGGCATCTATGGAAAATTATTAAAAGTTGTTGATTGCTGTTTTGATAATAAGTTTCCATGGTTGTTGGTGGGGGCCGCTTCTGTGGCTCCCGCTGCTGATGACGATGATGTTGTCAGGACATTGCTCCATTAAAGTTCAAACGATTATATCTACTCTTTGCAAATACATACAGACACTCGTATGCTGCATGCTTCAGGGGAAAAGTTGTTGGCCTTTTTCCCATGCAGGAGTGGAGTCTTAAAACAAAACAACAAAAAAAAAGAGGAAACAAAAGCTCACTGAGGTCACGCTAAAAGCTCAACAAATTTGTAGCCACTCTCCTCGTGACGTTAGAACAAAAAAAAAAGAAACAAAAAAACATGAAACTACTTAGCGTCGTTGATGAATTGTGACATTTTTATGGGTTTGTCTTTGCACGGCAGCCCACAGAGAGGAAGAGAAGTGGCAGAGGAAGAGGCAGAGGCGTCCGTCCATCCAATCTTGGTTTAGCCTCCGTTTTCCACACTACACAGTGAAAAGTGTGGCCAGTCATGATATATTTTCACTCGCCTCTCACTCCTACACTTTAATTGTGAAAGGTCCGAACCGCTTTCGTCCCTCTGAATGATGAAAACGACCCGACCCGACCCGCATATGATGCCACCTGGAAATTATTTAATGCGGCTCTCACGTGTCGACAAGTCGTTGAAAGCCTCCTCCATACGCATAATTCGCAGAATATTTATTGTTTCAGGTTAAAGTTGTGTATTCGCGATTCATTAATTAAAAGCTGAAAGCTTGCAAAAAATTGCTAAACACTGCAGCAAGTCCGGGAAGAGGATTTCCTTTTCTCTCTCGTTTGATTTCCCAAGACATTGGATGCCACTCTAATGAGTCGTTTACGGGAGAAAGCTGTCTAGGAGAAAGACTTCCCACACAAATATCTTAACTGCCTTTAATTGGTTTTGTGAACCAACCAAATTCCCTTTGAAGTAATAACCCGGAATCGCATTCAAGTGCTGGGAACAACGTGGAGAAATCTACGAGTACATTAGTCGAATATATTTACGTACGAACTTCGTCTCTTACCACATCCGAATCGATAAAAAGAGGACGACGAAAAGTTATGGTCGGGTATGGTGGATATTCTTTCCGACTCTCTGGCTTAATGCTAGAGAGGAAATGTGAAAGCAAGAGACTCGGCAAATATAAACAGAAAAGCCCATTAAACGATATCTCATCAAGAAAATCGCATTAACTATGTTTCTGCCTAATTTCCCACAATTGTCGGGCGGTGTACAAGACTCTAGATGTTTGAGAGGAGAGGCGTAAGAGTAAGCGTTTGTTCCTTAGATCATTTTGCTATATGCATACAAAGGCATACGCCGACAATAATCGCATATCTCATGTGTGAGCAAAAAGTCGAGTCGCCAGGGCCAAGAAACGAAAAGAAACAGGAATAATTTTTTATGTGTTGTTTTCCCCGTTGGTTTTTTGTCTCTCTCACAGTTGAATGGCCACAAGGCCCACACGAATTGGCCGCAAAACATGCAGAGATCCAAAAAGAACTGTCGGTAAAAAAAGGTAGCAAAAACGAAAAATGTCTCGTAGATGAGATGAGAATAAAAGAACCAACAAACACACACATCTCTGTGTGTGTGTGTGTCCGAGCATACAGAGAGAGAAAGAGATAAATTACGTGGCAAAAATTAGACACTCGGAAAAGCGTAAAAGGAGGTACGAAATTTACCTAAAGAATGTAAAGTCCAAACTTTATTTCCCTCATAAAAAGCAAAAGGCAGCATCTTCGGCATGCTTAAAGCTATATACTCGTATTTGTTAAGATATATATTGTGCTACCTGATGCCACTTGATTTGGCCATCAAGCTCCCGATTCCGGTGCCTCCCTTTGGCCATATTTTAATTTCGCACGCGCCGTCTGCTTAAGCTGATTAATGGCCTCCCAGCAGAAAAAGCTGCTGTCAATCAAGAATGTCCGCACGGAAACAGATCCTTGAGGTGGCCGTGGCCCCCAAGGGAGGTGCTTATGGGAGGAGGATTCTGTTCATGGGAAATGGACAGATAGTTAGTAAGCTAGACATTGTTGATGCTCCCTCTTGATGGCAGTCCATTCTGACAGCCATTTAAACTGAATGGCTTTAAGATTATTAAGTTGATTTTCAATAGGAAGTTCTATAGTGTTTTATTCCTGCCTTTCCGTACGCAGTTCGGTGTTGTTGTCCCATATTTTCTCGATATTCAATTGAGCAGAGAGCCATAGCTTGGAATATTGAGGTTTTCCCATAAATTCTGTTGATATACTTTTTGGTGTTTGGAAAATGATCCATAAAGTATTGAACATATCCCTGTTCAGCAAAGATCTCGTACGCATACTCATATAATTTTATCCCAGAGCAGGCGCTGTATGTGGGCGAGTAGACAAAATGTGGCATAGTGGCGGGGTGGGGTGCCAAATATTGGTCAAGTATTATATACATATGGCAATATCTGGTCTAGTATATGGGGAAATACATATAAATTTATCTATGCGATGGTATACATAAATATTTTCATGCGGTTTTCAGTGGGGGCCCCCATCTAGTCACGTTTTCATTGGAAACAGAATTTCGGCTTAGTATTTGTTAATACTATTCAGTGTTTGTTGGTCCCGTCCGCCTACTCTATACATATACTAGGGGATTTATTTATTTTTCCCGCTTCGTTCGCTTTTGGCAGAGACAGCAAACGGCAAGCAAACAGTGGGCATATGGCGGCGGGATGGCCTTCGGGGCTGTGCCTGTGCCTGTGCCTCAACGCTGTGCCCCATGCACCCACAAATTGGAATCAATATCGGAGTGGCCTCGAAAATACACAAATCGCCATCGCCATTGCCGTTGCCGTTGCCGTTTCCCTCACATCCCCCCACCAATAGTCAAGAGTCAAGAGTTTGCTGGACAAACACAAACACAAACACAACAAGAAGCGAAAGAAATTACAAAATATTGTGGAGCATACTTTTAGGAAATTGCGCCGGAAAGAACTAATTCAATGTTTGGCCTGATTTTGACCAGCATCGCATCAATATTGTTTGTTGTTGTGTATTTGTGTGTCCGAGCCAAAATCAAATAAGCCAAAATTGAGATTGAGAATCTTTCGTGGAAAGCTGTTGGCTTTCATTGCGTCTAACTTTTCAATACCCAAGGGTAACATTAATTGGCTTTTGCATTGGCTTTTTACACTCAAAATATAGCATAACCAAATATATTAGCTCCGCCTCTGGTACCGCGAAACTGAAAAATTTAATCAGTAATGGATACGTGAGCTTGCTTCAAACGCGAATTGGTTTCAATTACAATACGCGAATGTCTTTAAGGATCGAATGGGACGTGAGAGTGACTTGAACATCAAATAAAACTCGAAACATTCATTTTCAACGTATTAAAATTATTGAAGCTGCCTTTAAACAGAAATAAAATATAGTCCAATGGGAACATTTATTTCCATTTCCATGGGAACTTTAGATGATTTGGCTCTTTGTTTTATATTAATCTTTATATTTTCTTTCTCTGATTTCTTTGCAGACCCAAGTGCTAAATGTTCAATGATTGGAATACGACACCAACAAAATCATAGAAAATAAATAACAAAAAGAAAAGAAAATAAAATACAAGTGAAAAATCAATGTGAAACAAAGGAAATGATATTGTAAAAGCAAACGCAAAAAGAAATCAACTAAATGCCAAAGCGAGCGGCAGCGGCGGCTGAAAATTGAAATACAAAACTGACATCGAAACAGCAAAGGGAGAAACCAGAAATTGTGAAACGAAAGAAGCGACTCGACTCGACCGACACACCCACCCCCACACTCCCCCCTGCACAGATATTGAATGCTCGTGAGTGAGGACAAATCCGTAAGCAGGTGTTTAATACTCTCGGCTAACACAACAACAGCAACAGAACAACACTGGCGCCACAACTGTCTGTAGCACTGGAAACATGTTGCTGAGACGCTTGCCACATAGCGGCGGCATCCCCAAGAAGTCGCCGGGTCGAACACCCACGCGCCCCTCATCACACTCAACGCCACCACTGCATCTGCTGCTGCTACTCTGCCTGGCATTTGTGGGCCATGTCAGTGCACAATTTGGTAAGAACTGATACTGAAAACTATTGCTACAGAAGCCCAACTAAACAACACATATAAATTATGCCTTTCCCCCGCCCCACAAGTTTCTTCTTAATGCATTAATTATGCGTTCGCCATAGCATAGTTTGGTTTTTGCAAAACGCAGCATTATGGACTTTTGTCCACAGTTTCGGCATTTGCCGAAACATGCGAAAACACAGAGTTTTAATTATGCTGCCACATGCAGCAGCAGCAGCAGCAACGGCAGCTGCAGCACCACTTGCACGTGGGAGTGGCAAATATTACGAATGTTTTTTGGTTTGGTTGCGGGAATTCCCAAATTTGTGCAGTCCATGAAATCGTAACGAGCTGCATTGTAAAATTGCTGCCGAACAACAAGATCATGCATATTAAATGAAGAGCAAACTTAAAGAGTAAAAAGTCGGTTCGGATTCAGGCAATGGAATATTCGCCATGGGTGGGCGCTGGCTTATTATTTAATTAATTATACACTCGTAGCGCCTTTCCTTCGTTACTTTCTATTATTAATTTAGCAGACTAGTGGAAAACGGAAAATAGAAAATGGAAACAGTGGCAAGGGCCATAAAAAAGAGAGCTCTCTTGAGTGTTTGTGGATCTTTTTCTGCTGCTGCTGCTCCTGCTGCTGCTGCTGCTGCCGCTGCTGCCTCTTTTCATTAGCATTTGTTTGGCATCGGCTTCTGGCTGGGTCGTCGTCGTCCTGTGCCACCAGCCACCAGCCAACCGTCGCGTCGGTTCACTTTTCAGCACTGCATCTCATCCATCCCTTTGAAGCCCTTTTACCCATTGTTCTTTTTCCCATTTTTCCATAGTGCAACTACATTTTTTTTTAGCTTTTCTCGTTGTTGCATTTTGTCGCGGCTAAGGCCTCGTCGGTTATGCCGAAAGGAGCAGAGTTTTTAACGAGCAAGGACATGGAAAATGTTATTATGGAACTAACCCTGCCTCCCTCCCCCACCGCTTTTGGTGAATTCCATTTTTTTGGGGTAGAGAGAAAATATTCAATTTCTTTATTATTATATTCAACAAATTTTACTGCTTTGTTTTTTATGATGGTATTTTCCATTTGTTCTTTTCACATTTTACTGAATCTCATTAGAGACATTTCCATAATCACAAAATGAAACTAAAACCACTCCAAACAATTGCTGCCAGAACATCATCAATGCTCAAGGGCGCTCAGGGGCATTGTTACAGCCGAAACTGTGTGATAGGCAAAGCGGAATAAACATATTAAAAGAAAGTGACGACGGAATTGGGCAGCACACGCGAGACGATCATAAAGCAACTGAGAGACTCTGCAGGTACTTTTCTTCGAGTACTGAGTAGTGTGAGAAACCGCGAAGAGATTTGGTATGCAGAGGAAGCTGAATGATTACTTCTGAATGATGATCTTCTTCATTTAATTAAATATTGTAACTTATCTGCTGAGTTATTCCGAGAGGTTTGCTGGTTTACTTTTGCTGTTTTCTGTTCTTTCCGCTGTACAAAGGCATTTATTGCCTTCTATAGTGTAACTTCTGGCTTTTTTGAGCTGCCTGCTGCTCCCAGCCAGTGCATGGGAAATGCATTTACGGAATGCCTTCCGCAGCACGATAGCACGAAAGAGAGACAAACATTTTCCCAGCTTTGTTTCGAGGCGGCTGACCTGCGAGACTCGACTCGACTCGACTTGGGCCACCATGGTTCGGTGCATGGGAAAGAGAAATGCTGGCGGAGCTGCAATTGCGAATGGCTCTGGCTCTGGCTCTGCTTCTCCCACGCCATTTGCATATGTTTTATGATCTCCAGTTTTCATTATAGTACATCTTTTATAGTACATAGACGCTCCCAAAGAAGAGCGAGCCCCCGGGAAAAGCATTAAATATTCTAAGCCCTGGTACTGTTTGTTGTTGGCCCAAAGGCTCGAGCCTCTCGAGGGGTGCGAATTCTTCACACGTTTAGCGTAAAAACAAACTTTATGTGCAAACTTGGCGCCGTTTTCTTCGTTTTTTTTTTAATGAAATTTTCTGTCCCCCTCATTGTGTATAAATATCTGCATATACATGTACGTATGTAGGTATATGTATATTTACTCGTATATCTTTTATACTTTTATGACTTTCATTAGAGTTTTTCATTTCGCCTAGTTTATGGTCCGCACGGGCTATTTAACTTTTAGCTATATCTCGAATGCGAATACGAACAACAACATATGGCTTGGGTCAGACAGTGTACGTGTGTTGTCTGTCGTGTTATGGCCCAATGTTTATTTTTCATACAATCGGCATAGGGCCAATACCTCAAATGAAAAGAGAAGCCGAATAACTCTGCTCAATTGCCGCACAAAATGAATTAGTCTATAAATAATAGCAAGAGAAAACATTTGCGCTTCATCAGAGGCAGCAGAGCGATTCCCCTCCCATACCACCACAAGCGAGGCGGATGCTGCATGTGCAACATTTACAGGATGCCATGCCAAAACAAAAACATTTCATGTATTTTTACTCATCTATCTGCAGAGATAGAGGCAGAGGCAGAGTGTATTATTATTTTCTCTATTTTGTATTGCATTGAAACGCATTTCATTTTAGCATTTCATTGCTTGTTCCGCCTCCTTTCTATACGAGCTTATATGGAGAGGGCATATAATTGGACTTGGATAACAGGATGGATTGATACTCGGCTTCGATCTGTATTTGTATCTGTATCTGGGTAACCCTATCTCTATTGAAACCCTCTCATGGCATGGCATGGCATGGCATGGCTTCTGCCAGGGCAGTAATCCATTTAAATTTAAACCCATTTTAAAAGTCAAAAGCACAACTGCATGCCATGATGCCATGCCCATGTTGGGCTTTTCCCGTTCATTCGTTTCCCTCTCCATGCATTACAAACACGGAACGAATACAAGTAATCGTACGCAGCGGCAAATTTTATTTTATGATAACACAACGGCAGGAACATTAAAATACAATGCAGCATGCCACACACCACAACACAGCACAGCGACAGGCACAAAGCATTCAAATGTGTGGCACAAACTGGGCTTGTCATTTGTAAAAGCCAAAATCGGGAGACGTCTCCACAACGCAACGCAACGCTTGGCACGTGCCTCCAAGAGAATGCGTAGGGGAGCTAGGGAGAGTACTATAATACACCCACACACCCACACATACACCCACTCGCATTCGTACGCGTACGAGTAGAGTATCCTTCTTGCTGCCAGTGGCGCCCACCGCCACCCGAAAATCGTATCCCTTAGACAGACTATGTGGCTTTTGGCTCGTTTTGCTCGCTTTTCTTTCTCCCCACATGGCCGTATCTTGATTTGTGGCAATTGAATGTCATGTGCAACAGCAACAGCAGCAGCAACAACAACTGACAGCACAAACATTATCAGCAACACATGGAAGACCCACCACACACACACACACACAAGCAGACACCATTATCCCCAATTCAACCCCATTCCACAGAGAGAAAGATAGAGAGAGAGAGAGAGAGATTGTACTCCTACGCCTTTGTATGTGTCGCGTCCTACTATTGCGTGTGTCTGTGTCGTCTCGCATCTCTCTCGGTAAACAAATTTTCGATACGGCTTTGATTGTTCGCATTGCGCGTCTGAGATACGGATTTCGTGTATTTCACGGTACTGAATGGGAAGCAGGTGTCTTGAATTAGTCAATGTAGCCGTAGCTGAAGCCGTAGCCGTAGCCCCATTCAACATCAACATTCAACTGCTCATTTTGTCAATGATGTTAATTTGTATGGCCTTAAATGAAGCATGTTTTTATGATGTGGGTCTTAAGAGCTGCTTTGCTCGCAATCAACTAAGTCGGGGGAGTTGCTGAAGTGAATTGCATGAAAGTGATAAATGGCAATGGCTTTATTAAGTTCATCTTCCGCTGATACGCTCTTGATCTAGGCTTGATTCTGGCTAGTTCTAAAGCCAAAATCAGGAATACCCATTATTGATTTATAGTCACCAAAATTCTCATCAAATCTGTGTGGTCTTGCAGCACGCGGTAGGCAAATACCAAAAGGCAAATCAATTAATGCGATAATTGAATTGTTGTCAAATGCTATTCCTGTTGCCCATTCTGGTGGCATTCCGCTTCGATTATACTGCTGTTTTGTTGGATGTTGTTGTTGGCTGGCAGCATCAGGCAATGCTAATTAACGCCAAAACAAAATTGTGCTGGAGGTTGTGGACAGACCATGCCCCATGACAGGATAAGTTGTGCTATGGACAGGTACTACTGCCAGTGCTCGTGCTCGTACTATTTCAGGATATTTGTTATGTAGGAGAGCACTCTGTCCATTAGGAAGTCGCCAGTCTTCCACTCTAATCAAGTCAGTTGTCATTCGGGGAGGCTGTCTAGCAATAATACCCTACCCGGACTACTCTTCACAGTCACTGTGTCTCCTCTCCTGTCTCCTACTGCCACTCTAGCAATTGAATATGCAAATTGGTAGTAGCTCCATCTCCCATTCGCTTCCAATCAGCACACACACACACACATACACACTCCCCATCGCCCATCAGCCATCACCCATCGAGTGGGTGTCTCCTCCGCCGTTTGCGACCACAGAGGCAGAAAAATTCATAAAATTGTTATAAATAGTGTACTTGTTCTCCATCTCTACTCTTTGTGTGTCTTTGACTAGCTGGGCTGGCAGTTTTTGTTAGCATTTTAAATGAAAGCATTTCCCTGTGGAACAGTTCGGACTTTGATTAGTTGAAATGTGGACAAACGGGGGGGTTTGGTTTGTAATTGTGGTTCAAACGACTGTCGCAAATTAAGATACATTGTCCCCACTGGTGAGGCACTCTAGAGTACCGCCTGTAACTCCTTTTTAGGTGTTCATATATTATAGAGAATGTTATATCATTCTCTGTAGCTGCCACCTGTGCCACACATTTCAAATCAAAGTTCTTTGAAATATGACTCATACAGTATAAGTTTTCCTGTTCAAAATACATAAACAGAAATCAGAATAAATCAAAATATATACATTTGAATCATCATTTTATGGATGTTGACTTGTGGGCTCCTCAGGGGATGGACATGAACTTTTCTCTGCTTCCACTTTGATTGTTTCTCTCTCTCGACAATGCATAAAATGTCGTTTAGTTTGTACAATTTGACAGTTAACCATTAATTTGGAAAGGAACAAGGACATCCACAAAAGTGTAGAGATGGGAATTGTGTGTCGCAAGATACAGAATATTTGCAGACTTAATGCAACTGCAGAATGCGTGTCGCCCCTTGTAGATGGCCCTGAAAGTGTCAGGGCAGGTCAAATTAAATGGCTTGTTTCTCCTCCACCCAGGTAAAAAGTAGCTCATTGTGATCCTTCTCTTGTGATTTTCCCCACTCTGTGGAGGGAAATGGCATTTTCCCGTGACTCATGCACCTGCTCGTGATTCCTTCGGCTAAGAATCCATCCCCCCCATCACCGTAAGTTATGTGAGTGCATTTTTCAACCGAAGTGAAGTGCAAATATTGGCTAATGTTCCGCTTTGGGTGTAACAGCGCTCGTGCATAATCCAACTCCTCCCCGCCCTTTGTCCCGCCTCTTGTTCCACTGACATTGATTAAAGGCACTGCCGCTGAGGGCGTTTACTAAGTTTAAAGTTGACATTCCCTAGCTTTGTTACCCTTCCTTCCCACCGGTAGGTGGATGAACAAAATTTAAAAGAAAATAGGAGCGTTTCTTTTGCTGAGTTTCAGGTTTTCTTTTTACCATAGAAACGTTGCAATGAGCCGACTCGGGTTGGGGTGCGGCTTAGAGCTTACCAGGCAGCTTTTCATAAATCAGTTTCTGGTTGATCCTCACAGTCCCCTAGTAACCCGATATCGAGCAGACTATTCCAGCAGAGGAAATTCCACCTTAGCATGTCAAGGCTTCAGGGGTCTCCCACTGTGTTTACTCTTCTTGGGGATTTGCAGACTGCCTTCTACGGCTACTCCCAATAGTAGACTCCTAGCCGCTTGCGACATGCCACAAAATCAATGAGCATAAAATATTTGCCAACAACTACCGACTGGCGACCACTCAACCAACTGTCAGCACAAGTTGAACAGTTGGCAAATTTTGAAAGTGAAACCTAATACCTCGGGGACCTGCCTGCACTGGCACTGGCACCGGCACCGGCACGGGCACTGGCACTGGCACTCGCACTTCTGCCTTCTGTTTGCTGCATGCAACATTGGCTTGCAACAACTGCTCGTCGGAGTCGGACAACTTCTTCGGCAGCACATATGTACGAGAGCACACGTACGGCTTCTTCCTTTTTCTGATTTTTTCATTATTATTTTTAGTTGGTTTTTACTTCGAGAGAGAATTGCTTCCTGGCCTGGCCAGCGATTTACTTAAATTACTTCTAGATATATCCGATTTCCGGAAATATGGAGATAATTATTACTCATTTTTGGTGTGGAAAGCATGGGGAAAGCACTTCATGAATCATTTAGCCATCATCCTTCCCTTCCGGATCCGCTGCAGTAAATAAGTAATTTCAACCTTGTGGGAATTACTGGGAATACTTCAGAAAGTACAAGAAAATTCTTAAATCTGGAATTCAAACAAAACAACACCTTCCCCTTGCCATTCCCCTGCCACGGCAAGTCGATGGCTGCAGTGTGTGTGTGTGCTTAAGAACTTAAAAACTCTTGAAACCCTAACTTTGGTTTAGTTTTGTGTGGCACCGAAGATCTTTGTTGGATGTTGACTTGCGGCTGCATTAAAGTTTCTCCTAAGGTGTCGGCCAGCATCCACTGGGGCATCCATTGGGGTCAGCAGGAGCAGGCCAAGGGATAATTCTGACAAATCGGGCAAGAAGGAAGCCACGACAAAGATTGAGAAGCTTTCATTTTGTAATTTGTCGCATGTCAACACAGGGGGCGCGGCATATTATATTTGCATTAATGCGACACACTCGGAAAAGCAAAAGGGAAACAAGTGAAGGAAAGGAAAGGAAAAGAAAAGAATGACAGGCCAGGCCAGTATTTTCCCTTCTTAGCAAACAAAACTTTTCGTTGTGTCAAACTTAAAGCTGTCCAAGCATTCGGAAAGAGAGGCTTCTGTTGCCTTTGAAAAAAGTCGGCAAATCTCCCAGAACTTTCTCACTCTCTCTCTCTCTCTCTCTCTCTCTCTCTCTGTGTCGTATGTAAATAATAGGAAACGAGGCGGCAAAATAAAACAGCAAAAAGTTCAAACATATTTAAATTAGGCCTGAGCGCATTTTGATGATGATGGAAAGTTTTCTCTCAGCTCTCTGCCTCTGCTCCCTGCTCCCTGCTCTCTACTCTGGTAAAAGTTTTTGCTGACAGCAATTTTGTTTTGCTTTTTGTTGCTTGTTAGTTGTGTGATGTTGTTGTAGGAATAACATGCTCCCATCATTATAACGTGAACTGCTTTATTATTAGAACTTTTTCTTGTACTTCAGCAACATTTTGTTGTTGTTTTTTTTTGCCTCCCCCAGAAAGAAACATTCAGAAAACTGTATTGCCTCGGAGTCAGGATTTGTTCGGTCAGGTGTCAAAGCTTCCACAGTGCGTAAGGGATTAATACTCCCTCTGAATGGAGTTGAATTCCCTTAAATAATCAAAACCTTTTCTTCAAATCGGTTACAGCAGAGATGCAATCCGCATTTTGTTTCATCTTCAAAGTTTCGTTTCCATGACCACAAAAACACATGAGTACTGACGGATGCTCCTCTCCTGCTCACATTTAAGGTTCTGTCAAACGAAAAAGAATATTTTTGCTCTGAGTATTGCATAAGCGGCTTTTGGTTATCGACGACTGACGTTTTTCAGACCAACCGAAGGGTACATACATACATACATATTTGTATGTATCATTGTTCCTCTATACCTGCTCGTTGTCCTTTCACAATCAATTTGACGTACGACAGTTGATGGTTGCGAAACCACAGATATCCGTAAAATGTAATCAAGGTGGACGTGGACCCCTCATCGAGTTCAGTAAAGGGAATTTAGTTGACATAATACATTTTTTATATTGTGAAAAAGCTTCCTCAAGATACTCTTGCAGACTTATGACTGCTGTGCCCATAGATCGAACGAATATCGAGCTGCCTGTTGAGATACTTCTACTACATTTTCTCTCTTCGAAAAACATAGTACTCCACTGCCAGGGTATACACAAAGAGGGGATGGTAAGCTCTCTCACATACGAAATGCGATATCCTTTCTCTGCCAATGTCCTGAATAAAAAACTTTTGTTGAATGTGGCAATGGAACGGGGAGAAGCGTGGTAGCGGCTTTTAAAAACACCAAAGCACCGCAGCACTTAATTCGCTTCCTTATCAAAACAGAGACAGCCCAGCTCCAGCTCCAACCACCGACTACACCCCAAAATCCTCTCCATTTTCCCCACTACTCTTCACCACTCGTGTGTCTAAAGAATGCTCCTTACATCTCCATCGCTGTTCTCTCTTCTCTGTTGTGTGTTCTCTCCACCTACCTACTTGTACAATACCTCTTCTTTTGTGCGGTCCACAACAAAAAGTTTTTTAATAAAAATATTAAATTTGCATATGTTGCTCTAGCAGTCAAAACAAGAACCCCCGACCACGAGAAAGTCGAGCAAGAGTACGAGTAACAGTACGAGTAAAACCGGATCGGGGCAGTGGCCATGGGCCAGAGCCAGAGCCAGACCAGACCAGACCAACCAGGGCATACCTCTTGGGGTCTACCTTTTGACTGCTCCTGTGCCTGTGCCTGTGCTGCCTGTGGTGGTGGATTGGATGGATGGAGTTCGCGTCGGAAGTGGTAACCAGTCAATAGGAAGAGGAGTGCGCTTTTATCGTTGGTTTGGTCGTTCTGTTGGACCAAAGTTTTCATTTCCCCCTGCCCCAGCCCCTGACCAGCCTTTAATATGGTTTCGTTGCTGTGTGTTTCTAGAGCCTTAAGCTCCATTGAAAAGATAAAAATTAATCTGTAGACAGACACTCAGGCCGCTTGCCAAATTGAGTTCAAGTGAGCAAAAGTCGAGATAGGTTTTTTGATTGCAAATCTGTTTAGGGAGAAGACCTCCTCTGCATACATATTATTTATGCCCAATTAACATCGCATTTATGGAAAATGAGAAACTCTTTAAACTCTTTCCTCCACTCCACACTCCACATGGAAGTTCAATCTTTGTTTTCAAATAAAACGAAGGCTAGGTACGAGTCCTCGTATCTATATTATTCTTTCAGTTGATTTTCACACAAATTATTCCAACTTTTGGCCACTAACTCTAAAAACTTCCCTCTTTACCCATAGAATCTTTGTTTTTCCCTTCTTTCTTCCCTTTCTTAATTTTTGCTTTCGTTTTTTCCTGTCATTGTTTTTCGGACGTAATTACACCTTGACTTTGAGCATTTTCTGAATTTAGGGTGTCGTTTCATAATGTTTTTCGAGGCAGTAGGTGGCGATCTGCTTTTCAACGTCTATTTGATTGATTAAGTTTTAAGTTGCATTTTTTTGTTAATTTGTTAATCAGCATTCTTTACAGTTTTACAGTCGATTTTAATTGCTTAGAGTTTATATTTTAATTTCCGAATTTTCTATATAGATAAGATTAACACTTAAGTACGGAATTTTTATCCAGCACGCGGAGTGTTTTTTTATGTTGCAGCAACAGCTACGCGTAACAGCCCTCCGCAGAACCTCTTACTTGGTTCACTCATGCGGCACCAACTGGAAGACTGCCCCCGATAACAGGGGTCAAGACTTCGGGGTAATGAAACAAATGTCGTTCGTTTTTGTCAGCGTTACGCTCCAAGGCTCCCAGTGACACCCCAGACCCCTGACACAACAACAGCCAGACCCTATTCCCCTGCAGTTTGCATGCAGAATTAAAACAAAATAAAAACCAAACAAAGAGTACAGTCTGTTGCAGTTGGTCGCAGTTACGCATATATTATCAGAAGTTACGAGACGCCTGTGGAGAAAGAACAGACATTTAGTTACAAGACTATCGAAGTGACTTCAAAAATAAACCTACAAAACGAAAGCAGAGAATCCTATAGTCGAGTGTGAAGATTTCAACTCTTCTACGCTCCTGCAGCATTTCAGAACGAAGGTCCTTCGTTCGCATCATATCTTCCTTTATTCCTATCCCCAGAAATTTTACATCACATTAATTCCCTGTCGATTAATTATGCCCCAAGGAACAGAGCAATTAAAAAGCATTTGCGCATGAAAAATAAAACGACATGGCACTCAAATTAATCAAAAATAGTTCCACTAATGAACTGTAGACTTTCCGCCCAGTCTTAAAGCAACGGTTACACATATTTTTCTGTCCCGCTTTAATCTCTGCCACTCTTAACAGCATCCTACTATAGTAGCAATCCGTAATATATTGTCGCTTTCTGGTACTTTTAAATTATGCAAAGGCAACGGCAACGCCACATGCACACTAGTACTAGTACGAGTACGGGCTCCCAGCAGAGAGGGGACTTTGAGAGAGACGAGCCGACACAACACATGGCACTGGCACTGGCACTTGGCTCATTTCACTGACTGGGCTGGGCTGGGCAGGGCAGGGCTGTCTGCCTAACGCCAACCGCCTAAAAGCATACAAATATCTTATTACCGGCACTTAAAAGAAGCACTAAATTTTAATGTGACAAACCCCGGAAAATATGAGAAAATCTTTCCCTTACCCTTACCCTGGTGGGCACTGGAACCTCCTCCAGTCGTGCAGTGTGTGTGTGCCTTTAGAGAAACCATAATTTAATTTCATTACGGGCAGCTGTTGCTAAGCATGGGTTCAATAAAGCAGAGGAGGGGGAGAGAGGGTTTCCCCACTCGAGACATAGTAAATAGCAAAAAGGGGAAACCCACACAATTAGGGGTCAACAGAGCGACAGCGACGGCGACGGCGACGTTGCCACAGTGGCCACTCGAGTGTAGGGGAAAGTGGCAAGTTTATTACAAAGGAGGCGCTGAATCACAGACTTGAATTATGAAAATGTCATTTTAAATCTGGATATAGTCCCAAGAAAGTCTGAGTGGCAGGAACGGTAGCGGGGAACATGACCCTCAAATGTCCTTAAGCTGTCAGAAATGAGTGTCAACGAAAGAGGGCTTGGTCAGGACCAGGGGCAGGGGCAGAGGGTGTGAGCAACGAATCCAGCGAAAATAAAAACAAGTGAAACATAAACGCAAATTTTTATTTTGTTATTTTCTCATCTCCGCGCTCGTCGCACAATGAAATGCCCCCCTCCCATCCCATCCCATCCCACCCCATCACGTACTGTCGCGTCTCGTCCCGTCGGATTCCCCCGGAAAGCGATGAGATGAGGTGTACGCGTAGGCAGTACCGGAAGGAGACCTGACGGCCGCCTCTAAGTGGCAGTTTCGGCTGCTGGCCACGCGCTGTAGCAGTAGACGCCATATTGAAATTATGCCAAGAGTCCCCCCGCTTGTCTGCTCCTCCTGCCACCCATTTGTATTGTCGGAATGGCTTTGCCACCTGCTGGGCGAAAGTGCTGCCCCCACTCACACTCACAAAGTGTGCCGCTTCACTTAAATTGATTCTGTTTATATAATTTTGTATGCGTTGACTTATTTGATGAATATTCGAGGTTAATTTTTGGTTCAGCTTCATTTGTTTCATAATTTGCTCACTGACAGCACAGCACCGACAGCACCGACAGACCCCGCAGTCTCTGCACTAATTAGATATACAGTACAGTGTTTTTCCCAATGAAAATTCAAGAATTATATGTACATCAAATACATGTTCTGTTCTGTAGGCAAAACAAGAATTCCGCCCACTGCTGTCATGCTCATCTTATTTATTTTCTAATTATTTATACTCGGAACTCTCCCGCTTTTATGCTTTTATGCCAAAGACCAGGGAGAGTATTTTATATATCGATTAATTGATTGATGAACATGTGCTATGAATAGCAGATATGCTGGTATTCAGGCAGAAGTAAATGGCAGCCTACATGGATACATTTTCGCTTGGAATGACAACAAAAAATGTATGCAACTCGGTGATAATTCCTTGAGTTAAGGGATTAAATCATGTTTTTTGGGCATGGTGCAGCCACAATATCAGCTCGCAAAGGCTGGCAAAGTGGCAAAGATAGACAAACCACTAAGCGACACACAAAGTCAGTGTCAATGCTGCACAAACGTATAGCACGTACACCACCCCGTCCATGAGTTGGAGTACGGAGTAAAGCAGTCCAGAGTCCGGAGAGGGCAGAGACGATAATAATCCCATACTGCCAAAAGCAGACAAAGAAAATGGAATACCCAAAACATGTGAAAAAGATGTGTAGGAATACATACATATCCACATACATATGTATGTGCATACAATATACTCACATTCTCGTAGCGTAGGGAAAGAGCACAAAGTTTTTTGTACGGAAACGGAAATAGAATTATAAAAGCCAAGCTAAAGGCGTTTCCAGACTACAAAAAGTTATGGCCATGTAACAAGTGGGGATGGACACATAAGACAAGCAGATAAGAAAACTGATTGCCAATGGCTTAAAGCGGGGGCGGGTGGATGCTGCTGCTATACAAAAGTGTGTGTGTGTGTGTGTGTGTGTCTGTGCAACTTTTGGCCAACTTTCTTCTCTTGCCAAGGGTAAAATTTATGAACAGTCAGCCACAAATATGGTACTGCTGAGCAGGAAACTGGGCAGACAGATGTTCGACAAAGGGGCTGGGCTGCTGATTCAAAAATAAAGTGCGATTTATGGTCATACAAATCAAAGTTTGATGCTTGAGTTGATTGCTAACAACTTCTTCTGTGTGTGTGTGTCGTGTCGCATTCATTTCATCTGATATGTAGACTCTGGGTGTGGCTTTTTTTAGGCGTCTATTCGAATAATGTGGCTTTACCCTTTGCTGTTCATTCGTGTTAACAATATGTGGGATGTGCGATTAGAACTCTTTTGTATCTTGATAATTCGATTCACACATTAAACATACCTTGAAGGTACATACATGCATACATATATCGCCATTAAATTGTATAAAATTGTTCGACCAACAGAGCAGCGGCTAGCCGCATAATATAATATATCAGAGTGCAATTTATCGAAGGGGCAAAAAAACTCGAGGGATATGGAAGAGAGAAGGATATAAAAATAGGAAAACGGACCGACCAGCGACCAGACAGACGGTAAAGTGATTGTCGGTTATGGCTGATGTACGGTAAGTTTAGGAAATGCTTCGCGCCAAAAGCAGCCCACAGGATGGACAGGATAGCTATTTTGATTTTATAGTACGAAGGATGGATGGAAACGTGTGGAATAAATGATATTTTGTAATCAGAACATACATACACACACGCACACACGTCCGTACTCGTACAGCACACACACAGACACCAGGAGAAGCGACTTAAATGGAGCGTAAATTTCAAATTATGTTATAGGCTTTTAAGCTGATAAGAAAATTGTATTTTTATGCGTTTAGGGTCGAGCAAAAAGCCAAAGCAAGAAAAAGTAGCAAAAGTAGATGGGCAGAGTGGAGGATGGAGGAAGAAGAACTATTAAAATATTCTTGAAATTTATGAGGGATTTGTAGGAATAAACTTAGTATGCAAGGAATTTCTAGACAGTTAAATGTTGGCAAGAAGCTGATTTAATGGTTATGGCCATTAAAACAATCCAAGGACTGGCTATCTTTTATGTAATACTCTTCTTAAACCACAATATTTCATCTTTCCAGATCGCACCATCAGTGAACAGGAGAGCAAGTCTGTGGTCCTTCCCTGTCCCGTGAATGAGGAGAAATGCGGCAAACTGCATTCATTGAATTGGTTCAAAGGCGACGATCGCATTGCTGCCATGCTGCTCGGCGATAGCAATGTGACGAGTGTGAATAAAGAATTTGAGGATAGGTAAGAAATATAAGAAGTAAAAACAGTTCCGCTTAAATAAAGCTATAATCAAAAATCCTTCATCCTTTCACAGAGTAACTGTTGAACAAAATCCATACAGACTAGTTATTAAGGACTTGAAAATAGGTGATGAGGATATTTATCTATGTGATACAACATTTTTTATACCAGAAGAAACGTGTGATAACTTCAATGGCTATCGAGTGGAATTGAGAGTCTTAGGTAAGTCACCCATTTAACCATTCAGCCAGTCTACTCACCCATTCAACGATCTCCAGGGATCATTAAACGCTGCCTTTGCATGTAACCAACGCTTGTAATATTTGATGTTCTTTCATATCGATTTCAATTGCTTTCTTTTTATTTGTTGTTGGTGTTTCCTGCTTTCATTTTAAATCAAACCTTATACCTGTACAAATTAAGAAATGAATGCATGGGAATTGAATTGAAAACTAAAAACAAGCAAGGAAAAGAGAAATTTTGTACAGAGGTGCATGTGTGCTTCGATTTGGAATTGTATATAAGGCTTATTGTGCTTGTCCTCTCATCGCAAGATACATATACATATATCTACTTTTGAGCCTGATTTTACACGCATTTCTCCTGTTAATATAACCCCATAGTCTTGTGTACTTTATTGTTCTATCGTGCGAAATTTGATGATTGATCATATCGAATTGCAACCCCAACCGACTTTACCCTTAACCGCTCTCTTCTCTCTCTTTCTTTACTTTTTCCACAAAAACATTTGAACGTGTCAAAACTCATGAAAATATTTTCTCTTAACTGATTGTTCTTTTCGAAAAAATGTCCCACAAAATAAATGAAAAACGCTCGTCAACATCGACATGGAAAATCCTCCCCCCTAAAATACGTACATACATAACATCCTATAACACACACACATACATACAACCATATACATATACATGCATCGTTATCTAATACTCAACCTAACAAAATTCGCAAAATTCCATGACAATAAAAAAATTTTGAAATTCAACCAAAAAAAATTCTTGACACATCACGATCTGCTTCACATCACGACCCAACCCATCGGCACCAAAACCGACACACAAAAAAATTCAACTACTAACGTGTACTCCTCTCACCCACCAACAAAAAAAAAAACAAACAAACAAATTTGTTTTTTCCTCTTCAATATTGTGTGCAATGTTTACCTGCAAAACTGAAAACCGAAAACCGAAAAACTAAAACCCAATATGTGGAACTCAACTTAAAAACAATTTAAATTTAAACTTCATTCGAAATATGTTTGCAAAACTAAACTCGATATTTAAAAACATCCAACGCATTGCTATTAAAACATTTAAAAAACAAATCAAACAAAATACAAAACAAAACCAACCTACAAAACGTTTGGCTATGATATCTACGTGCTAACAACGTAGAAAACATTGGTAAATTAAACTCATAAATTATCATTAATACCTTTATCGATGGTTTCTCTTCAGTTATAACCTTAAGCAAGAACAAGAATCTCAATGAGCATATTGAAGAGAAAATAACCTAGTTTTATTCTTTATGCTTGAGAAGTATCGTTTTATCTTTACATATTTTCTTTTTTTAATTTTATGGATTATTATTTCTAGGCCATAGGCCTGGTTTTTTATTTAAATAAATTCATTTTTTTAGAGTCTTGTTCTAGGATTTTTCTTGATCTATTTCTTTTTCATATTTCATTTAATTCATTTTGAATATTTATTCATTTTTCATTTAATGTTAATTTAAAAACTTATTCAGTTTTTGGGGAATATTGCTATAATTTTTGGATGCAAACCAAAGACCAAAATAATATGATTTATTAAAACACGAATTCAACAATTTCTACCTTTCAAATAATTGAACAACACTCACACCCAAAACCGAAACACCTACGCACAAAACACACCGACACAAAACCGAATACCAACCGAAAAACACCTCTACATATATGTATGTCGGATGTTCGAACACTGACCGATGTCGGCCCTGCAGTGCCACCCACTGAGGTTGTGATTTTGGATGCAAAGGGCGATCGCATCGAGAACGGCAGCGTGGTGGGTCCCATGCAGGAGCGTCAGGCACTAAAGGCCACATGCACCGTGAAGAACACCCGACCCCAGCCAGATGTCGGCTGGTTCCGTGGCACCAAGCGCCTGGCAACGTGTGAGTACAAAAAAATTCCCCCCATTTATCCGTCCCTCAGAGAAATCCCAAACCCCACAAGTGGCAGCATGACAACTCCTTGAAAAAGGTAGCGGGGCGAACAGTTTTTGGCTTCCAGATCATAGTCGTAAAAGCAACCGAAGCGCGTTTATTGATTTCCAGGACGGAGACCAGAGCTAAGTAGCCAATTTGATGCATAAGCCTTCGAACCAACTAAAGTCTCTGTGGGTCTGTGAGTCCGTGAGTCCATGGATCCGTGGGTGGGTTTACGATGCGCCACAAAGTTTATGCAGTGACTGACATCGACGACGACGACGACGACTGACGAGTGGCTATAAAGAGCGGCCCTGGCTGGGATTTGAGTGCTCTCCGCCCTGATTCGTATCAGTTTGCATATGGAATAGGAATAGCCATAGCAAACCGCGCTCAGCTCATAAAAATGCTACGTCCTTTTATTGTGAAGCATAAACGTAAAGTTAGAGGCAATTTTGTTAAATTTTTAAGTACACGGCACTAGAACGAGAGATTTAAATAAATCTACCGGACCAGCCCCTCAAAATTAAACCAGGTTAAAGTAGGGTTATTTATACGAGTATGCATATACTTTTAAGCCCAAGACTAAACTTCCCCCAAGGCTAAAAGAAAATCCTCTCGAATTTCAGTATATTTATCATTATTATCCCAAAACGGACATTTAATGTTTAACAACCTTTAGCCAAATACTCTTAAGACATGTCGGGATTTCCATTAAATTATTTTCATTGTTCGGACTGGATGTAGAATACTTTCTTAATGCTCCTTTTGCCCATCCACAGACTCTCCCACTCACGATTTGAACGATGGCCTCTATACATCGACACTGGAGTTGGACTGGCAATTATCCCGTGAGGATCTAGCTCAGGACATTGAATGTCGCGTGGAATCAGCGGCGGTAAAGTCAGCGATTGTTACCAAATTTAGCGTGGACTTGCAAGGTAATGTTAAATCGAAAGTCTAGTCTAATTGAAAACAAAACTAAAGCCTGAATAACTCAACGACCTAAACGTTGTTGAACCTCCTTCAGGAATTACATTAAAAAGTAGTCCAATTTGTTGATAGAAAGGACTTTTGATTCCTAAACCCAAATGCAAATTGCCTTTATTATCGTTTCGTTTCGTTTCGTTTATAAAAGAGCCAAGCCGGAAAATGTAGAATCCTTGCACCGGAAGTACCGACAAAAGCCAATTACAATGGCAGACATTTGAAGCAATTTACTAAAGTAACTTCTGAATATTACTCTTACTCCACAGTGCCCCCAAAGAGCATACTCATCAAGGGAGTGGAACATCATACGGTTCAGGGCAGCAAAGTAGTGCTACAATGTGACGTAAGTATAGAGAATTTATTGCAGGGAATAAACGTATAAAGGGAATTTTATATTATACGGAAAACAATGAAAAATCGATTTTCCAGACTCTAATTTCCAAATAACAATTTAGCAGTTTAGAAAAAAGTCGAGAGCCACCTGTAAGCGTGTAAGCATCGCTCAGGCATTCAAGCAATTGATAACAATTAACTGCCAATTATTGTACGATTTTTCATATGGTCCTATGTCGACTAGGGCTCACTGGCCTTAACTGGAGCACCACCCCCCACCACCACCGGCAAGGCAAGGCAACTACTCGTACTCTTCCGGTATTCTGGTGTTCTGGCGTGTGTGCCCTTTACCTTCGACAAGGCATTGTCACAGGCCTCGTAAGGACTTCCGCCATTTTACATGATTTCGTTGTCCTCTGTTCGAGTATAAGCATTTTTCGTTGCATTTTATCGAAGGAGTCGAGCAATTTTGTAGCGGCAGGAGCTGGTAGTAGGGAAATATAGTAGTAAGCAGCTAGGGAAGGCTTCTCGGCTCTGCAAAATTATACAAAATTGTATATTGATTGCGTATTATGTTTTAATGGAATTTTGTGCAATCGCTTTTTGCCTCCTCTATGCCAATCCCATCAAGGTACAGCAGAGTGTAGTCAAATGTGTGTATGGGGAAATATGCACTTGTTGTCTAATGGAAATATAATAACATACATAGTATGTTTAGGGCGGGGTAAATGGGCATATGTCGACAAGTTGTGAATAGTTTTTAATGCTTTAATAGATTTACGGGGCTCGCCCTGCTGTTAACCTCACCTGGTACAATGCAACATCGACTATAAGTCCTGAGGAGAATGACTTAACCGAGATACGAACCAAAGCGGTATGTGAATTTCACTCAATCTTTGGGCAATCGTTGATCAAATTGATTTATTACAGTTCGAGAAGGAGGATGGCACCTATCACACACAATCAGAGCTCGTCTTCAATGCCTCTCGCTTTGAGAATGATCGTGTTTTCAAATGTGAGGCTGAGAATATTGTACTACAAATCAACAGAGAGAAGCCGATATCATCTACCAAAACATTGGAAGTGTTGTGTAAGTAGTAGAGGGATGGATCATCAACAATTATGGAAATATTCAAACAACTTTTGTGCTCCCAAACAGATCCTCCCGTTGTCAGGGTCAGTCCGCCTGAAATGGTCACAAATACCAGTGAAATAGTACTCCTGAATTGTGAATATTTCGCCAATCCGGCATCTTTAACCCAAGTTGTGTGGTAAGTAAATAATCCCCAAAAGAAAGTGTGACTTGGAAATTAAATGCAAAGAAATTGAAATTCATTTCAAGTCCCTCAGCAAATACTTACTTATGAGGCAGAGATGAAATTAAGCTAACAAACAGACGAGACAGACGTCTACTCTGTCTCTGTCCCTGTCCCTGTCCCGGTCTCTGACTCTGTTCTCGACTGTTTAAAGTCGTGTGTGTCCTGTGTGCTGAGAGCCCCCAAGGCAGGACCTGACGCGCCATACATGTGTCTGACCTAGGTGTAAGCTGCATTCAGGGGACATTCAAAGGGTTGGCAATCTCTGACTCTGACAGCGATGGGGAAGAACGAACGGCTGTATCCAGGACTCAATTTAACTACAATTTCCACAGTAAACAAAAATCTAATTAAAAACAAATACAAAAGCAAATTGACAGCAGTACACCGTGGCGCAAGAATGAATGATTCGGGTACGGTAGGGTACGGGAGGTAGGGGAGTCAAACGGACGGACACCGCCAGGGTTAAGGTGCGTGCGGTGCGAACCGCATTCTGTTTAGACAAGTGCGCACGGCACGGCGTATCTGCTCTCAGAGAACCTCATCGCTCTCCCTCGGTATTCCCGCCCCACATTATCGCACGCGGTCCATTCCCACAGCGAGGATGCGTTTCAGCAGCTGAAAATCAAAACGGAAAATGCGTAATGTGAATTTAGATCGAATCCTGCTGGGGTTGACGATGTCCTACCCTCCGTGAATTCGAATTGGGCGAGACTCAACCAACCAATTTTCGGCATACGTTTTAAATTAAACAAGACGTTGGATTGATGGATAGAACATTTCAAAAAGATCCACGTGCCCCAACCAGTAGCAGAGCCACACAGATTAATCAGCAAAATCATCGCGGGATAAGTAAGCTTTCGTGACCAAAACACGCGGACAGGGACGTGGCTAACGAGCTCCGCTCCGCTCCGCGAATTTCATCGGCCAAATGCCTGACATATTTTCGCGAATGCAGCGCATCACTTCATTTCACGGCACGCAAATTGCAATTTTCGGTGACATTCGAGACTCAAAAGATATGCGTTTCGTTCCCTCTCCCGCCAGCGCATGCTAGTCGGTCGCTCGACCTCTGCCTTCCACTTTGGGGCAAAATATCTAGAGCACAAAACTGTCAGAAAAACACACGCTTCTAATTAGTGAGAGAGAGAGTGAAGCGGGCTGGGATAGATGGGTGAGCCTCGCGTTTATGATGAATGAGGATGGTACTGGGGTAATGTGCTGCCTGCCAACAGACTTAAACACACTCGTCGTCGTCATCTGTGGCAAGTGGCTCCATTCTCCATGCCATGCCACATGTACCACATGTAATTTCGCAACTGAGAAATTACACAGTAAATGAATAGAGTGACGTGACGCACACCACCCACCACCCACCATCCGCCATCCACGAGATGTGGGCAAAAGGCATATATTTCATTTACGTCGCTGCGCTGCCTGCCGTTTGTGTGTGCATTTGAGGGGTTTTCATGTTTGTTTTTCATGTGAGCGGAAAGTGCAAAGAATTTGCCACCAGCAAGAGTAGGAGTAGGCGGAAAACTTAATTTAAATACAGATTTTTCATCTGGAATTCGTTGCCATCCTAGGATTTAGGAGGATTTCACTGCGCATTTCACTGCCGATGAAACGTTTTATGGCAAGTTTTCCTAACAAAACCGCTTTCGTTTTCCTACTTTCAGGTATCGCAATGGCGACATTGTCAATGTTAATGATACGGATCACTATCAGGGCGGCAATTCGGAAAATGTGGCTCTGGTTATCAAGGCCACCGATAAGGAAGATGTTGGCAACTATTCGTGCCAGCTATCGAATGCGATTGGCAAAGGCGTATCGGAGCAGCAAATTGATCTTGATGTCCAGTGTAAGAGAAGCTCTAAGTGTACACGAAGAGAATGTATTGCCTAGCCAATGTTTATTTGAACAGATGTGCCCGTTGTGGAGGTGCTAATGATACCCGAAGGACCAGTGAAGGAGAGCGACGAGTCGAACGTGACCCTCTTTTGCAATATTTTAGAGGCTAATCCTTCAGTACTCACGAAGGTGCGTTGGTACGCCAATGCCACGTTGCTTAAAGAGCTGCCCGACTGCGAGGAAACTAGAGTAAGTCCAAGGCACCAGCCATTAGCAATTTGAATTTATTACTAGTTTATTGTACGTCTATTTTAAAGGAGGATCTCTGCCATATTGATCCCAGTAAACTGTTGTTGGAGAGCATTGGACGTGGATTTTTCTACAATTACTCCTGCGAGGGCTTCAATGCTGCTGGCTGGGGTCCACGCAGCGAAGAGAAAGAGCTAATGGTGGGTTCGACCGACCCCCCCTCTTTTATTCTGTATTTTATTTTCCCCTCTCTCTCTCCCGCTCTCTCTATCACTCTCTGTCTCAGGTACATTATGAGCCAGGGCCTGCTACGCTTACCCACTTCCCCCTCATTGCGGTGAAAAAGAAGAGCGTCATCTTCTCTTGCTCCGTGGACGATCCGGGCTATCCGGAATCGAATAGGTTTGTAGCAACACAACCACCAGCCAACAACAAGAATCACAACAACAAATTCACAACCAAATCAACACCACAACCACATAATCCAACACCACTAATCGCCTACCACACCGTCCAAGCACTGCAGCCGCACGAGGCTGACCTGGCCTTTGAGGCGCTGCTGTTGCAAAGGCAGCAAGAGCTGCAGCTGCAGCTGCATCCACCATCATCATCAAGAACATTAACAAGCAGCGCCGCATCCGCATCTGCCTCTGCCTCTGCATTCGCATTCGCATCCGCATCCGTATCCCGACCCGCAGTCCATGAAATTAAAGAAACTCACGCTCTAATTGATTTGCATCTGAATCATTCCCTTTGTACACTACTCACGCTCACCACCTACACGCCACAATCGCAAATCTTGACCCTATACACGGGGGCCCAACAATCGACATCATCCTCGTCCTCGCCCTCGTCCTATGCACTCTACCGCAAAATGGGCAAATTTACGTTTGTCGCTCAAATGGTTCTGCAACCCAACAGATATCGTTGGCTGCGAGGCGGTCGCGGTCCGCTGCAGGACATTGTCACCAGGGACTGGACGGTGGAACCTGTTGGCCTCGACAGCCGTACCAACTATTCCTGCTATGCGTACAACGAGGGCGGCAAGGGCGTAATGGCCACAGTCAATTTGGAGGTGCACGCACCGCCATTTTTCATCAAGAACCTGCCACAGTATACGGGCGTCCTGCACACCACCCGCAATGCCAATCTAACCTGTCGCATCGAGTGCGTTCCGCGCTGTGAGATATCCTGGCAGAAGGATGGCAAACCCATTGAGAAGAACGATACCCGCTACTTTGTCAAGGAGAAGTATATGGATGCCTCACCGGCAACGGGCGACTTTGAGAGCATGCTATCGGTTTTGGTAAGTCGAAACTTCTGATTGAAAATGAGCTTGCAGTTTCGAATTTCGTAGCAATTAGTTGTCGGATTCGGATTCACATGATAAATGGAATCAATCGCAAATTGTATTCGAATTGTGTATGAACATACGCGTGTATATCCGCTTACCAAATCAAATTGTATCTTCTGCAAATTGATATCACTGTCTGACATATTGTGTTGTGTTCCTCTAATCGATTGCAGCACTTTAACCTGTCAAATTGGCCAAATTCGAAATTCGATATCTTGGCAGACAATGCGAACTACAAATGCGTCTCGACGAACAATTCCGTGGGACCTGGCATTAATGGTGACACCTATTTGAACATTGAATGTGAGTAAAAGTAGAGCACAAGAGATGGATTTATATTTACAGTTCATATCTCTTTTGTGTGATAGATGCTCCCATCAATACAACCGTTGCAAATACCACTGTCTATGTGCAGGAAGGTACCACACCAGATCAGGTCATTTGCCAATCATTTGGCAAGCCAGGTTAGTGTTTTGGCCATGCAATGCAATGCAATGCCTAGGAGTGAATATTTACTTAATTTGTGGCTTTTAGAACCTTCGTATGAATGGCGTTTCAAGGACAAAACGATAAGGGGCAAAACACTGATCATCAACACTCCTATGCAACGCAACGACAGTGGCACCTACACCTGTCTGGCCTTCAACAAGCATGGCAAGAGCACGGCCGAAACCGTCATCGATGTGCAGTGTAAGTATAAAATATTTGCTAGATATGCATATTCTGCCAGTTCTTTAATCGTATTATTGTGTTTGCTTTCATATTAACTTTAGTCAAGCCTCGCTGTGAAATTGAGAGACGTGAGATCGACGATCAGGATACACTGATTTGCACAGCATTCGGAAACCCTGTGGAGGTATGCAATCTGCTGACTTTTCTCATAATATTCTAATACTATTTGCGGTTCTGGTAACTGTCAAAGTTTACCACTAAGTCGCGGGGTTTGGCAGCAACTTGCAAACATTTTAAAATTCGCATTTAACCGTGTGCCGCATAAATCAGAGCAGCATTTCTGCTCGGAATTATTTTCACTTCGGTTTTTTTCGATTGGCTGTTTTTTTTCTGCAACTCTGAAATTGCATTTCCTCCACCATCGTTACCGTTACAAGAGTTCTGGCGGTTCCACACCGTAGCAATTTAAGAAGTACGTGAATAAGCGAAGGAGAAATATAAGGGAGCAGAAAACACGGAAATTTATAGCCACGCATATAAGCCAAGAACCGCAGAGAGACGCCCATGGAAAGTACGTGGATGTATGCACACAGAGGTCGGTGGTGAGGAGTCAGTCGGTTGAAATTATTTGATTGGAAATTATTCAACGAGCGACAAGATGAAAATTCAATAAGCCAACCAGCCATCGAAATCAACATGAACTTAAAACAGATTTAATTAAAAACATGCATATATAACTAAAAGGGAGCATGGGATGTACAATGAATATGTTTTCTTCAATTTTTCTATATTTTCAGGCTGACTTTTCATGGTCAATTAAGGCGGAAAATGAAACTGTGGAATATTTGGGCAGCGGCGATGAGAAAGCGTACGCGGACAAGAGCTTTTATGTCCTGCAGGAAGACTATGCCATTGCCAGGACCTACAGATGTGTGGCCAATAATACGGTCGGGTCGAGTGCATTCTGTGAAATCGAAGTCGCTGGTAAGTAATATTCACTGTAACTTGTCGAACAACAATCTTTTTACTACCATGTCGCTGCGCTTCAACACGAAAAAATAGCCGTTTAAATCTATAAACTAATGCTACATTTCAAAACATATTCTTAAGAACTTATTGATGTGAAAAAGGTGTTTTTCTTTATTCTGAGAAGAGAATCGAGTCAGAAGAAATTTCCGTTTTTCAACCACTAAAAGTCGAAATAATTATTGGTCGCCTTTGCGGGCTAATATTTGTAATTGCTTCCTAATTTAAGGCACAAAAATAGTGAAGATTGCCAAAAAAATCACAGCATATATTTCTCCTAAAAATCCTGCTTAATCGGATGCTGCTCAAAAACACAAATTCATTTCATTCCAAAAATTTTTCAATCGGCCTAAATATCTTTCAAGTTTCTACAGCAAAATTTGCAATATTTTTTATTTATTATTCCGACAGCTGGTTCAGCGCTTTTTATTTGGTGGCAAGGTAAAGGCCGAAGCATAGATCCATTTGTTATTTGTTGAACACAGAAACCTCCATTAATGCTTTAAGTATTCTCATTCCATGGTTTAATGAACCCCAAAGTATGCTACAATTTTACTAAAAACTCTCTTTGATTATGCTGTTTTTTTCTTTTGCCATATTTTTACTCCCAAAATTGTGTGTAATCCCCTCTCATGCTAAACAATAACTGAATGCTTTCTATCGAAATAGTGCGCCCAAAGAGTAAGTAAATCCATATTGAACACCATTTAATTTTAATTTGTAGAGTGTCCCATTAGTTCAGTTAGAAATCTGTCGCATCGCTAACTGTTTGCTGGCGGCCTTGTTAGGCACGGAATATGAGAGGGAGAAGTCATACCGATGTGGTCAGAGACTTATTCATATGCTCGGATGATAATCATCTGAGTTATGGGCGATATATATATATAGTAGAAGACAATGAAAGACAACTAAAGCACATGTTGTCAGGGCACATGTGAAGAGCAGGGAGTTTGGTTCTCAAAGGAAAAGCCGTGTGACAAGATGATAAATGTAAGAGGCGGAAAGCCAGACGGACTTGTCCTGTCTGTGCAGGAAGAGGATGCAACTGCAGCTGGGGTTGGGGTTGGGGCTGGGGTCGGGGGTCTCGGTCTCACATTCAAGCAGTCAGACTTGAATCCCAAATGTCACTCTGGAGAAATTTGCATGTGTTTATAAATTACTTTTCGCAACCCCACCCCCCACCCACCATACCATTCACTCTAAGTTGTCCTTTAGAGCTTTCCGTTTCCACTACCAATGATTGCAATCGTAAATATATAATATGCTCTTCACTATTCCTCAAAAACAGAACAATTGGCCTGGTGGCAGCGTTGGGAGAAGACGACACTCATCATACTGGTTGCAGCCATACTGGGACTGCTGCTGGCCGTCATTATCATTTGCTGCATAATCATATGCGTCTGCCGTCGTCGCCGGCGCCAAGATAAATGTGAGTATGCGTACTCTTTGGCAAACCAAAGAACAACAACAAAATATATATACATAAATTCGCTAAGATGACAAAAAGTTCTGCTTTAATGCAAACCCTTTTCAAAAATCGCATAGTTTTAGGCAAAATATCGAAACGAACAGAACAATATTAGAAAACAGAAAATACTTGCAGAATATTTGTTAAGGCCAACTCGAAAAACATTGAACCTATTCCCGAAATATACAATCATTTTGGTTTTATTATGTCGATTATTTAAGTTTATCTGCTTCTAGTTTTGAGTTAGTTTATCTTTTATGTTATGTTATCCCAAAGCATGTGCTGAGCTTTTTGTATTGCCTCTTGCATGTGCTTTTAATTATCATATGATACCTCAGTTCCCATAAAAAACAAAAACTTGACAATTGGGCCCAGATTGCATGAGAACAAGCAGACATATGAAATATAACCAGAATAGTATTCAAATTGAATTCTTTAAGCGACTTTAAGCGCTTATTTGATCGGGATATAGTAAACACTAGGAGTTTGTTTAAAACGAGAATATTTAATTACGATGACCACTTTTTTTTCTCTCTTTTATTTGCAATCATAAAAATTGTCTCCCATCCGAGACACATTCGTTCGGTTCGATTGTATCTTTTTAATTCTTCAACAACTGCAAACATGAACCGCAAATACTCGTACACTCGATAAACACACACACAATACACGCTACAAATCAACATTATTTTGAACATAACAACAACCACCTATACAATCCATCTACAACTAATTAACAACCGTATGAACAAACAAAAAAAAAAACAAAACTGCGACCGCCTGCCATGCCCACTGCCTGCCATATGTACAATATTATCGCTTGATGTCTCTCGATGAATATCCATCAACATTTGTACAACCATTGTATTTGTGTCTCTATGCTACTCCGCTTTGCCTCCCGACTCGACTGCTCGGTGCAACTTTACACGCTGTTTTAATCGCTAACAATACGAAATATGCATGAAATGCGTACGTACACACACTCGAACATCCCCACACACTCGTACACACATCTACTACACATCTATAACATGTATAAAGATCACACGGAAGTATCAATAAGCGCCAGCCAAAGGTAAGTGAATAATCAATCTCTTGCTATTCATACGATTTGTGTAGTTTTTGGAAATATGTAACTAATAGTAAAAGTAATTGAAGTTGCTTTGATGTAGCTAACAATTGTACCCAATACAGATTTTGAGAATATTAATTAGAGCATTTTTATTTGCAACTTGCTTAGGACAGGGAACAGTCGAGCTTCTGCAACTGACCATGTTCAAAAGAAATTTCAATAAGAATTATGAGTCTTGTCTGTCCGTTTTGATATCTGGATTTAGGAGTCAAATGAGCTATGGATGACATCCTTTGCTGTGCATACTCTTATGATGCATTTGCAGCTAAAGTCTGACTTAAATCAAAATACCCTCCCCAAAGGTGAAGAATGACCTGCAGTATCCATGAAACTTGAAATGTGGGACTCTTTCCTTTCACGATTAATATTCGAGTATTACACTCTCCTTTCATGTATAGTACATACATACTATGTACATATTTAATTAGGTATCCTAAACAGAATGATTCCGGTCGGAATATCGACTATAGCTTAATATTCATTTTAATTTATTTTTGATAATTTTATTAAGTATTTGCATGCTATGTATCAATCTTCGGATTGTTGTATATTGCCATTTCCATATTTTTACAATTTTAAATTTCTTTTTATGTTTCGTTCCACAAAATAATACGCTTGCCTCGGTACATTTTTAACTTGCAAATTGTGTGCACTGTGAACAAATTTAATACTGTATGTACTGTATTTCGCACAACGAAACGACACTTTTACGTGGACACATCGCCATTTGCCCAACCGCTTGCTTTATTCTTATCCGAACACACTTACACACTGCCTGCACCTGCCTGCATACGTAACATCGGCAATGAATGATCACTAGTGTGCTGTCGTATCAGCCAGTAATGCCAAAAGTGGGCGCGGCACTACCTATTCAAGATACGTCAGCTAGTCTGTTGCCAGCCACCTTATCGGCAGCGAATCATAGGCCACACCAGCAGCAGCAGCAGCAGGTCCAACCAATACTGGCAGTGCCCGAAACCGAACCCGAAACTGAGAATAACAATGAGATCTTATCCACACCCCCTCCTGTCACACGCTTCAATGGCAATGCACCCAAATCCCCACCACGCTGGCCCCTCCGTCCGGGTGTAATGCTCCACGTGAGCAGCGATACCAAGGAAAATCTGGCCGTGAATCGGATGACACTGAAGCCCCATCCGAACTCGAATCCGCATCCGAATACGAGTGGGAATGTGAATGTGGCCAATGCAAGTCAGTTGTCGGCACAATTGAGTGCCGTGTTGAACGAGAGCCAGACTAACTCCAACAGCACAATGCTAACTGAGGTGACGGTGGTTACGGAAGCCGGAACGGGAACGGGGAGCCACACTTTGGGGGCAGTGACGAGATTGAAGGCTGAAGAAGAACATTTACCATCAACAGATGAGGCGGAGACTGCCCCAGAGGGAGCAGCCTGCCTGGAGAACCTAACAGATGCACCAGCAGCAGGAGCTGCGACTGGATCGTCTTCATCCTCGTCCTGTGCAAATGCCAGCAAAGTGGAGCGCATTCTGGCATTTGTTTTTAAGAGGACTAAGAAATCATCGGATGATGGCACTCGGGATAGCCAGCGGAGCCATGTGGGCCTATTGCAGACCTTTTGGCGGGGACGTGGGGGCCATAACGACAGCACCTCCTCCTCCTCCCCGTTCGGAGCACAGCATAGGCTCAAGGGGATACGTTGCAGTGGCAGTGGTAGAGTATTTTTGTTGATATTCCATTACCATTTTGGATTATGATTTATTTTGATTTATTCGCTTGATTTTATTTTACATTTCATATTACGTTGCCTTGCCTCAAATCCTAACGTCCATAAACACGCACATAAAATCACCTGTACATAGTCACCTATAAAAAGACGCCCTCAAAATCAGGCACTAATGAAACAACCACAAAAGCAGGGGAAACGACGTCGGTGAAAAGTCCTCCCAGCAGTGTCCCATCACGTGCCTCTGTGACATTTCAAGCGCCTTCATTAGACAAGGAAACCGATCCGGGCAAAACAACAACAACAACAGCAACAGCAACAACAGACGTAATCAGGAAAGCACTCGCAATTCCCTCACAGGGAGCCCATTCTTCATTACAACTCGTCGCTGGCGTGCCGGCGACCTCATCGCTGCTTCAGCAACAGCCACCACCACACGGTCGGAGTGGTCGAACGCCGCCGCCGCGACCGCCGCCACCCACATTGCCACTGAGGCCACCAGGCCTTGGCCACCCACAGAAGGCACTGTCGAAAGGCACCAACAGCAACAGCAGTCCGTTCAGCGGCATTCCAATCAAAGTCAGGTCCAGCAGGGAGCAGGGCATGGGCACCGCCTGCTCCTCCTCCCTGCCGCCAATGGCCAAACGAAGCATACTGGTCTCCTCCCCCCACAGCAAGGTCGAACACGTCCAAAGTAAGAATACATGTCGCAAGTCACTTTTACCATTCATAAGTACTATATCTCATCTCATCCTCATTCGCATTCGCATTCTCATTCGAACCCATCACTCATGGTTCCTGGCCCTTTTGTCCATGAACCATTTACATTTTATTACACGTTTCTTGTATACTTTTTTTAAAACTTAATTTCGAGTAGCTTCTCCTTTATTTTGACTTCATGTTTCTGCAATATATTGCTAACAAATATTCCAACATGACTTTGTCTTGTGTAAGCTTATTGATACAAGGTGACTTGCTCGAAATGGAACGCATCTGTGAATAGACTTTCAAATTCGATCAAGTAAATGAGATTTCATCTGTATGAAAGTATGCAAGAAAAAGAAAGCTACCTTTTCTGATTTTATTCAATATTATTTGATATTATTATCTCATGGTATCCAACATTATCCATTTGCCATAAAACATCATTGCAATCTCTACAAATTCCTCAATGTTCTAATTTATTTAAAAAAATCTTTTGTGTAAGTAATTTACTATAATGAATCAAACGCCGAGATGCTCATATAACACCACACGACGACAAGTAAGAAACGAATGAAAAAAGGACAGCACAAGCCATCAAAAGCTGTTGTATAATTAAATGTTTCTTTGTTAACTTTTCAGTTTGCTATGCACCTCGATGTTGCATGCTGCGTTAATGTTCAAATTTAAGCATGCTACAGCATTCAATTCCAGAGAAAATACCCTTGAATAAATCAAGAAAAACTTACATAATTTCAATAGGGAAACACTAGGTCTTTAGATTAGTTTAAAAACAAAACAAAAAAGATAATTAACAATTAATTTTAGTGAAACGGTCTTAGCCTTAAATTTATATTTTACTTATTTCCATTCAATACAATTTATTTATCCTTCCATTTCTTTCTAATAATTTGATTTAATTTTTATCTCGTTTGCTTCCAATCAAAAAAATGAAAAACAATAAAAATGGACACAAAAATAAACCCCAATCGTTATGAAAAAATACAACCAAAAACACTAATCGCAAAATCAACCGATCCGTACCCGTGTGTGCCCCGATATATATAGTACACGACAAGTCGTCTTCACTGGGGGAACCATTGACGGAACCTGGCGAGTATGAGAATCTACCGTTTCATGGTCTGCAAACGGCACCTAACAAGGTACGGATATAACGAATATTTCAGCTACCCTAACTACATATCCCTAGAATTTGTTACTGCTCTCACTGGAAACCACTCACTCACAAACCACATACATACTACATACTATATACTATAAACACAACTGTCACTCGAGAAGCGCACTCAAAAACACTCTTTAATATCGCTAAAAAAAAACCTTATACATGATATACAAATACTATACCTATGTCCAAGCTTTCTCTATATATATTGCCTTTTGTCGATCGATGTATATCTCTCTTATGATTTGATTTGGTTTCCCGTTTTAAGTGTCTTTGCATTGCATTGATTTCATTTGAAAGTCGGGAATTGTTTAATTCTTTGCTATAAAACTATCCAAAAATCTATATTGTTTCTGGCCTACATAAGTACATATATAGAGCTCTCTATAGCATATACTCGTAGAACACTTGCATTAATCTGTAATGACAATCGAAATGTGTCTGTTGACATTGTTTGACGTTTTTTCTGCTTCATTTTTAATATGTTTCACACAGGTCATTTCGAAGAATTTTTGTTTACATTCCTTACCATGCTGAAGCGAAAACTTTTAAGACATTCGTTTCAGTTAACGACAAGAAAATTAATTCATATATGAATCTTTTTTTTAAGTGCCGCCAAGTTAATCTTAGCCTTTGGTTTCTAAATTATTTTCTGAGTAAACACTATAATCAGATAGGTTACGTTTATAATTAGATTTAAAGTATTACTTTCCTTGTAATTTGGGTATAATTAGTGTAAAATTATGACTATATTATATTTCATTTTCTTCTAATTTAAAACACACCCACCCCTTGAACCATCAATGTTGTTCGCTAGTAATACACCAAAAAAAAACCAAAAACTCCTCCCAAAAGATTCGCTCAAACACGTCCCAAAAATTTCTTAGCTTGCCTAGCTTTTCCATATGACTAATATGAATAATATAAATCATACAGAACTAACCAAAAAACTAATCCAAGTGTCTTTTTTCCACCATCGCCCGCCTTGTTCTTGCTGTTCCCCGGTCTGCTCGGCTCTGCCTAACAACAACACGCCGCATGCTTCCCATATGCCAGTTCTCTACTACCCCCACAAATTTTAATAACAACACAAATGTGGTGCGCGTAGCTCCACGACCCAAGAGACTCAATGGAAGTATCAGTCAGCCGTCGAACAGCCAGCAGCAGCATCACCAGACTCTGCAACATCCTCATCCACACCAGCAGCAACACTACTGCGACCTGCAGCAACAGCAGCAGCAGCAGCAGAAGCAACACTATCAGCACCAGAAACCTGGACAACAATACAATACCATGCACCACCTGCCAGCCCCACATAATCAGGGACTGGACTCCGGCACGCATCAAGTGCAATATAATTTGAGCAACTGCTTCCCCAAGAGCTACACCGAATACTACCAGCAGCATCAGCAGCATCAACAGATCCAGAAACAACAATTACCAACGGCCACGTCACAGCAGCAGCAAAAGTTCAGCACCAACTCCTCGTCAAATGTGCAGCTCCTGAATGCCATCGAGCACGACTATCAGCCCACCTATGCCGTGGTGGAGCGCATTCCGGCACCGCCGCCGCCACCCGTTCCCAGCACGGCGCTGCTCAACACGAACCCATTTTTGGCGGCCAGTAACTTCCGCAAGTATGATGCAGCGGGGGAGGAGCTGCACGGCAGCATGCAGCGTGGAAAGAAGAGCAAAGGAGTCGTGGACATGGACAAGAAGTTTTACTCCCTAAAGTTCCCGGGAGGCGGCGGCACCAAGGTCAAGAAGCCAGCAGCGTACAATGGGAATATTAGCACTCCACTGGGTTCGACCACGTCCCCCACCTCGGCCACCGACACATCCTTGGCGTCGAAGTGCAAGAGACATCATTCCTTTGCTGGCAATAGCCATAGCGATATTGACTCCGGTGGTAAGCCCATGCGCCTCTATGATCCGCCCGTCTACGAGAATGTAGTGGAGAAATGCAACGGCCATGATGCGGCCATGGACATGGGCGGCGGCAGCAGCAACCTTCACACCAATCCAAACCCAAATCTGGCCACTGTGCAGCTGCACACGCACTCTGGTGGAGGCGGAGGTGGGCTTGGGGTATCTGCTGTCGTCCAGCAAAAGAAAAAACATCACCATCGCCATCACCAGCAAAAAAATGATCCAGGAGGTGGAGGAAGTGGCGCGGAGTTCCAGCTGATGGAGCCCGAACGCTTGAGCATTTACCGCAGCGACTCGGGCATATCCAACAGCTCCTACGAGTCCCAACTGCCATCGGGCTTGTCCCAGCAGCAGCACCGCCCATCGAAGGCCCACAAATCAGGGGCAGGGGCAGGGGGAATGGCCAATGCCAGCGCATCTGGTGCACTATGTCGGAAAACGGTCTACATTAATATGGAGGGACAGTGTGCGGGACTGATTCATGCAGAGTCGCCAACACATGTGCACTCGTCCTACGAATCCGCCTCGTCCACCAGTCATGGAGTGGCCCTCGCTGCGGATCCCACAACGCTCTCATCCTGCACATCGCTGTACAGCAGCGGCACCAGCGGCACAGCTGCCTCCCTCCGTTTCCCCCGTCACCAGCATCAGCACAATCAGGCGGCCATGGCGAATGAAATCACGACACCCGAAGACTTCGAACAGTACCAACTGGGCCACCATCCGACGCACTCGGCCTCCACGCTCTCCGTGGCCAGCAGTCTTAATGCCACCGGAAGAGGCAAATGTAAAACAGGGCCACCACCCCAGTACAATGCTCACGAGGTGCGTATCTATTTCCATAACTCGGTTTGCAGAACCCCCAAGGAAGCTCTTTAGTTTATTTATCAAAGTCATGGCTAACATCATTTCAATTTTGGTTACTTTTATCGGGGTCGATTTGTCCGTCTGTCGACTTCAGTTTCTGTATTTCACGTTGATGTATTTTTTGAAAATTTATTTATTGAAAAATGGTGAAGAAATTAATTTGTAAGACTCAATTTAAAAATGGGTAAAAATGTACTTCAAACTGCTTTACATATTTATGGATTATAATTCAGCAACGATCCCACCTAAGACTAGTGAAATTCGTATATGTTCCACATCAAACGTCTTCCCTAATGATGATCTTTACGTCAAATAGCTGATTTATATTATTTTGTTAATTTACTTTCATGTTTGCTTTTGTTTTGCTTTTGTATCTCTTGGATACACACCGAAAACAATCACACTGCCGCACTCACAATACGCCACACCACTACGTCACTAATGTTGTTGCATGATTCAACTTGAACCTCGACTCCCTCGACTAACATTAGACCAACAAACCGCTGGCCACTAATCCATTTCTAGCCAATAAACGGAACAACAGCGGCGGCGGTGGCGGCTGCCTCGGGAACAAGAAACTACGACGGCAAACCATCAGCGACCCCTACGCACATATCAAACGGCGGCTGTACGATGGGTATGCAAGCGCAGCAGCCGACTATGATGTCGACGCCTCTATTACCCGCAGCCACAATACAGAAGCCCCTAATGCCCACGGTGATAGCTGCCCCACCAAATCTGCGACAGTTGAATCAGCAGCAACGTCAGCAGCACGCCAGCAGCAAATTGGCAACAGCAACACGGACATTAGCCACATCAAGATCGGGAATGGCGCCAGTGCCAGTGCCAATGCCAACGCAAATGCAAATGCCAGTGCTAGTGCCAGTGGAGAACATCAAGAACAATTGCTAATGCCAAATGAATTGCTGCTGCAGGCATCCCGATTAGGTTCTTTCGCCACCGTCGAGAATTTGAGATATGTACCGCCACTGAATCCGGTCATTCGGCCCCTGGCGGATGGCGGGGCCTACGACTGTCTGGTGGTGCGACGGCCAATACGCCTGCCACTGCGTAAGCACCACACCTTCCATTTTCAGAGCAACCAGACGGCCAGCGGCAGGCTGCAACAGCTGCGCCAGCAACTGCAGCATCAGCAGCGGGAGAGGGAGCAAATGGAGCAGGATGTGGGCTCTCTGATGTATCGTCCATTGGCTCTGAATGAGCGGCATGCCTTCAAGCCAATTTCGCCAACTCCAGCCATGGCAGCTGCCAAAGCAGAGGATACAGAAGAGTCGAAGGCCTCCCCGTTGGTGCAGCAACAGCAGCCCTCTGGTGCAACTGGACAACTAAATCCCGCCGCCTCATTAGAGGCATTAGAGCTTCTAACTAAAACGCATCCAGACTTTATGTTTGCGCGGTCAAGCTACCGACAGAATGAGCCCACCACGCAGGAGGCAATAGAATTATCTGTACAGCCATCATCTGCACCAGAGATGGTGGAGGAAGACGAAGATCTGGGCTATAGCTTCTGCGAAGAGGAGTACATGGTGGATAACGATAACGACAACGACAACGATGATGCCAGCAGCCTGCGAACCACAACAGCACCGACCAACACGCCAGTTCGTAGCTCCAACCAGGAATCGGCGATTGCCAATGCCACTGCAGGTGCTCTTAAGTACTTTATGACCCAAAGCTATCGTGAAGTTCACATTTAGGAAGTAAAATTTCGAAATTCACCAAAGAAAAACAGGCCTACGCGACGCATACAAGGTATTAACTATTATATGAACAGAGGCAATGAGATGTGCGAGTGTAAAATTCACTTAGATTGTAAGATCCAAATACTGCAACATTTATATAAGCTTGGCAAACCGAAAAAAAGTGAAATATGGTAAAGAATAAGTTAGTTTGAAACACACAAAAAATATCGGCTTCAAGAAATATTTCCAGAGTCCGTTGTCCGTACATTCCTGTTGCCACATTGCCGATATTCTCAGCCAGAATGAATCATCCATTGGTCGTATAAATATATGTAACATGATACTTGCAAATAGGATTAAATAAAAAAAGTGTTTAATCTTCGAAGACTCGCACTAATTGCTAGTGTATATAGATAGATACACATTGACATTCCGACATAAATATCATTAACATTAAGATTTATTATTCTCAATAGAAGAAGCAAAGCGAAACCATTGAAATGCAAATGAAAATACACATATACAATTACAAAAGCAAATGCACTTAGACCCGTCTAACAAAACTAACCGAATCGAATCACACAACCAAAAAGCATTTATTTAGTTGGCGCTAACTATCGACATGTACATCTATCGTTTATCACTATTAGCATAAGCAAAACATGAATTAGATAAGTTAATTAAGTACTCTAGTACTGTAGGAAAATCAGACTGTGTGTGTTAAGTTTGATAGTCATGTGTATAAGATAATTTAATAATAAATGCAGACAGATATATAGCTAATGTGTGGGCATACAAAATAAATGAGGGTATACATACGTTTTTCTATTTAGTTTATCTAAGAACACAATAACCAAAAGAAGACCCTCATTTTCTAGGTACTTTCTAATTTTAGTTCTTACTTATTATGATGCAATAATTTGAAACCAAAGCAACTTGAAAAGTCTCTTAGGCGGCATACAATATCGATTTTTGGAAAGTTATTCTCCCACTTACTTTACAAAATATACAAAAAAAGCTATCACAATGTCTCCTAAATTAAACAAATTGTAATTTTTTATAGCATGTGTCTGACTTTGAGGATCCTTACAAAAGCAGCAATACCTATATATACTAAATTATTAATTGTTTAAATTTCAAATCAAAACAAAAATCAAAAAACAAATAAATTTTCAAAAAAAAACTGATCTAAATGTTATATGTCACAATAGAAAAAAAGGTAAATTCTTTGTTTCGTTCAATAATCTTTGTTAATATTATCATAAATCAAACAACAAATTAATTTATTTCAACTGTCGCACCCGCTGTCTTCGTATATGGTTTTCTGCTTTTGAAATCTTTCATCCGATCCGATCCGAACTCCGATACCGATCCTCCCAGAATTGTGTATCTATACTGACACATAACCTCTATAATTCTCTGTCCCCCTGCAGCTACCATTTGTTTACTGAAAGCTTACAGATTAATCCCAGCAATAAAATACAATAAAACGGCACTACTAGATTATACTAGATTATTCAAATGCATGAGAGAAGCTGCACCTAACCAATGAGCCGCGCGCATGACCCAGAGCCCAGCTATAAAACCAATTAGAAAATGTCTAAAGAAGTAATGTGTCCGCTTATCAATCAAAACAAAACAAAAACAGCCACTGAATGCCGCCAGGTTCGATGATGAATTCATCTATGCTGATCTCGAGAGTCAACACTATGGGCCCATCAACTACAAGGCGGCTTCCCTGTATGCCCAGGTCAAGAAGAACAAGAAGACGGGAGCTCTGGAGGAGCTCAAGTAGAAGCCGGAGAGAAGCGACGCGCGACGCTCTTCTGCTTAGCAGTGCATTTTTCTATACTTTGTAGCGGGTTTCCTTCTTACTTTATAATTCAGTTTGATTTTATCATTATATTTTCTGATCAAATGAGCTTTTCAAATGGGGTTAAAAGTACTAAGAAAATGGTTAAAACAAAACAAAACAAAAACGAATAACGAATTTCTTAAACTAGTAAAGCGAGTAACACAGTCATGTCATTGCTATAAAATATGATAGAAGCTGCCGCATTGGACTAGAAAACATTTGTCACAGTCAAATTTATATATCATCAGATAATGTAATGTACTTAGCAGCATAAAAACCAATAGTAATAAAAATATACTACCATATGTACGCATAAAAAATCAGATAAAAGTGTATTCTGAAAGACGTTGACGTTGCAATAAAATTGTAATTTTTAAACGGAAATTTCAATACTTTTGTTGCATATTTTCAAATACAAATCATACAAAATTAAAGCTCATACATACATATATTAAATCGAACAAAAAAATAATAAATAGTACTGAAATTTATAATTTTGTAAAAATATCGGATATACAAATATAATATTCGAGAATATGTTTTGAATCAAGCAATGAGCGAAATTATAGCTCATTTTTGTTATGCAATTTATTGTAATTAATTAAATATATAATTTATTATTCATTCTATGAACATAACACATATTTCTATCCTGCAAGTAAATGCAGCATTTACTTTGAGATGCGAAAACGAAGAAAATCAAAGAGATGGATTTACGCATAAAATGAGCAACCAAATAAAAGTGTAATTAAATTGAAATAAACAACTTAGACTCGAGTATATATAAAAACCATAAACATTAATTAAATTATGAGAAAAGTAAAGTAAATAAATAAATTGTAAAACGTACGACAAACAGTGTTTTTTCCTTTGATGAATTCACCACCTTATCGAGGCACCCAAATTGGCTGTAGATTAAAATTCAACTAAAATTTGTACCAACTGCCAGATGGAACAGCAAAGGTCCCTCTGCAGGTCCCTACGGTCCACAAGCATGTTTCATTTCCGCGCAGAGTAACTGGATTGGCGCTGCTTCCTGCAGAAGTGCACCGCACCTTCGTTGCAGCGACCTCATTTCCGTTGCTGCCACACATACGAGTGTGCACACAGCAGCCGAATGCAATACTGAATATATTGCAGCTTTCCCTATGCTCGTGCTTGTATCGGTATTCAGTTTTGAAAGCCAATAGCTTATTACCAGTAAATTTGAATGATAAATGGGTAAGTAATTTGTTACTAGAAACATGTCAAGGGTGTTGTCCATTCTAAACCTACTTATAAGTGGGACTGAGGAGTCTATACAATATCTAGGAATGCATCACCTTAAGATCAGAGAAGGGAAATATGCTACTCATTTTGGCGCGGTCTTTTTCCGTGTGCCACTGGAAAATTGTGTGCTTTGACGAAAGTTTATGTTAATGACGGAACTTTTCGTCAATTGCGACACACACACGAGTACTACGATATATGTATGTATATGCATAATAACGTTGCTTTAATAAGTTGGCAAAGTTGGTTCTGCGGGCTTTTGGCTTTCGCCTTTGACTAAGTATAACGCAAAGTTAAAAGGAATATAAAATTTAATTCAAGCAACGACAGCAGCCCCATGTGTTGCCGTTAAGTGCCATCATCTTGGACTGCCATTCAACCCCACCATCATCGTCATATGTGAAACTGTTTTGCAGTCTTTCCCCTACCACCACACACACATACTCAAACATTCTGAGAGGAAAACTTTTGCGCAAGTCATGCGACAACTTTTGTGAATTGAAAACCTCCTCTCCGCAAATAGTTGCCATAGTTGCCGACGCTCTCCAACTGAAACAACAAAGCAAGCCAAACACCAAGCCCCAGTCCCCAACACCCCTCCCCCCTCTCCAAACCGAAAAAACCCAAAAGTCAAGTGTTTAATTAAGATTTTTCCAGTAGAGCGGCTTTTAATGTGCATTGACGAACAAAATGTTTGTTAATTAAAAAACCAAGAATGTTAGTTATATTGCTGTGCTATACCCTTGACAGTGCGCCAATTAGCATTATCATTCACAGTTATTCATGGCCTTGAAGCAGTATCTAAAGGGCTAATATCGTACCAATATATAATTAAATAGAGTAACCGATTGATCAAATTTCCAAAAACATAAGAGAATCTTCCCATGTTGAAAGACCTCTTACTCGCCCAATTTCAAACGTTTATTCGGTAACCGCAACAATATCTTAACACTTGAGCAATATTACTTTTCCGATTCATTTCAGGCTTTTTTCTTACATTATACAAGCTGTCAGCGGCATTCGTAAGCAATTTTCCCTTATTCCTCATAACATTTGCCATTCCAATCACGTACAAAAATTCCACCCCAAGCCCCAAAAAAAAGAAACAGGCCAGGCCAAAAGGCCACAGCGTGGATATAAGTTGCCATTTTGAAGGTTCAGTTCAAGGATCACACAGCAAAAAATTAATTTTAAAGCCAGTCAATTAGGTTTTTTGTTGGCAATCAAAAGAACCAAATATCTTGGACATAATTTACATGCCAGAGGAAAGGGAAAAACGATTCGTATGTATATGCCAGAGAATAGAGAAAAACGTTGGTTGGTTGGTGGTGCCAATCAGGCACAACTTTCACGGTCCGAAATTTGTCATCTTGTCAGCTGTCAAATGGAGAAAAGGAAAAGTCCTCCCAAAACATTGTATTTCGTTAGCCTTGATTTGTTTTCGTGGCTTGGACGACGCTGCATAATTGATTAATTGTTTGAGATCTGGGGTATATTCACGTCCTTCGTTTCCTTCATGTCACGCATAGCATCCCCAGTAAATAAATTATAGGTACGACCCACAATATGCCAATTGAATTATTCATAAAAGTCAAAGATGCGCTTTGACATTAAATAGAAATACTACAATAATAGTGAGGAAAGCTCATTGTTTTCCAAAGGTTGAAATATTAATAAAAAAAAACGGATGCCAACTAAGAGAGCTCAACCGCAGACAGGGTAAATCTGAATCAAATTTATTGACAAAAAAAATAATGCCAAGCCGGAAAGCGGGCGGGGATTCCAAGTACTACCCACCATATGCGATTGTGTCTTGGGGCCTGTTCCTGAAGCCATCTTTGCTCAGAGACCACTTAACTTGTCAGCGAGAGCTTTGCATATGGGCTTGGTTTTCTTGATTTCCCAGATTTCGACAAAATAAAAAGCAATGTAATAAAAATTGTATAAACTTTTCTGCGTGCTTTCGCAGCTCTACCTCTACCTCTCCCTCTCCTCAGTGTCTTGCTCTGAAAGTGCAAAATGCCGCTTTATCTATGAAGGATTTTCCAACGGGAGAAAAACACGAAAATAACACAAAAAGTTTCCCTACTGCCTGCTGATAAAAGGTTTACTGAGGCTTTGATGGCAGCATAAAATCCCCTTGAGTCGGCTGCAGATTTTGGACGTCTTTTCTTGTTTTATTTCGTTCGTTGCATTATTTTAAGTTTCAAGCCACAAAGTATTTAAACCATAAAATAGCCACTAAGATCTTTTATCTGTATTTTCATCACTGCTGCCACTGCCTGTCAAGTTCTTAGGCATTCGACAAAGAATGTACGAGTATTATGTGTTTTAGAAACTTTTGCTCTATAGAACTTTTTGAACCAATTACAAATAAAAATGTACAGAAATTTCTGCAGAGAATGTCTATATTAATGCTCTTTAATGTAGTATAATAATTAAGAAAGGGATTTGGTTGAAAATCACTCTTAAAAAGCAAAGGATCAAGCCTGCGGAGATGGTGACATCTACGTATGGCTAGTATATAATGCATAGCTGGGTATATAGATGCGAGTTTCATTTGATATTTTATTTATTATCTACTTTAATATAGATGATGGGAGTTGCAGCAGTTGCAGCTCGAGTTCTATGATAAAAATTCAACTTCACATACAACTACGCCCAAAAAGAGCTTTGTACTGATGATTGTTTTTAAAAGGTAAAAAGAAATAACTAATATTTTGTGTAATTATTAAAGAGCAGACAGGTGTCACCATCCCCAAGTGCACACTTTTAATTATATAGAAAACAAAGAAATAACTAAAAATTTAATGGCCCATATGCAAAAATATTCAAACAAATTGTCTGGATGTGCTGCTACCTTATAAATTATTTGCTGCATTTCATGCTGCTGAGAGAATTAAACAGGAAATTATTCGTTCTACCGGGTTGATGATGCTTTTCTCGTTTGAAAGCTTTCAGCGAATTTCCTTTATTATGTTGACTCTGGGAAATGAAGTGGAAAGCGTTTGCTGTCTACTTTCATACATTTCATTTATTTAGTATATCTTATGAGTGCATTTCCCCTACAGCCCATTCATCCCCTGCCCAACTTCTACTCACTGCTCCCCAGCTCAAAACTGCTGCTGTCAATGTTTATTTTGCTATTTTTGCACGATTTATTTTCAAACAATATGCAAAAACATGTCTCAAGACAAAGCTGCAATATTGTTCAATGTTTTGCGAGAGAAATTAAGACTGCCTATGGGCTTGTCAGACAAAAGCAGCAACTTTCAATTACAATTACCATCGACCGGCTTACACTCCACTCTCCACATTTCACACTCTCCACAGAAAGAGAGAAACATTCGAAAAAATTAACGAAATGACTGCGTGGGGAACTACAGCATGGGGACATCCTTGTTCGAGCATTAGTGCAGCCCGGAAACAGTATAAAAACTTTAATTGGAGTCCCCTTTCGGTCCCCCTAACGCCCCACCCACCAGATATTTTGGCAGTCTTTGTTTACTGAATGTCGGCGCAAATTGTATCGTTTTTTCTACGACGACGCCTGTTACGTGGCAAAAACAGCAAAGGGATGCGATGGGATGGGATGGGATGGACATGGTCTATCCCCAATGATGGGGAGAACGGAACAGACAGACAGTTGCACATTCAATCAACACAATGCTGGCATCTCTTTTGGCTTGTATGTTGGTTTTGGCAGTTGGAAAAAACAAAAACAAAAAAAAAGCATCTCTCGACGGTTCTCTGGGTTCCATGCGAGCAGTAGTAGAGTACTTGTTCTCGTGTACATCTGTCGGAAACACACGGGCCACTGTGGAACATGTGTCTCTCCCGACGTACGCCTGCTTTTATAATTCCTTTGTACAATATTTGTTTGGCAATGAATTTAATTGATGGTCACGGCAGACGGAACACTAAAGGCTAGACACAGACACAGGGGCCTAGAGGCACAAAAAGTGGGGATTTTACGAGTATTGAACATGGGATTGAATTGGTTTGGTATTGGTTGCACTGGAGGTGTTGACGTTGACCCCATCATTTGTGGTTATCGATTGCCAAAGAGATGTTGATGAAGAGAGTTGAGTTTGATGGAATGCAACCGCTTAAATTATACCATAATGTTCATGGACACATGTACACGGAAAAGTGTAATTCAATTTATACCGTTATTCCATTAGAATCAAAATCAAACATTTTCTTATGGAGAGGATGGGTTGATTTCCTTATGAAAAGAAAAGCTTTAAGGTAAAGGGATTTTGAGAAAAACATCTTGACTATCCCATAAGCTCCCAACTATTCAGTAGTAGAAGTAAAACTATAAAGGGATCTGTGAGTATATATTATTACACTATAGTTTTTAGGAGAATTTGAATACCATACCCAATGTAAAACATTTAGCTGTATGTAAAGATTATGTAAATGAATAGACAAGGCTCTCCGGCACCAGCTCCGACTCCGGCAGTATTTAATTCCTTGTGAATGCGCTGGTGCGGTTATGGTGTGCCAGTAAAACGGAAATTAATAAGCAAATAAATCACACTGCCGCCCGCTTTTGTTTCCCTCAAAGTGTTTTTCGGTCGCTTCTTCCATGCGGAAGGAAGCGCTGAAAGTGTTGCTCTTGATTTACGGCTTAGTTTACCCCCATCTCCGTATAGTACTTTGGAGAAATAGAATGTAGATGGCCTTTTGTAATTTGTATAATGCACTTCAATAGATTCTTGAGATTAAAATCTTATAAACTTCGAATAGAATTCCATTTCAATCAATTACATCGTAGGTTAATCGAGGCAAGGCATTCTATTAAATTTCATGCAATTAATTTTGGCTTTTTTAACATTTTATTTAATTTCCGACAGTTCTACCTCACAACCCTGCACAACCGGAAAAAAACAATTAAAAACAGATATATTCTTATTTAAAATAATTCATTCACTGCTAACGCCGTAATCTGCATTCACAATCTTTTCATCATTTGGGGAAATTTGCGCGATTTCTGTTGTGGTCGGACACCGATTTCCCCCCTCTTTGCATTCGAAATCCGTAAATGAAAAAATCGAAATCTCTTTCAAATTTATTATTTTTCCAGTAAAGCGCATTTTAAACAACAACAAAATTTAACTAACTTGTTAATCATCTGCTCTACCACAAAAAGAGAACAAAGAGCCAGAGAACAAAAGTCGTCTACAAGTCGTAAATTCGATAGATGAACGACATAACAACCCGTTACCATAAACCATAATGGCCAAAACTGTTTCTGGACTTGATTCATTTTCCTTAACTCCTAAGCGGCTTTTCAGGAACTACTTTCAGGAACTCGTGGCATTTGCCAGCAGATAAGGCCGAGACTCTCCGCTAAGTAGCTTACAATTATTTATTTATGTTGGCTAGGTTTCCTTCAACGGCCTTCTAAGCTTTTTCGACAGTTGTTTTGTGGTTTAATGGCCACAAAAATAAATACAGAAAACGTGGCCTGTCTGACCTCTTGAATTTGTGGAACCCGTCAAAAAAAATTGCGACAACTTGCATAACTGGATGCTATTATATCACACCTACATCTATCCTACCTTGTATGGCATAAGCCTGAGTGTATATTTTTCCTTCTTCTAAAAATGCTTCCCATTCTGCTCGTATATCCCACCGCTTTTAACTGCAAATGACAAGCTAAGCATGGGCATGAGCTTCACTCCACATCGGTCTGGATCCAGCAAACTGGCAATTGCAATTATATGGCCAACTGTGTTTGGCGTTACAATCACCGCAGGGCCACTCGAAGCACCAGTCACTGCGGTTGTCCGTACTGGAAGCAGTCCCGGGTTATTCGGTTTGCTCTGTGGCCAGTGGGGTGGATGCGGGACAGCCATCTTCATCCCCTTCCCCCATCAGCACTCCACTCCGCATGTACTCATCTTTCTTCTTTTTTTTTTGAATGACATGCATGAAGTGTTTATTGCATTTCCCACGCGCAGTGCAGTTCTCAACGTATGTCTACGACCTAGCCAACTTTATAAGAGCAGTAATAAAATTATAAGCCCGATCATCGAATAACACCGCTCATTCAATTAAGGCAGCAGAACAAACTTGAGTTTTAAAGCATATACCTCATCTCCCCCGTTCGACTCTGAAATCAATTCGAGCAAATTTTCAGCGCAAAGTGTGCAAGGGTAGGGGTAGGGGGAGAATTCTGCTGATTTGGTAGAGAACCTTTCCGCTACAATTCCAGCAAGCGAAGCATATGAATATGAATAAAAAATGTACATAGGAGTGCACATTCATAAGTATGTATATGCGCCACTTTGGAACTGTTTGAAACTGGCGACACACTCAGTCATACGGATGTGACGTTGAAGCGTGTCATGGCACTCCTTTTAAAATTCGACGTCTTGCCAAACCTTGAGCAACGTTTTTACATCTTTCAAAATTATGTAAAATGCTAAATTATAAGTGCAAAACTACAACGCGTTGTCTAAGTAGAACATAAAACCGAAAATAGCAATCTAATCAATCTTCCTACTTTTATATACATATGCCGATGAGTATGCTCTCCAAGTGTTCTACCATTGTATAGATTCATGCAGCCAATTTAAATACTTATTTCTATTGCATTCCCTTCTGTTCAAACGCGTGTAAACTAATGCTGCAAAATGGGGCATATAGAAACGTTTTCGACGCGTTCCCTTTGCAGGCCTAACCGAATGCATTTGAAACTTCACAAGCTATTGCACAATTTAACTTTTATTTGACATGCACAGCGTCATCCGTTTTAACCTTGCTACAGTAGTCCGTCCATACACCCGTCTCTTGTCAACTTCCGCTGCAGAGCGAAAGCAGGGAAGCCTTTCGATTGGCCGTCGGAAACCTCTCTTGACACTATCCGGCATAACACATTGGCAACAAACCCTACTTGATTGGCCACCGCAAACTTTATGCACAAACATATACATATGAAAATATGTATAAGACTACTATAACCTGACCTAAGTCCAGCAGCAATATTATACAGTCATCGGACTTTTAATTTAATTTTTTGTTGCTATGTCAGATATTATTTCCCCCCAGATGTATCCTTAAAAAGATATACCCTCAACATGGAATACAAGAAGCATTTTTCTATGTACGATATTCTATTATTTTCAGATCGATTTTGTATTTTCTTGTTCCCTTTTAATCTAGTTGTAGCACACTTCTGATCTGTTCAATTATTTAATTAATTAATCTTAAATCGACTTGGACACAGCGTTACAATAATTGTATGCTCACTGCAAGTCGTATCACAAATGGTCTTAAATACCCATTGAAGATCGATCGCTTTGATGGCAAAGATAGTTCTATAGACAAGATTCCAATAGACCGAAGAGAGGTCTGGCTGTCCCAGGTGGAGCTATCCAAGAGGTGTGACCAAGGGCCAGTCTGATATCGAGTATTCACCCCAATCACGTATTCCTTCGATTGAAATTTTCTTCTTAAAAATTTACAGCGCAATTCTCGTTCCCATTCCAGCAGGGGCAGCGCCATCTGCTGGTATTCAGTGAAATAAATGTCACTTCTGCATGCTTTTTACACGGCAGAAAGGTGTGTAAAACAAAAATAAATACATTCTACACACACTACCGCTCCTATAATGACCACATTGAAGCTTCGCCAACAACAATGTCGCCACCTAGGCGGAGGATGTTATTTTGATACCATCATGGTATGTCAAGTAAAAAGGTGAGCTGCGCTTGCACGCGTTTTAATATTTTTTAGAGTTACAAACTTAAAAATCAACCATTTAAATTGAAAAAAAAGGTAAAGTCATGTTTTAAAACTCGGTAAAAGAGACAAGTTTGAGAATCTCTTTCATTTTAGTTCCAGCGGCTATATATATCCTGTTTCCAGCGGATACCATTTGTGGTTGATTGCGGGTCAATTGGCTGCTTTAACCAGGCAAAATACAACACAAACATCAAATTCTACAAATCTACCATACAAAAATGACAGTTAAAAAACGGAAGCTAAATTTGAGTTGAAATCGCTGAAAATAGCAGTGCCTCATAAGAGAATCATTTGTTAAAATCGTTTAAAAACATGCAATGCCTCATAAGAGAATCTTTTATTAAAATCATTTAAAACCTAGTAGTGCCTCATAAGAGAATCTTTTGCTAAAATCGTTTAAAAACATGCAGTGCCTCATAAGAGAATCTTTTGCTAAAATCGTTTAAAAACATGCAGTGCCTCATAAGAGAAACTTCTGGTAAAATCGTTTAAAACCTAGCAGTGCCTCATAAGAGAATCTTTTGTTAAAATCGTTTAAAAACATGCAGTGCCTCATAAGAGAATCTTTTGCTAAAATCGTTTAAAAACATGCAGTGCCTCATAAGAGAATCTTTTGCTAAAATCGTTTAAAAACATGCAGTGCCTCAAAAGAGAATCTTCTGGTAAAATCGTTTAAAACCTAGCAGTGCCTCATAAGAGAATCTTTTGTTAAAATCGTTTAAAAACATTCAGTACCTCATAAGAGAATCTTTTGTTAAAACCGTTTAAAAACATGCAGTGCCTCATAAGAGAATCTTCTGGTAAAATTGTTTAAAAACATGCAGTGCCTCATAAGAGAAACTTCTGGTAAAATCGTTTAAAACCTAGCAGTGCCTCATAAGAGAATCTTTTGTTAAAATCGTTTAAAAACATGCAGTGCCTCATAAGAGAATCTTTTGTTAAAATCGTTTAAAAACATGCAGTGCCTCATAAGAGAATCTTTTGCTAAAATCGTTTAAAAACATGCAGTGCCTCAAAAGAGAATCTTCTGGTAAAATCGTTTAAAACCTAGCAGTGCCTCATAAGAGAATCTTTTGTTAAAATCGTTTAAAAACATTCAGTACCTCATAAGAGAATCTTTTGTTAAAACCGTTTAAAAACATGCAGTGCCTCATAAGAGAATCTTTTATTAAAATCATTTAAAACCTAGCTGTGCCTCATGAGAGAATCTTTTGTTAAATTCGTTTAAAAACATGCAGTGCCTCATAAGAGAATCTTTTGTTAAAATCGTTTAAAAACATGCAGTGCCTCAAAAGAGAATCTTCTGGTAAAATCGTTTAAAACCTAGCAGTGCCTCATAAGAGAATCTTTTATTAAAATCATTTAAAACCTAGTAGTGCCTCATAAGAGAATCTTTTGCTAAAATCGTTTAAAAACATGCAGTGCCTCAAAAGAGAATCTTCTGGTAAAATCGTTTAAAACCTAGCAAACTCTACCATTAATCTACAAATTCTACAAATTCCATATTTGAGGATCGCATAGTATTATTTCAGTACCAGTCTCCAGCCGATACGAATAGTCCTGTACCCAGCGGATACGATTCGTCCTGTATCCAGCGGATACCATTTCTGGTTCATTGTGGGTCAATTGGCTGTGTAAAGCATCCATTTCAGTTCCTGTATCCAGCTCATACGATTAATCTTGTATCCATCGGATATGATTATTCCTCTATCCAGCGGATACCATATGTGGTTGATTACGGGTCATAAGAGAGTCTTCGGCTTAAAACATGCAGTGTCTCATTTAAGAATCTTTTGGTATAATTGATGAAAACGTGTTGTGTCTCATAAGAGAATCTTTTCATAAAATCGTTATAAACATTGTGCCTCATTAAAGAATCTTTTGGTAAAAAAGTAATTTTACAATTATCAGGAAAAAATTACTTAACAATGCTACATATTTTTATTTGTATTATCAAGCAAAAAAAAAAACAGACTGTGACTTAGGCTCTGACCCGTTGGGACAATTTTTTTATGCTATGGTCCGACTCACAGCCAATTATGGTCAGAGCAAAGACATCAGACTAAAAAGTTGATATTAAAGTTCAATTTAATTACTTTAATTAATATGGCCTGGAACTCAGTGCCTCATTTGGTAATCTTTTGATAAAATCGCAGAAGGAGAATCTCATAGGAGAATCTTTTGTTAAAAACGCTTAAAAACATGCAGTGTCTCATAAGAGAATCTTTTGTTAAAATCGTTTAAAACCTAGCAGTGCCTCATAAGAGAATCTTTTATTAAAATAGTTTAAAAACTAGTAGTGCCTCATAAGAGAATCTTTTGGTAAAATTGTTTAAAAACATTCAGTGCCTCATAAGAGAATCTTTTGTTAAAATCGTTTAAAACCTAGCTGTGCCTCATAAGAGAATCTTTTGTTAAAATCATTTAAAAACATGCACTGCCTCATAAAAGAATCTTTTATTAAAATCATTTAAAACCTAGCTGTGCCTCATGAGAGAATCTTTTGTTAAAGTCGTTTAAAACCTAGCAGTGCCTCATGAGAGAATCTTTTGTTAAATTCGTTTAAAAACATGCAGTGCCTCATAAGAGAATCTTTTATTAAAATCATTTAAAACCTAGCTGGGCCTCATGAGAGAATCTTTTGTTTAAATTCGTTTAAAAACATGCAGTGCCTCATAAGAGAATCTTTTGTTAAAATCGTTTAAAAACATGCAGTGCCTCATAAGAGAATCTTTTGTTAAAATCGTTTAAAAACATGCAGTGCCTCATAAGAGAATCTTTTATTAAAATCATTTAAAACCTAGTAGTGCCTCATAAGAGATTCTTTTGTTAAAATCATTTAAAAACATGCAGTGCCTCATAAGAGAATCTTTTATTAAAATCATTTAAAACCTAGTAGTGCCTCATAAGAGAATCTTTTGTTAAAATCGTTGAAAAACATGCAGTGCCTCATAAGAGAATCTTTTGTTAAAATCGTTGAAAAACATGCAGTGCCTCATAAGAGAATCTTTTGTTAAATTCGTTTAAAAACATGCAGTGCCTCATAAGAGAATCTTTTGTTAAATTCGTTGAAAAACATGCAGTGCCTCATAAGAGAATCTTTTGTTAAAATCGTTTAAAAACATGCAGTGCCTCATAAGAGAATCTTTTATTAAAATCATTTAAAACCTAGTAGTGCCTCATAAGAGAATCTTTTGTTAAAATCGTTGAAAAACATGCAGTGCCTCATAAGAGAATCTTTTGTTAAAATCGTTGAAAAACATGCAGTGCCTCATAAGAGAATCTTTTATTAAAATCGTTCAAAACCTAGCAAACTCTACCATTAATCTACAAATTCCATATTTGAGGATCGCATAGTATTATTTCAGTACCAGTCTCCAGCCGATACGAATAGTCCTGTACCCAGCGGATACGATTCGTCCTGTATCCAGCGGATACCATTTCTGGTTCATTGTGGGTCAATTGGCTGTCTGAAGCATCCATTTCAGTTCCTGTATCCAGCGGATACGATTAATCTTGTATCCAGCGGATACGATTAGTCCTGTATCCAGCGGATACCATTTTTTTTTTATTGTTGGTCAACTGGCTTTTTGAAACTTTCAAATACTACACGTTAATATTCTACGACGAATTCTACCATTACTCGATAAATTCTACAAAAGCTACCTTGACGATCGTATTGAGTTTCATTTCAGTTTCAGTATCTAGCGGATACCATTTCTGGTTGATTGTGGGTCAATTAGCTGTTTAAAACTGGCAAAATACTACCCATGCTACGACATATTCTACCATTATACTACACACTTAAACCTGCTGTAAATCTCCAACGCACTATTCTTTCCCCTATGGCTTCGACCTTACGATATGCACAATATCACCCTATATATGTAGATAATACCTACTATGTATATGTAATATGTAGGATCAATAAAGAAATGCTTCTGATGCAGTAATGAAAAATCCCTGAACGCACTAAAAAACGAATAAATATCACACCAGAATAAGTTCTCTGATTATAAACAAAAACAGAACCCTATAACTGAAATATGAGGAAAGTAAAATGAGGAAATACGAGAATATATAGAAATATAATATAGAAAAAATATTGAAAATATATGAATAGGTAAAATTTGAAAAAACTGTATAAAGAGTTACAGAAACAGAAATACTCACCCCTTTCTATAATGCATAACATACATACATAGCTGTGGAATATTTTTTCTCATTTCCTTGTATTAAACTGTTGTTTCTATTGCTGTAGTGTTAAATATAATTTAATGTTTCTTTTGGGTTATTGTTGTTTTTTCATTTTATAGCGTTGAATATTATGTTGTTTAGTTTTATTGCGATGCACACACACACACCTAACACACGCGAAATCAGGAAGCGATTGATATCACTTACATATATTAGAATATATGACAAATATTAAAAAAAAAAAAAATACTATATTTATTTATTTAAGTTTTTTGGTTTTTATTAATTTAATTTACTATTATTTTATTGAATTATTACATATTTATTGCAATTATTAATTTTTACTTATTTCAATTTACTTATATGATTTGATTATTTATTTCATTTTACTATTTATTTATTTAAATTATATATTATTATTATTATTTCCACTCCACTTTTCACTGGACTGGACATTTGCGCGCACTCACGACACGAACAGGCACGATTTAGTTGACCAATTTAATGACCGCTTTGATGGAGTGACCGGGGGGAACTGCAAGCTTCGAAAAGAATGAAGCGGCGCGGGCGGCTAAAGCTTCGTAGAAAAACGAGAGCGAAAGAGGCTGGTGAGGGTGGTGAGGGTGGTGAGGTGGGTTCAGCAGACATCGTGCGTGAGTCAAATCTCGGCTTGCAGATCGGCATTCGTTTCTGCTGATCTTCTCACTCACTACTAGCATTGAGAGCGAAAGTTTTTGGTCGAATTATGTCTGAGAGCATATGGGTTGATCACAGAGAAATAATGTTGCAATTGGCGCGTGCTCACGACACGAACAGGCAAGATTTAGTTGACCAATTTAATGACCGTTTTGATGGAGTGACCGGGGGGAACTGCAAGCTTCGAAAAGAATGAAGCGGCGCGGGCGGCTAAAGCTTCGTAGAAAAACGAGAGCGAAAGAGGCTGGTGAGGGTGGTGAGGTGGGTTCAGCAGACATCGTGCGTGAGTCAAATCTCGGCTTGCAGATCGGCATTCGTCTCCGCTGTTCTCTTCTCCCACTGATAAAAACGAGAGCGAAAACTGGTGGCTTAGTGTATGTATATGCATGTGTAGGGAAGGTCAAGTCCAAATAGCTGTGATACGAGCGCAGAGAGTGGAGCTTTTCAGGTAGCGCCGGAGAGTCAAAGCTAAACTTTCGACTCTCCCTAAATCACAGCAGAGAACGACACCGTTCTTTATTAACAGAGAAAAAGAGAGTGGAAGACAGTTGTTTACTCTCTACTGCTAAATAATTTAAAAAATCACACCTGCTTACGTACAACTTATGAGAAGCGCAGAGAAAGGCGCTGTTCAAAAGTTGTGAGATTTCAAACAATTTAACTTGGGAAATTTATTATGTTGGCATTCAAAACCTTTCGGTGCTTCAGTCACGCCACTGAAAAATTAACATGCCGCTGTAACGACACGAGATAATTGGTTCTTTCTCTGTTAACTCACTCTCTTTCTCTGTTAGCTCGCTGCTGAATGCCCCTGTAACTGGCTGCAGAGGTAACATTCCAAGACATCACGTGTTTTTCCATGAGGCCTGGTACAAATTACAATAAGGCTTTGCTAACTATTAAATCTGGCTTCTATGACTATTAAAGCTAGCTGCTGTAAAACAAGCAAGGCTACTGTGAAACTACACACGGTGCCTGCTATATGCAACCAACTCCAGTAGCCAGAAAAGTTGACCATTCTGATCTTGCCGCCAAATTTCAAGTTCGCATCGTAAACAATAAATATTTTCAAAGTTTTTGACAAATTCAGAAATGTATTCAACAATATCGACATTAAATTGAACGCCAACAACCATAACGCCTTATTACAAAATCTATTATTATGGATATTTAACATCCCTAACTTCACCTTCAACAAGCAGATTCTAAAGAAGCTGACGCTGATTATACACATACATATATGTACCTATCCTGGCCTTATTCTCATGCTGGACCAGAGTATCTTCCAAGAGTGCGGGCACTATAAACTGAAGCTTAAGTCGTTGAACTGGGGCATACAAAAACTGGACATTCGGACTCCTGTGATAGGTCCGTCAAGGAACTCGATTAGAGTCTGGACTGATCAAAATTCAGAGGGGAATCCTTGACAAGCACTAATTTGTGCGAGGCAAGACCATCTTCCGCGATCTCTAAATTCTAGCAGAAGGCGATAGAAGTTGTAATAATGATAAATCTTTAAACCTGCATCATAGGATATTATTTATAATATTATTTATAAGTTTGTATTTTTCTTTTGTTTCCTAATATTTTCTCATATTTCGTCGAGTTTGGGTATTGGGTATACACTCAGCAAGCGTAGGGATATTATTTTATGATAATAGGTCTTTATATATGAGCATAAATGATTTATGTATAGATTGAGAGCTTCATCATTATTATTGTATTAAATTATTCAAGCAAGAGTCAGATTTCTTCAATAACATCAGTATCAATATATCTACCTTTTTAAAAACCTTACACTTTATCAATATTGCTAGTATAAATAGCTGAGGCTGTGATTATAATTACAATTAAACTAAAAATAAATAATATAAATAAATTATTAAAACTAACAAATTGGTTATACGCTATTCTAAGTATCATTAATTGACACGCACTAAGGGCTTACGTGCAAGATCCTTTACTTTTGATAGTTATACCTGAAAGCAAAAAAAAAAAATTTAACAAATGCATAAAATATATAATAAATAAAATATACATATACTCTCCGTACAGACGATCTTCAAGCATACTTTACTTACTTATATTAAGGCAAGACGAATAACACTCTAATTGAGTTTCTCCTGTATACATGTATCCGTCGGATCCACAAACTATCTCGTCATTTTCATCATAAACGTTTGCGCATATATTTTCACAGTAGCTTTCGGTAGCCTTTGTATCATCCTGAGAGTTCGCAGCACCTGCAGCTTGTATTTGTGAATTTTCGCTCTGTTGCTGAAATATAGAAGAATCAGACATGATAATTTGAAAAGACATGATAATGATTAATTATGATTCTTCCTACCTGTTTCGAATTTTCCGTGTCGGCGCTGTCTTCTATGTCGTCACTATATTCATTGATTGGCTTGGCAATCTCGCTGATGGGAACGGGCGCTTGAACCAGATTTGTTTGGTGAGGTGTAGAGTAGATTGTCTCGTAGGTATATTTGTTCCCTTGCGGAGATTGGGTGTAGCTTATATGTCCTCTAATAGCATCTTGTTCAGTAAATTCAAACCGCAGCGGCTCTTGCGTAAAGCCTTTGTGACTCTTTTGGAGATTTTGGTTCCTTGTCGTTGATGGTGGTGCTTGTGTCGTTGTTTGGACTGCCATTGGAGATAGAACCACATGCTTCACAGCCTTATTTCCATCAGACTTTACCACAAACACATCCTGGCCGGCTTGATAGCTGCCGCGAACAACAGCCACATTTGGTGGTGCGGGATCTTGGTTATAAAACAAATCAGCTACTTGGATGGGTTCGTTATAGCTGGATGACAGACTATTGTCTGTGGCATGATGTTGGGTGCCCTCATTTATGGGATAATGCTGCTGTTTCTGTTGCTGCTGCTGCTGCAGTTTCTGTTGTTGCTGCTGCAGTTGCTGCTGCTGCTGTTGTTGCTGCTGCAATTGCTGCTGCTGCTGTTGTTGTTGCTGCTGCAATTGCTGCTGCTGCTGCTGTTGTTGCTGCTGCTGTTGTTGCTGCTGCTGCGGTTGTGGATATTGATGGGTATGCTGGACGGGGATGGGGATACCATCATGCTCAGCGTCCAATTTTTTATAGTCAGGATCTCGCTTGGGTAGGAAGTACTCATTGGTGCCCATGAAGTGTAGGTAATCCTGAGCCTCTTTAGAATCTATTTTTGGCGCAACTGGCTGTCGAAAATTCCCCTGGTGCTGAAGAATGGCTTGCTTAGGAATATTTTCAAACTCTTCGTGCACCGAGTAGGTACTGTGTTCTTGCGGAAATTGAGCTTTTTTCATGACAGCTTGCTTCGATTGCACTGGACCGTAGCTTTCGGGCTGAACATAGGGTTTCGGATAGTGCAAGTGGGTGGACTGTACAGGAATCTCATGCTGTTGGAACGGGGTGTATAATGGGTTGGGGCTCTTTTGCAACGCATTGGCATTTCCATTAAACCGATGGGACGATGCCTTTAAGTTCTGTATGTACTGATCGGAGGGATATTGGAGAATACCCTCTGGTCGTACGAATTG